>OZ010576.1:25497575-25565075 GCA_963932145.1 Acanthosepion lycidas
TCTCTTGTCTGAAGAAATTTTTTAGCGTTCACTGCCGTTTATAGCAGAACTGATATTAAATATTGGTTAAGTACTCTTTTATTTGCTTCTAATGAAATATCTCTCTTTGTAAATATTTTCTTTTAGCTTCTGTAAAGGATCCCCCGCTATTCCAATTCGTCTTCGGAATTCTGTATCAGATCCTTCCGTCGTCTGTTAAAATGCTTCACAGATAGATACCTTTCTTTGCTTGCTTGATTTTGACTTCTCCAGTTAGATGTTCGCATCTTGGGTTCTTTGTCTTACACCTATAAATGTTGTCCACTTACAATCAATACTTAATCATTTCTTTCCGCTTAGCTTTACAACCTTTCACGGGTGAACTTCATTGTAAAAAGAAGGAAACGAAAATATTAGTACTTTCTTCTTTCTTTCTTTTACTATCTAGAGAGGTTCCTGTAGTTTTCTTTCCGTGACTCCCATCAACACAATGTCATCTGCATATCTTATATTCTTAATTTGCACTAACTGATAATATATCCTGAAAGGATTTCTGTTTCTTTTAGGATCTCGACGCTTTAAAGGTCAAATAAAACCGATAAGAATACATATCCTAGGAGATATTTACTCTGTTTTCCCCCACTGAGACGGGATGCGACACAAGGTCGGATTTAAATGTGAGAAACCCGAAAACGTAAACCCAAGGCAAGGACAAATATTGCTCAGACCCCGCAACCGTCGGTTGCTCCGGAATCGGTATGACTACCAACACCCCTCCTAGTGCAATGGGAGGTGCAGCCTCGGGCAGCTGTTCCCTGGGATCAAGCAACTCGCAGTGTTTATTTTCCTCAGCTTTGTCTCTGTCCGCGGACAGAGCCACAAATGAGTCGCACCCCGCCGGAAGACAGAGGCGCAACTCAGTCGCACCCTGCCTGAAGATAGAAACGCAACTGATTCGCACCCTGCCCGAAGATAGAAACGCAAATGATTCGCACCCTGCCTGAAGACACAGATGCAACTGAGAGACGATAAGTGTTTCGGCGCTTAGTATATATTTTACTAACTTTATAATCAGAAAGAGAGAGTTGACCTATTCTAGGCCACTTAAAAAGAAAACAACACTTGACACTCACAAGATATACTGAATTCAAGACGTGAAAAGAGAAACGGGGAATAAACCGCCTAAAGCGTTTATGTAAATGAATAGAACATGTAATCAGTGATGATAAAATGAGAAATATTACCCAGAACTACAAAGAACACGAAACTATAGGTAACCATAATCGCCCGTGTTCTGATTTGACAACACCCGAAAAATATTCATGATAATCTGAAGCAGACTCGTAAAGACAAAACGCGAGATTGTCATGAGAACATCGAAAAGATTAGAATCGTCAAATACATTCTTTGACTTTTAACAAGACAATCCTATTTGTAATTGTCATAACTGTCTTGCTAGACGAATTGATATAGAGAAAAACGTTTCCTTCCTCCGCCACAACAAGAATCATATGAATTATTTAGCAACGTGAATAAGAACGTGAGGAAGTAAGCGAGGCATAACTGCTTTATTTCCAATAATAAATGAAAACCACTTCAACCGCTTGGACTCGCTCTCCATGTGCACTGAGTTTTGCAAAATAAGATTCTTCTAAAAGAATGTTTTCAAATTATAAGCAAATGCCTGACCAGTTAGAAGTCATGGGAGTAAAATTAAAAGAACATTGTTTTGTGGATTATCAGGGTTTTTTTTCTCCCAAAAACCAGTTATGAAAATTCGAGGTAGCAATTGTTCAATGGAAAGTCAGGGAGCATACTAAACAAGACCAAAATAATCGGTTGGTGATTTCTTGTTCGGATTAAACATTTATTCAATAGGACACCGGATGTTATACAGTGCATGTGTTCTGTGAACAGATATTTTATTAGGAGAACAAATTTTGTAAAGACAAAGGCTTTAAATATCAAGTTCACAAATCGAACAAGGAAGCCCCCCCCCTAGCAATACCAACATTTGAATAACAGCAACAAATCTTTTGTCTTTTCACATAAAATTAATAACTAGTCTCATACATTTAGTGCATTTTGCGCTGTTGTAGTCACTACTCTCCTTCACCACACAATTGTGGTTCATGGTGTCATTCATGACAGAACCATGCAATGGCTTACCGATTCCTTTTACCGATGTTCAGGTTGCCCTTTTCAAAGGTGGATACTTTTGAAGTTACCGTCTTCTAGCCTTTACATAAAAAGGCAAAACCTACAAGGTAATCAGAAATTCCTTCTCCTAGACAAGTTGCCAGCAAAAGATATAGGACCAACTCTGTCTTGCTATTTAACCCATAGCTGTGGGAAGAAGAGAACCCTTCATACCTTTCCCAATGGTATTAGAACGTAAATGAATGTAATGAACTCGACTGTAATTCGAACTCAGATTTCTGATTCCTCAATCCGAATGGCTAATCATTGCTTTGCAGTGCCTCCTTTTTATAGATAGTAGCATTTCATAAAAGCCAACAATGTTTTCACTGCCATCCTACAAAGTAATACCTTACAGGAAAAGAAGAGGCAGACAGAGGGGTGGAAATAGATTCAAAACTGGATTGGAAGTGAGTTACATTGGTACACAACTGACACATATGAAGGATGCTGGTCACGCGCTCAGCTTCACCCGAATGAGATTGATGACTATTTCTTGAAATTTTTGTCGGCTTGAGACATACATTGTTCGTAAAAAAGTTTGTATTTAAATAAAAAATATTTTCAAAAGTGACAAAGAAATTAATATATAATTTTCATGTTTCGTAAAGGGCAACTCAGCCGAGAGTAATAATTAAAAATCTTGTCTCGTTGATCATGACTCCTGAGTATTGACTTCGATCCACACTAAACACTCAGTAGCGTGCCAAGTTAGGATTAATAGACAACATCTCTCTCTTGCCGTATGGAATCTTCTCTGTAGCACGTAAAGTGTTTGAGTCAACCGCTGATGCAAAGAAACTGGTCAATGGCTGGTATTTCTCAAATGTTTACGTACGGGACTCTACGTTGTGACAATGTGTTAATAAAAAGATACTTGCCTTTACGATGAACTAAATATCCATTGATTATG
Source organism: Acanthosepion lycidas (assembly GCA_963932145.1). Taxonomy (NCBI): domain Eukaryota; kingdom Metazoa; phylum Mollusca; class Cephalopoda; order Sepiida; family Sepiidae; genus Acanthosepion; species Acanthosepion lycidas. The sequence goes on from OZ010576.1 coordinate 25,500,667, forward strand.
TATCAGTTTTTTATGCAAAGATGTGTACAACTTAGAATGCCGTCAACAATTTCCAAATGAAGTTACCTCATTAATATCCACCTACCCCAAAATGATCCCTATAATTATTACCACATTTTGTATTAAATACCCCTGAAAAAGGTACGAATCTACCTCTTCTCCCCCAGCTATGGGCTAATTAGTAAGACCTGTATCACTAAATCATTATTATCTCCAAAAAGAATTTTTACAATCTAAAAATATATACTGGCTTTAAATAACCTGCAAAGGATTGATAAGCCGCAGGAGACGAATCAATTAATCAATGAAATACTAATTAGCTGAACAGGAATGTCTTTTAGATGTATTTACATTCGCTGCAATATAAATATATAGAAACTACCGTGCCCACAAATTGAGGAATCCGTTTATATAGTTAATGTAGTATACAATTGATCCCCCACTTTATGTCCAAATTATAATTTCTTTTCCCCCTTCCTTATTGTGTGTAAATTTAAACAGTGTAGTAACAGATGGCTGAATACGAACAGAAATAGTACAAGATACTTTTCACAAACTGAATATAGTGTTAATGGATGAGAAAAAGTAATTTGCGGAAGAAACATCCTCTATTTAATTTGGCAGAGGTGTGAAAATTTGTGAAATGTTTTAATAAAGAATTTATCAAGCCACTGAAATGACAGGGAATAATTATTTTATGAATGTACATAATCATGATCAAATTTTCGCCAGTGTTCTTCATTTTATACCTTTTTTTTTTTTCATTTATTCCCGGGAAAATTTTCTTAAACGTTTTCTCCTCCATTTTGTTTTTTGTCTTGAATATTTGTGAAAATAAAAGTGTCATACGACAGAGGATTAAATAATAAATGTTTGCTAATTCGAATTAATAAGATGCAGTTTTTGATAAATAATTTTACTAATACCGTTTGACAAAGCAATTTCTTATACACTGCGATAAATTTCGTTTTTATTACATTTAAATGAAACTGTTTATCCAACTGAACATTCATTTCTCGTCCTTGGAACGTATCATTCATTATTCTAATGGGCTTTAGAATTTCTTCTGTTAAAACACTTCCCACTTCCATATGGGCTTCGTAGGCGTTCACAAAGGCTCGGTTCTCGGTCCAACGCTTCTTCTGCTTCAAATAACTTATCTAGCCAAGAGTATATTTTGATCATTTGTGAATATCAAGGCTGACAAAACAACGCTATATGGGTTCACCCCCACCCAAAAAAAAACAAACTAGATGATCAGAGCTTGGCGGCTGATCTCTCCTCTGAACGAGTTTCAACAGATCATTGGGGGGTAAACAATGCCTCAAAAACCAAACTAGTGACATTCCATCATCACCGAACGGGCCTGAATTTTCACCTATCGTGATGAACGGGTGCTCTCTAAGGCAGCTCCCATGCCTTGGACAGCTAATGGGAATTACTCAATCCAAACTTCAAGTGGTCTACATACATACAATTCACCACTAAGAAACGCACATTGTAGCGAACTACCCTCATTTCCTCAGTATTCTATTGTTGAGATGTAAGTTCCACTCGCGTAGCGAACCACTAGTTTGTGGCACCGACGCTTAAGGGGGGTGCTTTCCCTGTCATTACAATCTTAAAATGTTCAAGCCTTACGGTCAACCGTTATCTTGGCTACATACTCTCATAAACTATTCCTCTTACTTTGTAACCCTCTACATCGAGTGGCCCTTGGGACTTGTACATAGTGGACATCATTGTAAAAAAAATCTGTTGGTTAGTCATTTCTTTTTTGATTTTTTACGACCTTGAGAAATTCCAGCGGTTTTCCTCCTATGTTTGCCATCATCACGGTGTCAACTGCGTATCTTATATTGTTAAAATCGGTCCCAGCAATAATAAATCCTGGTATGACTGATAGGGATTGCGCGTCTATAAATATTAAATAAATCCGTTGATAGGACACTTACGGAGTTCTAATTTTCAACGAGACTGGCTTCCTAAGCATTACTCTAAAAAAGAACTCGGTTTTTATTGAACTAATCTTACAAATCTAGAAAATGGCGGTTTAATCGTCTTAAGTCCGAAAATGAGGAAGAAAAGCATGGAGAAATGAACACTGACGGGGCATATTGAAGGCAAGAAGGGTAAAGGGAAACAGTTCAGTTTAGCTAGTTATGTTTGGCACAAACATATATTTCCTCCGTATTCCAATTGTAAGGAAGAAGTTGAAGTATTTTGCTAAGAACTGTCACTTTACGGAACTCCCTTGAGAGCCTCTCGAGCTTTGTAATGTATGAAGTCCACCATAAAATCAGATTAAATTGAGCCTAGAAAATAAATTTCGAATACATTTTATAATGCGTCTCCGAAAATGATAAGTTAGGAGTCTGAATATTTACATATTTACAGTTTTGTTGTTGTTATCTCAACGTTTCGGTCGTTGTGCTCTCGAACCTTCTTCAGCTATCTGTCGATTCGGTTAAACTTTAGAGAATTTCGTACTAAATATCTCATAATAATTTTGCTTTTGCCCCACTTCATTAGTTCACACAACCGTTACGTCCTGCCAATACCACATAATACCTCTGATAAGACATATCAGAGACGCTACTTGGTTTCAGTGAAATAAACAAAAATAAATAACAAAATACAGAAATAAGTTTTCCACCGCATATGGGAAATAGTTCTCTTTTACCAACTGATACAAGATGTTGAGATTAAAGTCAGGGTAAAAGACAAGATTTTATATACTACTATGCGGGTAGACGCTTTCTACTCGGATAACTGATGTAACAATAATCGCCAGTGTCGTGTGAAAAGCAGCAGCTGGAAGAACTTTTGTCAAGATCAGGTCAAATCATTGCCACATTCCTTTCGTGTTTAGAACGTGATACAAACAACAAAAACAGTAGATAAATAATAATAATTCGATGTATAACCGTCGTAATGACATTGCAATAAAGTATGCTATAGTGAAATATGAAGAATTCTAGCACTTGATAAACATCCGAATGAAGTCTTCATAATGTGATTATCATGTAAATTACTTTTCCCTTTCTCTTCTTTGACGACGTATTACCGCCCTCTCTCATTCCAATCCCTTAGCAAAACTACTCTACAAATACATTAACCTCCAACAGTTATCACTTCTGCAAACGACAAAGACAATATCTGAGAGGAACTTTCTCAATGAGATTCCAATACCGATTTTTCCGCCTTTGCTGTCAAACCGCATCTCACTCTTTCCTCTTACGCGTTACAACTTTTACTTTTTCGTTTTCTCTTATTTACATGGGAAAGTCCGCACCTTTCTTACCTGGAGTATTTCAATCCGGTCAACTTTGACTGGGACTCATAGTTCACTGGGGAAGAGCGATTTCATCACATTAAACACATATCCTTGTTCAAACAGATTGATCTCTGGCTGGAATTGATGAATCCAGTTTATAGACAAATGAAAATCGTTTTCCCGCCGAAATCAATGCATGCGAAATCTCTAATCTGACAATCTAGACAAATTGGACATTTTTTTTTTATCATTTGGCCACTGGAGAAACAAGTAATTCCTTTTCTTATTAACGGGAGCAATAAGAAATAAACCCCAGAGACCGACATCTAAAATATGTTTGATTTGTGAACCGACTATCTTGTTAAACTATCTTTCACAACAAACTTAAGAGTAGTTAAAAGCAAAAAAAAAAAAAAAAATTATCTCGTCTGCAGCCGCTTTCTCACAGATGTGCAGTCGCCTCCCTCTGTCTTTTTTACAAATACTTTCATGGTAACTGCTCCGATGAGCTGCTTTCGCTGGTTCCCAGATTTCATGAATTTAAGCGTTCTACTAATCGAAACTGTTCAATGTAGCCGTCTCTTCTACTCCAAAAGCTTCATGTCTCGTACCTCTCGTCTATGGAACTCCCTCCCCTTTCCCTGTTTCCCTGATAGCTACCATCTCCATCTATTTAAATGTAATGTCAATCGACATCTCCAGATGCCTTGATCTATCCCCTATCCTTCCCATCATCCTTTCTTCTATCACTCCTATTTGCTATCACTCCAACTCTCTGTAACCCCTTGCGTGCTAGTGGCTTCCCGCCTTGGTTGGGATGAAAAATTCTTTTGACAATATTCACCTAATAAAAGCCTCGAAAATCAAGCAAGCAAGACGATTTCTGGTAAAATAATTACAATGAATAAGCTGTATGATATGAATGAAAGAGGAGGTGGTAAAAAATGAAGATCATGAGCATTCTTAACTTTGAAGAATTTATAATTTTACTGTTCAGAGAAGCACCCACGGAGGAGTCTGTACCACAAAGTCTCAAATTTTGTATAAAAGAAAATGAATGAAACTTCCTAGTTTCAATTGGAATAAGGAGAAATGTGTGTTCGTGCAAAACAAAGTTATCTACACTCTGAAGTCATTATGCAAATCATATAAATTTCAATAATTCAAATTTGGTTTGAAAAAAAATTGTCAAATTTTAAACAATCAATTTAGGTGTTAAAACAAAGCCTGAGTTAAAATTTTAGATAGTACCAATATGTTTTATTGAAATTATTGAAGTTGTTTTATGTATTCTAAGAAACTTCGTCCGAAGTTATTAGCCTAAACCAAATAATCACATTTTACTTCAAGAAAAAAGAAATAAAATCATCAAAAATTGATCAACACTTCGAATAAATAACAAAGATATATGATGAGTCTTCGAATCTTTTACATTTTAATATTTAATAATATTTTATATATATCCCTTCTCCTCAATAACAGCCAGTAATCTATTATCCATTGATCTTGTTAATTTGTTTACTTCAGCAGGTTCAGTTAACGACATGGTAGTTTTAATTGCTTCCAATAGGTCTGCTTTACTGTTTTATTGTTTGCCAACTTCATATAATTTCATTATCACAAATGATCATAGATTTTCGAGCGGATTCAGATCAGGACTTGCGGTGGCCATTCTGTTATCTTCTTTTATGCTCAAATAATTCACGGATAATCTTAGATACATGTCGTGCATAAATACACACTTCATTTTAAAACTGCGAGACTGGGATTTGTACCATGCAAGAAAGTTTTGTTCGTAAAATCGCAATAGTTAACATTATTCACTCTAACTTAAATGGTCCAATAATGGTTTAGCCAACAATTCCAGTCTATATCACTACCACCTCCTTGTTACATTCTTTTAGCCACGGGCACCTCTAAATTCGACAAATTCATTCTTTAGCCCATCCATATGATCCTTCAAATATCACTCGCGATTCGTCCGTGAAAATTACTTTAAAAAGCTAATTTTCATGCATTTCTTGACCCAATTTTGACGCTTTAAAATATTTGCTTTAGTGAGAGGAGAGATTTATTACAGTTCTCAATTCACAAATTATTCTTCACCTTTTGTTCTTCTTGCAATTCCAACTCACTGTTCTGCCATTTATTAACTATTTTCCTCTATCCTTCTTGGCTTCAGTTTATTATGTGAGTGGTAAAATTTTCAAGCCCAACTTCCTTATTATGCTTCCAAGAAGTTGCTACTGTCTATTTTCTGATTATAAGTATAGTGAAATAAATATTGAGCGCCTCTTAATGAAAGAAGGGTTGAGAAATTAGTCTTGTTGGAAATGATAATTGTAGTAAACTGTAAGAGGAGGATGGAAATTCCCAGTAGATTTCTTTGAACTTTACAATGACGTATTACTAAGAGAATTAGAGATTCAATAGGATTTATTATTATTGGGTTTCTCTTTCGAAAAATCTAATTCGAATTTCTAAATAACCTGAACTCTATTCCTTTGGGGATCTGTTTTATTATACTCGCAGTGTAGTTGAATCTAACATTCACGTATTTTAATTTTGTGTTGGGAGATATACTAATTTTGTATGGGGAGATATACTAATTTTTAAGGTTACTTTTTCATAGTCTAATTCAGTTCTGACCATTTACTTTTTATCATTAACATTATTATATATGTGTGTCTGTGCGTATTTTCTAAAGAATTAATAGAATTATTTTTAATCTGATATTCTTATTAATTCAAACATTATTATAGTGGATGTTGAATAGACACTCCATTTTTATTTTTTTTTTATTTTAAACAGTGTGCATTGCATCTGTTTCAAGTACTTGTTTTTGATATAGACACCCAACTATAATACTGTAATAGCATTTGATGTAATAATACTTATATAGGTAGATTGTGTATGTAAACCCTGTAGATTCCGCTGTGGGCTATAGGGTCACAAATCTGGCATGCTGTTGGTTTTTAGAAAATAGAATTATTCACACCAACTGGTTTTGAATTCAGTGTCGCTCTTCTCCTAGAGAGCATAGTCTGCCTTTTTATTGCCCTTGCTGGTGGGAGGACATTTATTTTGTTACTAACCCGTATTTCTGAAACTACTAACCTGCATTACCAGTTTGTATTATTACGTTAATACATTATTTTCCTATATTCATTTTTGGCGTTTGTTATTATTGGTACCGGATTTCATCCCGGAATCCACAACATTTATCAAACTTTTTAAGCAACGCCACACCTAGGAGCAAAGGAAATATCACGTTACACTTGGTAATTTTTTTAAAAAACGTAGTTTTAAAAAAAATATACACACACAAATATAAACTTACTTTATTTCAATGCTGCTATTCAACTATTTTGAAAAATGAATATTAAAACAAAATATTTAAAATAACATAATGTAAGAATAGTGAAAAGAATTATTTGAAAAAAGTTTAATACTCATTCATTTATTCAAACACTAACGCCGTATCATTACTACTTCTATTCACGCATATATATGTAGGCCGTGACAATATTTTGCGGCACACCTAAGAGGATCGCGCTGGGCTAATCTGAATCTTGTAAAGAAAGATATCGTGGCAGAAGTAATCAGGTACGTGTCCTGGATAAGATGATGAACTACATTCGTGTCCTGGGTAAGACGATAAACTACATCCAATAGCAAGACTTCTGATCAGAAGGTTTTTTAGCAGCGTGGAACCACCTCTTAATTGCTGGTGTTCCCGAATCCACCCTGACCCAGGGTGGTAGCACCTGTTAGGGGGCCCAGCTATGGGTAAATAGTTAACCCCCAAAACTGGGGTCAAAACACTATGACAGTGTAAAAATAGGTTTTAATCCCAGAAAATTATTGCTAGCAATAAACTTTTGAAGAAAAAATATTACCAGCAATACAGTTCTGAAGAAAAAAACAAAAACATTACCAGCAATAAAAAATCTTGTCGGCATTAAATAACCAATTGTTGTATTTATATGCCGTAAAACAAAACTAAGCAGGTATTTCCTAAAGCGATAGATCATTTCTCCAGAATCGTATATATGATTTCCATTTGAGGTCTAGAGTGAACTGGAAACCCAATAGACGCTCAAAGCATAATGCCTTATTAGGTATGCAAACGTTCATTGTGAATGGCGGACATTGAGGATATGATCGGTGATGGTAAAATGATACATACTTGTTTTGTTTTTGTTTGTTTGATTTTTTTTGTTTATGTGGGGGTTTTGTTGTTGTTTTTTTTTTTTTTGAGAAATTGAATGTTAGAAACCAGTTTATTTTTTTGACTTGTACTGTTACAACAAGGTCAAAAGTGAGGTCAGCTGAGAGACTCTGATCTTCATTTTTCGAGCAACTTCCATAAATCTTCATGTGTATAGATGTTTACTAATGATCCCAAATAGATAGAGTGTAGGATCGAGGAGAGGCACTTGGGTGGCAACTGCACTGATCTCATGAATTCCAATTAAATATAGCAAAAATGATATCTTAAACTATATATATATATATATATATATATATATATATATATATATATATATATATATATGAAACGAGGAATTGATTAGTTTGCATTAATATATTCGGGTTAATATCCTCATTGTTTTGTTTTTAGGATTACACTAAAATTAGAGTTCTTTCCCTTATCGTGAACAATACTCCAGTGTTTGGTTTGAAATATCTTGAAGTTTATCGAATTGAAAAACACTAACGAATACTACTAACAACACGTTATGACTATAACAAACAAAATAAGCACAATAATTCGAATGTATTAATTTATACTAATCTAAACTGGCTAAGGAATTCTCTCTTGAATAGCCTGTCCTTTCTTACATGTGTCTCCGTCTCTCTTTTCTGAATTATGTCAGCTACCTCTTCTTTCTCCGCCGTTCCCCTTCCTCTCATGACTGTTCCGTGCTAGATAGTATTTCTGATAATATAGACAGGTCTATCTTCCCACACCGGTTTGCAAATATATTTGTTTTCGGTGACTTTAATGCCCACTATGCCAGGTGGCTTAAACACGCTGACATCGCGGGCATCCAAACCCTGAACTTTTCAATCTTTCACGCAAGTGGTGGATTTCCTCACGCGTTTTCCCAATAACCCTAATGGACACGCTTCCCTCCTAGACCTTTTTCTTTACGTCTATTCCTGACTAATGTCGTACTATGCAACTCTGCCTTCTTGGCAACTCTGATCAATCGGTAGTATCTGTAAGCATCTCTTTCCGATGCCTCACCAGATAAGAACCTCCCAGAAACAGAACACCTTTCTGTTATAAACGAGCGGATTGGGAAACCCTCTTTGATTTCCTTCGTGATGTCCCTTGGAAATAAATTTTTAATCATCCTGTTCAAAAATGCGCGTCTGAGGTCTCCTCCTGGGTGAAAGCCGACATCAATGCCTTCATTCCGGCAAGGAAATACCAAGTTAAAACACGTTCATCTCCTTGTTACTTACCTAAATGCTCGGCCTCTATAACAAACATGAATCACTTCTTCCGACTGCACCTCTAATTGCAACAGACGTCTCTGTTCGTAATGAGCGGAAGCGTGTCCTCAGAGAAGCTGTATGTTGATAGAATGAAACAATGTATGAAATCTCGCATGTTCGATTATCGAGATTATTGGCGGGTCTGCAAGAGTGTGTGTTCTCAATCCCTCCTCTATTCAATCAATTCGAAGTTATAGCATTTACGGCATATAAGGTTGAATTCTTTGCTCGGAAATTCTCTTTCAACTCAACACTCGACTCATTTAGAGTACACACACCTGATTTCCCTCCCTCCTCGAACAGAGGCGCTACTGAGTGATATGCGGATGAACACATCACTGGTCTCAGATATTATTTCTAAATTAGACTCCCATAAGGTAAGCAATGGTGACGGGATCCAAGCTGTCGTTTTAAAGAGATGTGCTCCAGAGCTGGCTTCAGTTCTCTCCAAACTCTACAACAAATGGCATATTCCTTCCTGCTTACCAGCTTGTTGAAAGGCCTCCTCTGTAGTTCTTGTTTTTAAGAACTCTGGAGAACCTTCTGACCCCTTCTAACTATCGCCCTATTAGTCTCCTACCGCTTTTTGGCAAAGTATTCGTGGCTTTAATCAATACTGAAATGGTTAAACATCTCACCTCTCACGTCCTACTCTCTGACAAACTATTGTTTGTCAGAGATTGGCTTCTGCTTTACCATGTCTACGACTGCTGTGCTAACGGTCATCACTGAATATGTATATCAAGCTCTTGATAATAACGGCGAATCTCGAGCTGTGGCTCTAGATATCTTGGAGGCGTTTGACACGCTAGGCTCGGGCTAGGGTATTACAGAGCGATTGCTTGGCTTAATCCAATTGCTCCTATTAAATCTTGAAATGAAGGTCGTTCTGAACGGTCGCGCTCCCAGATCCTTTCACACGAATGTCGATATTCCTCAACGCTCTATCCTGGGTCCTACGCTGTTTCCGACCTTCATGAATGATCTTTCTGTTGTCATCAGTTCCTATGTAGGCATTTATGCAGTTGACACTACCATTTACTTCTGCCTCAATAGCAAATCCGTCAGAGCTGACAAAGTATACTTGCTGCTCTTAAAAATGACCTCCGATCAGTGATTAACTGGTTCAGGAAATGGCTCGTAAATTTTCATGCCTCAAAAACGAAACGACTCTCATTTAAACACCATAAATAAATTTTCCTGCTCACCATCAGCATGACTGTTGCTAGACTCTTGAAGAGCAACACACTTCTTGGTCCCAACTGACATGAAGTGGAGTGACTACATTGAATCAATAGCTGCATTTACTGCAAGGAAATTTGGGTGATTGTGTCGTGCCAGAAAGTTTTTTCTCGTCAGAGTCGATCTTGCTCATTTACAAAATCTACCATTCGTCCATGCATTGAATGCTGTTGCCATATTTGGTCTGGTGCTCTAAAATCCAAAGAAAGATTTGCAATGTAATCGAACCTGACTTGATATCTCGACTTCAGTTACTTTCTCACCGACGTAACGTGGCTTCTTTGTGTCTTTTCTACAAATATTTCCATGGCAACTGCTTTGTCGAGCCTTTGGTGCTCCGACGACATTAATTTAAGCGTGCTGCTAGATTGGCATCTAGGTCCCATCCTTTTACTGTTGAAATAGTTAAATGTAACCGCTACTTCAACAGTTTCTTTTCTTGTACTTCCCCCGTGTGGAACTCCCTTCCGTTTACTTGTTTCCCTGATAATTATAAAAAACATCGTATCTATACTAGTTTAAAAAACAATTCGAATATTAATTCTCGATGAACTTATAGAATAAAAAAGTCATACGCAAGTAATATTCAATCTAATTTACACCCTTGTGCAAATTAATTGAATTAAAACGAATAATTCCGTTCTTATTTACTTTTTCGTATTTTTTCCAATGAAACATGACCCAGTGCACATGTTAGTACTTCGTATGTCTATTCCACGAAGTCGTTCCTTGCAGATTGACCACAGATTAACAATTGGATTTAAATCAGGAGAGTTTACGAACCACTCTATGATACTTTGATTTGCTCACTGGTAAGGCTTGCCAGTTTGTTCTTGCAGCGTTAGAATTTTCGTATGCTTTCGGCAATCGCAGTCAATGGCCGTAGGACAACTAATAGGCAGTTGAGACAGTATTTCTGGGAGTGATAAAAATCTGATGACAATATTTTTCAAGGCCAAACAAATTCCATCACATACTCCGAAAATAGGTTCATATTACTGTATACCACTTCAGATGATCTAATCTAAGATAAAAATAGAAATCGATGACACCATGTCACTCCAGTGGGTCTAAAATTGACCGTATGGTGAAAGAAAGGAAACTAAAGCGGCTGTTTCAATTAATTTGAACAATGGTGTAGATAATGTCTATTTATGGATTAACAAAATACAAGACAACTAATTATCCAGGATTAACAGAAGTCTATATTTGTTGTTCTTATTTTTAGAACTTATCTCCATGGTAAATTTGATTGGCAAGATAAGTTCAAATTTCGGCTATGGTCGTTGTTTAATTTTGCAGATAGCTATGGCATGAATCTGTTTTTCTCTCTCCATCTATGGATTAAATAACAGAGTAGACGGCTCTCCCTAGCCATGGCTTGCAACCAATCTAGGAAAAGAAAAACCCTTGAATCAAAGGCGTAGAGAAACCATTCCACTATATTTCGTAATTTGTTAATTCGAATTGCAGCAATTCATATTTTCCCGCTAGTAAAGAGAAGTTGTGGAGGACCATGATCGTATGTGTTCTAAAGGAATATAGTTTTTGTTTTTAAAAACAACTTTTCTCTTCATATGTCAGTGACCAGTAAAGAAAGAATAAATACATTGTGACATTTTCTTCTTTCCGTAATGAAACCGAAGAAAAGAGATTTTTGTATTTATTGTTATGCATATTTACTAACGCCTACTAAGTAGGAAACAAGATCGAAGGGAAATGATGGCAGCGCTGAGCGATTGTATTGTGCAACAATGTCTAATTACGAGGGTTTGCTTGCTTTTAAAATCAGTCAAATGCAACCGTTGAAATTTCTGGGTCACATAATGAGGAAAACCACTTTGTACAATTTAGCACTCGCCAAACCGAACGAATAAAGGAGATACAGAAGATACAATAAGTAGCACACCTAATGGGTTTAGGTGGAAGAGTGGCAGAGAGGTGGACACAAAAAGGGGTGCTAAAGATTTAAATGTTGCTTATAGCTACAAGGTTCAGGCAATTGTTGAGCGCCGTGATTGCCCACTTTCTGAAGTTACATAAAAAGAGCAATTTGAATTTGGGTGCCAACTGTTGACAGATGGGCAGCAAGCTAACCTGTTTGGCATTTCGTTACTCCAAAAAGCTGTCATCTTAAAAACTGTCTCGTTATTCTGGTTTTGTGCCTGACTAAACGCTGGTTCGTCAATAACTATCTGAAATGTAACCTCAAACCTGCCGTAGTTGAATGTCTTCACGGGTGTTATTGACCCGTGTAAAAAAAAAAAAAGAAGAATTTGAATCCTTATTTTAAAGGAAGGCATGGCTTCTATATATGAAAAAATAGTACTACACAATCTTTCTCCTTCGATTTTGTTTTGTGTAATGAAAAGACATCAACAGAGATTAATTGCGATATATATCGGTCTAGTGCCTGTAATGTGGTCCGGGTTCGAACTCCAGTAAAAAGACGGGATTTTGATTGTTGATTTGCAAGGAAAGCAAGACAACTTTACTTTAAAGATTGGCGTTACACAGTTATCTTACATTTTTCACCATTTGGCCTTAATTTGGTAAATCTTAAAATACATTATTTTATCCGGGTTTATCGACTAATCACAATCATCTATACATAATACCCATCTATCTCAGTCATGAGTTTCAACTATTAAGAGTTATTCACTGGGCTTAGTTTATTTATGTGAAACGCCTCAATGATGTACCATGAAAAAATCGAGCTGACGACGTTAATAAATTGCTTTCCAAGATGAGTTTATTAACCACCGCCTGACGTCACAGAGCCTCGGTCATTGTTATTTATAATATGTGTGTATGTGTGTGTCATTCTATCGTAAACTGATGTTCTTGACTTCTTTTATCATCCTATTTTAACATGTTCAAAAAGCCAATATCTCTAGTGGAACGTAAGATTCAGAGAATATCAATAACTTCTGCTCCCAGTGCAGTTCCCCTCGTTCGCACGTAGCATTAGCCACTTTTTTTACGTCCACAGATTTTTACTTTCTTTCCATTGGTCTGAAATCACAATGAATTTGCTGTTACTGGTTCTTTCTTAAAGAACCGTTCGATAATGCAAATATTTTATATTAAATCTAAATACTGATGGAATTTTTTACAATTAAATTGAAAATATAACGTAATATACAGAGTCCACTAAAAATGGATACACACTTCATGAAAGGTAAAACATATTTTCCGTAGATTTACCGAATTGCAGTAACACTGTTTACTGAAATGCGATATTTTCTCGACAGACGGCATTACCTTCATGGCTTTAGCATCAAAAAGTGATTGCATGTGCAGCAATTCCCTTCGACGCTTTGGCCATCGTTGCCAAAGCAATAGTTCGCAGGACGAATAAATGTCTGGAAGCTAAAGGCCACCATTTGAGCATCTCTTGGGATTGTAGAGTCTAAAGGTAACTTGTATTAAACTCGTGATGTCTGAATAAATTTAGTATTACAATATCTATACAAGTTATTCCTTTCCTGAAGTCAGTACACATTATTTGAATCTGCACATACACACACACACACAAACATATATGTGTGTGTGTGTCTATATGTATCTGTGCTTTACTACATAACAATGAAAATTTCGTGTGTATTATTTTTCACCATTTATAATAATAATTGTGGTTCCCATTGTGTGAGGGGAAAATTTCTCTCATGTCTACATTACGCAAAAGTGCTCTATATCTGATGGCAGAGCAAATATATATTATATCTTTTGTGTTCATATAGTCTTCTGTTTAAAAAATCTTGACGTTTCTCCTATATATTCTTTCTGGCAATTCTTGGGGTTGATAGAGTAAATTTCCAAGTTTTGTTTGGTATTTATTAAGCCTTTTACAGTTTTAGATGACGTTGTGACAAATTTTCTGCTGAGCTTAGATACATTCTTTTCAGTTCTAGTTGCGATAAAGTTTGTGGGTAGAATAATTTTTTTTTTTTTTTGAGTGGGGGATTCTTTGTGTTTCTCAGGAAGAACATCTTTTCTATTTTGGAATATTTTATGTGTTTTGTTTCGCATTGATATGACATAGGGTTTTGAAAGTATTTTTAATATTTCTCCTCTTCGTGCAAATATTGAGGGCTACAAATTCTGAGTGCTTTTAAATAGAATCCAATGATTATTTCGTTTTTTTTTTTGTTTTTTTGTTATGATGGGAATAAAAGTTTATTAGGTCAATTTTATTGATTTCCGATGGACATTATGTTTTAGGCTGCCATGTAACATAATGTCTAAAACAAAAAAAGGCAAAATATTGTTTTGTTTCATTTCATATGTAAATTCTATTGTATTTTCGATCTACAAGATCCGATAAGTACCACAGGGATATATTAATAGAGCGTCGTCAATATATCGGAAGTCAGTTGATTGTTTAGGTAAAATATTTTGGAAAGAACCAGATTCGAAAAATTCTAAAATGATTCATGCCATTACTCCGCTGACAAGCGATCCCATTTGCAGATTTTCTGTTATCATAATATAGGATATTTAAAAAAAAGATGATGGAAAAAAAAAGAAAAACAATATAGAAAGAAATTAATTCAAAAAATTAATTCAAAAAGTTTTAAACTAATAGGATCTCTCGCTCATGTACATGCGTAGTCACAACAGTGTTAACAGACCCATTCCGACGGAGTCCTAACAGTTGAAACGCGTCACAAATAAACATTTTCATTTTGTCTTACACTTTCCTCAATCCTGTTTTGATATATAAAGATATATATCGTTATGTCATCGGTCGTGTTTCGATGGCGACTTCAGGTAATCGGATGTCTAGTTACACATATGAACTGTGATACAGGGAAACAGTCTGTATATATATATATATATATATATAGAACCCGTTTCAGAATTGTAGGAAAATGCTAATAGATTTAAGTAGTCATCTTTTTCACATTGACCGGCTCACACAGTAAGTAACTCAATTTTTGTACAAAGACCAACTCCAATAATTTGAATTTTGTATTCATATATATTAACCACCCAGTGAGACTGCACGAGGCGCGCTTTATTCTTGGAACTAGCAGACAACAAAATATCTCTAATAATGAAATTTTGGAGCATGACGTTATATGATGGACAATATTTTCCCTCCTTAAAAGCGATATTTAAAAATTGGGAAAATATATATTAGCCAATAAGCTTGAAATTATTAAATCTAAAATTTGGAGCCGATTATATCATAAATATGATCAATACTTGTTCGCTCACTTTCAGTGAACCTTTGACCAGGGTGTTTGTTCGATCGTTTGTTGCATAAACAAAACTGAAATTCTCACACTTTATTAATTACTCATATTTTTCGCATATTTATTCGAGTATATAATATTACAAAAATAATAGTAAATTATATTGCTTAGCGATAGTTTACATGCGGTAAACAGTAGCAGCTAGCTGTCTCTTGCCTTCTTTAATGTGGTCGACAGCTGCAATTTATACAGACAAATAAAAAAACACAGAAATTACCGTTATATATAACATATATATAACATATATAATATATACATACATATATATATATATATATATATATATATATATGAATTGACATGTAAAGGTTATACACATCATAGATTTATTTATACAGATAATTATTTTTGATATAATCTCTTTCCATGTCAGTGCGCTTGGTGTTGAATATTGATCGCATAGATCTAAAACTTAAAGTGATAAAATTTCAGTTAAGTATGTGTCAATCTACAGATCGATTAATCCACCTCATCCTCTCTCTCCCTATCTATCTATATATATATATATATATTATAATTATTTTTTTATAAATATGATTCCTTCGCTACATAAGAGTTCTCATGTTTCAAAAACGAGAGCCGAACACCTCAATATAATTATTAAAATTAAATTGAGCTAAAGTATCAAGCCCTGTTTCATCCTCAAGTGAAAATTTAAGAACTCCAGATTATTTACCTCACGTGTTCTTTCCCATTTTTCTACATATCTGTACACACACACACACATATATATATATATATATATATATATATATATATTTCTATTTATACGTTATTTTTATGGATACAAATATTTAAGTAAATGCTCTGTTGATAATAAACAGTATTAACAACATTTACCGGCCTTATAAACAGAGAATATACTTAAATATTTGTATCTATAAAAATAACGTATAAACAGAAAATACCTTAAAATAATTGTCGGACTTTGTACATTTCGTAGTGTGTGACGTCATTTACACACACACACACACACACATTATATATACACACATATATATATATATATATATATATGCACTGTTTTTCTTCTAATTAAACATTATTAATTACATTTGTCAGTATTAATGTTCGAGAAATTTCATAGAAAATATGTACATCTCCGACAGGAATCGAACCTGTATCCCTAATGGGAACCACCCCTGAACGTGGTGTAATGGTTAGCAAAGCTTGTCTCGCAAGATCTATTACGACATAGTAGAGAGTTCGATCCTCACTGGATTGTGTTGGGTCAGTTTTGGTTTGTTTTACAGCATATCAACCTCAATGGGTTATTTAATGCCGACAAGATTTTTATTGCTGGTAATATTTTTTCAAAATGTATTGCTGCTATTTTAATGTATTGCTGGCAATATATTTTTTCCAAAAAGCTATTGCTGGCAATATTTTTGCTCAAAAATATACTGCTAGTAATATTCCTCAAAAATGTATTGCTGGTAATATTTTTTGCCTTCCAAAAATTTATTGCTGGTAATAATTTTTCTTCAAAAATTTATTGCCAGTAATAATTTGTACAAAAATGTATTGCTGGTATTAAAACCTATTTTTACACTTTCATAGTCATTTGACCCCAGTTTGGCAGGGTTCAATTATTTGCCCATAGCTGGGACCCTAACAGGTGCCACCACCTCAGGTCAGAGTGGACCTGAGAACACCAGCAATTAAGAGGTAGTTCCACGTTTCTCAAAACCTCCTGCTCAGAGGTCTTACTATTGGATGTAATGTATCGTCTTACCCAGGACGGCGCGGGTGTAGCTATCGTCATACCGAGGACAGTCCTCGCAGCGTGCCACATACTTTCGGTCCGTTACTGTATAAATTGACACTTTAATAGTAATAATGTTTGCATCCATTACTTGACGAGCTGTTAAGCTTAAGTAGGATACTGATAACCTCACGAGCTTTCTTTGATCATGTTTGTAGGCTAACCAGTCTTTTTGCATATCCAAGAGACTCTTAAAATGAGATATGCTTCTTCTGAGTGAAGTGAATTGAACAGCATGCCTGACCATTCCAAGTTCCCGCGTTATTTCATGTTAATTTATTACGTTATCACATTTCGATAATTTTCTATTCTCTCTTCTAAACTTATTCTTCCAACTTTCCAACTTAAATCAACTACATTTCTTTTTTCTTTTTATGTGCCACCTCCACCTATCCCTTGCAGCTCTCAACAAGTTCCTTCCCTCTGCCACCACCCCAAGACCACGTTCTGCCATCCACTTACTTAAGCCCGCTAGGTATTTTATGCGTTGTTTTTCCTTGTCTCTCTTTCCCTCTATTCGGCCTGTGAGTATCAGATTCTCCAACCCCCTCTTTCCCATTACGCGTCCCAGAAACTTCAGCTACCTCTTCCTAATGTTAAGTATCAGCCTCCTTGTTTGCATCCTCTCTGATACCTCATCGTTGCCCACACGCTCGGTCCATGGTATCCTTAGCATCCTTCATCATTTAGCATCATTTAGAACATCTATGTCCCCTCGAGTCTCTATTTAATCTGTGAGGAAATCGTCCAACATTCGCTACCGCAAAGAAGGACAGATGCCACGTAACAGTTCAGTATTCTTTTCTTTGTTACCAAAGAAATCCTCTTGTCTCGCAATACTCTGCCCAGATTTTGAAATGCGTCTTTTTATCATCCCAGTACGTCTACAGATCTCAGTGCCTTTCAAAACCTTTCCCAGATACTTAAACTTTTGCATGATTCTAGTGCTCTCCACCTAAACTGGCTGAATACCCGACACTATACGCAATCTGTGTTTGTTCATTTAAACTGAGAAATTTGCATGTGTATCTTAATATGAGATATTACTAATCTTGAGTGATTTCAAAAGTCTCACATTTGCATGCTTTATTTGAAATATCACGATTAGTCCAGGTATATTTCTTGGTTGTTTCGTTTAGCGACATATCAACACTTCTATGGGTTATTTAATCCCTGAATATAAATATTTTTTGTACGCAATTTTATTTTTATTTTTTGGAGATAATAATGGTTTAGGGATACAAGGAATACTAATTAACCCATAGCTAGGGGAGAAGTAGAGGATTTATACCTTTCTCCAGGGTATTTGAGCATAAGCGAATATGACGAACACGAATTGAGATACTCAGATTTCCCATCCTGAGCCTTTATCTATCATGTTATCGGAACATCCAAAATAACAGAACCTGGTATTCCCAAGCGGTCACCCATCTAAGTAGTGACACAGCATGATGTTTCTTAACTTCAGTGATTGTACTGGAATCGGTGTTTCAACGTGATGTGATCGTTAGTTCAGGTATGTATGTATGTGAATACGACAGCTTTCATTACAATTCAAAATGGCCACAGTTGCTACTCTTGAAATCTACATTGTCGAATACTTACATCTTACAAGGGAAAATGAAACAAATTCAGGTTTCTTTACCCAGGTGATATTTTCTTTGTCCGCGGTGGAGGTGCGTGCACGAGCTCGTGTGTGTGTGTGTGTGTGTGTGTGTGTGTGTGTGTGTGTGTTTATGTTTTCGTGTATGTATGCCGATGTGTTTGTACTTACGGCAATAGGCTTCATCAACGGTGCTCGAATGGCTTGGTGTCGATCGAGGGCAATAACAATCAGCATGTTGGTACTTGCCATCATGGAAAAGCTTTGTGTGAACTTAATAACCTTGCACATAAAAGCACCGGCTAGCCAATCCCTGTCGACATATTCCCAGACGAGTTGCGGTAGGCAACCAAACAATATAACACACAAATCGGCTGCAGAAAGATTCAAAATGAAAAGGTTGACCCTGGATTTCCATCGACGATTCAATCGCATCCACAAAAGCATCAGGAAAGTTCCGATGGAACCAGTTATAATTATCATGTATAAACTAATTAACCGTATCGTTTTCGAATAGACTTTGTCGTGGACACTCTCAGTGTTATTATTCGCACCTGGCATGAAAGTGAAGTTCTCATTTGTTGGGCTTGTCGCAAACGGCAGCGTGGTCCATTGTTGCTGAATTTCAGAAATATTTATTGCTGCCATTTTTAAATATCGTTGTTCTTCGTAGAAATCTGAAAGAGAAAAAAAGAAGAATTTTTAGAATTGATATTTCAGGTGCAACAAAAAGTAGAGATTTTCCAAGCGTAGCTTGGATGTGGCACATGGCCGAAATAAAGGAGTTTCTATTGAGGATCGAACTCACTACTCAGTTGCAATTGTTCTAGCGAGACAAGTTTGCTAACCATTACACCACGTGGAGGTGCCCAAAGTGCAACGCCTAGTAAAATCGGTATAATAGATTAGTAATACTGGTTCATATGTCTATTAGGGCAGGTCGATTTTTCACATATTTTAAGGGTATCAACATTGCACTCAGTGTAAAAGCTGAAGTCTTATGTACTACGCAGTGACACCAAAAACTACATTCATAGCTTTTACCGATTCTTGAGCATTTCATTTTAAAGATCGTCTGAAAAAATCCCCAGAAATACCTAATTTCCGCAGGGTTTTGTTTACAAACAGACTTCAAAATTTCTAGTGGCATTGTCGCCTTGCTTGTGATGAAATGATTAAAAACACTGTCAGTTGTCGCATTCACGTGAACCCAGTACGAGGAGAAATACATTTACATTTTCATAGTAAAAATTAAACAACTTGATCTTTAGGCTCAGTGGCTCGTTTCTCTTGCTTGCTACGCTATTTCATTTCATCTCAATCTGAACGTGGGATGTAGGACAGGGGTTGATTTTTCGCTTTCTTTACAAAATCAACATTCCGCTCTGTATGTGTTGTGTATTCCGAGATGAAACCCGGTCTCCAATGAATGACAAACGCAGGAATGAAATATAACAAATAAATGTATTTACACAATAATACAATTGGTAATACGGTTAGTAGATCCAGAAACGTGGTTAGTAGCAATAATAATATATACAGTTTGGTAAATTCAGTCTCGAAGTAGAACTTCCTTAGAGTCTACGCGCTTGTAACTGTGACTTCTATAAGCGGTTACCTCACACTATTACTCTACCTCCAACTCAATTACAATCTCTGTCTCTCTGACTCTAGGTATTTAACAGCAGCAATCGAAGTACACACTGCTAGAATCCACTTGTATGAAAAAGGAGTGGACCCCATAACAGTATGAAAGCTGGGATTTGATGTGCTAAGTACTCACAAAGAAAAAAGTTAGATTCATAGTTTTCAGTAACTTTTGAGCATTTAGTTTTAAAGATCGTCTGAAAAATGTACAGAAATACCCAATTTCGCAAGTTTTTGGTTATAAACTAACTTCAAAATTTTACTATTTTTAGAATAAATCCAAATAAACTTGATATCTTTTGTATTGGATACATTGAATGGAAAATATATTCAAACCAGAATTCTTATTATGTATCACCACAAACAAAATATGTATTTTTTACTGTATTCAGTAAGTAAAAACTGTGTAAAAAAATACACTCTTTACATTATTCGAACTATTGTATGCTCCAGGATTCTTCAGGTGGTTGGAATGTCGAACTGAACCCTTTATTTCTCTCACTGGGGTTGACTGTTCTAGTTCCACGTGCCATGTCTAATGGATGTCAGTTATCAGTTACCTCCAGTTAATTACCCTCTCCAAGTTCTCCACTGCCTTAACCGGGTATTGAACTCACACTCTTTGGGTCCTGTCACTGGATCTAACCAATGCCTTTATCTACTGTGCCATGTGTCCTTGAGGCTAAGGCAGTTGAGAACTTGGAGAGGGTAATTAACAGGAGATAACTGATAACTGATAACTAAAATCCATTAAACATGGCACGTGGAACTAGAACAGTCTACCCCAGTGAGCGAAATAAGTGTTCAGTTCGACATTCCAACCACTTGAAGAAGGCCGGAGCGTACAACGGCTGAAATATTCTAATAAATATGGCGACAAATATGAAGACAATTGCCGAATAATGTAAATAGTGTACATTATACCTCATCTCAGAAATATAGACATACTGTGTAAAAAATGTTTGTTTGACCATAGTTAATAAAAACAAAGAACAGATGAAACTATATAACACCATGATGCACATGAACACACATTATAAGACAAAATGATATAAATTTGCATTGTTTATTGAAAATCATAGTAAATTGCACTGTATAACATTACATGATAATATCGCTAAATTGTTCTCGCTTGTTTGATTTAATTCAATCTCTCTCATCAAATTGCAAAATTAAATTTATCTTGAACAACCTCTCTTCCAGATCTGTTTACATTTCCTCACCAAGTTATGAAAGAAACCTGGACCCGGATATTCCAAATTCATTGCTCTAAAGATGGAGGTCATTGAATACAAACGCCAGCATGATATGGATCATTTCTGTACTTGGCTCACATGTAGGTCTATAGACACCCAATATTAAACCGACCTTGTCTAACATCCTACTATCGAGGGGAAGTGTGAACATTTTCCTTCACTGGAATTCAGGGCACGGTGGAGTAATGGATAGCGGCACGGATTGAGGATTTCGGAGTACAGTCACTTACGTGCTAATACTCTTGGGAAAGGTATTAATCCTCTTCTTCTCTTTCCAGCTATGGGTAAATAGTAGGACAGACCGGGTTGGATGGCAACTGGTCTACCGCAGAAAGAAATGGTAACCTACTGCGGAAAAATCTGCCTTGTCAGTCATGTATCGAAAGATACATGATCACTTAAGAGTGTATCACGCAAGGCACATAACTGACTGATTTGTAGCATCACCGTCCTCATTAAACTAAAGAGGGTGAGTTGATGGGTAACGACGCCATCATGACGTGACAGTTGCCGCGGATAGTCGTAAATGTTGTGATTTGCCCATATACAAACTTTGAGTTTAGAAAATTACATATTCTCATCGATATGCTCATTATTATATTTATTCCAAAAGGAATTTAAACGATATTTAGTGTGCCTTTTGGAAGATATTATGAATAAGGGGCCTGGTTTGGGAGGTAAATAAACCCATATTTCTCACTGGTGGTAGTTTTGGGGTCTCGAGTATAAAGTTAAGATTTCTAATGCTGATTTTGAAGTCAGACAGATTCCCAGCTGGAATATTGAGCCAAAATAAATGTCCTAACTCTAATTTCCATCCTTAAACTAAACTGAGTTAATATTGGTCTATAATCGATCGGATTTGCTTCGCTACGCATTTCTCAGAAGCCGCCCGAAAGGCATGATTCGAACCCTGTTTATACAAATCAAAACGTTTATTCACAGTTGGAATATGGACGTCACAGACTCTTCCCAACTCTTTTGTTCAGTTTTCATGCAAAACGATGCGTTTGCTAAACATCCGAAGGGATTCTACTGGAACAGAGTTTAGCTTTGTCCTACATTTGTTGCGATATTCAGTATTTCGAACAGGCTTATTTTTCATGCACGTTAATTTTGAAACAGAAGAAAATCCTTGTAGGAAGAGGAACGTTGATAAAAGCAGAAACATTTGAATACGAGACAAAAAATAACAATGGGAAAATAATTGAATCGTAGGATAGAAAGAGGGGGGAGAGAATGACAGAGAAATAAATAAAAAAATAAATAAAGAGGATTTCATTATTTAGATAGTAAAGAGCTACAATTGACAAGAAATTGTGGAGATCCATGATCGTCTATGACCTAACGGAAAACGGCTCATAAAAGAAGAAACATGCTAATGTAAACCGGCCAATATAAATACAAATACAACCGCCATGAAAACACCGAAGTTAAACAACGTCGAGCCTAGTTAGTAGTTAGATGGGTGTCCGCTTTGGAATACCATGTGCTGTAAGGTTGGGTGTGCAAGTAGTGTAATGGGTAATGACTTAATCAGAGAGCTGAGTTCCAATTCAAGTTTGACTCCTTATACTCATTTACGTGCAAATACTCTTGGAAAAGGTAGGAAGCAACCTCTCCTCCTCCAGCTATGGGTTAATTAGTGAAACGTGTATCATTAAAACCGTAATTATCTAAAATAAATAAATAAAATTGCGCCTAAAAAATTTAGGTTCGGCATTAAATAACCCATATAGATATCGATATGCCGCTAAAAAACAACCAAACCAACATTAAAATGCACAACCCAGTGTTAACTCTGTAACTTACTGTTATATAAAAAGTCCACATTCGCAAGACAACGTAAATATGTGATTGCCTTTTTTAAACAACATTCGATTTGTTTTATTTTATGTTTCGTAAGACAAACTCTGTATTATTACAAGGTAAGAATAAAAGTAAATTTACTGATAAAATTTCATTTGAAAAGTTAAATTTCTAAATTATGTCTCTTTTAGAAATCATATATGAAAAATAAATTGTTGAGTGATCGATTTGTTTTTTACGGATTATCACCCTTTTGCAGGTTATTTAAAGCCAGAAAATATTTTTAGATTAATAGAGGTGTTTTGGAGATAATGATTTACTGATAAACGTTTTACTAATTAACCCATAGCTAGGGGAGAAGTGTATTCACACCTTTCCTTGAGCGTATTCGCGCATAAATGAATATAAAGAACCTGAGCCGTTATCAATTACACCACCCGCACATCCAAGCTTACAGTACCTGGTATTTCCAAGCCACCCCACCACCTACCTAGATAATGACCAGATTCGACGTTGATTAACTTCGGTGATCGTACGAGAACCAGCGTTTCAATGTGATATAGCCATGAGCCGTAAAATGTAGAATAGAATTATGGAAATATCGAAAAAATAGTATTCATAGATATCGATTTTTAGATGGATGAGTTTGTTTGTTTAGAGGCACATCAACTCCTTATGGGTCATTTAATGCCGAAATATAATTTTCTTCGTAGCATTAGTAATTTCTTTTATAAAAATATATTGCTGGTAATTTTTATTACTATAAAAATGTATTATTGGTATTTTTACTATAATTCTTTTATACTTTCACAGTGTTTTGAGCCCAGTTTGGGGAGGTTAACTATTTGCCCATACCTGGGAGGGGCTACCACCCCGGGTCAGGGTGGACCTGGGAACATCAACAATTAAGAGATGGTTCCGTGCTGCTCAAAACCTCCCGATCATAGGCCTTGCTGTCGGATGTAGTTTTTCAAAATACCTAGGAAGTTATTGAATAAGATTAAACAAAACAAACTATTATGCAGGGATAGCGGAATAAATATAGACTGCAGTTCTGGCGAACAAAAGATAATGATTGAGTCTACATTTTTAAAATTAGACATAGCAGAATATGGATAGTAGAAAGCCTAAAACATTTTTTTTAAATGTTTTATATTATTATGCATTAATACAGTAATACACAATCTAAGTTTGGTTTAGTTGTTTTTGTTTAGCGGCATATCAAAACGTTATGGGTTATTTAATGCAGAAATTTAAATATTCTGTATGCAGTTTTACAGCTTCCGCTACATATATTATTGAACGCAAATTTTATGCCATCAACTACAGATATTTTGTACATAATTTTATACTTATAGGGTAAACGTATATAGTTTTTACATATCTTATATATAAATTACAGTGTATGTGTGTGTGTGTATGTTTGTGCGTGTGTGTAT
Organism: Acanthosepion lycidas; assembly: GCA_963932145.1. NCBI lineage: Eukaryota > Metazoa > Mollusca > Cephalopoda > Sepiida > Sepiidae > Acanthosepion > Acanthosepion lycidas. Next base: position 25,525,474 of record OZ010576.1, read on the forward strand.
CCAAACAACTCCCCCGCTCCCACTGGTCCGATTTCAATCATTCATAGGTCATTCAAAAGCTCTAGAAATGTTAGGTGCAGAGAACGATTTTCGTTGAGCTCAGATTCAGAGTTGCCAGATTATGCGAGGTTAAAAATGTATATTAATATATTATACTAGGCATTATCGTTGCTTTCATGGTTCAAGGGAAGTAACTTTTATTTTCCTTTTTTATTCAAAATTGCAGCTAGCTTAAAAGTTTAAGCTAGCTAAAATTTTAAACTAACTTAAATGCCGCCCTATCGGGCGTCATTTAAGCTAGCTCCTGTAGGGGACTCTTGGTTTGGCAATCATGACATTAGCTTGCGAGGAATAGATGCGATAGGCATCAATAAACTACGGAAGAACTCTGTATTGATCGCTACATTTACCTATTGAATTAATATTATTAATTTCAACGATAATTCTTCTGTTGTCAATTTAAAGACTATTTGATGTACGTAGAACCTTATTTTTCGTACAATTATTTTTATTTCATAGGTAACAGAACAGGGAAGAATTTATAAGATACTTTTAATATAGTGTACGATGGAAAAATAGAATTAGTTATACATTTAACATTTGAAGAGTTAGAGGAACATAATAGCTAATTAAGTTAAACCTATGTTATCGAATTTGTATGAATAAACACGAAATTAGTGATCAGTTCTTCCACGAATTCTGTTATTTAATAAAACCAGTTCTACTTTATAGCAATATATACACGGTATTTACTTGACCCCCACGAGGTCAGGTTGTGACACAAGGTCGGTTTAATGTGGGGAGCCCGAGCGCGTGCACCCGGGCAAGGAACAAAAATTCCCCGAGCCCCCGCAATACCAAAGTTACGCTGGCCTCGGTGCGAGCACCGATCCTTCTCTTTAGTGCAATGAGAAGGCGCGGCCTCGGGCAGCTGTTCCCCAGGGCCCGGTACCTCTTCAGTATAATTTTCTCGGTTGCGACTGTCCTTTGACGGAGCCGCCCCTTAGCGTGCTCTGTCCAAGGACAGAGACGCAACTGAGACATGATAAGTAATGTGCATAAATTACTTATAGCAATTTATACGCTAAGACCTCGATATCTGTATTATATATTATCTACTTCTAAATGATATCGTTTCTTCAGGTTTAACTAATTTGCATATTGATTTTAAGAAAGTTTATTTCATTAATTAACTGTTCTTCAGTACTGTTCTTTTAATCGAGAATTGTTTTGATTCTCATATCAAAAATAGTTGTTTAGGAATATTGTCTTATATAGTTCTGAAAAGTCTTTGAAATTTGCATTTTACTTAGCCTTCAACAAGTTGGCATCTACTTGTAAAACTTCCCTTAACTATAACAAGCCAATTTATGAATGAAATATTCATTTAAAATTTTTGTTTCAAAGATTTCAAGAGGTGAATATATCTTACTTTGCTTAGCGATAGCTAGCAGGTAAAACCTGCTAGTAGTTTATAAGTGATAAATAGTATTGTTGGTAATTTAAAAATATAATACTGATGATTTCTCCATAAAAAGCTATTGTTGGTAATACATCTATAAAAATATATTGCTGGTAATTTTACTATAAAAATGTATTTTTATACCTTCCTAGCGTTTTGATTTTTTCTTTAGGGGTTCACAATTTGTCCATAGATAGGACCCTAATATATGCTACCACCCTAGATCAAATTAAACCTGGGAACAACGAGGTGGTCCCACGTTCCTCAAGATCTTCAATATCCCGATCTAAGGCCTTACTGCTGATTATAGATCATCGTTATACCCAGGACGCATAGGATCGAGGATATGCTGGTAGTATACAGGTGTTAAAAGTGGAATCGACGAGCCTAGTTCAAAATCCGTTTTATCCTGTTGCGTACACTTTCTCATAGGTTAAATAGCAGAGTAGTAGGGCTCTCTAGCCTTGGGTGACAGCCAGACTAGGAGAAGAAAAACTCTAAACTAAAAACATTGGAGAAGGCAACGGGAAACTACTCAACTATCTCTTCCATAAAATCATAGATAATGAAGAAACGGAAGCTGTGGAGAGCCATAATCTTCTGAACGATGAAGGGATTTTTATTTTATTTATTTATTTATGTCTCTTAATTCCTTGGGGACATAGGGCCGCAAAAACACCTCTCCAACGGATATGCTTCCGGGCGATCCTCTTCAGCTAGGCCCATGTCTTGCCGGCTGTCTTCACCTCTGCATCAACACTTCTACGCCAAGTCTGTTTTGGTCGACCCATTTTTCGCTTCCCTTGTGGATTCCAGTCATAGGCATGCCTGGTGATACTAGAAGCAGGCTTACGGGGTGTGTAGCCGATCCATCTCTATTTCCGTTTCTTGATGTCAATCTCGATTGGGGCTTGTCTGGTCTTGACCCGAAGTTGGTCGTTGGAGACGACTACTGGTCACATTATATTGAGGATTTTCGTGAGACATCGGTTGGTAAATATCTGAAGTTTGTAGGGTTTGGTCTTGGTTACCCGCCAGGTTTCTGAGCCGTAAAATAGGACCGACGACGTTGGTGTTGAAGAAAAGTGAGAGGGTTATTGATCTCCAGATTGGCTGCAAAGTGCTGAAAGCATGTCCGTCTTTGTTGATTCGGCACTTGATGCCTTCATCTATCCCCACCCTTCTTTACTGACGACGCTTCCTAATAAACAAAGTTATCTACTTCCTTGATGTCTTCTTGGCGTAGTCGCACTGGATCTTGTTGTCTCTTGTTATCCTCATGACCTCCGTATTCCCGATGTTGATTTGGAGGCCAGTCTCCTCTGCTTCTTCTACAACACGACTCAGCTTCTCCTGCGCATCTTATTTCTGGGAGAGAAGGCTGATGTCGTCGGCGAAGTCCAGATCTTCCAGCTGAAACGATATAGCCTTAAAAAAAATCATCTTTTGTGTTCTAACCTCTTATCAGCCAATATTCTTTTAATCTAACCAAAATGTGATCGTTTTAGACGCATTTGGCATGTGAATGTATTTCTCGACATTCATAAACTTAGAATGCGTGGTGGGTGTATAATGAGTTCACCAGAAATGCTGTGTTGACGTCTTCTTCTGTTTTCTGACCTTGCGGTTCTCGAAACGTGATAATCTTATCAGACGTCTAATTCGACTAGAGTTTTGAAAACGTGGAAGTCGAAACAAAAAGATTTTAATCTACAATAATTCGCATTTAATGGACGTCCTAAATTGTTTCAATTCTGCATAGAAAAAAAAAGAAATACTTATTTTATTTGATTACTTGATGCTGGATAAAAGATATGATTCTAAGCCTAAATATATCAAGTATATTTACTTTACACGAATCATTTACCGGATCACGTTAGATCTAAACTTAGAAACAGACATAACACCCAACTGTAACCCAATTAGACTTGTTGCTACCAAATGAGCTACGCCCCTAAAAGAGCCTCACACTTGAATGATAATCCCTGCTTATTTAATATCCTGCGTCCCTTCGAGATGTTGGTGACCACTGCTCTCCACAGCTACCTTTCCTTTGTAGCTCTAGGAAACATTTCTTTATCATTGCTTCTAATCCCTTCTCTGCCATCGATTCGCATAAACTTTCCTTCAACATTTCTTGCTTTCAATATGTTCGATGGGTTTTAAATTCTCTAAGCTCACTTTCCTAATTATGAGTCAAAGAAATTTCAAACGTCTCTTTCCGAAGTTAAGGCGATTTATTTGCCACCCACTCTCATTGAGTCAGGTTGGGATGCAAGATCGGTTTTTACCGTGGGGAGCAGTGTGTTTCCACTCGGAGGGTTGGTCTAAGCTGGTCTTAGCTGGTCATAGATTGTATATGTTGGTCATATCTCGTCTTAGCTGGTCAGAGCTTGTCTAAGCTAGTCACAAGTTGTCTAAGCTGGTCAGAGCTCGTTTAAGCTAGTCACAGCTTGTCTAAGCTGGTCAGAGCTCGTTTAAACTGGTCAGAGCTTGTCTAAGCTGGTCAGAGCTCGTTTAAACTGGTCAGAGCTTGTCAGCTGGTCAGAGCTCGCCTAAGCTAGTCAGAGCTCGTCTAAGCTCGTCATAGTCTGTCCAAATTGGTCAAAGCTCGACTAAGCTAGTCATAGCCGTGATACTACCTGTGTCAGGTAAGTAGCTTTCTGATGTTAAATATAAACATTTTGTGTCGTTTACATTTGCTCATACGTTCTACTTATGGTATTCGCAATATACTTTTAATGTCTGTAGAACTACACTTCATCCCGCTTCAAGCTCCTTTTCATCTGTGCGGAAATTGGCCAGCATCCAACGCCTTGTAGGAGGTTTGATATTATATAGTATCTCACCACACGTTTCATACGCTGTTTAGCCTTTAGAAAACACCCTTCGCTAGACCACTGCTCCTTCTGATGTGTCCGTGTTATAGTTTCCGTACTTCATGTCACTAGTTAAACTTCTATACATTCTTGATTCTGATGACTCCAACTCGTAGTTTACACTGTAGACCAGTGGTTCCCAACTTTTTTTTCTCTGGATCGCATTTTTGGAATGAAATTTGCTTGCGCCTCACCACATGTTATGTGATAAAAAGTGCATTTAATAATAATAATAATAATAATAATAATAATAATAAACAGGGAGAGGATTAAAGGGAGATAACTGCGGATTCGATGTCAGAACAATATCCTTGATAACGCTCTTCTCCAATTTGCAGACCGTAGTTACTATATTCTTAATACTTTGTATAAATAAATAAAATCGGTCAATAATTATTTATAAGTATTTATACGGGGACTCATGAATGGAATTACAAGCAATCCATAATATTTTAAATTTTGAAATCATATTTATTTTTGGCATTAAAACTGTTTCTAAATCTTTGTCTTTCAATCATTCTGCCTCACCTGCTATCCTCTTCCGCCTCACCTGCTATCCTCTTCCGCCGCACCTATGAGGCACGCCGTACAGTTTGGGTACGACTGCCTTAGATTAACATTATTTTTGACGGTCATACACTGTCTTCTTACAATTAATAATTCGTCCTATTTTCTTGTTTTTCTTTGATACTTTTTCTAGGAGTTTTAATACTTTAATTCACTCAATTCAAAAGTCATGTGTCACTGAAAGTATAACGTTACTGTTAAAGTTGTATTGGTGAATGAGGTGTGTGATATGAGCGGGAGAAAAGGTGACCAGAATTGAAGATTATGAGGATAAGGAGAGTAGATAACCTTTGGTCCTTGTCTTCAAGCGATTAAGAATTTATAAATTGAAGATTATACACTTGAAGTAGGCTGTAGAAATGATACGTCAAAATTTTGTGGTAACAATATGGATGATAAAAAAAAATGAGACCAGTTTTGTAACAAAAACTGGATGTTTAATACGCTAGGTAGCGGCCATTTTTTTTTTAAATTTTTACTTTCATTAATTTTGTGTTATTACATGTTCTCTTTTGAGCCTGCTCCCAACATATCCTATGTTAAGATTTGTTTTCACCAATCTTGGTAGAGCATCTAGTTCTGTAATGATCGCCTCGTTATATAGGCTGGATATGTCCGGTGAGAAGACGCCTTTTTGTCTTATGCTTCTTTCTGTTTTTCTTATACGTCTTTGTATTTTTGTATAATTACTCATTTTGTTATCAGTTCACCCCAAGAAAGACGATAAAGCCATTAAGTCCCAAGTTATTAATGAGTGTGAAAGAATTGAAAAAAAATTAAGTTGATAAGACAATAAAATAATAAGATAATAAAAGAACATGATTCCAGAAGATGAAGATTGAGATTGCATTTAAATTTTTGAAGTTCAAAGATGATTGGAAAACCAGAATCGAGAAGAGAGTTCCACAAACGAGAAGTGCGAGAAAAGAAACTATTGACCTACGAGACAATAGCGTAGGGATTAAAACATTGCTTCGTGAATTTACCGACATAGTGATAGTGAGTTCAATCCCTGAGTATGTACTGGAAACGGACAAACAATAACTGAGCAGTACTAAAAATAAAACCCAGATAAGATATTCCTCAATATGAGCAGCAGAACGAGAACAATCAACCGCCTCAGATTAAATAAAGTGTTCACTCCAGAATTCCTATGTATATCATTGTACACCTGAAGAAGGCCAGTGGACACAACGGCTGAAACGTTGTGACAACAATAACAAAGATGAAGACACCAGTCTGTATATAAAAAATGTATATAACAAAATATTAGCATAGAACTTATGGTTGCATCTAGTAATTTCAATTGTAAAATAATGAGACTTAACTGCCAATCTAGTACTGCGCTTAAACTGGTAGAAAAGTCGAAATATCAAAGAAGAAAGCTCATCGGAACAATAAGTAAATGTTACGGATTATTCTAATAAATTTCTCAAATAAATAAGTTTTCCTAGACATAGTGACTTAATTTATCAATATATTAAATCACGCTTCACTATATTCAAAATCAGTCGTAGTTATTGATATTGTTTTGGTTAAAATAAAACCATTTTTTAATTTTTTTTAATTTTTTTTATTGTTCTAGAATAAAATATATTTATTAAAGAATAGCATAAAAGTGTATTTCTCTAAATAAGTTTTTAAACTATGTAAATTTTACCATAAGTCTGCTATCCATCCATGCTTAGAATGGTTCTGCCATATATGGTCAGGTGCCCCTGCTATTTACCTTGAGATCCGTGATAAAATCCAAAGAATCACCAATAAAATTGGTCTTGATCTGGCGGCTTGTGTTCAGACATTTTCGCACCGCTGTTAGGTTACGTCTTTGTGTCTTTTTCTATAAATACTTTCATGATAATTGTTCGGATAAGCTTCGCTTTGGTACATAGACTGTTTGAATTTAAGCGTAATACTTGATCTCATCAATTTACAGTTGAGCTGGCTAAATGTAGCCGTATGTTCTATGCAAACTATTTCACCTCTCGCACCTTTCGCGTGTGGAACTCCCTTTCAGCTCCATGTTTTCCAGCTAAATATAATCTGCAAAAACTTAGATACAATGTCAATCGCTATCTAATTAATTTTCCCTTTTCCCGTTTATTATTAATTTTTCTCTTCCTAATTCTTCCCCACCCTATAACCCCCGTGTCTTATTTTCTTTACAGTCTTACATGCGTTGATACCGATTAAACACACACACACATATATATATATATATATATATATATATATATATATATATATATATATATATATATATGTGTGTGTGTGTAGACAGCAATCCTTCTTTCATGCACATTTCATTGAATACGACAAACAAGGCATTAAATAGAGCAAATATTATTTACGAATTTAAATGCCCATTAAGGAATTGTATTCCTTATCAATCAAAATTCGTAAATAATTATATAGTCATCACTACACCATGTTTGACACGCAGACTCACACTACATCTTTCTGACCATAGCTCAATTAAATCTCATTTAAATATTCATGGAGATCTACCGGATCCTATTCGTAACATACTTGTTGACAACACAAATATAATAGCATCATCAACATGCAAAAAATGGCTAAAAATAATAAGCCTTATTAATAAAAACACAAAAAACAACACTTAATAATATTAACTATAAAGATGGACACATTATCTTGGCCGTGTTTTGGAAAATGAATACATTTCACATAACATACATGCAACAAACTATTTCCTATTTAACAGTTAAAATATTTAATCCTTGAAAATGGCTAAATATATAGCCGAAAGCGCTTTTATAAAAAGAACATTCGGACAGTTTTTATATAATTTATCATCTGAAAAGAAAATATTAGATTACATGAGAAATTATATAAAAAAGCTAAATAAAAGCACCTTGTCTGTCGTAATCAATGAAATGTGCATATATCTATCTAGCTATCTCTCTATCTATCTATCTAACTATATATATATATATATATATATATATATATATATATATATATATATATAATGGCTTCTGCAAGGGTTTTAGCTGTGAACCTGGAGCCTCATGATTTTGTAAAAAAAAAAAAAAAACGAGCCCCATAATTTTATTTTAAATAGAGCCCTTATAGATCCTAAGGCTGGCCATATAATACAATAACATTTAATACTTATTTTGAATATTTCATGAAATAGATAATAGAATACTTATATAGTTCATCCTTATTTTTATATACCAGAAATACTATTTTGATTTTAATTAGAAAATGACACTCTTAAGTCCCTAATACTAGGGCCTAAATAATTGGGGAATCGGAATTTTTCTCAATATCCAATAAGTGAGGGTTCTTAATAAATGGGAAGTTGATAAATTATTTAACGTGTCGAAAGGTGCAAGATTAACAAATGGTGGAGGTGCAAAATAAGTTTATGGGAGCTGTCGAAAAATTTCCTTAAAAAGAAGTAATAAATAAATAAATGAACAGTCCTTCTGTTCGGTGCCCAAGAGTTAAACGTTTTAAAATTGATTAGCATTACTTGAACCAAAATTCGTAAAAACATATTTCCGACGATTAAATCGAGAAGTGCATTTTAATTTGAACTTATCGACGTTCTTCGAGAATCTTTTCTGGAACTCTTTCTGAAAAAAAGAAAGATTTACTCTCAATGCAGTCGTTTACTGAATGCTTAATTAAATTATTTGTAAATAAATTATTGCATTTAAATTTATTCTGAAACGTTCTGAAAGGAATGTCTGAGGTTTTCATATTTCCAAGAACCATTAATTTTCTTCTTAATATATCTATATCCATACTTGTTTTCAAACACACACAGACATACTGATACAGATATATGCCTCTGAGTGTTTTTCGAAGGTGCGGACATTAATATGCGCGTCTGTATAAGCGCATGCGCATGTGTTGAATATAACATTGCGGTTCGCTTGCCTTATTCTAATAAAACTAACCGAATATTTATGTTCACGCAAAAATTGAAGACGGAAATATTACAAAATTTTAAAATGGAATCGATAACCAAGTTATAAGTAGTTTTACTGTAATTTTAAAAATAGTAGCAGAAGTTAAGTGTCTTTTTTAGCTTATATCATGTGAAATGAATTATAAAAATTCAATGTCGTTAAAGAAATGGAGAAACCGTCTGCCGGTTTTCTATGAATGTTTCATGACATATCCTGCTTCAAAGTTCATTTCGTCTCCATTGAGAATATATATCGGTAATGGTCAGCTAAGAATGAATCGCAGGGTTGACGTACAACACTAACATTTGTGGGGTGGGTAACTGGTTTTGGAGATCTACTCTTAATTCAAAACCGTGGAGAAACCAACAAGAAACGACTCCACTGTGTTTCTCAATGAGTAATGGCAATTTACATATATTAATGAAAAGGAAACAGTGGAGAGCCATGATCACCTGTTTTCTGAAGGGATATGAATTTAATATATTTCGAATGTTTCAAATGGCGAATATTAACAATATCAAAAATAATAACATGGCGATTAAACAGTCTCTTCAAATAAACTAATATATTAAGATTTAAAATTTAAAATTTAAATTTTAAAAAGTATTTTCGTTTTTTTACAAGAGTAGGGTGTAGAAATAATTGATTTTTTACAGATATTTACTCCTTTTTCATGTATGCATTTAAAGACTATATATGATCCTATTGTATTATTAATAATATATTTACACACACACACAGATATATATATATATATATATATATATATATATATATATATATATGTATAAGTAATAAACCGTTGGTATATAATCCAAGTGAATGCTATTAATACAATATGAAATATTAAATATTGAAACTGATTCACGCATAAAGCTTTTAATTAAACAGAGCAACATATTTCTTACAATAAGAATTAAAATTACATACAGGTAATGGTCATTATCACCTTGTAAATTGAGATAATTTACAAGGATTTTCCAACCGATCAAGGATGATAAATTATTTCAATAATTTAACATTCTTGACTGGTTTGAAAATTTTTGTAAATTATCTCAATTTACAAAGCGATAATGATCTGTCTATATTTCTGAGATGAAGTATTATATACATTATTTACATTATTCGGACTATTGTCCTCATCTTTGTCGCCATATTTATCACAACGTTTCGGCCGTTGTACGCTCCGGCCTTCTTCAGGTGGTTGGAATTTCGAACTGAACCCTCAAGGACACATGGCAGAGTGGATAAAGGCGTTGGTTAGATCCAGTGACAGGACCCAAAGAGTGTGAGTTCAATACCCGGTTATGGCAGTGGAGAACTTTCAGAGGGAACTTAGCAGGAGATAACTGATAATTGACATCCATTAAACATGGCACGCGTAACTAGAACAGTCTACCCCAGTGAGCGAAATAAAGGGTTCAGTTCGAAATTCCAACCACCTGAAGAAGGCCGGAGCGTACAACGGTCGAAACGGTGTGATAAATATGACGACAAAGACGAGGACAATAGTCCGAATAAGGTAAATAATGCGATAATGATCATCACCTATAAGTAATCTTAATTCCTATTGTATGAAATACAAACACACACACATATATATATATATATATATATATATATATATAAATTTATGAATATATATATATGTGTGTGTGTGTGTGTGTGTGTGTTATCATAGGATTATCTGTACTATTAAGCAGCAATTTTTGCTTCAGGTTTTATAATGATGGATACAAGTATTGTGAACCTGACAATTTTGAGGCATTATTTTTAATTGGGCCCCAAAGCCGCGTAAACAGAACGCAGGATTCAGAAAATGGAAGGGAATTAAACAATAAATATACCCGTCCCCGTCCCCCAGCCAACTGTTAGAAACGTGGCTTCCTCCTTGAAATAAAGCCGAGAAGTGGGCGATTATCAGTGGTTGATTATCATACTTTAAACGCAACGCAAATTAGAAGTCGACAAAAAAAAAAAAAGTAAACGAGAAAGAGGAACACAGATCACTAAAAGATAAAATACAGAGAGTAAAGACTATAAATTTACATTGGAGTTCTTGTGAGATTCACCATTAAAAAAAAAAAATACACCTAATATTTGATCGCTAAGCTTGCTTTTATGTTATTATACAGAAATAAAAACGAGTCCTGATTTTTTATAAGAAAATTAAAAGAAAAGATTTTATACATTCTAGAATGTGGACAGAGCACAGGATGGGACTGAGAGGCGTTCAGTCCAGGGGAACAGCTGCCCGCGGCAGCACCAACACATTGCACTAGCGAGGGAGGAGTGTCTTTAGCTATACCAATGCCAGCGCATGTTACCGATGTGGGTCCTGGACAATTTTTAGCCCTGATCAGAGTGTACTCGTTCGGCTGCCCCACGTTAAGCTCAACCTTGTCACAATGCCTCACTGTGGGGAGACTTAGTTAATGACTTATTCTCTTAGCACGCGGAACATTTGGCCAGTATAGCGAGTTCGATCCGCACTTGGTGCCCCATTACGGGGACCTTGCAATCAGTTTAGTAAACAATGTTATTGGTTCTGACCTGATATCTCAGTTTCAGTTATTTTCCCACAACCGTTACGTTTCTTCCCTGTGCTTTTTCTATAAATACTTTCATGGCAATTGTACTGATAATCTTTCCTCTATTTTAACCATTGTAAATATTAATAGGGAATTTATTTTAAAAAAAAATATTCCCTTACTCCATGACTTTATGAATTTAAGGCTTGGTTGACGGCTTGCTTACCATTCAAATTTGATCTCCAAAAATTGAAATGCAATGTCAGTGATTATATTGTGACTTGTTAATTCTTGTTTTTTTATTGTTCTCTCCCCTTAATGGTAGTTTTCTCATATTCTCTAACCTCTTGCCTTTTAGTGACTTTATTGCCTCGTTTGGGGTGAAATGATTTAAAAAAAAAAATTCGACGCATCTAATGACTGTCGAGTATCAAGATGGTTCAACTATTCATACCTTGTGCCAGACAAAGCAGGCATATGTAAATATCTATTCGTAAGTGAGATTCACAATTTGTCTCATACTCAACATAAACTTTTTTGTTTTAATCATTTCTCCCTCGAAGCAAGGAGATAATGCCGCTAAGATGCAAGTGGTTGCTGGGAGTGAAAGAGAAGGGGAATATTTAGTGAGGAGAAAGGACAATAAGAGAACAGGATTCAGTTAGTCGGAAGATCAATTGCTTACAAATAGCAGAGATTATTTGATTGGAAGGTTTTTAAAAAATACAGTTCCAGTGAATTAAAACAACAGGAAAATAGTGGTCAGAAAATGCAGTCAGAAAAGGTATGTCTGGAAATATCGATTCACAAAAATTCAGTTTGAAAAGATAGGTCTGGAAATATCAATCCAAAATTCAGTCAGAAAAGTTAGGTCCCGAAACATCGACCCAGAATATTCGGTCAGAAAAGTTAAGTCTAGAAATATCGATCCAGAAAAAGTGTCTGGAAAATTAGGTTATCAAGTATACCACTATTTTACATAACATAAAAATCCATTTCAGATGTAATAACAGTCATTTAAGATACTAATCGGATTTACAAAGCATTCCAACACCTGCGAACTACCGTCATTCCCCATGTATAATATGCGTTTTTTTTTTTTCTAAAAAATAGTAAATAAAATCAGCGGTGCGTATTATGCACAGCTACAAAAATTCTTTAAAAGTTGCCGTAAAAGAAAATAAGAATTATCATAAGACTAAATTAGAATAATATTAAAATGTATTTAAAACCATTTCTTTTAAATAAGAGTAGGAAATGCTGGCCGTAATGAAATTTGAGAGGTACAATTTATAGGTTTTGATTGCCAAACGAGGGCTGCGTGTTATGTATGTATAGAAGCATTTTCCCTCACTTTCAGCACAATTTTAGAGGGGCGTATTATGGATGAAGGCATTGGGAATTACGGTAGCTCATTTTCTTCATAAAAATGAATTTAGATAAATTAAAAAGGTACCGATATAAATAAAATAAAGGAAAGTTCACAAATGGAAGGCAAATATGAATTAAACGATTCACACATAGAAATACTTATGATGGAAATTGTAATCCTGGTTGGTTGGTTGGTTGGTTAATGGCATATCAACACCTCTATGGGTTATTTAATGCCGAAATCTAAATATTTTGAACACAATTTTATGCCTTCAACTAAAAATCCTTTTATACACAATTGTATGGCTTCAAATACAAATAAAATGTATTGTTGGCAATACTACTAAAAATGTATTACGAGTCATTTTGCTTTAAAATTGTATTTTTGGTCATTTTACTATAAATATCTATTGTTGGTCCATTTTTATAGAAAATGCATTTTATATATTTTCATGCCTTTTTTGTGGAGGAGGTCACTATATGCAATAGCTGGGACTCTAACAAGTGCTACCACCCCCGGTCAGTGTGGACATTGAAACAATAGCAAATGAGGGCATTCTATGCTCCTCAAAACCTCCAATCTACCGATCAGAGGCCTTGCTGCCGAATATCGTTTATCGTCATACCCAGGACTATAAATCTGTATTCTTGGAAGTATCTGTGCGTAATTTAAAATCAGTCTTAATTTACAATTAATTTTGAGACAAATATTCTACTTACCAAATTCAATATGTACGCTTTTCGTTTTAATACGATAAATATCTTAGCTTGTATTAATCTATTTCAACCAGATTCTGCTTTAATAGATTCGTTTTTTTATTAAAAGCGTGCAATAATTAATTATTTCTGCCAATTTGAGGCCAATGTACCCCATTTTATTCTGTGACATCATGTTCCCAATAAATATGGATTGACAACAGACGCGATGAAAACCGGCCTAAACCTCTGTGTAAAAAGATTGATAACTTATTTTTCTTCTATGTGCTGTGTCCATTCAGAACTTTGGCGATCAAAGCTCTCCACAGTTTCCTGCCCTTTGTAACTCTTAATAAATGTCTTTAAGTTATCTCTCCTAAATCCTGTCCCGCTATTCATTTACACAAACTCGCTAGGTAAGATATGTATTGTTCTCTTCGGTCACTCTTGCTCTCAATCTGTCCTGTGAGCATCAAATTCTCTTTCCTAGTAATGTGCACCAGAAATAGTCTCTTTCTGATGTTATCTTAATAACAAAAAGTCTCTGCTAAGTATTGTTATTTAGTAAACGCAGCTTAGTTCTGGAATAAAGTAACAACTTCGAGAAAAACCATTCTCTTCTATTGGTTCAGGAAAAAACTGGTTTTTAAATGGATTTCAAATACAGTATTTAGATATATTTGTTAATCATATCACCTCATGCAAGGCAGTAAATCCACTAAGACACAAAAGGTTAGTGAGTGCGAAGGAATAAGAAAAAAGGGGAAAACATTAATGTACGACAACAACAGAAGAGTAATCAGGAAGATGGAAGATAATAGTTGACATTACATTTAAATTTTGAACATCAAAGTTGGCAAAAAGCATGGAGCCGGAACAGCGAGAAAAAGAACTCTTAGAATAGAACTTACGCTTATATCTAACCAATTCAACTGTGAATTGATGAGACCTTACCGCCAATCCAGTACTGCGCTTAAATTCATAAAGTCAAGATACCATAGAGAATAGTTCATTCGGACAATTACCATGAAAATATTTACAGAAAAGACACAGGGAAGCTACATTACGGCAGAGAGAAAGTGACTGAAGCCGAGACCCCAGGTCAGGACAAATAATCAATCTGTCCTGTGAGTATCAAATTCTCCAAGCTCTCTTTCCTCATTATGCGCCTTATAAATTTCAACTGTTTTTATTTTTTGTTTTTTTTTCTGATTTTAAGTATAAGTGTACTTTTTATGTCCATTTTCTCTATAACTTCATTTCTCACATGTTCGGTCCATGGTATTCTCATCATCATCGGAAGCATAAAGCTGTTACTTCAAGTCTCTTCTACATCTGTGAAGAGGATTGTTCAGCATTTGCTACCATGTAAAAAGACTGATATTACGGAATAGTTCTGTAGTCTTTTCTTTCTTTCTAACGAAACTTTCTTGTCTCTTAATACTTTGTTTAGCTTAAAAGTCCATAAATCACGTATAAACTTATATCAACTGAGAGCCTTCGCCATCAAAAGTCCATAAAATTCTTTATGAACACGAATGGATTGACAACATACACCGTTAAAACATCATATCATTATATATAAACATGTATGGGGTATAAGCAAGCATAAATATGTATCGCGTAACAAAAAGCACCATCAAAGTTCTTTAACATTCTATATTAACTTTTTTTTTATTTGTCAGTTTCTTTGATATTTTCCAACCCAACGATAAATTTTACAGTACTAAATATCATTTTTTATCATTTCACTCCAAGTAAGACAATAAATCCTCTAAAACGCAAGGCGTTACTGGGTGTTAGAGACCATTTGAAAAAAAAGGAAAATACTATGAAAGTGAAAATAATAAAAGAACAAGAATGAAGAAGTTAGAAGAGTGATATTGAATTTAAATTTTTGAAAATCAAAGTTGGAAAGAAAGAAGCCAGAAGAGAGTTCCACAAGCGAGAAGTGCGATAGAAGAAACTTACCATAGCACGTACGGTTACATCTAGTCAATTCAACTGTAAAATGATGAGACTTTGCCGCCAATCTAGTACTGCGCTTAAATTCATAAAGTCTACGTACCATAGCGGAATGTTCGTCAGAACAGTTACCATGAAAGTATTTATAGAAAAATCACAGGGAAGCTACGTTATGGTGGTGAGAAAGTGACTGAAGTCGATATGTCATGTCAGGACCAATAACATTGCAGATTCTTCTTTGGATTCTATCAAGAATCCCTAAATATATAACAGGAGCATTAGACTAAATGTGGCAGCAATATTCAATGCAAAGGTGAATGGTAGACTTATAAATATATAAGATAGATTCCGGAGTGAAAAAAATTTGTTTAGCACGATACAGTGAACCAATAAAGCTACATAGTGTAAAACAAAGATAGTCACTCTATTGACGACGTTTATCTCGATGCTTAACATCTGGAAACTCATTAATGTTCTTTGAAAAGAAGAATTAACACAAACAAAAACAAAGAGTACTCCAAAAGAAGAGGATATCCGAAATATTATATTCACATATGAAACTATGCATAAACTTATGATATAAATGATAAGCGTACATGTTTCAGAACATATTTTCTTAATGGAAATATTAGCCGTTTCCTTATAAGGAAACATTTGGCATTCATTGACTGAGCAGCCAGTACTACTGTCGGTTGAAATTTATAAAATCTTTCTCTTATAAAAATTTTTCAGGGAAAAGGTTTCTCGGGAAAATAGATTTCTCAAGTCCAGTAACTGTTATCGCTCTTTCTATTATTTACAGACGTTTTCTTCCTAACATTTTATTTGAAGCAGAGTGAAATATAAACATCTTGAATATGTATTTATTTTCTCTTCTTAAAACAATTTTTCGGGGAAAGAGGTTTCTCAGGAAAATAGATTTCACAAGTCCAGTAACTGTTATCGCTCTTTCTATTACTGACGGATGTTTCCTTCCTAACATTTTATTTGAAGCAGAGTGAAATATTAACATCTTGAATATGTATTTATTTCCTCTTCGATTTCCATACGTTATCCATTTTACTTGTTGCTCTTGAACGTCCTCAAGTGATTTACTTTCTGTTATTGTGTACACTTCTTTGCTGTTGATTCTTTAGCGCCACTCCACAATGTTCGAAAGTGGATGTTCTTCGCCAAGACCCACCGATTTAACTCGCTCAAAAAAAACATTTTTAGCCATTGATCTGAGAAAGCGCTTGTATACAGCTAAGAGTTTAGATATTTTTGAATAGGTTTGGTGCCATGTTTTAAATTCTCGAGACTATTTAATGACGTCGCGAGGTTTTAGGTTAATGTGGAAATTTGTGGTATTGAGTAAAACTACACACAGCTCAACCTATTCTATGTTCAACTTCCTTACTTCTTACACTAAATGTATTATAACTAATCTATACGCCGGGGTATCTGAAGTGTTTAGGATTTGCTTATTCCATATTCTGGATCTTTATGATGTCCCCTGTCTATAAGCCGCCACTGCTTTCATTCCAATTCTAGATCATGATTTTTGCTTTAAAAAGATTTATAGTGAGTTCTTTAAACACCTTATAGAAAAAGCTGATTGGTCAAGATCATTCTCATACGTATGACGTCAAAAATCCTTTTTAATGTATAATTAATTTTTTAAGACGTAACATTCTAGGCCCAATTTTTTAACATTAATTTTATTTTTAAATGATTTTTTTTAATAAAGCTTGATAGTAATATTTCTTAACTATTATGCTGGTGCAAGGTGATAGGCAATCATAACTCTTAATACATTCCTTTTCTTTAGTAAACGTGAATTGATTCGCCTTGTTGGGAAAGATAGTGTAGTGGTTTTCTCTTGCTTGCATTCTCCACGCAATGGGGATCAGAGTTTTCCTTCTTCTGAACTAGTTCCCATCCAAGGCTAGAGGAACTATTCTACTCTACGTTTTAACTCATATCTGGATGCAGAAGAGACGTATCGATGGATTTCACAAGAGTATTTGTGTCAAAGTAAATGAAACAGAAGAGGCCGGAAATTGAACTCTGTTCGTTGATTCTACTTTTCTGACCAGAATCCATTATACTGATCGCACATCCAAGCAATAATACGATATTCTTTCATTAATCTATATGCTTTTAATTTTCTTTTTCTTAAGATATTTCCATTAATTTTAGACCAAAATTTCCATGATCGAATTTTAATAGCACTTGAAAAAATTATTTCTCTTAGCATAACACCAGCACAAACATGACATTTAATTTTATATTAAATTGTATGCACAGCGTCCCACTTATAAGACAGTGGGTTATCTATCAGCTTTTAGAAAGCATGAAATATTTGAAAGGTGTTACAGAGATGTGGAACCACCTTCCAAATGGCCAGAAAATATAAAATCTTTTAAACATTCAGCGCCAGATTTCACCAAAATCTGCGACATATGATGAATAATGATTGCCAGAATATCATACTGTTCGTAATATACCATTAAATAAAAAATATTGTACCCACCAGAACACGAAAGTTTTTTTTCTAGAACTCTTGTCTTTGAGGCGTTGGCTTCTGCCAACTTCGGTCTTCGTTTAGAAAATGTCGCCAAAACACTACAGGTTACCGAGTCTTATTTAGAAAAGTTTCTTGATTATGAATTCCCTGAGGACACACACACACATATAGATATATATGTATGTATGTATGTATGTGTGTATGTATGTATGTATGTATGTATGTATGTATGTATGTATGTATGTATGTATGTGTGTGTGTGTGTGTGTGTGTGTAAGGCGTATATTGGCAGCAATAATTCTGGGATTGAGGTGAAAAAAAACTACGTACAAACATCAATAAATTGATAGTAAATTGAGGAAAAGGGCATTTAAACAATAAATATTTATTTTCTATATAATCTCCTTCCCTGTCAACGCACTTAATACAGTATTAATCACGTAGTCAGTCAGTTATGCGCAATGCATGATACACGCTTAATTATGGCCTCATGACTGACGAGGCACATTTTTCCGCAGTAGGTTGCCATTTCTTTTAGACCATCCATAGAACCCTGTCTGTTCTGCTATTTGCCCATAGCTGAGTGGGAGAAGAAGAAGATTCAGACCTTTCACAAGGCTATTAGCACGTACGTGAATATAATGGATTCGACTGGAATTCGAACTTGGCTCTCCGATTCATCAAGCCGAGCCGCTATCCATTACTCCACCATGCCTCCGTGACTTATTGATCCGGCCACGTATTTCAGTCTAATATGTCTATGCAATGTTCGGATCAAATTACGAACTGATGGTGTTTACCCACCTCACTTCAAGGACAGATTCAACATAAATCCGGTTTAAAGTGAAGACCCATACAAGTAAGTTAGGGATAAAAACAAGTACACAGTTCCCTTGCCACTTATCTTTAAAATGTGCGTCCACAAGATGCACTTTCCCTTAATTATATTGAGAAACTGTATGAAATGGAGACAGTGGTAATAGTAATGTTTATATTAGCCGTTATTTTATAAGGAAACATTCAGTGACCGAACAACCAGTACCACATTCAGTGCAAATTTATACTTCTCTTAAACAGCTTCTTCGCCAGAATAAATTTCTAAAGTCTAGTAATTGTTATCACTCTTTCCAGTGACAATGGGAGTCTGCTTCTTAACTTTTTGCTTGAAGAAGTGTGTCTTGGTTATATCATTATTTTCTCTTCAAGTTACGTACATTTTAGTTATTCCTGTCGCGATGGCTCAAGTGATGTGGTTTCTGTTATTTGGTACAGTTCTTTGTTTTCAAATCTGTAGCACCAGCCCACGACATTCAAAGACCTACAAACATCATTCATTCGAAACCATTTTGACCATTTATTGCAGAAAGAAACAGCAAACTCCTGTGGGAATATCTTCGAAAAGTCAGTCATGAATCGAAAGAGACATGATCGCTCCAAGCGTGTATCACGTATTACACTTAACTGAGGAAGATATTGTTTACAGCTGACAGGTTACTTATTTCTGAATTAATGTAGGGGCACCTATTACGTCCATATGAAAGTCTCTTTCTGATAAGTTTATTTACGAATATGAGTCGAGATTTTAGATTAATGTTTTGGCTTTTCAGTTTCCCGAAGAAACGTAAAGATTTTGCAGTGTTTATCTCATTACAACCCCGCCTCAAATAACGACCGGGTTTCATAACATGATCGCTAAATAAGATGGTAGCTAAATGAAAATTTGTACCTGACTGCTATTTCAAGCATCCTACGCGTGTTAATTTATTTGTGTCAGCCTGCTTCAGATAGCTTTAACGTCACTTTTGAAAAGAGTTGTCATATTTTTTAATTTATTTCTAAACTAGCAGTATAACCCGTCTTCGCCCAGGTGTTTCATTACAGGGAATTTTTGCCGTTCAATTAGAGCAGTTTATGTTCAAAGTCATCCCACCCGAAAATCAATATTAGTAACAACATTTGGGTGCAACTGAGGCACATCCCCAAATGGGTGGGGGAGTAACAATTTGAAATGGAGCTGGCTCTGAAAAGAGCCGTTTTCGCGTTCTCAATCTTGCAAGGAAGGAACCTCTTCCATGGACCGTCATAATAATAATAATAATAATAAACAGTCATTTTTATTTATAATATATTTTTTTTGTATAATCCTAATAATCTTTTGCGTAAGTTTTCAACTCTTTAAATTGATTGTACGCTGTTTTACAGACATTAAAATTTGTCTTTGATTTTTGCGCAAAATGTAAAAAATCAGTTTTGTCGATTTTTCCACTTTAAGGTTGTAATTTTTTCCAGACAATTTGGACTCAAAACCGGCACTGAAGATTTATCTATCAAACAAACAAAAAAATGTCATCGAAATTGGATGAAAACTGTAGAAACGCATAAACAACATCCGATCACGCTAACACATACATACACACACACACATTTTGAGAATTATAGATATAGATTATTGTAATAATTTAAACTATTTATTTTTATTAAAGTTTTATGAAAGATATAATTCCAAGTACAGATAGTAAATAGTGAAACGTTGCTGAGAGTTATAATGGAGAGGAAGTAGTGGAGAGCGGTTGTCCCCAACAATTTGGACCCAAAACCGGTACTGAAGAATTATCAATCAAACAAAAAACATGTCATCGAAATCGGATGAAAACTGTGGAAACACAAACAACATCCGATCACGCACATACATACATACACACACACACACATTTTGAGAAATATAGATATAAGATGTTTATACACTACATTAATGAACTAAATTGTAAACCTAATGAAGAAATTCTAAAATCAATTCTTTATTCTGTCCAATTAATCGTTTGATTAATTTTCACTTTATTTATTCATTTTTAAAGAAAGAAAACAATCTGGATCAAAGCTTTCGTACAACACACAATACTAACTGATTGGATTTTTTTTTAAATTTTATATCTTATGAGATTCAATAGATGGTCGTATGTCCGAATTGTTAAACAAACTATTCGTTAAGTGAGTGGGTATGACGATAAAAGATATCCGGCAGCAAGGCCTCCGATCGGGAGATTGGAGGTTTTGAGGAGCATCGAACAACGTCTTAATTGCTATTGTTCCCAGGTCCACCCTGATCCGGGGGGTAGCATCTGTTACACTCCCAGCTATGCCAAATAGTGAACCCCACCCTAACAAAAACAAAACACTGAAAGTATAAAAATACATCTTTATATAAAAAAAAATTACCAACAATACATATTTATAGTAAAATGACCAACAATACAATTTTAAAGCAAAACCAGATCCACTTTACTCCAGGGTGGTAGCACCTGTTAGGGTCTCAGCTATGGGCAAATGGTGAACCCCAAAACAAAAATCAACAGTGCATTTTTTATAATAAAATGACTAACAATACCTTTTTATAGCCAAATAACAATCAGTGCAACACTAAAATATAAAAATAGATTTTAGAGCAAAATTATCAACAATATATTTTATGATCTACAAAGTGTATATCTAAACATATACATTTACCTTGAAACTATAAAATTATGTACAAAATATCGATAGTTGAAAGCATAAAATTACCTACAAAATATTTAAATTTCGGTATTAAATAACCCATAGAGGTGTTAATATGACGCTAAACAAAATCAACCAACAAAACAACCAACATGAAATAACCCTTTCATGACATTCATCCAAATAATACCCTACAATTTCCTAAGTCAAACTGTATTCCAAAATAACTACAAAATAAAACGGACACATCATGGCCTCTAGTAATTATGTCCACATAAACATGTATAAGCACAAAAGCTGAATTTGGCATTAAATAACCCACAGTGGTTGATATGCCATAAAACTCAAACGACAAACAAACAAAAGCTGAGTATCATCTACTATGTATTCAATTGTGAAAACGGGATATTGTACATTTTATGGCTTCAAAGCTCCCAAGAAAATTAAATTTTGGCATTAAATGACCCATGAAGGAATTGATATGCCGTTAACACTAATCAAATTTAAAAGTGTGGTGAAACCACTTATTTTTTGCAATTTTATATATAAAAATTTTCGTGTTTGTGTAGTTTGGTTCCTGTTTCGCCCCCGAATCATCTAGCGCTTTGAATGCTATTTTTATCACAAGCATGCCGCCCCCCTCATTAATTAGCATTCAGTCTTTTCTAGTCCCTTTTTCATTCGTTATTCGCTTTCTTCGCTGATTTTATTTCTTAGAAAATCAATTACGAATCCTTGATACTTCCTAAGAGCACGTAAACGATTCCTTCCGTTCTCGGATAAACGAATCAATTACACTGATACATTTTCCGGATTAAATAGATAAATACGACTGAATGAATTGAATTAAACAACGGCAATATATTATTTCATTAACGTTTAACCCGTAACACCATAAAGATAATATTTAAAAATTGTTTCATAACTATTAGTTCATTTACGTAAATATAAAAATTATTATGTTACTTTGGATGTTTTTCTTAATAATCAATACTTTCTTAATGGTAAAGTAAATATTCAATTCGCCCCTTGAATAATTATGGAGTTTTGTTTATCAAGCTTCTGGTAAATGCCATCTTCGTACAGTGCGTAGGTGTTCATGGCTTTCCACGAATTTTGTTTTCTTTATCTATTAATTTCCATGACATCATGAGTAAAAGAGTGCAAGGGATTCTCGTTACCCCCTCTACAATTCTGAAATCAGAATTTACCTTTTCCAAGCCAAGGTTCAAGAGTCTTGTCTGCCCTACTATTTAACTCAGATCTATGGAGATAAGGGGTGGGTTCATGTCTTTTCCAGAGGGTAATTGTGCAAAAGTAAGCAGGATAGAACTTGAACTAGCTTCCCCTATTCCGCTTTTCGATTTGGTAACTGTTACGCTACCGCTATATCGCTGTTTTCTTTAGCCCTGGTTTGTTTAATTCTGCTACATAACGAAGAGATGAGCGACTGTACCACAAGAATTCACTATACAGGAATGAATAAACTACCTATGTCTATGTAAAAGTTTCTTCTTTGGTGAATGTGGCAATCGTTAGCGAGTTAGTTTCCTACAGAGTAGCGAATTATGTCTTTACTGAGGGCCCCATAAATCAATGACTAAAATGCTAAAACAATTGAATACCCCTTTCTTCGAATCTCTTGGACTGGCGCAACAGAATTGCAAAGAAAAAAACTATACCAAATAACAAAAACCACAATATTTGAAGACTTTCAGTAGCACAGCAGTAATAACTAAAATGGGTAGCAGATGTATCTCGAAGAGAAAATAATGGAATAATGAAGATATTGAATTCCCACTCTACTTCAAACGAAACGTTAGGAAGAAAGCCCCCATAAATACTTGAAAGAGCGATAAGAGTTACTGGATTTGAGAAAATTATGTTACTGAAAAATTATTTAAACCCGTAGACCGCCATATATTGGTGGCAATGTATTTCATTTTACGCTGTGTCTACAGATACTACTGACGGTTACAATTTCATTTTAACTTGCTTCGTTAAATCTTGGGGATATTCTATGTATATTTCTTTACAAAGCATTGTATGTAGCTTCCTGTGAAATTTTGGTAAAAGGCATATTGGATTTTTCTTCTCTTAATTTTACTGCGAATGTTTTTTATATGTATAGTAGGTATAAAAAACTAGAATATGTAGTCATCAGCAAGAGACACACTTGGGTGTAAGTTACGTATTGGTAATGTCCAAATAAGTCAGGTATACAAATTTAACTACCTTGTTAGTTTTGTAACAGACAACAGAAAATGTGACAGAGAAATCTGAAGGCATATTGGAATAAAGAAAGATGTATTGCAGAAATTAAGTATTAACAGAGAAAATTCGTTAGGAATCAAAAAAAGAGTGCTGAACTGTTATGTAATATCCTGTCTCCTACATGGCATGACTACTGAGCAATGTCTTGCCATGAAGACGCACAGCTTCACCTTTTGTTCAATTAGAATCATTTAAAAGAATTTGGATTGTAGACTTTCGAGAAGCTAGATGGTCATTCTGGGAAACTAGTGCGTATGTTGGTCATAACGCGTCGATCGTGCTTCGATGTTGGCAACGGTGCTCAAACGAACCTTCTTAGATATGGATCTGGACGGCCGCGGTTTAGAGGCCCTCGCCAAGATCGATGAATGAAAATGCCAGTAAGGACGAACAACACGATATTCACTGAACAGATGAATGAAGACACTAAAAATGCTACTAATAAAGATAAATTGTTCAATATCTAATTGTAACGTTCTGATACACATTCGAGAAGAATATCAATTAAATATTGAATGACCTAAATGTTTGTAAATTTTTTTTATATAATATAACTGACATTTTGTTTTCGATATTAACTTACTTGAATAAGATATTGTTTTTATATTTTGTCAATTCCAGTAAGCACTATAATTCGATCTGCCAACATTTTTTAAATATTTTTCAGCAAAGTATTATTCTAGATGGTCAAACGAAACGTTCGGAAGAAAGCCCCCATAAATACTTGAAAGAGCGATAAGAGTTACTGGATTTGAGAAAATTATGTTACTGAAAAATTATTTAAACTCGTAGACCACCATATACGCCTTTTAGGGTATTGTCTGTTTTTTTTTTTTAATTTTATTTTATTTTATTTATTTGTTTGTTTTTTTTTGTTTTTTTTATGGTTCTGTAAAAACAGTAAAAAATGAAAATTCAAAGGTGTACAATGTCCTAAGTATGGTGCATCAAAGAAATCTTTCCAGGTAAAATATGACAAATTTCGATTGATCGCCAAAGAAACAGCTTTCGTTATCCTGATGAAATATTATATTCTTTATCATTAATTAATTACAGACACTTTTCGTCAATTGCTCCTTTAATTGGTCTAATCTAGACCAGGATCTGTATTAATCAATCGGGAAGAACTGTGATTGTATTATATATATATATATATATATATATATATAGAGAGAGAGAGAGAGAGAGAGAGATAGAGAGAGTATGTCAGAAAGTCACTAAGACATTCAATCAGTGAATGTAAGGGTTCTTTTACCATAACCGGAAGTTAGTAAGATAGCAGCTCACCTTCGAAGAAGCAGAAGGAAGACATTGCCGATTAATCGAGAAATTCTACAGTTCGATACTTCCCAACCAGTGTCTTGAAAATCATTTGTCGTTATTCTTTGCTGAATTCGATCACGGCCAGTGAGACAAACCTGTGAACAAGTCGGGTGTATATACGCATACGCAGCTGACCTTAGGTGCCATCACAGCTTGTGCAGTGACGCGCTGACTCGAATCATCACATATCTACCACTATATATAGATGTAAATTCCTTAGTTTTGATATTTAGGTTATTTTCAACAATTTTTAGAGGGTTACATTCTGTCCTTGTCGCCCTTTTCTTCTTGCTACCACGTCCAGGTTAATTTGTAATGGTCTGTTTCAGTCTTGGTCTTAAAAGTGAGGATTCGAATAGTTCATTTAGAGAGAGTATATATTTCTATAAATAGCATCATATGACGCGAATAATTAAAACGCAATTGTATTCACCAAACTTTTTCCTTTATAAGTAAATGCTGTTATGATAATATTCATTGTTTACGCATGAAATATATAATTTCCTTTCTTATACGTTTTTCGTATCGTTAATTTTGGACACAACATTTTAAAATTATTTGCTAAATATACATAGCAGAAACGGATACATTCGCCTCGCTCAATACAACCCGTCCTAAAAGGTGAAGTGAACAGTCACGTAGAAGTAAGCGAGCCAAAAATAGCTTGCATTTGGTGCAAAGAAAAATAAGGGTCTTACCCCTTCGTGCGGCACGTGGCATCGGCAGTTTTCCTCCTTGAAAATAGCGTTAATCTCCCGTCTAGCTACTCCAGCAGTATGTGCGGTAACGAGAGTTTATACAGTTTGACATGCTTCGACCAGTAGCAAGACGTGTGCTGATTGGTCGGACTGGAGGAGACTATTTTCCCGTGTAACTGAGAATAAAAGCGAAGAACGCTGATTGGTTGGTCGGCCGCGGTGTTGGCCTGATAAAAGAGAGCTGAAGCAGTGAGAAGGGGAGAACGGGTTTACGTTTTAGAAACTTTGGGCAGGTGATCGTTTCTCGGCCTTTGGCTGAGATTCGATCACGGATTTGACTAGCTTGGACTGGCTTCGGCCTGGACCAGTTAAGACAAGCGATGACCAGCTTTGACTAAGCTCTGACCAGCTTGGACATGCTATGACCATTTTTAGACCAGTGGCCCTTAGAGTGGAAACACTCGGGTCTCCCACGTTAAACGACCTTGTGTCACATCTTGACCTTGTGGGAGTCAAGTAAATACCGAACGGGTTTACGTTTTGAAGTGTGCGGAAAGCAAGAATGGCGGATTGAACCAGCGGTATCTTGAATTGTACGAACGACGTCAGAGTAATAGAAACTCATTTAAACTACAAAAGGAAAACTTATCTGCAACACTATTTAAAATGTCATTCTCCATAAACTAAATAGAACTAGTACCGTCAATATTTTCAATCAGCGGTGCATGGTGCCCTGGGAGATTATTTTAGTCTTTATTTAAAATGTTTTCCTTTATCGCCGACCAACAACGGATGTCGGCGTTCGAGCAGAAGTAAAAGGCTAGACATGTGTATAACGATTTTCAAGGTAGATTCTTCTCACCTGAAGCACTGATATAACAAAATGTTGCTTATTGCATTTCCTCCTCATATCTTCAGAATGTGTTGAATTGAAAGTTTTGTTGCGACTTTGAAAATACGCATAAATTAATTTAAAAAATACATTTTCAAATTCCCAACTCAATTATGTCTAAAAATAGACATGGAGAACCAGACCATACGGACGTAGCAGTAGACACACGACGGGATCCTTCCCAATCAATGGGAAGACGACCCAAAATATTAAATTCTGACTTGCATTTGGAGCCTATCTCCGGACTATATAAGAACGCAACACAATCTACTAGTGGAACTCACAGCAACACACACAGAAGTGTTCACAGTAACGACACACAAGAGAAAAGGCAGCGCATTCCTGACATCACACTGCATTTGGGTAATCATAAAAGGCAACACAAGTGAGATAAAAATTTTGCCCCAAGCATCAACTACGCCGATAGCGAAGAAAAAAACATGCGACTTAGTCTATCCTTAAATACGTACACTATATATATATATATATATATATATATATATATATATATATATATTGTCTATTTAGGCAGAATTTTTTAATTGATGCATGTTTCATTAAATAATACAGACAAGTTTTGTATATTTTATGTAAATTCTTTTCATATTGCCTGATAATTTAATAACATTATCATTAAAAGAAGAAAGAATCACAATATTGATACATATTTTTTAATCCTATTTAAGCTTTCGGTTTACATAAGCCATTATCAAAGATGGCAATTACATTACAATATATTAAACAGTACACGGACAAAACAATAATAATAGTCAGTTTTTGTTTACATAGAAGATTTCCAAACAACGACAAACCAGCGTTTCATATGTACGAGTTTCTCGTTGCTCGAAAATCTTCCATGTAAACAAAAACAGACAATCATCATTGTTTTATCCGTGTATTGTTTAATATATTGTAGTTAGGATTAAAGAAATATGTATCAATATTGTGATTTTCTTTCTTCTTTTAATGATAATGCTAATAATG
The DNA here is from genome assembly GCA_963932145.1 of Acanthosepion lycidas. Taxonomy (NCBI): domain Eukaryota; kingdom Metazoa; phylum Mollusca; class Cephalopoda; order Sepiida; family Sepiidae; genus Acanthosepion; species Acanthosepion lycidas. The sequence goes on from OZ010576.1 coordinate 25,553,061, forward strand.
ACATGAAAAGAATTTAAATAAAATAAATAGACAAATCTTGTCTATATTATTTAATGAAACATGCATCAATATATATATGTGTGTGTGTGTGTTTGTTTGTGTGTACCGGGTGTAACAGAAAAATTGTCCAAATCGTGTAACAGCATAATTGTCCATACAACAAAATGTTTAATATCTAAAAATCCACAAAACTAATTCTGTTTCTTTTTTCTAGGTTTTCAGATAAGAGGTTTAGCTATTTTTACACCATGTGTCGTAAGAATCACTGAAAAACCCTTTGTTATTCAGCTAGAAAGAGAACAAGTTCAAATTGTTTTTGTTTCAGCCCTACTGTCTTCCCAAATAAGAAAGGTTGAGAGGAAAAAGATCATCCACGCCTTCAGAAACGGTACCAACATTCATACTCTGGATTCCATCTTTAAAGTCCATTAAAAAGCCAGCAAGTGAACGGTGAATAAGTTTAAAAAAGAGGGAAAGTAGAGAGGAAAACTGGATCAGAAGGTCACAACAGGAAGAGGAATCATCATTTCAACTTAGAGTTAAAGAGATCAGTTAGAAAAGATCCAACTCAATTCCTAAGATGTTTGGCACGTGGGAGAGGAGTTTCAGCTTTGAAAAGAGCAGTGAAATGAATCTTGAAAATGAAATCGTACGTGAAACGTGTGAAACAACTTGTTACTCCAGGACAGAAGGTTAGATGGTCCGAGGGGGCGAAGATCATCTTGAATAAAATGGGAAATGATCCTTTTCTAAGATAAAACGGTTCAAATCTTAATCTAACAATTGGACAATTTTGCTGTTACACAATATGGACAATTTTGCTGTTACACACGGCATATCTATCTATATATATATATATATATATATATATATATATATATATATATATATATATATATATATATATAACCATACCTACATATATTGTGCACAAATCACAGATCCGTATAAAAAGAAACATTTGATTTCTCAAACCTTATTTGAGTAAATCTTTTACGAACTCCCTTTTCAATCTTCTAAGAACACCTTTTCTGTTTCACTTAATTGTTACCATTGCTTTTATTTTTTGTTATAATATCAATTTCCGTTTAGTCTAAAAGGGAATTGGTAGTAAACGCCTTTACCGTCAAAACAATACCAGCAACATTCAGTAGCAACTGCTGAAACAGCAGTTTCTTGTTTCACGGCTTGAATCTAAACTAACAACTGATAATATTTTATTATATACAACATTAATTTACACATACATTATAGATAAGTATGTTTTCTCTCAGTAATTAATTCCTGATGGCTAGCAATTATTTTCTTCTCTGATTTTAATATGCAAATTGAATGCTGGCGTTTGATAAATTCAATTTTATATAAACATTTCACGATTTGGTGAGTAATCAGCTATCGCCAAAATGATTTCGATTTTTTAGCGGTGATTGTTATAATACTAGCGATAAAGTCAGTGGGCACACATTCTTCTTTTGTGTGCTGTGGCTCCTCAGGAAATGGCAGATCATGTCTCTCCCAAACTTCCTATCCCATACTGTCCATTGCAGTTTTTCTCCCTTTACTCAGGCCCAAACTCTCTATTTTTGTATTTTTAGTTTCTTCTTTTTGCATGATATTAGATTGGTGCAAAAATAATGACGTAATAATGTCGTTTTTTGACGTATTTTTTAATGTCAAAAACGACATTATTACGTCATTATTTTTGCACCAATCTAACGTTCTCGCTCGATCAATTATAATTGAGTCGTGAATTCAACCCTCACTGGGTACTCCACACTTTCAGCCTTGTGCCACATCTAAGCAAAACTTAGAAAGAAAGAGACACTTCTACGTGATGTAATGGTTAGCAAGCTTGTCTCACTAGATCAATTATGATTGAATAGTACTTTCAGCCTTGTACCACATCTAAGCTACGCTTAGAAAAACATCCTTTAATAAATCCTATCTGATCAGTTACAATTCACTAATGAGTTCAATCCTCACTTTCGGCCTTAAGCAAAACTTAGAAAACGAAGACGTACTTCTACGTGATATAATGGTTAGCAAGCTTGTCTCACTAGATCAATGACGATAGAGAAGTGAGTTCGATCGTCACTAGGTGCTACAAATTTTGGTAAGTTGGGTATTTCTCACATATACTGGATGTATAAAGTTTGTTAAATTAATGAAAATTTTTAACCATAAAATCAATTAAATTAATAAAATCTTTATCATTTGTCCTTATGAAGGCGGGCCTGGAGAGTGAAGTACTTATGTAATTCCAATTGATATTCAGCTCAGGTAAAAATGCCAGTAATTCGCGTGTCAATTTTCACGACATAGAATACTTCCTTTCGGGATTATTGGCACAACCTACTTTTCCTAATTTTCAATCCACTTATTCCTACTTGCTCTCCACAACTTCGTTTCTTTCAGGAATACTTTCTCCTTTACGATATATCTTTGTCTTTGCAGTATCCATTCCTGTATCCATTTGCCCAATCTTGTCAAGTCGGATTTGTCTCTCGTTCTATGTACTGTATCGCGTAGGCGGTCATGGCTCTCCACAACTTCGTTTCTTTCAGCAATACTTTTTCCTTTACGATATCTCTTTGTTTTTGCAATACTCGTTCCCTTGTCCATTTTCTCAAGCTTGTCAAAGATATTCTCTCTCCGTCTATGTGCTATGTCGTGTAGGCGATCATGGCTCTCCACATCTTTCCGGTTTTGCTGCTGTTAGCAATACTTGCTCATTTATGAACGTTCTTTGGCTTTATGGTACTCGTTCTTCAATTCCATTACATAAACTGTCTCTCTTTCTATGTGCCTTATCAATTTAGATGGAAGGCAATCATGGTTCTTCACAACTTCCTGTCGTTTGTTGCTTTTGAAGACAAGCAAAACAAAAACATGAAAAATAAAAACAGATATCTCTGGTGATTCTTTACAGAATCGGTTTGTAATTATAAAGATTTAATCTCAACCATGTGAACATGACTCATTGAATATATAAAAAACAAACATGGCTGACAGAAAACCACTTTGCGGTAATCTAATATAACGTTATTAAAACCCCAATAAATGAAACCAAATATGAATGGTTATCGTTATTTTAATATGTTCTTTTTTAAGAGTATCTAAAAAAACAAAACGAATTCAGTAGCAACTGGATATAAAAAAGAAATGGCAAGTGACTGTCATTAGCTTTTTTCAGTTCAATCTTAATGCAAGTTAAAAAGCCACAATGCAAAACAATTTAATCGAAGGTCAATCGTTCAACAAAAGGAACATTCGTCGGATAATACGATATAATTACAAGCACAAAATGAAGATACGATGAACTAATCTGATGTCTGGGTTGAAGTAATTTAGAGGTAGTATTTAAGAAGTAGAAAAATATATCGTCTTTATTGTCATCGTGCCCGACTCAATTGTGAAGGGAAATATCAGTTTTAACGATTACTTGATGTAATTAGGAACACGTACATTTATTTATACACGCACGGACGGGTACGGAAATGATTTAATTTACTATAATAAAATATCAGTCTTGCTTTGTTGTGAGATTTGTATATTTTACGTTGATTGATAAAATCATACAAAACAGAACATTACATTATCAAACAAATCTAAAGGACACAATATCAAATTCAAGTTGCATATAGACTCACGACAAACAGGTTATTCTAGTACTACAAATGCTAATACAACTACTATTTATACTATATATATTTAATACTGTTTATTAATATTACATATATTATGCTATTTATGCTATAAATATTTTATACTACTTATTTATTCTATATATTTTATTCTATGTATACTATATATAAAAATTAAGATTTGTAGATTTTACGTTGATTAGTATATTTTATATTTATATAAATTATAATTTATATATTTATATTAAAATTTGTATTATAATTATTTAATACTATATTTATATTATATACATTATATAATTATATATATGATATATATTATATTATATATTACATTACTTAATACTATATTATAATTATTTGTATTATATGATTTATATTATCATTTATATAAAAATTTGTATATTTTACGTTGATTGATATTTGATATATTTTACGTTGATTGATAAAAACCATACAAAGCATTATACAGAATATTACACTATCAAGTCTATATTTATTACTGTATATAACATACAATAATTTTGGCACATGGCCGAAAGGGGAAGTGGTGAGAGGCTGGTCTTCGCAAACTATCCTATTCCTAGTTAATCACGATCATGACCCATTCATCCAATACAATTGCTCGATTTACCACAAGAACTCATTCATCACCATCCAATCCTACGTATACCACAATACCACATACTCACCAAGGGAACTTACAAAAACACTCCGTTATATAAAAATTTCAAATTCCTAAATACAAAATATATAAAAATTTCATGAAGCATGAAATGAGGGGTTGGTGGGGAATGAACCCCGAAATCAAAATTGGAACAAAAACAAACTAAAAAAAAAAAGTATGTTAGTAAGACCCGTCCTCACCTCAAAAAAATCAAAGTGGCTGCTGTATTCTGCCGATAAACAGAATCAAGTAGCACACTCACTAAAGGAATGGGGAGGGTAAAAAATGACGGAATGGGAAAAATAAAGTCTGATCCAGCTGAGATGAAAACGGGAACCAAAACAAATTGGGGAGGTTGGGAATCTCGACATGGATCATAACAAAAGACATTACACTATCAAACAAATCTATACGACGCGGTAAGTCAAATCAAATTCAAGTTGCATACAGTCTCACGTCAAAGAGGTTATTCTAGTACTACTTATGCTAATACTACTACTACTACTACTATTGCAACTATTATAATTAACTTGTTTTAAGCCGTGAAAAATTCACGGTTTTCCTATTTTAAATTTTTGATGAATCTTAATGATTGTATCAGCTTATGGTGAGTTCTACGATAAAATATCTGTAGAAATTTCCTTATCAAATCGTTAAATGTTTAAGCTTAGAAACTTAATATTGCAATAACGAACATAAATCTTCGTTATTTTAAGAAGTAAGGGGGTACAAATGAAAAGATTTGAAATTGACAATTTTTTTCATATTACTGAAACACATATTAAACGCTTCTATCTTCCGTTCTTTCTTTCATTTTCTCAGTGAAACCAAGTAGCGTTTTTTATATATCCTTTGTCTTCTCACGCGATCAAAAAGAAACAGTTCATTATTTTCTCTCTTTCTTTCTTCTTTTTCACTGAAACCAAGTAGCGTCTCTGATATGTCAACACGTGCTATGGTTTTTAAGCATTTCCAAAGGCGCCGCCCGCTGGTCAGCTTCCTGACCAAATCGCCTATGGTAAAAATTGAATCAGGGTCTCATGGTAAGAAAGAAAGCATTCTAAATATTCGGCCAATAGTAAATATTAGGTTGGTGCAAAAATAATGTCGTTTTTTGACGTATTTTTTAACGTCAAAAAACGACATTATTACGTCATTATTTTTGCACCAACCTAATAATTTACAATGCCTATTTACAGTAATATTATTTGTAAAAAATAAAATTAATTATAAAATCATTAGCCATGCACTATTTACATTATTCGGACTATTGTCCTTATCTTTGTTGCCTTATTTATCACAACGCTTCGGTCGTTGTACGGTCCGGACTTCAGGCCGTTGGAATGTCGAAGTGAACTCTTTATTTCGCTTGCTGGGGTAGACTGTTCTAGTTCCACGCGCCATGTTTAATGGATGTCATTTGTTTGTTATCTCCTGTTAATTCCTCTCTCTCTCTCCAAGATCTCCACTGCCCTAACCGGGTATTGAACTGACACTCTTTGGGTCCTGTCACTGGGTCTAACTAACGCCTTTATCCACTGTGCCATGTCTCCTTGAGGACTTTCGCTCACTGGGGTAGTTCAACATTCTAACCACCTGAAGAAGGCCGGAGCGTAAACGTTGTAATAAATATGGAGACAACGATGAGGACAATAGTCCGAATAATGTAGATTGTGTACATAATAGCTCTTCTCAGAAATATCGACAGATACATTGGGAATGCATTTACATTATCCATACAAGAACCCTATACCACTTACATTATCTAAATTACATTATAACATATACATAATCCACATAACAATCCTGTATACCGTGCGCTAAGACCCCACAAGTGGTAAGATGATCTATGTAATCAGCTATGTATTTTGGGGAAAATATTTTAGGATTGAATAGCTTACTGTACTTGCAAGTGGCCCGAGTGATTAGAACGTTCGCATTCTGACCATGAGACCCGGTTTCGAATCTCACCATGGTCGATTTGTCAGGAAGGAGACTTACTAATGTTATCGGACTGGAGGATTCGATACCAGCGTGTGGCATCTTTGACCCAAGCCTTGTAAGTGAAATTCGGTAGACGGAACCCTTGGGTGCCGTCGATAGCTCTGCTAGCACGAAGTCACAAGTCATCGTGGGCGAGGCTTGAGTATGCTGGCCTTTTTCATAATTTCTGATCAAGCTAAATAACACGCTCTTTCCCAGGAACTGTAACTAAGGTCTGCTCAGTATAGTTGCAGTATAAACCACAGGTGGGCTCTGTATGTGATGAATAAACACAAATCCGCCTCACCAAGCGTCTGCAATAGGGATTAGGCTATTAGCCGCCCTATTAGACGGGTATCCTCGAATGAAAGTGGCCAACTATATATATACATATATATATATATATATATATATATATATATATATATATATATACTTGCAAGTCCAAATAGCCGACTCTACGGCATCATTTTTCTTTCTGTCATAACAATTTTTCACATTTTAGACCTATTATTAAATTTTGGTGGTTATTATTAAATAAGTCCGCTATTATTGTATGAATATATTATCGACTATCCATTTGTATTATTATAGTGCTTTGGAATTAACGCTAAACCTATTGAGTTAACTGGTTTGTTTCAATAGTACTCAAAGTCCATTAATATGCCTGGTATTGTCCGTGTATATATGAAACGTAACTGTCGCTCAATATTATGTGGCTTGTGTTTGAGCCGTTGGGAAGATATCGTATCGTATTCGTATGCCTAGATGGACGAAAGACTTACAGTGCTGGTATGAAACTGTCTACTAGTTGTCATTAATACGAGAAAAAATATAATATATATGGTATGATACTAACGGGATATACGTTACAAGATAATTGTAGGCATATATATCTGGGGTTCTCTATACAACTTGACCTTCCGGTGGTAAGACGCAGGGTGATTGTGAGAGCATTTTTCAAGAAAGAAATGTGTTTTAGCATCCGAGAAATACGCTAAGCAACTCTTGCCTTTATTTTGCATCAGGAATTTTAAAAGATTTGCTTAATCATAAAGCGTTTTCCTGTCGCCAGAGATGGTTAATATAGGCTTGTTCCAGGAAATAGATAGCTCTTTCTGACATGGATTATCTTTACAGAGATTCCTATTAGGCCAAAAATTGAGTATTGCTGCTATATCTGGGCTTAAGCTGCTCAATCTATCGCTGTTTCCATGACATTTGTTCAGTTGAGCATCATTCTTTTCGAAAGTGCTTTTCGCAATTCCATCGCACCATCATATTTTCATGTCGTACTTTCTCTCCTCTGTTAACACACTTCCTATATATTTAAATTTTTGTTCCTGCTTGATTTTGGTATCTCCAATTTGTAATTTGCTTGTTGGGCTGTTCTTTTTGCCGACAACCATACATTCCGTCTTCTTGAAATTCATGTTACATTCTTTTTTCTCGTTTTCTTTCACTACATTCTGTAAGAGTTCTTTTAGCTTCTTTTCTGTATCAGCTATCAACACTGTGTCATCTGCATATCTTATATTGTTAAAATTGTGGCAGCCGATAATGTATCCTGGTAGGACTTCTAATTTTCTCGTAATACCTTCACTCTATATGTTGAATAAATCCGGTGAGAAGACACATTCTTGTCTTATACCCCTTTCTATTTTTGTGTATTTACTGAACTCATTTTCTATCTGTATGCATGCAGGTTTGCTCCTAGTATATGTTCTGGATTATTCTAATATCCTTCCCAAATATGTGAAGGTTACCTAACAATTGTATTTGCATGATGAATCATACATATCTTGTTACATTATATATAAACAGAGGAACAGATCTGAAAGAGTATAAAATTCAGCATGATCGAGCAGAATGGATAATAGCTGGGAACTATGCAAACGACGCCAATTTGAACACACTAATCAATGGTATAGGCACAAACCAGAATATCTCTTGTAGAATGAATAAAAAGCACGCAGAACTGATTATCGTAAAAAAAAAAAAAAACGCTTTCGGTCAATCACAAGATGAAATAAAAAGAAAACGAAAAACTAGATATATATCAAAAACTTGGTCCAAACCCCTGAAGAAACAGTATAACATAAAAATGACAGCAGTACTGTGGATTTACACTGGAATCGATTTGACCTCAAGTTCACACCACATTGCCAAAGAAACCAACTACAGATTTGACGTGAGATCTCCCCAACCGTGGGTGGAAATCTGCTATTCACTCGTTGTTGAGAGGTAGACACCTGTGAAGCAAGCCTGAACTTGATATGAGTGCGCGTGATAAAGAATATCTATATTTAAACCCCTGCTCGAGAAAAGAGTGGGCAGTCTCACACACATCGCAGACAGAATGCAAGGTCCACTGTGGTCGTGTAAAAAACACACTCACCGATAGGAACTAACGCAGTCAAGATTTGAATAAAAAGTAACGTTAAATTATGGAGATTTAAGTCTCGTGCTGTTATTTTTTCCAAAGAATCTACTTCATTCCGGTTGGAGCACCAGGAACATTCCTTAGTAACCTAGCAAAATATCTCGAAGAAACTGGAAGACCGATGTAAATAAGAGATCATTCCGACAACAGATAGAATATTAAAGAGAGTGCAGGGTGATTATCGATATTTACTGTCACTTGCTCTCCAATGTAAGCTACTAGTTACAATTGGGGCAAAAACGCGAAGATTGCAAGTGATGACTTTAACCTCGACAAATTCATAGTCAACCGACTTTTCTTGTGGATTTGGTCTACTCGATTCTAGAGAGATATTTTCGTTGCACTATTTACATTGCTCGGACTATCATCCTCATCTTTGTTACCATATCACAACCTTTCGGCCGTTGTACGCTCCGGCCTTCTTCAGGTGTTTAAAATGTCGAATTGAACCCTTTATTTCGCTTGCTGGGGTAGGCTGTTCTAGTTCCACGTGCCATGTCCAATGGATGTCAGTTATCAGTTATCTCATGTTAATTCCCCTTTCAAAGTTCTCCACCGCCTTAAACTGGAGAAGAGAGATTATGATTCGCCGGTTACATTACCGATATTTACTTAGCTTAACTAGTAAAAATCGAGTACAAATAGAAGAAGAAAGATTGTGTTTCGCCAATTCCAGTAACAATATTTGTTTAACTCAACTAGTAAAGAACACTTCCATCGAGGAGACGGATGATTGAGTATCACCAATTCCATTACCGACGTTAGCTTGGCTTAACTAGTAAGTAACATATCTAAATAGAAGGAAGATTGTGATTTGCCAATTCCAGTATCGCTATTTGTTTAACTTAATTAGTGAAGAGCACTTCATAATAGGAGAAGGAAGAGTGCGATTCGCCATTTTAATTACCGATATTCGCTTGGCTTAACTAGTAAGGAAGAAATCCAAACAGGAGAAAAAAGATTGTGTTTCGATAATTCCATTACCAATATTTACTTGTCTTAACTAGTGAGGAACACCTCATAATAGAAGGAAGAATGTGTTTCGCCAGTTAGATTACCGATATTTGCTTAGCTTAACTACTAAGGAAGAAGTCCAAATAACAGAAGGAAGGTCCTGAATCGCCGATTCCATTTCACGTCCAAATAGGAAAAGGAAGATTGTATTTCGCCAGTTCCATTTCCGATATTTACTTAGATTTCCTTGCTTTGCTCGAAGCAAACGCAGACAGGAAAATTATTTTACGACGGTTTTCCAAGTCGCCTGCTTTCGTATTTCTGGCTTTTAATGATCACCGACGTATGTCCTCAGCGGAATTGTTTCAACTACGCAGTAGGATAGCAGTTTTAATTCTTCTTCATTCCTTTGAATAAAGTTAAATAAACAGAACCGTTAATCTAAAAATCAATCGTAAGAGATTCAGTATATGTGTAAAAATAAGTTTTAGTTTAATTTATCAAATTTAGTTTATCAAATTCATTTTTAAATACGTAGGCGACTTTTTGGACACCTTATATATGACTAATAATAGTCATATATAAGGTGTCCAAAAAGTCGGCTACGTATTTAAAAATGTCATAACATATCAGATTTCTAATTCTGTTATTTCTGTTTTTCTTTTTTTTTTTTTTTTTTCAGAACTTCCAAATTACACCTGAAAAGATTTCACAACTGAGAAAAGAACCAAAATACATTTCAGTGGATAGCTGCAACATCTATGCAAATTACACTTTGTATGGGTACAGCTGCAAATAGTTTCCTAGAATGCAATTCATGAACATCCAAGACGTCTTAAACTGGTCAGAGTGTTTGGGAATCGATGTTCCTGGTTCTTGTTTAACAGTCTCGCAAACAGTCTGTCTATGATCTTCCATATTGTGCCAAGTTACCTATGAAGCCATATTGGCTAAAACGTTGAATCTATCAATGAATCATGAAATCCAATGGTGATTTTCTGGTATGGAAGTGTCCGTAGTTTTGTCATTGGCTACAAAATGATGACCTTGTTTAATCCAAAATAAAAATCCACGATTTTTGGTTCTCTGTTGTAAACTTTTTCAGAGGTAATTTCCATATGTTCATCTAATTTCTGAAAAAGTATGAAAAATCTGACATGTTATGACATTTTAAAATACCTAAGAGACTTTTGGGCCACTCTATATCCAGTCATGGGTACACTGTGGCCCGCGGGTCACCTACGGCCCAATTGGCTTTCTGAATAACTTATTTCATGAAGCAAATGACGTTTCATTTGTTCACTTCCACAGTATCATGTATAACCACATACAAAAACAATGATTAAGTACAATGTTTCTTGAATTATTTAAACTTTCCTTTGAAATTAGCGTTGTCAGCATTCTAAATCATTGGCAGTTTTCCCTACGGAAGATCATACGTGTAAACATCTTTTGCTTCAGAAACAGGAAACGTCAATGATAATTATTTTTCTCTAGAGAATAAATATAGTTCTTTTACAAATATTTGTTGTATACTCAGGTGAATAAATTAGAAATAAATCCCACGCGGGAGTGGTTGCTAATCATTCTCCCATCAGTGATAATATACCAAGACTTCATTTTTTTTTTTAATTATGGAAGGAAACATTTCTCCAAAGAAAAAAATCAGCGTTTCCTAATTTTTAGATCAGATGCTTATGCGCATGACTTTTCTTACCGTATCTTGAGTGAAAAATTAAAATGATTTTTTACTAGCCTTATGATGTACTAAAACCCACGCGGCTCGCTGTTAAAAATAGATAGCCCATTCCTGTATATGACTATATTTAATCACATATATAAGATATGATATATAAGTAAACGCGCATATAGATTTCATTAAAGATTATTTGCCATAAATACTGACCATCCACGGTGAAAGATAGTCTAATATTTGAAAGTATATAGTAAGGTAAGATTGGGCGCCTCGGCGTGGTGTAATGGTTAGCAAGCTTGTCTCACTATATCAATTACAACTGAAAAGTGTGTTCGATCCTCACTAGATGCCCCATACTTTCGACCTTGTGCCACATCTAAGCTATGCTTGGAAAATAACTATAGTAAGGTAAAATGTGTAGTCTAACCGAAAACCCAGACTCCTCTTGACCGGTGAAGTTTTTAGATGTTTTTTTTTTAATATTCTAAAATACAAATATCACAGGGTGAGTTTATATATAAACTACTCACAAAGAATAAACAAACCCACTTATGAATACAAAGTGGAAATTAAGTAAAATACAAGTAAATATTAACTGTGAATAAAGTATTGTGATCAAATATTGGGC
>OZ010576.1:25570075-25672575 GCA_963932145.1 Acanthosepion lycidas
CTCGGGTTCGAACCTCACCATGGTCGTTCAGGTGATTTCTTGACAATATCGTCGTTCGAAGAAAATGTCAACTGGCAGTGCCGTTGGGAAGTGCATGAAAATTCTAAGAAATACATAGTAAATCTCTATACGCAGAAATCAACAGCCACTGCGCCTTAGGAGAAGGTGGTTGTGTATCTCACGATAGCTGATTTGTCGAGGATGATCGCAGCCTGCGGTACAGGTCGACTATAGCCTGGTAAATTAAATTTCGCAGACGAAACAGTTCGATTGTTGACCTTAGACAAACTCCCAAGTCATAGTCACCGAGGGTTTCGGTGATCTTGAGCAGCATTGGTAAAAAAACTGATTGCACTAGATTACGAGCTATGTTCCAAAATTCCGCTAGGGTCCGCTCAACATAGTTGCTGTATGTGTGTGTATATATATATATATATATATATATATATATATATATATATATATATATATAATAAAGAGAAAGAACAGTAAGATATATAATTCGGCGTTCTTATTAATCTACAGAGAATAAATATTATAAATTTACTTATTTAAAAATATGGTTCCATCGCTACACAGGAAATACCATGTTTCAAAAACAGAAGTTAAAAACTTCTAATTCAATTATATAATTAAATTAAAATAAAGTCCCCAATTTTGTTTCATTTTCAAGCGAATTTTGGAATAACTTATTTTGAAATTTACTGAGTTTTACAAGAACATACATTCAAAATATTTAGTTTCTATGCATATGTAGAAAATCTTATGGTATTACAGCACTCCATCGTTTTCCCCATATCCATAGAAACTAATCTTTTTAGATTAACTTTTTAAAAAAATCAGACTATATATATATATATATATATATATATACACACAGACACGCAAATATATATATATATATATATATATATATATATATATATATATATAATATAAAAGGCTCAAACACTAATATTCCATGGTTATAATTTATTACATTGGCATCGTAATCACGATCCAAGTCATGAGACCTACAAATTCAAAAATAAATCGGAAAATATAACTCCGGGTATAAAAAGCAAAATTTTAGTGAGAGTGTAGGTGTGGGAGAGAAATGTATGAAAGCTCTAGAGAGAGAAGAAAGAACAGGTAGACCTAAAGGTGAAGGTGGGGATTAAAATTTAACAGAGAGAAGTTTTAAAGAGAGGAGTTAAATAACGGTTTAAATGAGTGAGATACAGATAAATATGAATTATTTTTCGATACATAATTCGTTACCGATTCGCTGACCTAAAATTAAATTTAAAAACAGACACCTGAAACGTGTGTATACATTTGTGGTAAGACTACGCACAATAAAAAACGATATGATCTAAACTTCAAATCCAGAAGATGAGGGAGAGGGAAAGAAAGTGGAGACGCAAAATAAAAAAAGAGGGCATTTATAAACGAGTTTATGTGTAATCAAGAAAATTTGACAAAGCAATTAATATCACCTACAGGTTACAAATTTAACATAAACATATAAAAATTAAAGAATATTTAATCTAGTAAGGACCTACTATTTATATACCCGAAAACACATACGTAGATACACACATACACAGCAACATATCTATATCTACTCGCACATACATACATATACATGTGCACATACACATACACTCATGCATACATATACACATACACACATAGACATAAATATGTGCACACAAACACATATACATAAAACCTGACACACATCCATACATATACATGCACACATTCATCTAAACAAATATACAACGTATCTATCTATCTATCTATCTATCTATCTCACTCACTCACTCACTCACACATTTAACATATAAGATTAGATGGGTAGAATTAAACTAATTTCTACTTAAAAACTACTGAGGAAGAAAACGTTAACAATATTAAAAACCCACGGAGTGATTAGCGCGTATATATCTATTAAGTTTACATATATACCTAGGTATATATAAGTATCAGAAAACTATCAGATTTTTGTATATCAGTTATTTAGGAAAACTATTTACCTACATACGCATATAGCAATACATGAATAAATAAAATTAAATGATCAAAAAATATACAGACAATAATATATATATAGGTAATTATAAAAGTCATTCCATTTAAATGTCATGTCTAATGTCAGTGATCCAAGATCGAACTGTTATGGGTAACAACACGTTATAAAACCTTGTTTATGTTTTAAAGCGTTTTTTTATGTCTACATTTGCAAATGATCACACTACGAAGATTCAGCATCTCATCTGGATTTTTATCTTTAATAATATTTTTTCCGCAATGCATAGATCACACCGATCACGGAAGTTATTAGGGGTTCTTGCTCTTGATAAGAATCTCCATTCGAAATGCGAGGTTAGCCCCTTATCAACCAGATCTCAGTAGTGTTTGGATAAGGAAGTTTGATTTTTAAGGTATCGATATTTAAAAGAGCGTCTATGGTTGTATAGACGCTGCTTCCAATTACTAGCGGATATACCTATGTACCTTTTTTCTGGTTGATATTTTCTTCGGGGAAGATTATATTACATTCTCACACATACATTTTCCACCGACTGGACAATTAGCTCTACTTCTACAATTGCAGGTTGGGCTCCTAGATCGAGTCTAACTATTATGATAGTTCTTAAGTATTTTACAATTGTGGGAAGATATAATTTTCTCCATATTACTTACACATTAATAACTAATTTTCAGTGTCTTCCTATTGAAAATTTTATATAGTGGATGTTTACTATGAAAGTGCTTGTGTATATATATATATATATATATATATATATATATATAAAAGTGAACATAGAAGTCAACACTTAGAGGCGACTGTCTGTTTCATGCATCTGACGATTGCATATAGCATGAAACAGACTGTCGCCTCTAAGTGTTGACTTCTATGTTCACTTTTATATTTACACACGCTCTATCTCTGATATTGAGCACTTTATCCCATAAATATAACACACCTTAAGACTATATTTCTTCATATATATATATATATATATATATATATATGTGTGTGTGTGTGTGTGTGTGTGTGTGTGTGTGTGTGTGTGTGTGTGTGTGTGTGCGTGTGTGTATCCGGGATAATTTTACAAAACCTCTTCCTTTTAAGGCTAATACCTTCCAGCCTCCACTGACCACTGTCTCGTGCCTTTCATCTGTCTGAAACATTGAAATTGATAAATTCTGTATTGTTTTTTTTCCGACAGTTGTCACAGTTTAATTTCTAATTCCGACACGGAGTTAGTCTATATACCGTGGTTGGATAAGACTGACGAAGTTTTCGTCGGTTGAAATAGGTCTATTCCCCATGTGAGGTAATTTTGTATTTTATTGTGTAACACTATTTATTGGCTCTGTAATAATAAATATACTGAGCTCTTTTTGTGAATCAGTTTTAATATTATATATGACTAGGATCCACTTAGATTATATACCAATGGATTCATTACCTTTACGATAGATAGATAGATAGATAGATAGATAGATAGATATGTTACGAACTTTCACACATACACACACACACACACACGTGTGTGTGTGCGCACGCGCGTGTGTGTTTGTCTATGGAGGCACCCAGTTACACTGTTGCTAGCAAACTGTCTATAAACAGTTGCACTATAAAAGCTGTTCCAGTTCGTTTCCTTATAGATAAATGTTAAATTTAGCTTGGATTTGGTACAAGGGTTTGTCAGACGAGGAACTTTGAAAATAAAACTCAGTGCACTAATGAAAAGTTGTACAAAAGAAATTTGCTGACTAACGCTCAACAGTAAATAACGATAGTATTTTTATGAGAAAAAGAGAGAAACAGACGCCGTCACGAGTGAATAGATATTCATTAGTGTTTGAACAAGAAGTTGATGACAAAATAATATAAAACTTTTCATCAATATTAAATTGATATTTATCCGGTGAAGTATATACACTTGCATATATCGTCGCTTAAGGTATTAGGATAATTCTTCTGCAATAACTGATAATACAGATTTCCTGCAAAGGTTTGAAATCTGACCCGGTGAAGTATTTTCAGTGAAATATGCTCAGACACTGAGGGAACGTGCGCGTTCACCCACGTGTTGCATTTGCGACACTGCTTGTTCTGAAAGTTCATTGACACAAGGACTGAGTCAATACAGTTTTATCCCATCTCGATTGGAGAGAACAAGAGAAAAAGAGAGAAGATAAATGGCGAAGAACAGAAAAAAATAAAAAGAAAGAAAGAAAGAGAACACACGTGTGAAAGAAAGAAAGAAAGAAAGAAAGAAAGAAAGAAAGAAAGAAAGAAAGGGAGATGGCTCAAAGAAAGAAGCAAAAAGAGTAAATGTGATGAAGAACGAAAGAACAAACATGAGAAAAATAAAAGAAAGAAAGAAAGAAAGAAAAGGAGACGGATAAAAGAAAGAAAAAGAGCAAATGTGATGAAGAAAGAAAGAACGAACGAAAGAAAAAAGAAAGAAAGAAAGAAAGAAAGAAAGAAAGAAAGAAAGAAAGAAAAATTTCATTAAGCTATTTATGCCCAAACAGATTGTTAATGAATTGTACCTCCAAATAATACCGGACTTTTTCATTAACCTATAATTAATACTATATTTTCTTAGAAATCTGCAATTAATGAAAGATTTTAAAATATATATAATTAATAGCGGATTTTTATTGTAATTTTTGTAATTAATATCAGATTTTTATTTTAATTTCTATAATTAATACAGAGTTTCTACGATCAATAACCAATTTTAAGTCGGTGTTAATGACTAAAAGAAACGCTATACATCACGAAGAATAAATGAAATTAATATTTAATCGGAACCATTTTAAGATAAACAAGACAAAAGCAAAAGAACGAAGATTCGGCAGGCAAAGAAAGGTGAAAAAACATCGAAAAGAAAATATGTTCTATAAACTTGTTATGAATGAAAAAGAAAGAAAGAGAATACGCATGAGAAAGAAAGAAAGAAAGAGAACATGCGATAAAGAAAGAAAAAAGAAAGGTAGATGATAAAAGAAAGAAAGAAAAAGAGCAAACATGATGAAGAAAGAAGGAACAAACGTGAGAAAGAAAGAACAACTTAAGGAACAATTGCAGAGAGGAAAAAGACAATGAAACCGTTTAGTTATGAACAAAGAGAAAGAAAGCCACAAGGAAAGAAAGAAAGAAGGATAAAAGAAAGAAAGAAGACACACGTGAAGAAGAAAAAAAAGTAAAAAGAAAGGGAGAAGGATAAAACAAATAAATAACAAGAACAAACTGAAAGAATGAAAGAAAGAGAAAGAAAGTAAAAAGAAAGAAAGAATGATTAAAGAAAGAGAACACACCTGATAAAGGAAGAAAAAAGATAGGGGGATGATAAAAAAAAAAGAAAGAGAATACACGACAGGAAGAAAGAAAGAAAGAAAGAAAGAAAGAAAGAAAGAAAGAAAGAAAGAAAGAAAGACAAGCGATAAAGAAAAAGGTAGCTGATAAAAGAAAGAAAGAAAGAAAGAAAGAAAGAAAGAAAAAAGAAAGGAAGAAAATGAGCAAACGCGATAAAGAAAGAAAGAAAGAAAGAAAGAACAACTTAAGGAACAATTGCAGAGAGGGAAAAATCAAACAATGAAACCGTTTAGTTATGAACAAATAGAAAGAAAGCGTCAAGGGCCAAAACGAGAACATTTTATTTTAATTAGGCTCACCTGACATTAGAGACGAGAGGCAAATGACTTATTCCTTCGTCAATGGCTGGATGCAATTTAGTCGTCCCATCCCAAGACCCTAGCTGTCATCAAATGAGAAGACATTATGAATTCTGACTCTTTCCCTTAGGACTATTGCTTTTCAGTATACAAGATTTGGAGTTAGTAAATTTGGAATCAGAATTAAAACGAATTGCCCCGATGTAATTTACTCTTCGAATAACCCGGTTAAATGCAAACAATATGAAACAACAGGCTATCCCCCATTAGATAGGTAAATGACTTGGGACTAAAGACGGTAAAAATCATCTTGATAAAACGATCATGAACAGTAAGAACTAAGTGTCTCACTCCTCGCTATCATGAAAACATCTGACTATTTCTTCCTTTCTCGTATCAAGACACATCTCAGTAAACTAGTTACAGAAGGCAATTAACTACGAGCCGACATTAAAAGCACTGGACCAAATAAGCTAGCGAAAAACGGGGCGAGCAAGATTGTGTTATATAAGTCATAATAGGAGATAAAAATCGTACTTAGAAAATCGGCATTTAAATGCTCTTTTACTTGGGATCGAACACCGATCTATGACAGCCTCTTTTCTCACCGACCCAACGTCACACAAGCCTATATCTATTCTAACGCTATTTCCATGGAAAATGTTCGGACGAGGTGAATTCTATGGTTCCACCTGTTCAGACCTTTACAGCTAAGATCCGCCATGAGACGTTCTCGTTGCCAAGCGCCTCTCTTGCCCTCTATATATTCCAGCTGTTATGAGGAAGTTCCATTAAGAGAGCATATCTTAGTTTTTGTAAGAAGCTCCCAGGTGGATGCTTCCCTAACGGTACAATCTTAACTTCTTCAAGTCAAGGGAGAATCATTACCTATCCTCATACCCTTCACTTTCTACTTACGACTCTTACATTCATATCAAGTTGATCATTCAATAACCCTCTTCCTCTTTCTTTCTTTCTTTCTTTCTTTCTTTCTCTTTCTCTCTCCCTCTCTTTCTAGTGACTATCAAGCCTTGAAAATTAGTTAGAAAATAGTATTTAAACCATGAGGTAAGCGACATTCATTATTTATACCATTGTTCTCATTATCTGTCTATATCTCTATGATCAGGCATTGTTCGGGCTCTTGTTCTCATCTTTATTGTCATATTCACGGCGTTTCGGCCGTCGTACGCGCCGATCTTCTTCATGATCTGTCTATATTTCTGAGATGAGGTATTTTATTTATATTACTCGGATTGTTATCCTCATCTTTATTACTATATTGACGACGTTTCGATTTCAGCTAATTGGATTTATTTCATCCAATGGGGTAGATTGTTCTAGTTCTACGTGTCATGCCTTTTCCGATATCTCAGTTATCTCCCTTTAATTCAACTCTCCAAGTTGTTGTTCACCACTGCAATCGCCAGGTATGAACTCGCAAGTCACTAGATCCCACCAACGCTTTTATCCAGTACTCCATGTGTCCTTGACGACATATCTAGATGAATTTTGGGGACTTATAACTTTTATGTCTCAGTAACCGATTTTACCAGAGCTCATATTGCAATTTTTGTTGTTATTATTGCTTTTCTCTGTCACTCCTTATTACTGATTCCCATATTGTATTCATTTCTATGCTTGGTCGGCTCAGGAGATTTTTGTGACCTAGCAAATGTGCTGATTCCTTAAGTTTATGAACTTCGTTTTATGTAATAAAATGTATTTAATCTAATTTTGACTAGTATTTTTCTCGTTGTAATTATTTTGCTCTTCATCAAAGATATATAAACCGTAAGAAAACGACTCACTTAATCAAATAGCTATTTACACCGTCAATCTATGGCCATTAGATAAAATAGAACACTGTTCTTTTTATTAGCTTATTTTTACCATTTCACCCCATTTTGTAGTGATGTTTGCTGTCTATTATTTCGACCTAATCCGAAGAGGAATCCGGAAGTGACATGGCACGTAGAACGAGAACAATCTACCCCAGTGGAAGAAATAAAGTGGTCAGTTCGAATATTCAAACACCTGAAGAAAGTCAGAATGTGCAACGGCCGAAATGTCGTGAATATGGCAATAAAGATGTGAACAACCGTCCAAACAATGTAAATATTGCCCACATATTTGTTGTTATTATCACAACTTTTAGGCCGTTGTGCCCCACCTCCGGCCTTCTTCAAGTGTATATCGGTCTAGGTAATCTACAGAGAATACTAAACTCTTCACTTAATCTATGGTGGTAGACTCCTGTCTAGGGATATCTCATCTTGTTCTTATTTTATTTAGTATTTCTCTGTTGTTATTGGCCCGTTTCCTGAGGAAGGCCGAAACTTTGTGATAACAACAACAAAGATGAGGACAATAATCCGAATATAAATAGTGTAAATAATGATAAATCTTTATCCCAGTACTTCAGATTGAAAACTACATTCACTTTATCGAGTAGAAAATCATATGTCTAGGGCACAGAGTGAGGATCAAATTCATTACACTCGTAATGGTCTATAGCAGCGTTTCTCAACCTTTTTACCCTTGCGTAACCCTTAAAATAAATTACATGTCTCAAGGAACCCCTGCGCAAAAACCAAAATTATATACCATATCTTTCTCATTTTATTTTCATCGCAGTTCACGTGTATAGTATATATTTTGAATAACTAGTTTAAGAAAAAAATAATGCTCCTTTGTCAAATTTTTCGGTAATGCTAAAAAATATTCATACTGTTAGTTTGTAATACTTCATCAGGGAGCTTTCATTCACACAGAAGAATTCTAAATTGGGCAAACCTCGTAAAAGATTGAAAATCTGTGGCTCCAAACCTAAAGCGTAAATGTACCATATTAAGTGTGCATGGCTACTTCGAGGTGCTGTAATGGTTAACATTGTCTCTCTAGGATCAATTACGACTGAGTAGTGAATTCAATCCTCATTGGGTGCTCACATTTTCGGCCTAGTGCCACATCCAAGCTACGCCTAGAAAATAATTGGAGCACTTCAATGTGGGATAATGTTATATAACTTGTCTCGCTAGATCAGTTAATAGCTAAATAGTGAGTTCAATCCTTACTGGGTATCAAATATTTTCGGCATATTTTCGGCCATATCTAATTTACACTTTAAAAAAATCTCCATATTAAGCGTGTGCATAAACGTTTTCAGAAGAAAACTGGTCTTCAGTTGCGAATTCAATTTCCCACTGGACGTTTTCACATAGCTAAAAGTGAATGTCTCTACCAAGATTAACAATATGAACAAGCACTTTTCTGTTGCATCTGTTGCCATTTATCTAGAGTATTACACGGGAAAAAAAGATCGTAGAGTTTTTCAATCGGTGGCGTTTGATCCAAAAATTTACTGTTATACGTGACTGAAATTTATGACATATATACATCACTGAGGAAAATGAAATGCATTTACATCATTTGATGCTGTTTTATTTACAAAAAGAAAAAGACCCCGGTCCAAACAACCCAAAAAATATATGGAGATGGTGGCACAGCATCTCCGATATGAATTGGTACAGTTTGGTTGAGATGTCCTAATATCTGACCTTGCACCTTATACTTGACCTTGCAACTTCGGATTACCATTTATTTTGATCCCTAGAATATTCACTTACTGGGAAGAATTCAAATTTCTGAAAGGCTATAAAAACTTCTTAGACTACTTCATCACCCAGAAAGCTACCAAGTTTAGGGAAGAAGGAGGCATAAAGCTGCTTTAATGATGACAAAATGTAGTGGCAAAAATATCACATATGTGTTTAAATAAATCCGAGAGACCGCTTCCTGCCTTCTGATACTAACTTCCATGAGAGAGACCCATTGCGTCTTCTCAGTCTAACATTATATGTAATCGATTGCTAGGTATGCTGCAAAGACAGTTAACTGAGTCGTGCTAGACAATTTTTCTCTTTTGAATCTATCTTACATATTTATATGTCTACCATTCGTCCATGCTTTGAATATTGCTGCCACGTATCCCCTAGTGCTGCTGTTGCATATCTATAGATTCTTCATAAAATCCAAAGAATCAACAATATTATTAATCTTGACCTAGCATCTCAGCTTCAGTCACTTTCCTAATTCTCTGTGCCTTTTCAATAAATATTTTCATTGTAATTGTTCAAATGAACTCTTCGCTATGGTACCTAGACTTTATGAATTTAAGAGCAGTACTAGATTGGCGCTAAGGTCTCATCATTTTACAGGTGAAATGGCTAGACGTAACCGTAAGTTCTATGCTAACAGATTCTTCTATGGCACTTCTCGCTTGTGGAATCACTTCTGACTTCTAGTTTCCTAGTCAACTTTGATCTTCAAAAAATTAAATGCATATCTATCTTATGTCTTCTTAATTCTTGTTCTTTTATTATTCTCTCCCATTAATATTATTTTTCTTTTTTTCACATTGTCTCTAACACCCAGTAATCCATTGAGTATTAGTGGCTTTATTGCCTTGATTGCGGTGAAATGATTAAAAAAATGATATTTAATCCTGGAAAATGTATCGTTGGGCTGAAAAAATGTTAGAGAAATTGACAGATATAGAATGTTAAGTAATTTTGATGGTGACTGTTGTTACTTCCATACATGTTTATACTCGCTACATGTTTATACACATTTATATTCTATACATGTTTATACATGTTTATACTCTATACATGTTTATGTTTATGCTCCATACATATTTATATATAATTATATGAGGTTTTAACGGTGTATTTTATCAAATCGTTTGTGTTTATAAATAATTTTATGGGCGTTTTAATGGCGAAGGCTCTCAGTTGATATAAGTTTATACGTGATTTATGGACTTTTAAGCTAAACAAAGTATTAAGAAACAAGAAAGTTTTGTTAGAAGCAAAGAAAAGACTACTGAACTATTCCGTAATATCAGTCTTTTTACATGGTAGCAAATGCTGGACAATCTCCTCACAGATGTAGAAGAGACTTGAAGTAACAGCTATATGCTTCTGAGGATAGTGAAAATACCATGGACTGAACATGTGTGAAATGATGAAGTTATAGAGAAAATCGACATAAAAAGTACACTTATACTTAAAATCAGGAAAAAAAAAAAAACAGTTGAAATTTATAAGGCGCATAATGAGGATAGAGAGCTTGGAGAATTTGATACTCACAGGACAGATTGATTATTTGTCCTGACCTGGGGTTTCGGCTTCAGTCACTTTCTCTCTGCCGTAATGTAGCTTCCCTGTGTCTTTTCTGTAAATATTTTCATGGTAATTGTTCGAATGAACTATTCTCTATGGTATCTTGACTTTATGAATTTAAGCGCAGTACTGGATTGGCGGTAAGGTCTCATCAATTCACAGTTGAATTGGTTAGATATAAGCGTAAGTTCTATTCTAAGAGTTCTTTTTCTCGCTGTTCCGGCTCCATGCTTTTTGCCAACTTTGATGTTCAAAATTTAAATGTAATGTCAACTATTATCTTCCATCTTCCTGATTACTCTTCTGTTGTTGTCGTACATTAATGTTTTCCCTTTTTTCTTCTTCCTTCGCACTCACTAACCTTTTGTGTCTTAGTGGATTTACTGCCTTGCATGAGGTGATATGATTAACAAATATATCTAAATACTGTATTTGAAATCCATTTAAAAACCAGTTTTTTCCTGAACCAATAGAAGAGAATGGTTTTTCTCGAAGTTGCTACTTTATTCCAGAACTAAGTTGCGTTTACTAAATAACAATAGCCTTAGCAGAGACTTTTTTTATTAAGATAGCTGTTGATGGACGAGGTGAAATCTTTTACGGATATTTTATGTGTACGATCGTTAGGCGAATGGAAGAATCCTCCATCCAAACGCTTTGCCGAATCAGATTTTCGCGCTGATCACCGCTGCAACAGCCCACACTTTCCCTACATGCGAATAAATGTTTAGAAGAATTAGCCAGCGAGAAAGGTTTTGATGCAAAGCAGAATCGATTTTTTTTCTCATTACGATCCTTCACATAGCCTCTCTTGAGAGAAAATCTTCCCGACTTTTATTTAAATTTTCGTCTCAAAAAGTGAGATCTGAATTTTAGTGGTGTCATTTTGAAATTGAGGAGTACTTCGAAATCTACTGAAAAGGAATTAGCCGAATAGAAAAGAAAAATCCCAAGTCACTGGAAATATGTTATTCCAAGATTTCAGAAACAGAATAGAAAGGCGATAATACTTCAAGATAAAGAAAAATGTGGATTCCATGTAACCAAATTTTGAATCAATATTTATGTAGTGGTATCCTCACATACGCACACACACACACACACACACACACACACACACACACACACAACACACACACACATATATATATATATATATATATATATATATATATATATATATATATGTGTATGTATGCATGTGTGTGTGCCTCTGCGTGTATGTGTGTGCCTGTGTAAATTATTTTCAGATAGAGTGTATCTGAGAAGGAAGAAATAAATAAAAAGACAAGAGGAAAACTCTATACTTAGCCGACGCGTTTCGTCCCCTGAGGGACTTTATCAAGGCAAATCCCTCAGAGGACGAAACGCGTCGGCTAAGAAAAGCTTTTCCTCTCGTTTTTTATTCATATATATATATATATATATATATATATATATATATATATATATATATGATCGATTAGATTCTACGGTTTATCAACCCTTTGCAAGTTATTTCAAGCCAAAAGAAAAATTTAGTTTAAATTTTCTCTTTTTACAGATAATAATGATTTAGTGATACAAGTTTTACTACTTGATCCATACCTGGAGTGAAAAGAGGTTGAGTCATACCTTTCCCAAGGGTATTTGCTCGTAAATGAATAAATGTACCCGACTGGAATTGGAACTCGGCTCTCCGATTAACGGATCCGTTGTTTCAACGTGATATGGTCGTAAGCTATATATACCCAAATAAAAGTGCGAGATGTGTGTATATTTCTATAATGAGACAAATGAATGTGGCATAAGTTTAGAAATATGATTGGCGAGAGTTGGTCTTCAGTAACCAAAATACCATATTTTCATCTCTCAGTTATACTCCGATCACTATAAAACCATAATTTCTTTATGAAGTCCTAACTGTTCCCTTATGTGTGGTGGGGTATGATAATAATGATATTAATAACAACGTTTACAAATTTTCCTAATGCATTGATAAAAATATGCATATTTGAAGGAAACGAAATATTGAATATTGATATTAGAGACGAACAATCGTAAGCGTTGAAGAAATAAACAGTTAACCAGCGGAATACAAGCAGTAAGATAAATCCCTCACACTGAAACACACACAGTCGCGCAAGCATCCAGGCATTATAAGAAATTCGAAAAGATAAAATCGAAAGTTATCCCACACCAATCAGAAAACTCTGTCTGATATTAGGGGAGTGTTTGAGGAATTAAACTAAAGAACAAGGGCAAAAATAAGCAGGCCGATAATTTTGCTTCTTCGAGCTAAGGCAAAAACCAAAAAATGTCGAAAGTAACACAAATGGTGGTTCGGCTTTTTCAAAGTCACAAGTTTGAAATCCCAACTGAAGATCGAACTTACTATAGAATATAAATCATCTAAGTGCTTGATTTTTAACCATTCCCATTCTGTAACATCCATTCTTCACTCATCCTTTTTTATATGTTTTAAGTGTTCTTAAGATCAAAAGAATAACAGCTCAGAGCTCATCGAAACAAATATACTATAATTGTTTTATACGTTCCCTTGTGATTATTCAGTAGCTATTTTTATCAAATGAAACTTTCAGGATACAATGATATTCATGAATTATCTTTTAAAAATATAATCATGTATTGGACTTGTTTTTGTTTGTTTATTTTTATTAATTTTTCTTTCATTTTATTTTATTGCTTTTTATCTCATCTCCCAGACCGTTAAAGTTGATCGAAAAAAAAAAAAAATAAGCCTTTAGTAGCTTGAATCATTTCTGTGACGGCAGCCATAATAGTCTACTGTAAATGTTCGAGGCCAGACCAATTCATGAAACATGCTATTCTGCATATTCATCCTTCAATTCACATTGTTTCTCAAGTTTCTTTAAATCTTCCAAAAAAAATTCTTACCGTTCACCTGCTTCTATTACCTCTGAAAACTTTGAACCATTTGCTTCCTTTCAAACTCAGTTTAAGTTTTAAAAACAAGAAATAGTCAAATGGAACAAGATCTGGCATGTACCTCAGATTCTTCAAAGCATCCGTAGTCTTACCAGCCCTGTGACCAGGTGAACTCTCCTGTAAATAGAGAACACTTTTCTTCATCTTTCCTTGATGTTTTTTTTTTTTTTTTCAGTATTTCATTTGAATTTTCACAATATGTTAAAATTCATGACGGGAATACTTGAAAATTCTAAAATTCTCCAGCCAATAACCTGAATCGCATTTGTACATTAGCGCAAAGATCGTGCAAATTTACACTACAATACAAAAGAAAGTTCTTTCCAGCTACAGTTACAAATCAACACTTGCGTTTTAGGAAATGAATCGGGAGGATAACTGTGTAACACGTTTTTGTGCTTCACTTATTAATAGGAATTCAATATTTTATTAATTATTAACACTTGTAGTACTAACTTTATTCTTGTGTATGATTTCATGCATCGATAGATTATTCTCAGCGACATTGCTCAAGCTCAGTGCATCTCTGTCACCATAAATTCGTTCGAATGCTTTCATCCGGTTCATCTCGGAGCTTCCAGATTTGAACTGCTTCAATAATCCAGCACGAGGTCATTTCAGTACAATGATTCGTTCAGTGATCATTGGATAACGTTTCATTGTTAAAAAGAGTTCAGAGTTTAATTCTATGGTCATTTTGTTCCTGTAAACTGTAAAAGTACAGAAATTATGACTTGAAATTTTAAAATTACAAATTATGATATATTTGTTTCATTCGACTGATAGGTATTGTGTTTATTTAATTTTGTTCCGACATAGAGATGCTATACTACCTGGCTTTTGCCTCTGGTGGTGTATCTGTTATCGAATTCTTCCACGATCTGCGGTAATCGTTCCCACGCCCAACCTCTGTAGTCTGATGAAGGATTGGTTTTATGTCTAGCTTTTTTTCTTTCCTTATACGAGCAGGTGTTTCCACGCTACGAGTTCTACCCTTTTTTTAGGAATTAAGAGATTTCATTCTCCTAGACTGGATACCAGTCTACCTTACTATTTAACCGTAACTAGGAAGGAAAAGGTTCATGCCTTTCTCAACGGTATCTGCGTGGAACTGGACTGGAATTCGAAGACGGTTCGATGATTTCTGGTTTGAAGACGTTAACCCCTACACTAACTGCACACACTTAATTATATGGATAATAAAGTATTATTTTTGAAATATTATAAACTTGCTATTTATTGCTGATGTAGGACTTGATCTAAGTTCGCCCAATAAAATGTAATGAAAATAATACCGAGATGTTGGACACCATTTACAAGACTTTTAATGATTATTTACTTAGTTTGTCTTAATTTTACTAGATTAAATTACAGGTAGCTAACTTGACTATATTTGAAAGTCAATTTTAAATTGATTTTTTTCTTATTAGTGGTCCAAGTTAATCTAACCTATTTTTAACGTATCCCCCGACTCCGCAAATAAAGTTGCAAATAGAGGAATTTAAAATTTAATCGAGCTAGATTTTAAAAACCTGGCCTAAAAGTTTACAAATAGCGGAATTCAAAATTTTATTAGACATTGCCTTTCAAAAGTCGCAAAATCTCTCAATTCTGAATCTAACACTAACAAAGTTAGAATTGCTACACAAGCGAAATAGTCTACGACACGGGTCGGCTAACTAATTGATATAACTAACAAAAATTTGATGATGATGATGAGGAGGAGGAGGAGGATGATGATGATAATCATCATCATCACCATCATCAGTGCGAGATACTGATAAAGTTAGAAAGCCGTAAAAAAGGCCCGATCAGCAAATCTGATTCTGTTTTACAGAATGCGTCTGTTATGCAAATACAGCCAAATAATAATTGTAGTGAATCTAATTCCAAACCCTACGACACTGAGCCGGAATGAAAAGATGCAGCGTTGGTGTCTTTACTGGGGAATTTCCAATAGACTACAAGGGTCCAAGACGACACGGAACGCAACATATGCAGCGTTGGTGTCTCTACTGGGGAATTTCCAATTGACTACAAGAGTCCAGAGACGACACGGAACGCAACATATGCAGCGTTGGTGTCTCTACTGGGGAATTTCCAATAGACTACAAGAGTCCAGAGACCACACGCAACGCAACATATGCAGCGCTGATGTCTCTACTGGGGAATTTCCAATAGACTACAAGAGTCCAGAGACGACACGGAACGCAACATATGCAGCGTTGGTGTCTCTACTGGGGAATTTCCAATAGACTACAAGATTCCAGAGACGACACGCAACGCAACATGCAGAGTTAGGGTCTCTACTAGGAAATTTGTAATAGACTACCAGAATACAAAGACGACACGCAACGCAGCATATTGCCAATACTACATTAGCACCAGTAAATTACTTGCAAGGTGATTTTAGATATGTCGTGCTTGATTCGCTTTTGTTCATAAATTGATATGATTAAGACTCTTCCGTGGAATCAGCACAACCCTGATACTCGATTCCACGGTTTCTTGTGATTCTCATTAATCTGCTTCCTATACTTCTAACGTGCTCATCTAGGTTAGATCTGCTTGATAAAATAACCCCGCCGTTATAGCTCTCTGGGCGGCTATGCATTCCCCATCAATGATATGCAAGCCTCCATTAAGGTTATTGCATGCCCCCGTCAAGTATATGCATGACCCCATCAAGGATATGCATGCCTCCATCCAGGTGAGAATCATAAAAGGAACGATCCTTCATCAAACTGAACGTTTCATACTTTGCAATGAATATTAGTTCAATTACTATTATATTTACAATTACTTTTGTTATGCACAAGTCTTTATTTATGGGAATTTTAATTAACTATAGTAGAATCCCTCATATCCAGATATCTCATATCCGGAATCCCGCATATCCGGAATCCCGCATATCCGGAATCCCGCATATCCGGAATCCTGCACATCCGGAATCCCGCATATCCGGAATCCCGCATATCCGAACATGGTTTTGATGTGTATATTTGAACTGTTTTGGTGATATGTAACTGATTTGAAATTTCTGTTTTTCAGGAAATTTACTTTGGATAATTGTTTATGCTAATTTTACCCTAATGGCTTGTATTCGTGCAAAAGATGATGGAAAGAATAGGAAAAGAACAACTTTAGATTTATCGCAAAAAAGTAGAAATTTTAAACAGACTAGCCCCTGGTGAAAGTTCATTGTAACTAATGGCTGAGTTCAACATAGTAAAGTCAACATTGTATGATATAACATTTTCCAAAGAAACTATTCTTCAGCGTTTACACTGTCACAATGAATAATGAAAAAAAAACATAATTGTGATGAAACTGGGCTAAAATTGAGAAAACTATTGAAAAGGTTGTCAGTTTTATGGAAAGAAAGCATTCAGCTATGACGATAGCAATAACGCACGCCGAGTTAAAAAAAAAAAAAAAAAGTATCTTTCCTTTAAAAAAAAATTTCAAGAACAAAAGCAAAACGAAATGTGGAAAAAGTTGAGAATGACATTAGAAGAGAAAGAATTATCATGCAACAGCAATTGAAAAATCCTCTTTACATTATTTCTTTTGCGTACGTGGCATACTTAATTTAATGAATTTTCATTAAAATGACATAATTTATTTCTTTTTCCTTAAAATCAATTCCGTTATTTTTCACTCACTATTAGCTTTTTTTTTTTTTTTTTTTTTTTTACTATAAAGCATTGAAAATAAATGTTAAACCTGATTTCAGTTCTTTTATTTTAATCTAAATACAGCCCCTCATATATGGATTTTGTAACCAATCCCGAATATCCCGAAGGCCTTCTCAGTCCGGTTGTCAGGGATTCTACTGTATTTGCTTTTGCCTTTTAAAGAGTAATACGAATTATATGTTTGGGTAATTTGAAAATAATGCAACAAACACATTTCTTTTTTTAAAAACTCTATTAATATAAGATTATATTATGATTTTGGAAGCACACGTGAGTAAATTATCGATAGAAAAATATCATTGATTTTTTGTGAGGTGGGACAGTGTATTAATATGAAAAGTTAATATTTGTAATCAAAATTATTATTTATATAATTGTAATTTCTATCATTCCATTTTAGAATTTTATTTTAATTAGCTGTTTGTTCTCTTTGCTTGTATTTCGTGTTACGTTTCAAATGTTCAGTCGTCATCAATTGCTGAAAATTAAAATGGCCAAGATCATATTTTATTTGTAGCAAATACAAAATGATCAATAATTAGTAAATCCAGAATAAATTTTAATTCGGGATGGGTTTTGTCGAAGTACGAAAGACTGTTTTCTATAAATACTTTCATGGCAATTGTTTTGATGAGCTCTTCTTTTGGTCCCTCGATATTACGAATTCAAGTGCAGTACTAGATTGGCAGCTAGGTCTCATCATTTTATAGCTGGAATGATTAGATTTAACCGTAAGTTCTATGCTAACAGTTTCTTCTCTCGCACTTCTTTATCATGCAAATCTATTCCGCTCATTTGCTTTCTAATCAACATTAATCTTCCAAAGTGTAAATACAAAATGTCAGTTATTAACAGTTACCTTCTTAATTTTTGTTCTTTTGTTTTTCTTTCTCCTTGATAATGTTTTAATTTGCCACTTCTTCTTTCACAACATGATCGTGTGAAATGATTGAAAAAAATATTGCTAGTTCATTTTTTTAAAATTTCATGGCCACAGTTGAATTGATAAATATGACTAATGCATTTAATGGAGTAAAAATTATGACAAAGAATTATTTGTTTGTCAACATTGTTATTGAATCGGATAAAAACTTGCAAATATTTACCCAGATCTCTTCATGATATCACTGTTCAAAAGAAAGATTTTAGCGTTAAATAGATTAAATTGCATATATATATATATATATATATATATATATATATATATATATATATATATATATATAAAGTGGACATTGAAGTCAGCACTCAGAGTATCGGGCCAAATATGTTGATTTTTTTTCTTTCTCAACTAACGTTATGGTCCAAGAAAAAACAACACGAACACAAGAGTAGAAATAACGAAGGTATATTACACGAAATAATAATACAAGATGTGGAAGGTGTTAGTATGACTGTCAGTCTGGTTTGGAGTGAACTACTATCGGCTCGACTCGATTCGATATTTACTTGCCCCCCACCCCACGAGGGTTGCATGTGGCACAAGGCCGAGTTTAACGTGGGTTTTCCGAGCCCGTATGCTCGGCCAAAAAATGCCCGTAGAAACTGTAAAAACAGAATCAAGTTGATCAACCTCTCCGAACTAGGCTCTGCCCTTCGGCGGAGCCTCGTCCGGGTTCCTCCCTGCTCAGAGGCAGAGAGTTCGACCGTCAAGCCGAGAACCTCGGCTCCATTCGGTATCTAGCCACCGCCTCCTACGAGGGTTGCATGTGGCACAAGGCCGAGTTTAACGTGGGTTTTCCGAGCCTGTAGGCTCGACCAAAAAATGCCCGTAGAACCCGTATAAACGGGATCGGGTTGGTCAACCTCCCCGAACGAGACTGCACTTCGGCGAAGCCTCGTCCGGGTTCCTCTCTGCTCAGAGAGTTCGACCGTCAAGCCGAGCTTCTCGGCTTGATTCGGTATCTAGCCACCTCTCACGAGGGTTGCATGTGGCACAAGACCGAGTTTAACGTGGGTTTCCCGAGCTCGTAGGCTCGGCAAAATAATGCCCGTAGAAACTGTAAAAACAAAATCGGATTTGTCAACCTCCCCGAACGAGATTCTGCCCTTCGTCGGAGCCTCGTCCGGGTTCCTCTCTGCTCAGAGGCAGAGAGTTCGACCGTCAAGCCGAGAAGCTCGGCTTAATTCGGTATCTAACCACCCACCACCACAAGGGTTGCATGTGACACAAAGCCGAGTTTAACGTGGGTTTCCCGAGCCCGTAGGCTCGGGGAAAAATGCCCGTAGAACCCGTATAAAAGGGATCGGGTTGGTCTCTTGAGAGACGTAGTATACATAGTGTTAGGAAGAGTTCATTCTGTAGTTATAGGTAAGGACCCATGACAACTATTTATATATACTGGTCAGTGGTGCATTGTAGGTAGTGCATTTCGGTTTTCGATGTTTTAGGAACGTAGTAAAAAAACCTGAAACACTATATTTCTTCATATATATATATATATATATATATATAGCTGGACACACGTATTTGTATATAAGGGCGGCTAGCCAGTCCCTATTACAGACGCATGCTCAGGGGTATTTATGTTTATTCAACACCCACAGAGCACACCCGTGGTTTATACTGCAACTATGCTGAGCAGACTTTAGTTACAGTTTCTGGGAAAGAGCATGTTATTTAGCATGATCAACAATTTGAACAAAGCTAGCACTCTCAAGCCCTCGGCCACGATGACTTGTGACTTCGCGCTAGCAACGCTATAGACAGCACCCAAGTGGTGCCGTCTTCTGACTTTCACTCACAAAACTTGTGTCAATCCATGGTATGGTTTTTCAGACACTTTTCAAAGGTTCTGCACGCTGGTATAGACCCCCCAGTCCGATAACATAGATTAAATTGCAATAATTATTAATTATAGAACATAATAATCGAAGAAAAATAGAATCAGAAAACGTTAAATATTGGTAAAAGAGGGGAAATCAATTTTTTACATCTAAAAAGAAAAAATGAATGAATAGTTGGATTTATAATATTATTCTCAAGAGAATAACAATGCTGTTACCTAGCCTGACTCAATAACACTGTAATATTGAAAGTATGATTTAGACTGGGATTTATCTAATATAAAACAAAGACAAAATCAAATAATATATTAACGTAATCTAGGAAAGTTGGCCCCCTGTGCCGCGCCAAGAAATTTTTTCACGCCGGAGTCTATCCTTCAAATCTAGAAATCAACCATTCGCCCTTGCATGAAGTATTGCTGCCATATATGGACTGAAGCCACTTCTGTTTGTCTCAAGGTTCTTGATAAAATCCAGAGACGGATATGCAATGTAATTGGCCCTGATCTGGCATCTCGTCTGCAATCACTCTCTCACAGACGTTCCGTCGCCTCCCTCTGTCTTTTTTACATATACTTTCACGATAATTGCTCCGATGAGCTGCTTTCACTGATTTCCAGACTTCATGAATTTAAGCGTTCTACTAGGCTGGCATCTTGATCTCACCCTTTCACTGTCGAAACTGTTAAATGTAGCCGTCTCTTCTACTCTTCTTCATGTCTCGCACTTCTTGCCTGTGGATCTCCCTCTCCTTTTCCTGTTTCTCTGATAGCTATAATCTCCAACTATTCAAATGTAATGTCAATCGACGTCTCCAGATGCCTTGATCTATCCCTTATCCTTCTCTCCATCCGTTCCTCTATCACTCCTATTTGCTATCGCTCCAACTCCCTGGAACCCTTTGCGTGCTAGTCGTTTCTCGCCTTGCTTGGGGTGAAACACTTTTAAAAAATCTATATTATTATTATTTTATTTCTATCATTTTTCAGTTTTCTTTTTCAGTTATCATTGTTGCTTGCAATCAAAACACTCTGGATCGATATGCTCTTCGACCGCTAGATAAAACACCAAGAAATGAAAAAAAGTAGGCTCGGACATAACTTGATCTCACATAATCCGCCCTTGAATTGGACACTTCGCTATGGTGTAATGGTTAGCAAGCTTGTTTCGCTAGAACAATTACGACTGAGTAATGAGGTCGATCCTCACTAGACGCACCTTACTTTCGGCCTTGTGCCATGTCTAAGCTGCGCTTAGAAAATCACCACCCTTGAATTTTATGGATGTCACCTGAACCTCTTTAAACTGGGGGCACCAATCTAGAGACCATTCTTTTTATTTAAAAAAAAACTACTCAGAAAATAATGTTTTTTTATGAAATAAATATTTTGAAAATGCTTTATGTAAGAATTCAAAATAAATAATATTTTAAACTTCAATATTTTCCTGAATTTTTTAATATTCTGTCCTTATAAAAACACATGAGCGCCTTTATTTTATACGCTATTGTATAATGCTTCTTCATGTTGTTTTGTTCCCTAACTAAGATCATAGGGAAATAGATGATTAATGGTATAAGAAGCAGCTGGAAAATAATGATGAATTGAGATGTGTCAAGCTGTTCGCCACACAAAGAAATTCCAAACAATTATGATCCTTATTAACACAAACATCAAATCTGTCATAAAAAAAAACAATGTATTCAACTACGAAGTCTTATGCCCCGCCAAAAAGCCAATAAATAGTTTTAAGTCAATGATTCCCAACGTAGGGCACATGACCCACCGGTGGGGCATGGTAATATTTTGGTGGGGTATGCGTAGGATGTGCACCCTTCGGCTTACTATACCAAAGTGAGCACAAATTTCATTTTGCGTTATGATTTCAGGATTAAATTTATCAAAATATATTACAAAATAAGCTTTCAATAAATATTTCATATTTCTATCTTTCAGTTCTCTATTATGATTTGAAACTAAATATATTTAACTGTCTTTTTGTTTTTTTAATTTTTCTCTTACATGGATGCCGTGGTCATTGGAGGCTTGTTTAGAGACCAAGTTAATGGCATTTTAAGCTTCCTTCACGTAAATTGCAGTAAACTTTTCATAATATAAGAATTAAATATTACAGGAGGGGTACCAGAATTTTAGAAATACCAAAGTGGGGCATGGCTCCAAATCGGGTGGGGACTACTGTTTTTAATCAAACAAATACTACTAATTGACTTACGTTTATGTCGTTTCTAAGAGGACAAAGTGTAATAAGGATGATGTTATGACTATTTTCTACTAAATAACGTCAGTTACAAGACTCGAGAGCCCCGCAAAGATGTGTGTGACATGAATGAAAGAAGAGAAAGTGAATATTGTGAAGATAAGGAGGATAAAAAACGATTAAGCTTCACTTGAGGCTAAAATGGAATTGTCAAGGGAAGCATCCACTGAGGAGTCTGTTCCACATATTAGCAGTTCTTGGAAATAAGCAGTCTGGGTGAAACTACCTCCTTGAATTTGGAATACGGTGGAAATGAAGATGATTCGACTCTGTGGAAGTGATATGGCGAGTCCTAGCTGTAAAGGTCTGAATTAGTGTAACAAAAGAACGGAGCTTTTCCGAATATCTGCCATGTAATTAACGATAGACTAGCTACAATCTTGAAAGCGTTTCCAGAGCGGAATGAAGGTTGTTTAGTTGAATCAAGGTTAGAAAGTGAAGATTGAGTAGCTTCATGGGGAGATACAGCATGATAATCGATGTATGGTTACTTCACAGACACATGCCGGGAATTCCAACCTTATCTTAGCTTCCTTCGCGTCATAGGCGTATAATAAAGCCATTCTTTAAATAAGATTTTCTCTTTTGTACAACGACTTAACGGATTTAAACGCAGTACTAGATTGGCGGAAAGGCGTCATCATTTTATAGTTGAAATAACTAAATGTAACCGTAAGTTCTATACTAGCAGTTTCTTCTTTCGCTTGTGAAATTCTCTTCCGGCTTTTTACTTTCCTTGGAGTTTGATCATCAAAAATTTAAATGCAATGTCAATCATTATCTTCTATCTTCTTAATTCTCGTTCGTTTATTGTTCTCTCTCCCTAATAGCATTTTTCGCATATTCTCTAACACTCAGTAACCCCCTTGCGTCTTAGTGTCTTTATTGCCTTGCTTGGAGCTAAAATAATTACAAAACATCTTGTTTTTAATTACCTACGTTATTATGCTTAAATCGCTATAAATTCTTAGGACAGTTAGTGGAGTTGGTTCTCCTTGCCTTCTCCAGATTTAAATTAGGAGTAGTCTTCGTCATAGACTGACTGTCAAAAAAAAATCTAGAGATCCCACACTACTTTAAGAGATTGATACATTACTTCTCTTATAGCATTAGTGAACTAAACAGAGTAAGCAGGAGTTTGAACACTGCTCGCCGAGTTCGCAAAGAAAATAGTAACGCTTACCGCACACCCGATTCTTTAATATTTTCGCAAAAAATTGAAATGTCACACATCATTTTTCATTTACACTATTTATTGATTTGATGAACGAAGAAAAACCGTTATTTACATCACAAATGGTCAATATCATTACTAAAACAGATTACAGGTGGTATTCGATTTACGCCAGGACCGATTTAGGATCAGGTTATCGGAATGAAACCTAGTCATAACTACCTTCAGCCAGTCAGTTAAGTGCTTTACATGATACACGCTGAGGCGATCATGCCTCTCTCGACACTGACTGACTAGGCAGGCTTTCCTGCAGAAGGTTGTCATTTCTTTCTACGGTATATCGGTTGCCAACAAAGGCTATAGAACCCTTTCTATCCTGCTATTCAACCCACACCTATAGGAAGAAAAGATGGATTCATACCTTTCCCAAGGTCATTTGCGACTAAGTGAATGTAACGAACCAGACTTGAATTCGAACCTGGCTCTCCAGTTTCCCGGTCTGAGCCGTTACTCATTACACTTCAGTTAGGTCACAGGTTGGGGGGCATTCATGAAAAATAGGATTCATTACTCACGTGTAATGATCTGCTCGATAAATTCGTTAACCTTTGCCGCGTGGCGAGTTTTTCGTACATTATGTGCTTTGGACATAATAAATTATCATTATATCTACACATTTATTCACTAGCTCAGTGTTGTGCCAGGTCATCAGAGTAAGGGACCCAATGATGATGACCTCTTAGACTAGCATGTGTGGTATTACCTCCACAGAGAAGAGACCACAAAATAAATGATTCTTAAAGACGGATAAAAGGCAGTACAAATATATTTCCTTACTGACGTCTTGTAATGACAAATATGGCAAGCATACACATTTCTGTTCTATATGAAGCAAAAATCATGAATTCCTTAACCTTCAACGGGTCTTTGGGATCGTCACTGAGAGATGTTGACATTTTTCTACCATCAATAGTTCTCTTCTAATGATCTTTTAATGATGCCGAAGGTTAAGCCGATTTGGAATTTTCTTTTCAATATAGCTTCGAAAAGAATCTAGAAATCTTTAAAATCGGACGATATGAAAGAATTCTATTATTTCCTTGTTGAATATACACAGGGGCGAATTACTATTTGAACTAGAGACAAAGAAAAACTGAAAAAAATAGTTAAGATATAAACAATATTATCTTGCGCCTTAGTTAGCTTATACGACAATGTAAATATCTGAGATGTTAAAAGCTGGGAAAATAGTTAATGTTATCCATCGGTGCTTGAGGTTAGATTTCAAGCCAAGGGAAACGTGGGGATTACAAACATTGATGCCCAAGTCAAACAACTCGGCCAATCTCACAGAAGCTTTGGCATGGGGTAATGGTTGGCGAGCCTGTCTCTAAGATCATTAATACTGAGTGCTCAGTAGATATCAACGTATGCCAAATTTAAGCTTGTTTGTTTTTCAATGTAATGTCTCGATATGTAGGCGATCATCCCTCTCCGCAGATTCATTTTTCTTTATTATCTGTGAATTACGATGTCATTGGGAAAGATAGTGATGTAGTTTCCTATTGCCTTCTCCAGGGTTTAGAATAAAAGTTTTTTCTCCCAGACTTCGTTTAAATCCAACTCTAGAGAGCTAATTTTACTCTGCTATTTAACCCACAGATAGAGACCTTAGCTTCCCTGTGCCTTTTCTAAAAATACTTTCATGCTAATTGTTTTAATGAACCTTCTCCTGTAGTATCTCGATTCCCTAAATTTAAGCGCAGTACTAGACTGGAGGCAAGATCACATCATTTTACAGATGAACAGGCTTGACGTAACCAGTTCTCTGTTAACAGTTTCTTTTCTCGCACTTCACGCTTGTGGAACTCTCTTCCAGGTTCTTGCTTTCCAGTCAAGTTTTATATTCAAAAATTTAAATTAATTCTCAATTATTTTTCTTCTGTCTTCGTAATTTTTACTTGTTCTCGCTCCTTAATGTTTTTCTTTTAGTGTTTCGCACTCAGTAGTACCCTGCGTCTTAGTGGTTTTATTGCCTTACTTGAGGTGAAACGATAAAAAAAACTAAAAAAATCTAAGCTACCCTGCTTATTTATGGATACTTCAGTATGGAATAATAGTTATCAAGTTAGTCTAGTTCACTCTTTCTAGTGAGTAATGAGTTAAGTCCTTGCTGGCGAGAGGCCATACCTGTGATCTTCTGGTGAGAAACAAGATTAGTTAATTAGAACAACTATCCATTTATCACTTGGGCAAGCTGCAACTGTTCTTTGCAAGACGCCAAATGTTGAACTTATAACTCCGTTATAGTAATTCATGAGGAATATATGATGAATAATTACTGAGCAAAGCCATCATAGTTACACGAAGATAGATAATCGCTGACTGCTCGTTTCAGATTACACGCTTTTGCTAGGTTAGATAGCGAATACCTGTTGCCGCCTCCTTCTCAGACAAACTTGTGGTTCTTCAACTCCCACGGAACCAAATTGGTTTTTATTTCAACTTTGCGAAGTGGACTTTAATTACTTATAGTTTCTAGAAGTGAGCGCGTATTTTGTCACTATCAGTAGTTATACAAGGCTAATACGTTCAGAATCTCGGTCACGATGGCTTGTGACTTTCTACTATCACAGCAACGGATTTCACTCACAAGGCTTGGATCAACCCGTGGTATTTTTTTAGGCATTTTCCCACGGTTCCCTATGCTGAGATCATCTCTCCAGGCTGAGATTATCAAGAGATCACATTCTTGATAAATCGATCATAGTGAGATTCAAACCTGAGACTGATAGAAGGAAATCTAACTGTAATGTCACGAAAGTTGAGAAACAAGAATACTTTGAAATCTGCGCAAAAATCTAAAATAAAACCGCGTAAAAATAGATTAGAAACTGTAAGTATTCCCTGGGAAGGTTGACAATAAATGCAAAAAAAATTACTGCTACAACTTGAGCAGGTAAGGTAAGTACTTAAAAGCAGTTTACACAAATGCCTACTGGATTACTCTCTTTAACAACAATCATGAGATGACAGTGAAGATATTAGGTTGGTGCAAAAATAATTTCGCTTTCTAACATATGTTACTGTGTGAGAAAACGAAATTATTTTTGAACCAACCTAATATATTTAATGAAGATAGGACAAAATACAGAGAGAAGATAACTGTCCACTTATCCTGCCTGTCTTTTTTTTTTCCAAGTTAAGTGTGTTAAATGTCTTTAATCCTTGGTGTTATCATCCACCATCCCGTATTTGTTATTCTGCTGCTTCTGCGTTCTTTTGCTTTCTCTAAAGGTAGCCTTCGAAATGGTTGCCGCAAGGCCAAATGATCTT
Source organism: Acanthosepion lycidas (assembly GCA_963932145.1). Lineage (NCBI taxonomy): Eukaryota > Metazoa > Mollusca > Cephalopoda > Sepiida > Sepiidae > Acanthosepion > Acanthosepion lycidas. Next base: position 25,597,168 of record OZ010576.1, read on the forward strand.
GTGACGTGAACAGCTCACTTGATCTTTCACTTCTTAATAGATGTTGGCAAGATCTCAAAGTGGTCGATGATCATCTCACTCCTTCCATGCACTATTCAGCTGGCGAAACGGGACATGCAAAACCAAGGATCAAGCTAAAAATTATCTCGAGAATAACTCAAGTATCGTCGTCCTTCTCAAAATTGGAAACTGTTGCGCACAACTTCGATGTCCATTTTTCTTTCTTCTTGCGAAATCTGGACGTTAACAGAAAAGGTATGCAGGCTTTCAGGATCAGATTGTCTTCAAAAAGAATCTATGTATCTCTTATTTTTTCAATCACTGTTGAGTGGTACCGTCACGTGGTGCGATCACCAGGCTTTTCAGAATCAATCAGACAGATCTAATCCTGGATATGACGATAAACTACATCCGATAGTAAGGGAGTTTTGAGAAACGGGAAACCACCTCTTAAATGCTGTTGTTTCTTTGTCCACCCTGATTCGGGGTAGGAGCACCTGTTAGGGGGTCCCAGGTATGGGCAAAGACCTATGAAAGGGTAGGTATATATGTTTGCAGTAAAAAATCACCAGCAATACATTTTTATAGATAAATATTAGGTTGGTGCAAAAATAATGTAGTTTTCTCACATAGTAACATATGTGAGAAAACAACATTATTTTTGTACCAATAAAAACGACCAGCAATAGATTATTATAGCAAGATTGGCCAGAAATTGATTTTTATAGCAAAATTGAACAGCAATAAATTTATAAAGTCAAAATGACCAGCAATAGATTTTGTAGCAAAAATAACCAGCAATACATATTTATAGCAAAAATATACCAACAATAGTTTATAGCAAAAATCACTAGCAATATATTTTATAGCAAAAATACCAGCAATAAATTTTTATAGTATAAATGAGCAGCAATAGATTTTTTATAGCAAAAATAAGCAGTAGTAGATTTTTATAGCAAACATATACCAACACTTTTTTTTTATAGCAAAAATGATTAGCAATAATTTTTTATAGCATAAATGATCAGCAATAGATTTTTATAGGAAAAATTACCGGCAATACATTTTCTGTAGTTGAAGCCATACAATTGTCTTGAAAATATTTAGATTTGGCAGTAAATAACACATAGTGGATAATATGCCGCAAAACAAAATCAACCACAAGCAAAGAAACCATACAGATATCAATGACGCTGAAGAAGAAAGTAAAGAGAAGTGAAGATAATACCATGTAGTTGACAGATTTAAGATTCAGTATCTCGCGAGAACAAACGTAAATGTCGAGAAGTTGTCAAGAAAAATCAGTTGCACAACGAAAGAACCAAAATTCGATTTTACTGGGATTCGATTAATATCATTCCGAAAAGGATGTAAATTCCGAAACACTTTCAACTACGATAGTTTATATTTATGAAGCTGGGTACGCCACATATCAAATATTGTTACCAGGCAGACTGGTCAGATCTGACCGGCCAAGAACGATATGAAAATAGAAACGACTAAAACCAGATATCCATGAGCCAAATATATTTTATATCAAGTCAGTCTAAGACTGCTACTTGTACCATATAACCCTGCACTTACCAGCCGCATGGTCGGGACATTCTCACCTAAACTGGTATCCGTACCAGGCTTCTATGGTGAGGAGGATGGCTAGTCACCTAACACGATTAAAAACAAAACCTGTCAATGATCGGTGGTCGTTGACCCTTCCAGAAGGTTCTCCTCTCAGGGTCAACGTCTATCTTGCCTAATAGGATAGATTGTTCTCCACAGCTAGATATTCTATTTAGGTCTTTATATCTTATTTTATATCTATTATTTAAGCTAACCTCTAGAACGGCACTTCCCCAATCAAATCAACGGCCACATGTATGTGACCAAGGAGAGCCTTCTAGCTGGAGCACATCCCTGGAGATGGATTGGCTTCGGCAAGCTTGCATAAATATGCGTAAGGAACCCATGAGAACCCCTGCTGCATAGAGACCCTACGACCACACCTGATCATGGGACTGATGATAATGTTGAGGATGACGATGACGAAGAAGACGATGATGATGATGATGATGATGATGATGATGATGATGATGATGATGATGATGATGATTAAAAATGCATCTGCTAAATAGTCTAAACTATAATATATATTAGTAACAGTAATAAATATTCTTAAAGGCTCCAGATGCTTTTCAGTCTTTTTACCTATTAAAAATATAGGAAAAAAGACTGTAAAAGCATCTGAAGTCTTTAAGAATATTTATTACTGTTACTAAGGCGATAAACATCTATTAACAGAAAATACACAAATAACAATAATTGTGCACCTGGCTATTTACTGAACTATAACATATTTATACAAACTCATGTACAATTATTGTTTATTTTGCCGTTATCGTTATTATTATTACTACAATCGTTTTTTACTTGATGTCATATTATCTTACACACTCTGACCGAATATGAAACACTAAATACGTACATACACAAACACACAAATTAATCCTTGTACATTGAACATTTTGGGATTTTCACTATGGTCCAATAAAATAGAATTCCTGGCACTTGAACTACTTAACACTTTGTTTTCATTAACCACGCTCACTGAACTATGACACTGCAAATTATTGACAACAAGCTTTATGATTATCAAATTTGGCTACAAAATGTTCTATACCTTACCACGTGATCAAAATAAACCAATCAGATTGCATGTAAAACTAATAGTAATACCACCTCATGCTTTTTTTTTTTTTTTTTTTTTACATAAAACAGAAATAATTCTCTATTTAGGGACGAAATATATCCGAGCATAGCAATGTCTCACCCTCTCAGTTTAACTTTTGAAAACCATATATATTTGAAAGCAGTAAAATTACTGTAAAGACATATTCTTAAATAATCCAGTGCATTTTCAACTTCCATTATATATATATATATATATATATATATATATATATATATATATATATATGTTTTTAAATATTACAATTATTTTTTCGCATTTAAATATTATAATTATTTTTTCGCATTTTTTAAAATATTATAATTATTTTTTCGCATTGAATGATTAGCATAAAAAAATTAAATTTCATCGTCTAATAATAGGTTTAAAAGCTTATCCAAATCATAAGATAGAAAAATCTTTATGAAGTCGTCAAAAACAAATTGTAGTTCAGTGCGACACATTTAAGTACGAAACAGCCCTTTAGAAAAAAAAATAAATAAAATAAACAAAATTCTCTAGACACTTAACAACATATGTGGATAAAAATTAACTCTTAGGCCCGTTATCAAAACGGTTGCCCCAGCCGTTTCCACACTAATTAATTTTGCGAATGAACATGCTTATAAAGTTGCGTACATTTCCAGATTGGTTATTCCTAAATTTTCGCTTGTGGATGAAACAGGACTTGATACTTTAACTCAATTTAATTTTAATAATTATATTGAGGTTTTCGGTTCTCGTTTTTAAAACATGAGAATTCTTATATAACGAAGGAATCATTTTTTAAAAAAATAATTATAATTTAAGCTCTACTTCTGTATGGAGCACTGTTTCTTTTTTAAATAAAAACAAAAAATACTAAAGTACTCCGGATTATTTACCTAACGTGTTCTTTCATATTTTTCTACATATCTGCATATATATATATATATATATATATTAATAAATGGATTAAGTCCCACAATTATTTAATATATTTTCTGTTTATACGTTATTTTTATAGGTAGAATTTATTTAAGTAAATACCCTGTTTTTAATTAAACAATATTTATTATATTTACCGGCCTGAAATTAAAAAAGACAGCATTTACTTAATTTTAATTAAAAACAGAGCATTTACTTAAATAAATTGCATCTATAAAAATGACGTATTAGGTTGGTGCAAAAATAATGACGTAATAATGTCGTTTTTTGAGGTTAAAAATACGTCAAAAAACGACATTATTACGTCATTATTTTTGCACCAACCTAATATAAGCAGAAAATATATATTATATATATATATCAGTTACAGATTTATGCTTTATTATTAGATTGTGTCGATAAAAAATTTAGTCGGGTGCAGAATTCTTAGCAAAAAATTCTAATTTTGATCTTTAATTTTTTTTCATTCTTTAGAATTTATACAGATATATCCAGCATTTCGAAAACTTTCCTTTTTGTTACTTGACTCATCTAAAAGAACGACATTAATCCATGTTTCTCTACTTTCTGAAATGGCGTAAAGTGAAATATTAGTTTTCATGAATAATATCATGATTGTTTTCAGACCCGCTAAAATAACCTTCTGCGTTTGCAAGCCTCACTGTCGACATTGGTGTTTTGTCGTATGCTATGTCTGAAGTGAAAACGTCGACTATAGGGCTGTAAATTGTTTAACGCAGTAGTATATTTGATGTTTGTGAACGTTCGAAAATTCTCCATAATATAAATAAGTATTAGGTTGGTGCAAAAATAATGGCGGTTTTTGACGTTAAAAAAATACGTCAAAAACCGTCATTATTTTTGCACCAACATAATAGTAAATGTTTCTTCGCTTTACGCCATTTCGTCTTACAAAAATTTTCAGTGGAATATTCTAGTTTCGGATAACGGAGTAAACTTGTACGTAGAACAACGGAATCGCGATTCCACACATGTTAAACTTTAAATTTTTACTGAACGGTTATTTTTTTTTTTTTAATTCTTTTCGTTCGGTTCAGTACAAATCAATCTACGAAACTTTGCTTTATAAAGATAAGTATTGCTTATCAACAGGAAGCATAAAATCCATGGACGGGATATTTATATTAGAGAAGGAAAAATTACTTCAAAGATCGAAGGAATACATCGGATAACACTTCCACGATGGGCTATACTCAGAAATATCGACGGGCCAGAAATATTAAAATCGGAAATGAAATCATCACTGAGCATTTTGAACGGAAACAATATAACAATAGAGCCAGACGGAATCGTAATTTCGGCGCTGACAAGATTACAGACATGATAAACGAAATATGCAACAGTGGTGATATAACGGAAGATCTAAGTAGGCCAATTTTCCTAGCACTGCTTAAGAAGCTATGTGTAAACGACTGCGAAAACCATCTGGCAGTCAGCATAATGAGACATATAATAAAACTAATCATCCGAATTCTGATGAATAGAGCGTGCAGCAGAATGAGAACGAAAATAGGACAAGAACAGTACGGGTTCGTTAAAGACACTGGAACAAGGAATGCTATGTTTATTCAGAAAATAAAATGTGTTATGGTAATATTCTCACGCAAAAAAAAAAGAATCATTCTTTCAATCCAAAATATGTGACGGCTTTAAATAACCTACAAGGGGGTGATAAACCGTAAAAAACAAACAAATACATCATCATTTGCCAGTGACGACTGCGGTGGTTGCTTATTCACAATATAGAGCAGAATACTGAACACCTTATTCGAAAATTAGAAAAATACTATAAAAAATTAAACAGATAATTTTTCGGTTCTTTTTATTCAAACATGTTTGTGCATATATATATATATATATATATATATATATATATATATATATATAGAGAGAGAGAGAGAGAGAGAGAGAGAGAGAGAGAGATAATATAATATACAGTCATAGATAGATATGTATAATCAAGGATAGATAGATAAACGACAAACCAAGATATATATATATATATATATATATATATATGTACACACACTCACACACACGCATATATAGATAGATAGATAGATAATGTATAGTCATAGATAGATAGATAGATAGATAGATAGATAGATTAGACAGAGATAGAATAAGATTGAAATAGAAACAGATCGCATAGTAGATACATGCTGATAGTTAAATAGATCAACGTTCGTTGATTAAGTAATAAACGTGTCATTGAATACACCGTGGAATAGAACGATTGTTCTTTGGTAAAAGGACAAATTAGATCTTAAAGAAAAGAAGCTTCCAAATACGGACTAACAAAAAAAACATGTCTGCTGGCAGCAACTCTGTCGGTTAACAAATGGACATTAAAAATGTTAGGGAAAAACTAGAAAAGTAAACACTGAGAAAAAATCCTTGTACTTGTTTAATGTTTTAACTTACATTAAGTTAATGGTTTTTGGCACTGTAAGGATTTACTGTATTTTATACAGTACAACTCCCCTATCTCTAGCTGATATGTTCCAATGCTTGAAATCGCAGACAGATTTAAGTTTATATATATATATATATATATGTATATATATATGTGTGTGTGTGTGTGTGTAGTAGTAGTAGTAGTAGTAGTAGTATAGCTGGCCACTCCTATTCGTGAATACTTGTCTACTAGGGCGGCTATTGCAGACGCTTGCATTGCAGACGCTTGCTTATTCAACACCCACAGAGGCCACCTTTGGTTCATACTGCAACTATGCTGAGCAAACCTTACAGTTTCTGAAAGACCGTGTTATCTAGCGTGATCAACAATTTGAAAAAACCATCAAGCTCAAGCGCTCGGCCACGATGAGCTGTAATTTCGTACTAGCACAGCTATCAACGTCCCGTCTAACCAATTTCACAAGGGTTGGGTCAACCAGTGATATGGTTCGATAACATTAAGAAGTCTCCTTCCTGACAAATCGACCATGGTGAAATTCGAACCCGGGTCTCATGGTCAGAATGCGAACGTTCTAACCACTCGGCCCGCCCTATCTATTTATCTCTCTCTGTCTCTCTCTCTCTTTCTCTCTCTCTCTCTCTATATATATATATATATATATATATATATATGTGTGTGTGTGTGTATGAATGTGTGTATCTGAGTGCGTGCGTGCGTGCATGTGTATGGGAATGTGTGATTTATATATATATATATTATTTATATATGTGCGAGACTTATTGGAAAACGGTCAATATCAGTGATATAGCTATCATACTTAGTTGTATAGATGCCATAACATACTTAGTTGCATGTATATATATATATATATATATATATATATATATATATATATATATATATATATATATATATATATAGTTTCAAGGTGTGCTATATTTATGGGATAAAGTACTTAATATCAGAGATAGAGCGTATGTAAATATAAATATAAAAGTGAACATTGAAGTCAACACTCAGAGGCGACAGGCTGTTTCATGCTGGACGCAATCGTCAGGCCGCCTGACGATTGTGTCCAGCATGAAACAGCCTGTCGCCTCTGAGTGTTGACTTCAATGTTCACTTTTATATATATATATATATATATATATATATATATATATATATATATATATATATATATAATGTGTGTGTGTTTTGCGATACATATATACCTATGATGGAGTTTAATTCATAGATGGAGAAAAATAAGTGATTTGAAAAATTTACCTAGAATAGGCTAATGATAAACAATTCATTGAAATAAACTCACAGGAATTATAACTCAGGAAATTCCGGTTATGTTCCTAGCATTCACGCTCGCGTAAATACCCTCGTATCTATATCCTCCAACCCAATATACACCATGTCTGAGGGAAATATCCCTTATTAGAACTAAGATGACAGAAGGGTGATTCTGAATGTAAAAACTCAGTCACCTAACGCTGTACAGAAGTATAGCTACCATGTCTCTAAAACAAGAACACAATAGATTTCAAGAATTATGCATGGATGATCCCCACAGGAAAGTAATTACCCAGAATGCTATTGACACCAACGGGCATTGAACACAAAGAAATTAATAAATCAATGAATGAAATAGTTATGTAAAATATAATATTTGGTCTTACCGTAGATCTGCAAGACGTCAGCAAACGGTCTTTGTCCTTCCCTTATCAAGTTGAGAATTCTTCACTGTATCAATTGAAGAAAAGCTTCTCTTTGGCATAGAGCAATTGCTAGTACCATTACTCTTCGTTTTGGGCCTACAATGGAAAAAAAAACTTATATGAAGCGCGAATTTCTGGAGTGTAACACGGAAACTGACAACATGGATAAGACATCATTATATTTTAAAATAGCGATGCTAAATTGTTCATGAAATATATGTCAAATAAAATGAAAGAAATTCCATAACCCGGATGTAACCCGGATATAAGAGACCCTGATATAAGAGAAACCCAGGTATAAGAGAGATTTTATCTGGTCCAAAATAAGAGCTTGTGTTAATGTATATAAAATAGACCAAACCCGGATATAAGAGAAACCCGAATATAAGAGACTTCTTCTCCGGTCCCGACAACTCTCTTATATCCGGGTTACACTGATCAAAATACTGAATATAGGTCCTATAAATATCTATTGATCGTAAATTAATTGCCGATTCAAGAATTCTGTACAATGTAGACGAGAAATCAGGTTAAGTGTCATTAACACATACATGTTAAAATTTTGTAAAAAAATATATGGGCATTTCCTAAAAAATATATGGGCATTTCCTAAAAAATATATGGGCATTTCCTAAACATGAAAACCAACTTTAAGAATAGGTCCGTTACCAAAGTTTTTTCAGTGAGGAAAGCGACCATTATTTTGTGATGTGGGGAGTACAATATGCATTTGTACTCTTAAATTAGCTCGCATAATTTTCACAGGCAGCATAAAATTAGTTTTTTGTATCTGTTTATATTTCTGAGATGAGGTATTGTAATTATTCACACTATTTACATTCTTCGAACTGTTGTCCTTATCTTCGTTATCATATTCACGTCGTTTAGGCCGTTGTAAGCTCCGGCCTTTTTCAGGTGACTGTAATTTCGAACTGAAGCCTTTATTTCGTCCACAGAGGCAGATTGTTTTAGGAAGTGGCATGACATGTATAACTCGAACAATCTACCGGGGTGGACGAAATAAAGGGGGCTCAGTTCGAAATTCCGATCAACTGAATAAGGCCGGGGCGTACAAAGGCCCAAATACACTGTAGGATCAACCCCTAAACACAGGCATCATTAACTGATGTTTTGTTGGAGATCAACGGATATCATCCACTGATGTTTTAAATTTTTTTCCAACAATACGGACATCATTTTTCCATGCACATTCGCGCAACGTCTTCCCGATGAATAAGCTTTAAAACGAAAACACTTTAAACAATGGCAGCACATCCACCATGACTTTTAATTCGTAAGAAAAACGATATAATTCTTTTAAAAATATACTATCAATGCCGTCATCAGTCTGTGTGAAAAAATATATAACTTTTGAAAAACTATTATTTACCCAGTATGCTTCGCTACTCAGTTACAAAGATCAACACAGTTCATCAAGGTTTTATTTTCCTTATGAATATCTCTCGAATACTCAGGACAATAGATGTAATACACACTGTTTAAAGTAAAAATAAAAATAGGTTGTCTATTTCAAATACGACTAGCCAGTATATTAAAGTTTGAAAAACAATTTTATACGAATCTGAGCAGTTATTTGATTATACATCCTGAGTCAAAATCCTAAGTATTTTAAAATTAAAATTCATAGGTGAAAATGGTCATATACTAAAGGTATCTTAATTTCAATTGTAAATTATATATATATATATATATATATATATATATATATATATATATATATATATATATATATATATATATATATTAGATACACATACATACTACTACATGCCTATCCTATCACTTACATTACACTTATCCGACGAAACAGCTCCATTAGAACTCATTTAAACATACACACAAACTTACACCATCTGAAACATATTAGTAGAAAATACAAGTATAATAACGTCATCCACATGTAAAAAAAGATAAAAATAATAAAAACTAAAATGCCAACACACAATAATATTAACTACAAATATGCCCACAATGTGCTGTGTTCGAAAAATAACTATAAACATCCTTATAACTCTAGATACATACACACAACCGATACATCTAGTTAAAAAGTAAAAATAAAATCATCCTTGATGATGGTTGAAAGTATAGCCGAATGCGCTTGGAATTACAGAACATTTGGATAGTTTCTATACTATTTGTGTCCAGAAAAGAAAGCACTTGTTCGAACGCAAGAAAAATTAAATAAAAAGCTTAATCGTAGTCCCGTGTCATGTATAATGAAACATGCATAAAAAAGGAATATATATATATATATATATATATATATATATAGGCAGAAAACATTCTTTTCTACAAGTTTCATTAAAGGAAACTGACAAGGTACTACGATTAAGCTTTTTATTTAATTTTTCTTGTGGTTGTATAAGTGTTTTCTTTTCAGACAAAATTGTACAAATATCCTCTATATCCAATACATTTGGCTATGCTATTAGCCATGTAATCGCGCTAACGTAACAAATTTAGTTATATGAAGTCCTAACGGACGAAATGCGTCACACAAATACTTTTTCACCTTTGTCATACATTTTTCCCACTATATATATATATATATATATATATATAAGTTCCATTAAAAAGATTGACAAGGTACTGAACTGTTTGTTTCATTTTTTTGTTCTTATAAGTTGTTTCTTTTCTCGAACTAAATTTATGTAAATGTTTTGCATGTCCGAACGCTTTCGGCTATACTTTTAGCTGTTATCAAGTATAAATTTATGTTTACATTTAGCTGAATGTATGGATAGTTTTATTTTTCTATCTAACATTATAGGAATGTTTAATTTTACAAACACGGTCAGCACATTGTTCATATATTATAACAGAAAAAAATTAAATGAAAAACTTCAGTAATCTGTTTAGTCGTTTTTAATGAAACCTGTATAAAAAAAGTACTGCTGCCAAAATACACACTATGTGTGCGTGTGTGTGCGCGTATGTGTTTTGTAACACATTTACAAAATGGCACAGATATTACAATCTGATCCTGAACAGAAGTAGCAATCCCAATAAATATCAATAAATCCTATTATTTTTTACATATATACGAGCCAAAAAACAAATAATCTTCCTAAATATCTATACTGGTTAAGGAAGTTACGCACTTCATACCGGGGTCAAAGGTTAGCAGTTGTGCCTCGGTAAATGCTGGCAATTTGAAAGCTGGTTTTTAAGCCAAATATATAAGTCCACCCGGAAAACTGTTTTATCAGAACTGTCCTACTCTGCCCGAACTCATTTGGTCCTATGCTGTATTTTAAAAAAATCCTAGTTGCGAACGAAAATGATAATGCCATATTTTTTTAGATAACTGAATACATTATTTTCTGGTCGATTAAAATCCTGCACTCATCCACTTAAAGAATAAAATCCTCTTAAAGAATTAGACGAATTTTGTCTACATTTAATTCTGTCAAAAATATGACAGATTCTGTCAACTAAAATTGACATTAAAGAAAAATGCTTAAGGTATTTAGTAATCTTTGCACCAGTCATAATATCGGTAGGATTAACTCTAATTACTGCTAGACGGCAACGCTTACCAAAATTAGTATTGTTTGACACAAGGCCATCTGTGAGACAGTAAGAATGGAACCCAATATTGCAACAATGCCCTGCAAGATTATTAGGCATTGCTGTTTAAACAATCACTTGAAGACAATATTCAGTAGCAGCTCGGTTCTGCGAAGAAATCTCTGCCGACTAAAGCCTAAGTTGGAGGAGGACATGACTAAGAACTGAAAGAACTGAAGAGGAAAGTGTCGCAATGGACAAGATCTGCGGAATATTGTAGCTGTTGCTCCTGGAGAATGTTGCACCGCAACAGCCATGGTCATTGATGGAACCTCTGTGGTGAGGTGCGACGACCACGCAGGCACTGCTACATGCTAAATGACTTCACTCTACGTACTTTAGCTCTTTAGGAACATTCTCCATATCATTTGATGAGACCTCGCATATCTATTTTCACTTTGTCATTCATGTGCCAAACAGTGTTTTGATATATAAAACGGATATCATATTCTTCAATATATATATATATATATATATATATATATATATATATATATATATATATGGGAGAATATGATATACATTTTTATATAGCAAAACAATGTTATATATATATATATATATATATATATAGGTTATAGTTGTTCCATATATTTTTAAAAAAATAGAGAAATCGCAAACGTTCTGGTTGTAATGTAAATTATTTTAAAAATATATATTATGCTTTATTTTCCATAATTTTGCAACACGAGTTTCGGGTCTCGTGATCTTCTTCAGGTAAAAGGTTGATATTTTTACATATAAATAAAATAAATTAATGTTTTTAGATGTTAAACATTCTCTTTTTTACGTGGTAGTGACACAAATGTCTTTCTTGGACTGCTGGTGAGAAAGTTCTTCTGCTTGAAGGGTAATAAAACAATTAAGAGAAAGAGTGAGGAAAGATATCTGTATTCTTATCTTTTAATGATCATTGTATATTCTTAGATCTATTTCCATTTTTGTGTATTGCGTCTGCGTTTTTGCTAGTATGTCTATATTCTCTCCATACATAGTATTACATTAATATATATATATATATAGTAGTGGTCATAATATAAGGAACGGAAACAGCAGATACATAAATATGTGTATTACTGAAAAAGTAATGCATGATTAGCAATGAAATTTTTACCGAATAAAGATTACGGTGTAATGCATAAATATTATACAAAGTTACAAAAATTTACATAATAGTTTGTTTGTTTTTTTAAATAAAGATTAAATGGAACAAAGGAAATAAGCTACTGGACAAAATGTTAATAATTTGCATAAACATTTAATTTACAATTAAACTCGATGGAGCTTTTCACCAATAAGTAAAAGTTCATTTATCATAAGGACTTTATTTTTAAGCAATATGGCAAATTCTACAAAAAACGCTCTCTTTTGGAGAAAAAAAAAACTCATTATCGCTAACTATCAAGAAAAAAAGTCAATTTCAGAAATTTCTGATATTGTCCAAAGGTCTAAAAGTGTCGTTCATCGTGTAATTAGCAGGTATACAACCGATAAAACGTTAGATGCAAAACCAAAAACCGACAGACCTCCAAAAACATCACAAAGAGAAGATCGAAGAATTGTTAGAATATCTACAAAAAAACCGTTTTGAAACTGCTACATCAATTGGCCGTAAATTTAATGAAGAGACAGAGAATAAGATCTCAAGGAAAACGGTTGCTCGCAGGTTAAAAAATGCAGGATTGCATGTCTGTATACCAGCTTCGAAGCCTCTCATTTCAAAGCGAAACCAAAGGGCACGCCTGGAGTATTCGAGAGAACATGTTGTTTGGACTGACGCACAATAGGATACAGTTCATTGCAGTGACGAGTCCAAGTTTACGATATTTGGTTCTGAGGGCAAAACTTACGTACGCCATAGAACAGGGGAAAGACTGTCTTCTCGATGTGTCAAGAATACCGTTAAGTTTGGTGGCGGCAGTGTGATGGTGTGGGGAATGATTTCATCTGCAGGAGTTGGCCCTATCATCCGCGTACATGGCAATATCAATGCTGACATTTACAAAAGGCTTCTTCAGCAGCACGTGGTACCAAGATTACACCATAATCTTTAGGAATCTTCTATTTTCATGCAGGACAATGCAGCTTGCTTACAAGGCTCAGAAGGTTATGGCTTTATTTGAAGAAGAAGGAATCGCCCTAATGAAGTGGCCAGCCCAGAGCCCCGACCTGAATCCAATAGAAAATGTTTGGAAGATAATTGGAGAAAGGGCTCAAAAAAGAAACCCGAAAAACCAGGATCACCTATGGGAGTTATTGAAAGACGAATGGGAGGGAATTACTGCTGATTTTTGCAAGAAATTAATTAGATCATGTGGTCGACGATGCAGAGAGGTCATTGAAAATAAGGGGATGTTTACCAAATATTAAATTTTGTTGATATTTTGTTCACAATCAAGTATTAACAAGATCGTTCCTTAACTTTTGTCCAGTAGCTTATTTCCTTTGTTCCATTTAATCTTTATTTAAAAAAAACTATTATGTAAATTTTTGTAACTTTGTATAATATTTATGCATTACACCGTAATCTTTATTCGGTAAAAATTTCATTGCTAATCATGCATTACTTTTTAAGTAATACACATATTTATGTCTTTGATGTTTCCGTTCCTTATATTATGGCCGCTACTGTATATATATATATATATATATATATATATATATATATATATATATATATATATATATGTGTGTGTGTGTGTGTGTGTGTGTGTGTGAGTGAAAGTTTCATTGAAAAGGTATATTTCAGCAGAAAGAACACATCCAAGTAAGCTTTGTTAAATTCAACAAAGAATTTTTTTTATTTATTTTTTGGGAAGTTTTCGTTGAAGATTTTCAACATCGGAATCAAAATTGTGAATAAACAGTCTGAAGTTTATTGTTCATGCTGTCTTTTTCTTCAAGTACTTTCGACCGTAATTCTTGTGTAGGAAGTTCTTGAACAAAAACAGAACAAACAATGAACTTCAGACAGGTAATCCGCCACTTTCGTTCCAATGTAGAACATCTTATTCCAAAATTGTTAAAAGTAAGATAAAATATTGAACAAACTTTATCTCAGAACTTAGCAAAACTTGTTTACACATACACGTATATGCACAAGCATACGCACTTTCACACACATACACACACCAACACACACACACACACACACACACATATATATATATATATATATATATATATATATATATATATATATATATATATATAATTGGATTGGACTCCAGCCCAATCCTACTTAGTTCTTTCGGATTGATTAATATAAATCATCTATCTATCTATCTATCTATCTATCTATCTATCTATCTATCTATCTATCTATCTATTTCAGTATATATTGTGACATGGACCTGAATATTTAAATTAAAATCAGACGTATAATCGATCGATCATGGGACACGCTTTCTTTGTGTTTCCTCTTTCTTCCTCTTTCTATTCATTTATTTCCTGTCTAGACTAAGAGTTGGCGGGATAGAATCTGGATCGCTTCACAACCAAACAGTTTGACCTCCTAATAGAATAAACAAAAATTGGTCACCCAAGCCCGTGTGAGATGACAAGTGTGGTTTTTAAAATATATCTTCAGTTTCCAAATTATCTACGAGTAATCAAGTCGTGAGTTAAATGACTCCCATTGTGCGCTCATTAGAAATCCGCCTAGGGATTTATTTGATTAGTAGAGGTGTAAGGAATAAGGAAATATTATTCCTAGGGATATCTTACCAATCTTATCTTGGATTTATTTCGATTACTAGATGTGAAATGAAATAGAAGTGCCATTCTGGAGTCTCCCACTTTATACTACAGAAGGAATAATTACTGATTTTCATTCGGACATTCGAAAGAACTTCTGTTTGGTGTTATGAACACTTCAAATTACGAACTCATGATTCATGGATAATAGGAGTGATATCCAGTATCAGATAAGTGCCTCTTGTTCATCTTACCTCTGCTATCTTACATTCTCTTCTTATTCAGTTGTTTTGTTGTATAAAATTGTTTGTAAATTTCCATTTGTGTTTGTTATCCACTGACACCCGTGTTATACGCTTTTATAAGAGCAATCCCACCTTTTCTTAAACTGATGTTCACATCCATATGTTGCCAGTTCGTAGCAATATATATATATATATATATATATATATATATATATGTGTGTGTGTGTGTGTGTGTGTGTGTGTGTGTGTGTGTGTGTGTGTGTGTGTGCGCGTGCGCGTAAAATTTTAGGTAGAATATATCTGTAAAAGGACAATATGAATAAAGACAAAAGTAAAACTTATCTTCGCCGGCGCGTTTTGACCTCTGATGGCAAATGCAAGCATTTTAATTTGCAACAAGTATTTATACACAAGAGAAAAATACATCCATGGCGGTAAAAATGTTTAAAATTTGAAAGAAAGGGGTTAAATTCATGTTATTTAAAATATATAAAATACATAAATTAATCCCAAACTAAAAGAATGCAAATATTAATTTGAGTAAAAACGTGCAAGAACATATTTTACTCGCTTTCGTTTATTAGAGATTAAATTATGTCACTTACCGTCCTCCATAACCTATCTAGACTTTTCAACTAACCTAATGAATAATTATGAGCGTTTCTTAACTTTGAAAAGTTTTAAAAAATAACAATTTTGCTTTTATCTATAAATACATGTCGCAAAATAAAATCCTGGCATTTGCCTTGATAAAGTCCCTCGGAGGACGAAATGCGTCACCTAGGACAAGTTCTCCTTTTGTCTTTATATATATATATGTATAGGATGCAGGTTCGAATCCTGTCAAAGGACGAATATTTTCTATGAAAATTTCTCGGATATTCAGGCTGGTAAATGTTATTTAATACCGTTTATTATAAACAGAGCATTTACTTAAATACTTGTATCTATAAAAAGAACGTTAAACATAAAAATATCTTTAATAAATAAATTGTCGGACTTTGTCCATTTCTTAATATATATACATACATACATACATATATATATATATATATATATATATATATGTGTGTGTGTGTGTGTGTGTGTGTGTGTGTGTGTATTTGAAATGCGTATATTTTGGCAGCATATTTTCATTAAGACATGTTTCATTAAATAATTTAGACGTGTTCTGTCTCCTTTTTGTGCGGTTATTGTTACTCAAGTCCAGAATTTTCCACTGCATATCTAGTTACCTCCCCTTAAACGGTGTCCGTCACCCAGTCCATGACAGCATTCCTGACTCTACATATAAAAATCTTAATTTTCGGGTCACAACACTCTTTGCCCTTCACAACCATGAGAACTAAGTACTTCCTCTATAATTAACAATACCCTGACGATTATATTATGCTATATCGAAGGTACTAGGAAATAAATACAATATGAGCTAACACGTTGTTTTCCGCTCGTCTTTTAATAACTGCACAAAAAAATACGAAAGGATCCTATCGAGAATAAGTAGACAGAACATGTCTAAATTATTTAACGAAACCTATATATATATATATATATATATATATATATATATATATATATATATATATATATATATAATGCGTTTTTGTTGACTTTCTTTCAACCTTGCACAAGGCACAATGTGTGGAGTATCCAGTGAGGATCGAACTGACGAGATTAGATTGCTAATAATTGTTCCACCCCAGCTAGATCTGTGTTTCACAGTTTAGTCTAGCACAAGGCTACAAGTTTTATTCACCCAGTCAAGAGAGAACATTACTGTAAAAGTGGTTTATGGGAGTAACATAGTCACACAATATTACAACTTGTAAAATAATCCTGTTGCGTTTCAGATATTTTGTGTTCTCTTCGCGTTTTCCTCAAGCCAGAGAAGGTCTCGGCATCTCATCCAAAAGATCATGTGCGAATCAAGAAGAGAAAAATTCGAATGAGGCCTGTTTTGAAAATAAGTTTTAAATACAAGGGATGTAGATTTTTAGGGCTGGAGCGAATCTTCGAATCCGATGATGACGTATCGTTTCTGCATCTCATCAGTGTACTCGGAAGTGGCTCCGCAAACCATGGCTGGAGGCAGAGTCTGGAACAGTGGGGGCAATGAATGTCCGTTGTCGTAATCACTGCTTACGATGCCCTGTGGCGTTGATCTCTGGCAGCGATGAGCTTCTGGCGCCGAGCATCCTCAAAGGTGACAGTAGAATCATGGATTGTGATTCGCCAACCTGATCGATCACTGACGCGCTCCTCTCGTTCTTTAGCTTGGAGATTTGCTTTCACACTGTCTATGTACCGCTTCTTTGGATGGCCTTGCTTTCTCTTGTCGTGTAGGAGCTTTCCGTACAGCAGACGTCTTGACAGGCGTTACTCCTCCATGCGGATTACATGCTCTACCCATCGGAGTTGGGTCTTAATAAGCATGAAATCAATGCTTGAGTAGTGAGCACGATCCAGGGCCCCAAGAATCGTAACGCAGTCCTGCTTGCGAATTCCGAGTATGGAACGGAGAGCTCGTACGTGGAAGTTCTCCAGCTTCTTGATGTGTCTGCGGTACATTGTCCAAGACCCACAACTATATAGAAGGGAGGGCAAGACTACTGCATTGTACAATCTCATCTTTGTAGTCAGCTGAATGTTGTGTTGACTGATGAGCACTCTGTTGTGAACTTTTCCTAATGTCCGACTTGCTTTGTCCAAGGAGCTGTCACAAGAAATGGTACTTCCCAGATATTTGAAATGCTCAACATTGGCAAGCTGTGTGTCATCTATGACTATAGTCGTTGCTGGGGTGCGTGTGTTTGATGTGGGCTGAAGCACCTCAGTTTTGCCAAGACTGATTGTCAGGCCAAAGTTCTTGGAGGCGTCATTGAAGCGGTCCACTGCACAGTCATCAGCAAGGAGGACTTCCTGGGAGAGATTTTGGAGACTCTTTGTCTTGGCAGTGAGGTGACGAAGGTCAAAGAGAGGACCGTCCAAACGGTAGTGAATGCAAACTCCCTACACCAGATCTTCGACAGCATGGGACAGCATGCAGGCGAAGAAGACGTTGAATAGGACCGGAGCTAAAATACAGCCCTGCTTTACACAGTTGCTGATCTGGTACAAATAGAGGATAAACATATGCATTTTTAAAATATGTATTTTTTAATGAAGGAAAAGAGAACATAAAAATCACTCTTCTAGATTTTTTTGCATTAATGCAGATGTTCCTTATGCTTCTCTCCCTGGACCTACATTATTCCGAATTTTCATAAATGACATTCCTGTAGTCATTTTCAGCAGGGTATCTATTCTGACACAACTATTTACTCCTGTCTTAATATTAAGTCTGATCGGTTTCTGTTGTGGAGCCAGAATAGATCCGAAAGAAAACTCGAACTCAGCAATTTAGTGAAAACATATTATTAAACAAAAAGAACGAATACAAAAGTGTTGCACGTCCGATTGATGGCAAAGTACAGTAGTCAACTCGCCAACAATATGTAACGATCCCCCCACGAGGAATGTATGTGGCACAAGGCCGGGTTTAATGTGGGTTTCTCCGAGACCGTAGGCTCGGCCAAAAAATATACCCTTTGAACCCGCCCAGACGGGTTCAGGGCCTGTCTACCTCCCCGGATGAAACTTTGCCCTTCGTCAAAGCTTCGTCCGG
Source organism: Acanthosepion lycidas (assembly GCA_963932145.1). Classification (NCBI taxonomy): domain Eukaryota; kingdom Metazoa; phylum Mollusca; class Cephalopoda; order Sepiida; family Sepiidae; genus Acanthosepion; species Acanthosepion lycidas. Next base: position 25,616,165 of record OZ010576.1, read on the forward strand.
GTTCCTCTCTGCCAAAACAGAAGAGTTCGACAAGTCAACCGTAGTCAACTCGTCAACTGTAGACTGCCCTCTTGAGAGGCATAATATAGTAATAGGACGAGTCCATTTAGTCCATCAAGGTAGGTCCCATAACAGTTTCATAAGGTCAAATTGGCAGCTGATCTAAAACAAAATGACTTCCAATCAGTTGTTAAATGGGGCAAAGAGAGGCTTGTTAATTTTAACGCCTCCAAAACGAACATCGTCCGAGAAAATCATTTTCCCTTCCATCAGCATGGCTGACGCTAACCCCCAGGTAAGTGACTCAATGTGCCTTCCCTGGTTAAATTTTTCACTGATATGAAGTGTTAAGCGTATTTTGAATCATTTGCTAAGTCTGCAGCTAAGAGAGTTGGTTCGAGTTAGACAATTTTTCTTGTCAGAATTTATCTTACATATTTATAAGTCTAACATTCGTCCTTGCTTTGAATATTGCTGACACATCTGATCTGGTCCCCCTGTTACATATCTTGAAAAAATTCCAAAGAAGAATCGGCAATGTTATTGGTTTTGACCTGACATCTCAGCTTAAGTCACTTCCCTCCACCATAATGTAGCCTCCCTTTACCTTTCCTATAAATACTTTCATGGTAATTGTTCTGAAGAACTATGTTTTATCGTAACTAGAGTTTATGAATTTAAGCGCATTATTAAATTAGTGGTAAATTCTTATCATTTTAGAGTTGAAATGGCTCGATGTAACCGTAAGTTCTATGTTAATAGATTCTTTTATCATATTTATCGTTTGTGGAACTCTCTCCCGGCTTCTTGCTTCCCCGTCAAGTTTGATCTTCAAAAATTTAAATGCAATGTCAATCGTTAACTTCTGACCTTTTAATTCTTGTCCTTTTATTGTCTTCCCTCCTTAATAGTGTTTTTTCGTATAATCTCTAACGCTCAGTAAACCCTTGTATCTTAGGGGCTTTATTGCCGAACCTGCGGTGAAATGTTTTAAAAATATCAACAACATCAAAATTATTATTATAATGAAACAGTCCTACTAGAAACGTTGTGATAAAAAAAAAGTATATTAAAAACATATAAAGTGACTCAATCGTTAACACCGTCTAGTCAAAGATTACATCTCCCAAAGGAAGGAGACATGACAAGATAGATAGATAGATAGATAGATAGATTCGGAAGTGAACCAGGAGAAAGAGTGAGTGGGAGATAATGGAGAGAGAGAGAGAGAGAGAGAGAAAGGGAGGCCGATAGAAATCAGAAATATATCCATCATCTTAATTGTGTTGTGAGTTCGATCTTCCTTCAGTGCCCACAACTCTGATCTTTTATGTCAAAGTATGTAGTGCTTACTGAATGGCTTCGTTTATTTTCTTTTTACACAATATCCGTCCATTATAACAACAGAAACCAAAGTAACGCCTAAACTGCAATATGACCTTTGTTGCAAGGAGACAGGAGAAAAAAACAGAGGTATTAGGTTGGTGCAAAAATAATATCGTTTTTTGACGTATTTTTTAACGTCAAAAAACGATATTATTTTTGCACCAACCTAATATAAGCGGATATGGCTTGAACGTGACTACAAAATTAAAGTGAACCATATTGAGAGAAACACGAGTAACATCGGACGAGGTTCTTTCAAATAAATCTAGAAACGAATGGATGACAGACGAAATTCTAAAGATGATAAAAAAAAAACGGCAACAATCAATGCCAAGAAATAGAAAATAATACCGAACACTGAAACCAGAAAGGAAAAACAATTGTAGTCAGGCTAAAGAGGAATGGATCAATGAAAATTAAACAGGCATAGAGAGCATGCGCAACAGAAACAGCGCAATTATGCAACAAAAGAATAAAACAATTAACACGACGGTGAGCCAACCAACACACTTTATAAAATTAAAAAGAAGGTTCACTGATAATAGAAAAAGGAAAAATAAAAACACTCTAAACGTGGATCGAATACGTCAAATAACTTTTTCATGATGAGAGAAAGAAAACCCTACGCCAGAAACTACAGAAGGACCAGAAATACTAAAAGATGAAGTAAGCACTGGAGAAGATGAACAAGAATAAACCAGCTCGATTGTAACAGACATGATCTTAGCTTTAGACGATTTCGGCACTGACAAGGTCACAGAAGTAATGAACGAAATATACAACAGTGGCCACTTAATGCAGAACTTCACTAAATCCATCATCGTAACATTACGTAAGAGAGCCACAGTAAACGAACGCGAAATCCATAGGACAATCAGTTTAATGAGCCACATAACCAACGTAATGATGCGAATTCAGGTTGAATACAGCCTGGTGGAGAATTAGACCGGAAATAGAGCAAGAACTGTATGGCTTTGTCAAGAATACCGGAACAAGATACATAAGATATCAGTCTGATCATAATTATCATATTTTTGGATAATTCTGGGGTCTTTTCCAAATAGATTGATTTTTCCTAGCAGTTCAAATAGATCTCTGTTCCGTTCCTTTTCAAATGCTTTCGCGTAATCTATAAGACATAAATACATCCCATTCTGCATTATGTAAAGGTTACCCAGTACACGTTCTCAAGAGAGAGCGTTGCAAATGCAGAAGGGTGTGTATTTATGCTTTATAGATTACGCGAAAGCATTTGACAAGGAACGGAACAGGGATCTATTTGAACTGCTAGGTAAACTCAATCTATTTGGAAAAGATGCCAGAATTATCCGAAACGTATACTGGGAGCCAATCGCCTGCATACGGATAGAAAATAAATTGAATAGCTACGTAAAATTAGAAAGGGACGTAAGACAAGGATGTGTCTTCTTCCCAGATTTATTCAACCTCTACAGCGACCCTATCCGAAGGGAGCGAAAACGCTACCCAGATATATTATTCGTTGGCGTAATATTAACATATAGATATGGCAATAGCACTGTGCTGACGGCTGGCTCGGAAAGAAAACTACAGGACGTTCTAGAGAGGATGGTAGTAAAAAGAAGAAAAATAACCAAGACGGGAGATGTTGACCATGTTTGCCGCAGTCTCTGAATATGGAATCCAGTAAAGTCCGTAATCTGTTCAATATCAGAGGTCGGTAGTGAAGATTCAGGGAAAGTAGCGGTTGTTAAGTAATTCTTTAAGTCTTCGATATCAGGTTGGCAGTGCAGACAATTTGGGAGAAGTGGCTGCCTTTATACACGTCGCATTGAATATTTTGAGCTTTCTGATTGGTTAACCCTTCTATTGGTGAACTATAAAATGAGTCAGCTCATTTTGACTTGTTCACTAGTACATATATATATACACAAAAAACTGCAACAATAGAAAATATGGTCATCATTTTGGGGGGAAGATCCGAAAAGGCATTGGACTAGCGAAAGAAGCATTTCAAAAGCTAAGTAAGTGTATAAACGGGAAAAACTTCGTTAGAAACAAAACAAAAAGAATGTTGGATGTCTATGTGATATCAATCCTCTTTCTCTGTCAATGAATATTGGATAATTTTTCAAAGGCAAAGGAAAGGAAACGAGAGATAACAGAACGAGTAGGAAATAAGGAATTCTTAAAGAAAATGAAAACAGAAAAAACACCGATACTCAGAATCAGGAATGTACAGTTGTAATTCCTTGGACACAGAAAGGAGGGCTTGATAAAACTAACCCCCGTGTGGTATACTCAGAGCAAAAGAAGTAACGGATGGCAGCGATTCACTGACCTGACGATCTTGTGCGAACGGATGACGGAACTGGGGTGGAAGCTTTAGGATAGGTAGAAAAATCTTCTAAGTACTACAGGGGATAGGAACTTGTTTTCGCCTATGTCCTGAAGAGATGTAACGTATAGATGGAGAGCATCGGTCATCCACATAAGCCAGCGAATATTGGACAATCTCCCTCACAGAGGAAGAGGAAACTTGAAGCAAGATAAATGTGGTTCTCTGTAAGTTAATACTGAAGATTTTAGTCCTAAACCTATGTCATAAAAGAGGGTCTGATTTCCTGTCCGTCAACCTTGGCGTAATTTAAACGTGTTTTTCTTAATCTCCTTTTATATGCGATGTTCCTTCAGAACCTGGCCGATTATCAGTCTCCACATCTTCCTGTCTTTTGCTCCTCAAAATAACATTACCAGCTGTACTTTTACTGCCATCCGTTCACATAAACTAAGTTAATTATCCTTGCTTCTCTTTCCTTCATTAGGTGTTGCGAATTGTTGTGTACCAAAAATTTTAGTTGTCTCGTTCTGATTGTAAGTATAAGTATCTTTCTAGTTGGTATTTTCTTTAAAACTTATTCGGTGCTCACACGTTACTATCCGTTGTATTCACAGCATTTGTCGGTAGAGCCACATCTCTGTTGCTTCGAGTGTCTTCTTCATTTTATGAAGAGAATTGCCCACCATTCATTGCCAGGTTAACTTTGATTAACACATTAATGTTAATTTTTTTTTAATAATTTTTAAGGATATTTTAGCCTGAGAACCAATTAATCGTAACATTATTTATATTTCATAAAAAAAAATCATATGTTTTGGAGTGATAGGAAATAAAACAATTGAACATAGAATAAACTGTGGCAGGGTTTGATTCGCCCATCTCCGAAAAATTGCCACAAAACCAAGAGTAACTTAAAATCTCAAGACATACTGAGTAGCATCTTCAGATCTGGATATTCTTGTGGATGTCATCTATAGCGTCAAACACGTTCAGAAATATCTAAACTCTCAGCTTTATACAACTGTTTTCTCAGATTAATAAGTAAAAATGGCTTCGAGAGAGTGAAGCCTGTAGGTCTTAATCTTCGAAACTTATGAACTAGTGCTACAGAATCACAAATAAAACAACTGTACCAAATAACAGATCCCGCATCACTTGATGACTTTCAACAGTATCAATAACTAAAACAGATAGTACATCTAACTCGAAAACAAAATAATTATATACTGAAGATGTTGACATTCCACATAGAGAGGCCTAAGAAAAGTTTTCAGCCAGGTGACATAAACTACATCCAATTTCAAAATTTAATTACGTAATCCCTTTTCCACATGAAAAGTATTTGCAACTAGTATGAATTAGATCCTCCATTTGCTAATTTCAGTACTTGTATTCGATTTTTCATGGATTTGATCAAGTTATCCACAATTTTCTGATCCATATTTCACCAATCCTTTAACAATGTTTCCTTAAGAGTTGCCACTGATGTGATATTGGTTGCACGCTCTCAAAGTCTTCGGTCAAGGTACTCCCAAACATGCTCTATTGGATTTATGTCAGGACTTTGGGTTACCCATTGCAGTGACTTTATTCCTTGCGATTCCTTCAGGGCCTTAGGTACTTTGCTCGTATGACATGGCGCTCCATCTTCTTGAAAAACGGTAGACATTCTTGTCAATCTGATTAGTTTCAAATAGTGGGGGTAGTCCTTTCTCGAATATTTGGCAGTATTTGGAACCATTCAACCGCTCGTCGACAAGAATCAGCCCAGATTTACCTTCAAATCAGACAGTGCCCCACATCATTGCTCTAGTCCCTCCATGTTTCACGGTCGCCTGCAGACATTCAGTGTTCCAAGTCTCATTCTGATTTCTCCAAACATAAACCTATCTTGAATTGGACTATTGTCAGAATTTACTTTCATCTGAACAAATTACAAACTGACGAAATTCATAATCTTTGCTTCGAATTCCCTCTCCCAGTCCATACGCCTATTCCTGTTAACCTCTGAAATCAAGGGCCTTTTTTAGGCTCGCTCTTTCAGAGTCTTTCTCACCGCATTTGGTAATATTTCCATTCTGTTGGCGACATCTTTGACGATCCGACGACGGTTTCTGATGACTTCCCTATTCAGTGCCTTTTTCGTTCGCTCAGCCACGATGCTTGGTCTTCCTGAACGTTGTTCCACGCGACAATGGCCTTCTTCATTAAATTTCTTGACAAAATTAGTAACCGTTTGATGATTAACCGGGAAAAACCTAGCAATTTTTCTATTTGACTTTCCACACTATTATTTGCCCTTGTTGTAATTCACTAATTTCCACAAAGTTTCATTGCAAGATATAAGTCAAATATTGTTCATAGATGAGAGTAGCTTGATACTAACACGGTATTGTTTGGAGAAAAAAAAAGAAGAGACGTTATTAAACAAGCCAAAATTGCTGTAATCAAGGGTGGTTAAAACTTATCATAGCCTACTGTACTTCAATAAAAAGGTTCGGATGGAAATACCCATCATTGCTAGAAAGATTGATAACAGGCATTAAACTGTAGAAGCCCATTTTCTTGAAGAATTGTTTTAGCAGAAATTTTTATTGAATTTCAACTGGTTGCTCAGTCACTGAATGCAAAATGTTTGCTTACAAGGAAACAGCTAATATCACCATTTCTAGTATAAGTTCAGTTCTTATAGAGTGCCCATTCACTAAATAAAAATGTAAATTTTACTTCTAGATAGAAAGGGCTACATGTTTCCTACCAAGAATACATGTTCAAGACCATATAAAATATCAAGATTTAGATGGTTAAATTTCGAAGAAGATTCAGACCATTCCTTCTTAGAAGACTGGCGAAAGACGACCTACAAACCCTCTAATTGCAATTGAGTATATATCTAAAAAAGTAATCAGTTTTTATTTCAGAAGAAACCAGGAAATTTACTTATTTACCAACATTACCAGAACTTGCAGAAAATAATTGAAATAGCGAAATTTTTGTGTGTGTTTCCCAATCAGAATATGAATAAGTAAATGAAGGCGGAAAATGCTTTCAATATAGTCTTGTTAATAACGATGCAATAATTCAATCACGAAGCACTATAAGAAAATTGCGTTGAACGAAATATAAATCAAATTGATTTACATGTTATAACATAGTAATTGTAGCAGCGAAAAAAACATGTTTGTTATGAATCTTTGCGTGTCTCGACAGTTCAAGGCAATTTTATTATTCTTTAACTATTTGCAGTGTGGAGATGTTAAGAAATAACACTTTTTTTTCTTATATACTTAATATAAAGGTAGAAAAGCATTAAAATGAAAACATCCTCAATCTGCCGGAAAAAAGGCTCTTCTTCTTCGTCATCGTCTTTCCTAACCGTCAAACAGCATCATATGGATCCACCACCCATGGTAAAATCATTGACACACATTCCTTCCAAAATGATCACCCTCTTGTAGGCTCCTATCCTCAAATCCTCGGCCAGAAAAAAAAGTCCACCCCGGCCAATACCCCTAATCCAGTCCCTGTTCATACTCCCATCAGCTCACCCTCAAAAATCAGATAAGCAAAAGAGAGAGAAGTCCATCATCATCTAGTGAATGCGCTACAAAAAAGAAAACCAAACCCATTTTCAGCACTGGGGAATACATGTGCTGAATATCCAAAGAACAAGAAGAAAAGGCTGCATTACATTCGGTGAAAATAAAACATCTGAAAACGTTATTAAATTTGAAAAAAAAAACAATTTAGATGTATAAAACCCGAAAAAACTTTCCCAAAGCAAAAAGAGTTATGACTGTTCTGATATCTGGTGTGCCTGGACAAAAAATATGGGCAATGATTGAAGAGGCAAATCATTTTTTGGAATGTTACCCCGATAACCTGCTTCGATAACAATAGTGTTAAAAATTTAAATCAATATTGTTCAGGGAGGCCATCGCTTTATGTTCACCCCTCTCTTTATAGAGCTTTAAAACTTACGTTGCCCTTGGATATTGGCGGCCTGTTTCTTGAAGGCCTCATCAAGAATGAGATGTGTACGGTATATTTACTCGGACTAATGCCGACATCTTGGTTGTAATAGCACCAACGGATCGGTTGTTGCATCTCCAGCCTTTTTCAGGTGTCTGTAGTCGTTGGTAATCTTTCAGGAATATTAAATTGAACACTATATTTAATCCACGGGGATATATTAACCACATGTCGCTACCCTCGCCTGAGGATATCTCATTTCAGCAAAATATATCTAAGTAAATTTATTCTTGCGATAACAATTATCTCTTCCAATGAACCAAATATGGCGGAGAGAAGAGATATTTTAATAGAAATGTTCCCCTAATTCAAAGATCGACAGTCACTCAAGATAGAAAATTAGGGTTAAGTTAATGATGATGAAAGATGTGTGCGACATGAATGAGAGAGAAAGTGAAACGGAGTGGATATTATAAGGATAAAGAGAATATAAAACGATTGAGATTTGATCCGAATAGTTTAAGATTAGTAGAAGCACCCAAACGCGATTCTGTTCCCATAACGTAGCAGCTTTTGGGATAAGAAGAGTTTCTTCTTACATTTGGAACACTGAAGAAATGCGGTTGATTTCACTCGGTAGAAATAGTATGGCATGTCCTCGCTGTAAGGGTCTGAACTTGTGGAAGTAAGGAATGGAGGTTGTCTCAACATTTGATATCAAAGTAGCGATAAGCTTGCAACGTTGGATCTTTGGGATTGATAAATATCGAGCAAATATTGAGAAAGTCCCCGTTCAAGGCGGCGACTCATTCTGGTGGAGGAGATCCGATATATTCTTCTCCTGTATCTGAAATAGGTGAAAATATTCTCATTCTGCAACCTCGGATGAGTTGGTAGTGAAAACGTAGTTGCCACAAATACCCCCAACCCACATAACGGTAAGACATGAGCTAGAAGACACAACTGCAACTTTCTTCAGTTAATGAACACCACAAAGGTGACAGTTTAAATTGTGGGAGCTATTTCTGCCGCACCCTATACTTATGTCTATATGTGCTGTATTTCCGGGGGAGGGGGTATATGTGGGAGATATTTCTGCCGCACCCTATACCTATGTTTTACCATTTTGTGTGCTGTATTTCTGGGAGGTATATGTGGGAGATATTTCTGCCACACCCTATACTTATGTCTTACCATTATGTGTGCTGTATTTCCGAGGGTATGTGTGGGAGATACTTCTGCCGCACCCTATATTTGTCTTATCATTATGTGTGCCGTATTTCTGGGAGGTATATGTGGAAAATATTTCTGCTGCATCCTGTACAATGCCAATACGTCTTGCTGATGAATGGAATCAAATTCAGTTTGAATTATTCAATTTCACACGAGAGCTTGGGACTAATTATATAGTAACCATCAGAGGTCAGGTATATCTTTTTTCTATTTCCATATAAATTTAATATTTTTTTACTTTTGTGGAACACCATTAGAGAAAGTTGTTTCCCTTGTTACGGATATACAGTTCATAAAGGAGATGCCATTGTACTGAAATCATAAGTTTTAAGAGAGATAACAGACGTCATTATTCGGCAGAGATTTGACATTTTTCCACATATAATCACTTTAAGAAAACAAGAGAATCTGGGAAAGAGTTGTAATGTTGATCCATCTAAAATGGAAAGAACTATCATGAAATAATATTAGAATAGGGAAATACAGTTTCAGTTGAGAAGTCTAAAAGTACCCGGAAGACAGCAGATGCTGTGATGCAAATTTACTTAAGAATGGCAATACAATATCTTCATTGAAAAAATATAGCAGAATAACGAGAACAAAGCTACATAAATCTTTTAGCAGAGGAAGCGAGGCGCAGTTGAGATAGTGGATTGACTTTTGGGATTTTAGAAATCTATTATCTTCTGGGGTTTTTAAATATAATCATTATATAAACATTCAAGAAAAAGAACTACACACTCAATTGAGAGTGCTTCATACACCAGGTGGGCGGAAATTGTCACTCGTAAAAGCGGATGTGTTTCCGGAAAACGGAATGAGCCGCCATAAAATAATATTTGTTTACATATATATGTCGGTTATCACACGAGAACCGGTGATTATATATGATATGGCAGTAAGCCTATAATAATCTACAATAGCCTGATGGGATTTCATTGATACGTATCGAAACACGACTGCAATTTGGTAGTGATTTTTACGTGATTTCGGTGTAATATCCTAAAATATTCGAATTCCAGTTGAATCCATTACATTCACTTTCGTGCTAATGCCCTTGCGAGAGGTATGAATCCTCCTCTTCTCATCCCAGCTATGGATAAATAGCAGGAGAGTCTGGCTTCTATAGCCTTGGATGGCAACTAGTCTACGGCAGAAAGAAATGGCAAACTACTGCGGGAAAAAATCTGCCTCGTCAGTCATGTAACGAAAGACACATAATCGCCTAAGTGTGTGTCACGTATGGCACATAACTGACTGATCCTAAAATAAATAATATCCCTCTACTTTGTCTTTTAAATTAAATGTTACGAACGTTGGAATTGTACTCTATTCGTTCTAATCGTATATATATATATATATATATATATATATATATATATATATATATATATATATATATATATATATATATATATATATATATAATCAAGATAGAAATCGTACATTATTCTTGAATGTTATTAAGCAAACATGCCATTCAGAACTGTTTATGTTTTTCACATGATTAACCTTTTGTGCCCGGCGTTCCTAAACAATTTTAACCCTTATGCCTGAGCTCCTGAGTCAAAATTTACAAATAATTGGTATGTAATGTTTCGCGGTAGATATAAAAATATTTACAAGTGTTTACACAGCGTTCAACCAGTGGCTGGGCATTACGTTATTTTTCTTAACCACGGGTAAAGAAGTGGTCATTGCTCAAAGGGTGAAGGTATCTGAGGAAAAAAGCTTAATTTATTTTCGATTTGCAAAACGAAAAAATTATCTTTGATCAAATTCCTTCACTTTTGAAAAATGCGTTGTTCAAAGGAAAATGGCTCCAATTTTTATCATAGCGTGATCCTACAAAAATCAAACACCAGGTAAATGCTAGTTCTTTGTCCGAATGAATTTTTTGTTACAATGCCATATAAAAATGTTTTTTCGGAAATTGTTTCTTCTTCGGTTGAAACAGTTCTGTCTCTTCTTGATTCTTCTTCTCTCCATTCAAGATATTGGCAATCATGGATCTCTATAACTTCCAGTCCTTTCTAGCTCTTAAAAAAATTTTCTCTTTTTATTATCTCCCCTAAACATTGTTCCCCTAAAAATTTACTCAAGATCACGAAGAAGATTATGCGTTGTTTTCTGTCCTTCTTACGTTCAATATATCCTGTGAGTAACAAATTTTCCTAGCCGTCCTCCCTCATTACATGTCCCAGAAATCATAACTATCTCTTCCTGATGTTAAGTATAAATGTTTTTTATTTCCACTTTTCTCTTCGTCGTTGCTCATATGTTCGGTCTAGTTTATTCTCAGTATCCTTCTGTAGAACTACATTTCAATTGCTTCAAGTCTATTCTTCATCCATGAGGATATTTTCCAACATTCACTGCCTTATAGAAGGAATATTATTACGTAACAGTTCAGTACTCTTTTCTTTATTTCTAAAGAAGTTTTTTTCTGATTTTCAGTACTTTGCTTAGCTTTTGGAGGACATCCTTCGCTATCCCAATGCGCCTTCAAATTCCAGTATCGCCCTTTCCGTCCTCCGTTAATAAACTTCCCATATAATTAAATTGCTGTACTTCTTTGAGTTTGGTAATTCCAAGTTTTAATTTTCATGTTGGGCTCTTCCTTTCGCTAACAACTTTTTTCAAGTATTTGTTAATGGAAGTGTATTAAAAACATTTAATCTTTGAGTTATTGCATTGAATTACCTTAAATAATTTATTGCCTTTCTTTGTTTTTCATTAATCCGGTTAAGTCTTTATTTCTGATCCAAGTTACTTAACAGTCGAAGAATCTACAGAAACAATATAAAGAAACGAATTATAATATTTTGAAAATTCTACGCTGAGTGTTTTTCATTATACTTGCATTTTTTTTTTTGTATATTTCCTTCAGTTTTTGTGTTGGTCAAAGCGTTTCATCTGAAGTTGATGTGTTTCTTAAAACGTTTTATCTGAGATTGATGTGTTCCTTAAAACGATTCTCATGAGATTGACGGGTTTTTTAAGATGTTTCTCGTGAGATTGATGTGTTTTTTTTAAAATGTTTAATCTGAGATTGACGTGTTTCTTAAAACGTTTCTCATGAGACTGATGTGTTTCTCATGAGAAGGACGTGTTTCTTAAAAATTTCTCATGAGATTGGCATGTTTCTTATCACGTTTCATCTGAGACTGATGTGTTGCTTAAAATGTTTCTCATGGGATTGACGTGTTTCTTAAATCGTTTCTCCTGAGAGTGACGTGTTTCTTAAAACGTTTCTTTTGAGGTTGACGTCTTTCTTAGAACGTCTCGTATAAGAGTGACACCAAAACCACTAGAAAATTTTAGTTGAAACTTTTTATTAAATTTCCTGTGTAGAACAGATAGCGATTGACCCTAGACTGGGGAAAATCTAGATTAGTGCTCAAGGGATCACCCACGCAAGTCTAAAGTGTTAGTTCCTAGTAAAAAAGTAGCCGGGAGCAAATTTCTTCTTACATTTGGAACACGGGATAAGTAACATGGGGTGTGCTATCAGCAAAGGTCTGATCCAAGCTGCTTGAACAATCGCCTGAATGTTGAAATAAAAATCTAAATATATAAGCTAAAGAGGAATTTAATTTTATTATTGATATTAAAAGAGTTTCTCATAAATGATAATAACATTAAGACATTTCATTTCCGAACACACCCGTCTCAATAGGCGGCTACCCAATCCCTATAACAGACGCCTACTCAACCGAAACCCGCACACTATGCATAGCGGACCATAGTTACAGTTTCTGGAAAAACGAGCATCATTTGGCATGATAATTTTTTTGAACAAACACACGCGCTCTGTCACGGTGACTTACGAATTTGTGCTAACACAGTCATCTGCGGCTTTCGAATGGTTCAGTCTATTCAATTTCACTCACAAGGGTTAATTTAAATCGTGGTATGGTTTTTAGCCATCTTCCGAATGTGCTGCGTGCCGGAAGCACCTCCTTAGGTCGATACAATCAAGACCCTTTTCTCTTTGACAATTTCTAACCACGCACCCATAAGCGTTTCTCATTGCACTTCCAATAACCAAAATGACAGTATATTTCATCGAGACATTGTGCTACTTCGTCTTTCTGTGTTTAAGTCAAAATAGTAGCATTATAACTTGTAATTTGACCTTTTCCTTACTAATCATCATATGTACTTCGACATCCACAATTAATTAAGTTGTTATAGAATTCTCTTACAGAAAAAATTCTATGTTCTGAATGTCTTCAAAATTCAAATAGTGCAGTTATTGAAACTTACCGGCATACAACAAGCCAATTATTGAGCAACGAATATTTAGAAAAAGAATAACTAATATTTAACTGAGGATCCATTTATAATGATACATATATATATATATATATATATATATATATATATATATATATATATATATCAACAAAATAGCTATTATTATTAAATAACCCCACAAATCAGGACCTACCCATATTTCTCACTCACACAAGACAGACATGCTTACGGAGGTGTTGAGGCCTCATACTTATAAACACACCCATAGTAATGTACACTTACACACACCATACTCACTCACTCCCTAAGAACCGAATAATATACACACACTTAACAGAGACACACACCCTTCCCAGGAACTAATAAATCTGTCAAAATGACCAAAGTAAATCAGAGCAGCATGAATCCATCTCAAATAACAACTTAAAAAAGACTGACCAACACAAGGCCTGACCAAAATTCATGTTAAAAAAAAATTAAAAAAACAAATGAAAACTATAGACAAAAGTTTATTTTCTCCATCCAGGCATTCATTTCTGTAGTCCACAGAATGCAGAAAAAAACTTTTGTTTTCCGATGATGATGGCCATGTTGGCCGAAACTAGTCGGGGGGATCTAAATGAAATAATAATAAAAACGAAAGAATCTTAAAATACAACCCAGTGTGTCTGAACATTGTCATGTTTTAATATTTTTATTGTTCAATATATATATATATATATATATATATATATATATATATATATATATATATATATATAGTACAGGTAATAAATCCGTTGGTATATAATCCAAGTGGATCCTAGTAATATCAAATATTAAAACTGATCCACAAAAAGAGCTCAATGTATTTATTATAACAGAGCATATAAATTGCACAACAGAATCCAAAATTATCTCCCATGGCGGGGAAGGGTATAGATCTATTTCAACCAACGAGAAGTACTTCAGTCTTATTCAACTACGAGTTATAGATTATACACAGGTGTTGAATAAGACTCCCGGACTTCTCGTTGGTTGAAATAGATCTATACGTACTAATATGTGGTAATTTGAAATTTTCTTGTGTTATTAATGTAAAAGAACGAATAGTAAGATTTCGGCGTTCAAAACATTAATTTAAAACAGAGCTCAATTCAAAAATAGAGCTGTAAATATTTATTTATTATATAACACTGCATAATGTATATATATATATATATATATATATATATGTGTGTGTGTGTGTGTGTGTGTGTGTGTGAGTAATTTTATATAAATTATTTATATATTATATATGCGCGGTACTTACTGAAAAGCGCTCAAAACCAATGATTGAACTAACATATTTAGTTCGGTTGATGTAAGTTTGTGACCCTGGGTTTCACGCTATTTGCGATCGTCAGGCAGTTTGTTTGAAATAGCCTGACAGCCAGGGTCACAAACTTACAGCAATCCAACTAAATATATATATATATATATATATATATATATATATGTGTGTGTGTGTGTGTGTGTGTGTGTGTGTGTGTGTTTTAATGCTATTTTGATGTAACCATTTATAATCACATGTATGTCATTCTGTGGTTATCAAGGGACTATTGTGCCAAACTGGAACCTTTTACATTTTAAAATTATTTTAAATTATGTTTAATCATAATTGAACAATTTATAATCATATACCCTTCACCCGCTGTTTGTGTTTGACAATATGTCTGTAATGTAATTGTCGCTACAAGGTATTAGAAACTTTTGTTTAAAGGTTTTTTTTAAATGTCGCTTGTTATATTATTGTACTAGCTGTTATACTAGTATGCATTTTGAGATTTATTTTGTCAAAAATGGTTATATTTTTATTCTTACGATCCTAATATAAAAGATTGTAAGATAAGTAAAATTTTCGAAATGTTTATTTATCCTTCGTACTTTTGTGTAGCAAATACACATGCTGCCTGGAATTGTCATGCCGGTGGAACGTTTTAAACTTATAAACTTAGGGAGTTATTGCCTCCTGGAAGCAAATAATCGTACCATGCAGACAATAAATAAACCACGACAAAAAATTGAAACACTAGTAAGTACCATACCGAATAAGGAATGTCCTGGGGTGAAATTGAATGAAATAATTCAATGGTACCTGTATTTGTATTTTGTTGGTTGGCTGGTTTGTTGGTTGGTTTAGTTTAGCGGCATATCAACCTCTCTGAGTTATTTAATACCGTTATCTAAATATTTTGTACGCAATTTCATTTTTGGAGATAATAATAGTTTAGTGATACTAATTAACATATAGATTGGGGGAGAAGACTTAGATTCATACCTTTCCCAAGGGTATTTGTGCGTAAGTAAATATAATGAGTTCAACTGGAATTGGAATCTCGGTCTCCGATTAACAGACATCGATTAACCATTACACCACTTGCAATTTTAAGTTTATAACACCTGGTATTCCCAAGCTGTTACCCAACTAGATACTGACCAGTCTTGACGTTGCTTAGCTTCTGTCATTGTACGGGAATCGGTGTTTCAGTGTGATATGAACGTAAGGCTTTATTTTATATACAAGTGTAACAGAAAAACCGTGATTCAAACAAAAACTGATTTGTGCGAATAATCAAGTGAAAACCAAAGAATTTTCTTATATGTACCATTGTCATTATTATTTAGACTCGATTAGTACACTTTATTCTTTCTTTACTTTCATAGAATTATAATATGAGAGCCACGATAAAAAAAAATTGCTGAAGATACCACTTAACGGGCAGTTTTTGAACTAAAAGTAAAGTTTCATTCCAGTGTTATCTTTGGGTCGGAGATTTTCAAGACATCTACAGCTTTTATTTTACGTAATCATCGCTTTTATGCTAAAAGACAGGAATTATTTCAGACATTTTCTATCTAGTTTGGTGCCTGACTGAATTCCTAAGAGCAAACTCAAGTAGAAAATCTACCTACTGATTTTATCTTTTCACGCGAATCTTCTCCATGCTGTTGGTCCAACAGAGAATCAGGAATGGCCGCCAGCTAGTGGGGTCTCTCCTCTGCTTTTAACACGAGCTCTAGTTGCAGGGAGCAAATAAAAGACGAAACATCGTTCGAAAACTCTTTTGTCGCCTGTTTTTTTTTTTTTTTTTTTTTTTTTTAGAGTTCACTTGAAGCGACGATTTATCAAGGAACAAAAGATGTATAAATATATATATATATATATATATATATATATAGATAGATAGATAGATAGATAGATAGATAGATAGATAGAGAGAGAGAGAGAGAAAGAGAGAGATAGCGACTTGAGTGTGAGGGGGACATTTTACTACTTTTCTAAAATGTGCATCTGCCAAATCAGAATTGCTCCAGGGTGATAACTTGAAGCTATACTCATCAAAATATTTTTATATCGCAAAGAAGTATACATATATATATATATATATATATATATATATATATATATATATATATATATATATATATATATATATATATAAACTTAACGTTATATTTTTGACGCTCATCATGAATGATGGATACATTTTTTGTTAAATAACCTGATGAACTCACGTTGCTTACTTTCTATAATTTTGAAAAAAGAAATTCTTCATAATAATTTTTCTTACTTTTTTCTGTATCACAATGTTTCGGTCGATCCATTCATCATTTCTTTTGCGGAGGTGGGGTCAATCTTTGTTAAAGGAAAGTAGAAAATTAAGGGACGAGGCTCGCGAAACGGAGTGGCTCTTACAGCGCCTCTCACTAGCGATGGTGCGATGTAATGCTTTTCCACTCCAGCTGGCAGAAGATAGCAAAAAATAGAACAAAAAAAAACATTTTGTTTTTGCTTATAGATACTTCGTTCACATAAATATTTGTTTTTTATTGACGTAAAAAGATATCTACAAGAACATATTCTGTTCTTTACAATTTTTATTTCGAATATTTGAACTAGAAAATGTGTTTAGACATCATTTTTCTGATGGTATTTTTTTTTATTTGCTCTACCAAAACAAAAAAACAAAAACAAATGCCGCCTCCAGTTCATAACTGACTATCAGAAGGAAGGTGTAAAATAGTTATAAAAAAAACGTTGCCAGAGCGAAAACAAGAATAGCAACAAGTGTTTAATATTTGATATTTCTTTGTCAACAGGACGAACTATTTTTTAAAGTTTTGCTTTTGGATTGGAATAAACTTTGAAGCATGTTGCAATCCCTATCGTGTTCACTAAAGGCTGTTAACTGCGTTGAGATGCGAAATCATGAAGCCTATTCAAAGTTAATTATCTTTCTTTAATTACCATAAAAAAACGATGAATCGATTTCACTTAAAAGGGCATAATTATCTACCAAAAAGATACAAGCCAAATTGGTGCTACATTCACTAAACAAGTTTCTATTACAATGTAGAATTCTTTTAAATATTTTACCAGACCTGCACACAATGGAAAACTACCAGTTGTTTGTATTCACATCCCACGTTTTTCTATAGTGTAATGACCTGATTTCTGTTTGTAGGCGTGTTTGCTTGTCACAGAAAAGAAAAGTACATTGTAGCTGGATTTTTATTAGAACAGTATAATTAAAATAGCATAACTTGAAGAACACGGCAATTTTCAATCTAATATGTTGCTTAATAAATATTAGGTTGGTGCAAAAATAATGACGTAATAATGTCGTTTTTTGACGTAACGTCAAAAAACGACATTATTACGTCATTATTTTTGCACCAACCTAATATAATGCAGAGGATTACATTTGCACTCACCTCGATAGTAACGATCTGGACTTGGTTTGTGTGTTTGTTAATTTAAAAAAATATATACTTAATATTGCTATTGCGTATTTTAATAGAATTAAATTCTTTTTTATCTTTATTTTGTATGGATTGATTATTTTATGCATTAGTTATTGATCTTTTTTTATTTCTTTTTGTTTCCCTACTCCATTATACATAGGCTTATGCTATGGGTAAATAGCAGGACAGACTGGGTTCTATAGCCTTGGATGGCAACTGATCTAGAAGGACAACTCTGAATTTAAAACCTGCGGAGGGTCGTTTGGGGCCCTTGTGGCACGTAGTGCACCAGGTCTCTGTATTCGGCCCTTCAAAAAGTATGGATGGTCCTGCACGAAACCTTCACCACTATCATCAGATCTCATGTGCTATACATGCGGGGACGGCTTGTGAATTCCAAATTCCCATGAAACTCCATTATTGGAGCCGGCTCAAGCCACCTCGGGCGAATGCCGTTACAGGTACAGGTAGCGGGGGTATACATAGGCTTACGGCCATATCACATTGAAACACCGATTCTCAGGTGATCACCGAAGATAAGCAACGTTGAACCTGGTCAGTACCTAGATGGGTGACGACTTGAGAATACCAGGTGCTGTAAACTTGGATTGATTTGCTTTCGTTTGTTTTACGGTATATCAACCTCAATGGGTTATTTAATGCCGTCAAGATTTTTATTGTTGGTAATATTTTTTTCAAAAATTATTTATGGTAATATTTCTTCCAAAAATGTATTTTTGATAGAATTCCTATCTCAATGTGTTGTTGGTAATTTTTTTTCAGAAATGTATTGCTGGTAATATTTTTTCCAAAAAAAGTATTGCTAGTAATAATGTATTGCTAGTAATCATTTTTTCTTCAAAAATTTATTCCTGTTATATCAATATTTACGGTATATCAACCTCAATGGGTTATTTAATGGCGACAAGATTTTTATTGCTGGTAATATTTTTTTCAAAAATTGTTTCTGGTAACCAGCAATTAAGGGGTGGTTCCCCGCTCCTCAAAACCTCTTAATCATAGGACTTGCTGTTGGATGTAGTTTATCGTCTTACCCAGGACACGGATGTAGTTCATCATCTTACTCAGAATGATGTAAACTTGGATGTGCGGGTGATGTAATGGATAACGGCTCGGATTGGAAATCGGAGAGCTGAGTTCTAATTCACCTACGCGCAAATACGCTTGGGAAAGGTATGATTTCACCTCTTCTTCCCCCAGCTATGGGTTAATTAGTAGGAACTGTACCAGTACATGATTATTATTTCCAAAGTATTCTTACAATCTAAAGATATTTCATGGCTTTTAGTGACTTGCAAAGGGTTGATAAACCGTAGAAAACAAACCAATCAATAAATCCATTATATATGACTGCATACTACTTTTCTTTTTACAGAAAAACGATTTTCCTAAATTATAAACATGTATGTTCAAAAATTATATGACAGACTACTGCTGGTTAAGAATTCGTTTTAAAATAAAAGCTAATGTTAGCAAATCTAGTTTGCTTCATTACAGAGTAGTCGCACCTTATTTCCTTCATTTATTTGTTTCCAAATAGCTATATTTATACATTTTATAAATAGAACGCATTTAAGTCAGTTTTTAATAATCTCACTTCGTGTCAGAAGGTAAAGAAAACGTCGAGAGTAAGATAACGGTGTTCTCGTCATCACCTCTGATCAGTAGAAATCTTAAAAATTGTTCTTTCGACACAGGAAACATTCATTGACCAAATCGTGTCACTGTTGGAGGAAATTTATAAAATGTTTTCATTAGAGAACGCCGAAGTGGTGTAACAGTTAACAAGCTTGTCTTGTTGAATCAATTACGATTTAGTAGTGAGTTCGATCCCCATAGGGAGCTCCATATTTTCGACCTTGAGCCACATCTAATCCTAGCTTAGGAAATCGCTATAAAATCTTCATATTAAAACAGTTTTTATTTATAAAACCATTTCATGAAAAGATTTTTTACTCATAAAATCTTTTCATTAAAACAGTTTTTATTTGTAAAACCTCTTCATGAAAACAGTTTTATTTATAAAAGCTTTTTATTACAAAAGTTTTTTTTTTAATCTTTTTTTAATGAAAACAGTTATTTTTTTCAGGAAATTAGCCTTCTCAAGACTATTGTTATATCGTTTTCTAATATTGATTGGAGTTTCCTTCCAAACCGTTTGTTCTTGTTAGTGTGGAAAGTTAATAGCTTGATTATATCATTATTTTCTCTACTAATTATATGTTCTCAATTTTCACCATCACTGTTGATGGTGAATAGTCGTCTTTCCGTTGTTTTCTCTCAGTAGATTCGTTTGTGATGTGGTTCGGTATATTCAGATGTTTTAAAAACATTTCCTCAAGTATATGCTTATAAAGTCTCATAGCGTTGTATAAGGAAAGGTAAAAAAAAGTTGTGATTGATTTCATCCTTACAGTCACGAATAGATATATCTGCAGTCATCACTCTTTCTGGCTAATGTAAATTGTTGTCTAATGCAATATCTTATAATTTACCCAGTGCAATTCAAACTCCATGTTGTCTCTTCTCCTCCTGTCCAATTCAGAAGAAATCGTAATTTAAGTGTGAAATGGAGTCACTGCTAAAATGGCACACCACGTGCATACGAACAGTATCATGATTTACTCTGTTGCATTGCTCTGGAATGAAATATATTCAGAAATCGGTTGAACCTGACTGGATATTAAAGACATTTCAGGAGACTAAATTAAGACTGGCAAGAAAAAGATGATTATTAGCCATTTACTTGGAAAACCTTGCTCAGAAAAGCAGAGAAGAAACTAAAATTGCCTAATTTCGACAGATAGTAATACGTGTGGGGAACTCAGCGAGGATCAAAGTTGGTACAATAATTATATTTTGATATATCTACTTCGCATATCTTAGGGTCACATGCAGGAAAATAGAACTCACTATATAACACGATCGGCCCTGCTCGATCTTCGGTTCTTCCTACGATGGTCTTCGCCCGCATTTAAATGCTGAATCGAGTTGGTGGAACCGTGCTATGAAGGACAAGAATGCTTCCGCCGGTGAACACACAAATATCATAACAAATAACGAAGAAGGACGCTAGGTTAATTTTCAATGGGCTTATGTAATCGTTAACACTCTACGTTTGATTCTCTATCGTGACACTGTATCTCTTGCTTCTACCACTTGGAACGGGTTAAACATTCGCAAGAGATCTTAGGTCATCGGGAATTCTCGTAATCGAGGCTCAACATCTGCAATTCGTTTCGGCAACAGGTCACATGTCTTCTTCCGGCTTGTCCCGGCCACCGCCGGCCTCTGCCGATTACCGCCGGCCTCTCCTGGCCTCTCCAGGCCAGCACCGTCCTCCGGTGCCCCCTGCTAGCCTCTTGTGGCTTCTGGTCGCCTCTTGCAACAACTGAAAATGCTACTACTGGCTTCAACCGATCGTTCAATTTATATGCATTTCACCCAACTCTCATCACCCCTCAAAACTCATTACGTATTCATCAATTAATTATTTTCTGAGGACATGACATCGGCCCTAAACAAAGCTGTCTGGTTTTTCAAAACAATAAACATTGTTTTACGCAATCCTCAAACAATCAGCGATTTTATCGAAACAAAAATTTTTCCGTCAACAATTTTCGTGTTTAAAAAATTATTTCAAATCAGCAATTGCTTTTGTTTGCCGATTTCCAAATCCGACCCAATTCCATTTCCCTTTTTTACATTTTTGGCTTTACTTAAATTCGGTCCTTGGCTGAAAATGACCTTCAAATGCCAACACAGTCAACTTTTCAAAACAAAATTATTTATTTTAAATCGGCAAGGAATTTTCTGCTGCTTTACTTCCGTTTTCGTATTCATAACAATCTCTATTTGCTTCTCCATATTTTGGACTTAACATTCTATTCGGAGTTTCTGTTTATCAAAAAGTGAAAAAAATGTCTCTTTTTTCCCTGGTTTCATATTTCAATTCATTGTATTTCACCTTAATGTTGCTTTTCTTTCAATTCTCCAATTCTATACGGGGTTTTCACATGAACTATTTTAATCCTAAATTCATACTAGTAGTCTCACACTCCTTTCATCTACTAACATTGATGGATGTATTTGTGACACTATAAAGTGTCACAAATACATCCATAATGATACTCAATTGCCTTAGCGTTTCCTGACACAAGGCCACAAGTTTGAAGCGCTCAACGAATATCGATCTCACTATTTTAGCAATTGCCTGTAAAATTATATTGTTAACCACTACTCACATCCAGATATCTATGAGTTTCAAGTTCACTTCAGACTTCACGTGGAACAAAAATATACTATCCATTGTAAAAGATGCTGAGAAGATGGTATCGCTCGAGGAAGTACTTGACTAGAGTCAAGTATTTCCTGGAGCGATACAATTTTCAATTTGCTATGCTTTACCTTTAAAAGAATCAGATTAGACCAGAAATAAATGCATGGCCTGGAGCTGCTCAATCTTCCCGTTTGAGTCATGATAATATTCAAATTAGTTTACGCTGTCCTTTGGCGGAAGGTATAGACTTATTTTTTCCTCTGCATACTTCTGCCCACAGAGATAACGTTGCAAGCTTGTCGCTACTCTATCGCTATTTCCATGAAAAATGTTCAGAAGAGCTCGCCATTCTTCAGTACAACCAGCTCAGATATTTACGTTATGACACGCCATGTCACTTCACCGTGGTCAAATCGTCATCATTCCTTCCATGGTCCAAAAGCAAGGAAAGAGTTTTCCACTCAAACAGCTTTTGCTTCCCTGAACTAGCTTCATATTTCTCTGTACATAAAATAATATTTGCGGTCATAGGGTAATCGTTGACCTTATCCCAAGATCTTCATTTCCTACTGCCCCCTCTTTCACCATCTTTATCATTTTAACAGTAAGCCTCAACATAGAATTAGATGAACTTGAATACTATTTACATTATTCGGACTATTGTCCTCATATTTGTCGCCATATTTATTACAACGTTTCGGTCATTGTACACTCCGGCCTTCTTGGAATATGGAACTGAACCCTTTATTTCGCTCACTGGGGTAGACTGTTCTAGTTCTACGTGCCATGTTTAATGGATGTCAGTTATCAGTTATCTCCTGTTAATCCCCGTCTGAAACCAGGTATTGAACTCACACTCTTTGGGTCCTGTCACTGGATCTAACCAACGCCTTTATCCACTGTGACATGTGTCCTTGTGTATGAATTTCTGGGTATTATAAACCTAATGTCTCAGCAAACATTTTTGCCAGTGCTCGTATTGCATTTTTTTTTTTTTTTGCTGTTATCCATCATGTTTTTACCAGAGCTCATATTGCAATTTTTTTGTTATTATCGCTTTTTTCTCTTTTCTCTGGCACTCCTTATTACTGATTCCAATATTGTATTCATTTCTATGATTGGTCGGCTCAGGAGATTTTTGTGACCTAGCATATGTGCTGATTCCTTAAGTTTATGAACTTCGTTTTCTGTAATAAAATGTATTTAATCTTATTTTGACTAGTATTTTTCTCGTTGTAATTTTTTTTGCTCTTCATCAAAGATATATAAACCGTAAGAAAACGACTCACTTAATCAAATAGCTATTTACACCGTCAATCTATGGCCATTAGATAAAATAGAACACTGTTCTTTTTATTAGCTTTTTTTTTTACCATTTCACCCCAAACACGACAATAAAGTTAAGATTCATGGGTTACAAAGTTTTAAAGAATATAAGAAAAGAAGGAACATTATTGAGGAAGGAGACAATTAAATGAACAGACAGAAGACAGAAGATGATTGAAATTGCACTTAAATTTTTGATGATCAAACGTATCAGGAAAGCAAGAAACCGGAAGTAGGGCGGGAAATGCAAGAAAAGAAACTATTAGCACAGAATTTATGGTTGCATTTAATAATTTCAACTGTAAAATAATGAGACCTAGCTGCCAATCTAGTACTGTGCTTAAATTCATGAAGTCAAGGTATCATAGAGGAAAGTTCATCAGAACAATTACCATCGAAGTATTTGGAGAAAAGGCACAGGGAAGCTACATTACGCTGCTGGGAATGTAACTGTAGCCGAGATGCCAGGCCAGGGGAAATAATATTGAATTTTATCAAGGATCTCTAAATACATAGCAGAAGCATCAGATCTTACTACCGCAGCAATTGTCTCAAAAATGATCTTGTTAACCACAACCCACATCCATATGTGAAACAATATTCAAGGCATGGACGAATAATAGACTAAATAAGTGAAATAAATTCTGGTGAGGAAAAGTGTCCA
This sequence comes from Acanthosepion lycidas, assembly GCA_963932145.1. Lineage (NCBI taxonomy): Eukaryota > Metazoa > Mollusca > Cephalopoda > Sepiida > Sepiidae > Acanthosepion > Acanthosepion lycidas. The sequence continues at coordinate 25,640,393 of OZ010576.1, forward strand.
GCACGACACAATGAACCAATTTTTCTAGCAGCAGAACTAGCAAGTGACACAGTATAAACTTTCCTCTTCTTATCAGTGGAAAAACGTTAGCCCTGAAGACGCAATGAGCCGCTCTCCTGGAGGTTACCATCAATCATTCTTATGGAAGTCAGAAATGATAATTAATAGAAAGCAATTTTGTTTTGGAGGTGTTAAAATTAACAAGCCATTCATTGCCCCAGTTAACAACAGATTGTAGGTATTTTTTTTTTAAATGAAGCTGATAAGCGTCTGAAGTTTTGTTTTTAATTTAGGCATATTTTAAACATGAAGCGAAGTTCAGATTGTTTTTAAATGAAATCATATTGCTTGAAGAAGATTTATCAAAATTCAAGGTCAAAGATCTTCAATTAAAAATTCCTCTTGTGGTAGAATCTATTTGATCTGCGTGTGTGGGCACTTTCCATACCACAAATATATCAGTGTCATCGTATTTCAACCAAAAATAAGCAAATCACGCATGTAACATCAACTTAAGATGGCCCGCATCTCTCAAGAATGTCTTTACAACTGTGATCACTATTCCAAACTTAATCTTACCCCCACCTCAACTTACGGGAAATGATTAAACTTTTTTTCATTAATGTTATATTTATAACATGGAGTAAACATAGAATAAAACTCAAGCTTGAGCATTTTCTATGCCTGACCAGGTCGAACTGAAGTTACTTGATGCTAATAAAAAAAACAATGTAGGCAAAAGGAAACAATAATATTTGGTAATAGTGCATCTAACATAAATAGCCAAAAAATTGTGGGTTATCGCCCTTGCCTAAAAAAACTGTCGCTAGGAGACGCTCCGTAAGCCTAAAAATAGATAATGATATTCTTACTCATTCACTTTTCCACTTTTGCAATGGCTATAAGATGTAATCGCACGTGGACAAAAAGTGTCCCCACTGGGGCATGTTTGTATTCATTGTCCTACTTCTCTCTCTTACTTTTTGTACTCCTTCGTACATATGTCTATCACGTAAGTCTGCACAAACTCCAGACGCACAAAAACATAATTTAAATGTTTTATGAAACTTGTCTTTAAACGCTTTCTTCTTTTATTGTAATTGTAATGATTTTGTTAATACATGCATTATCGATTTTCTTTTTATATATATTACATTTGTGGCACTCATTTGTTACTCGGGCTCACATTTGAGTCCGCAATAACTGCTACGGGAAGATAATTCCAAGAGACACGTCTTTTCTACATAAACACACCAGCATTCCCATTAAAAAGTGCAACACCGATTTTACGGTAACAGATGTTTCGGGGTGTTTTTTCTTTTTTTTTTAAATCCGGACTAACTTATGAATACGTATTTCACGCAATTACCAGACTAATTCATTTAATCTACATACATGATTTACATTTAATAAAAGTTTAATATATATTTTTAATAGTCCATTATACGAAAGATGCATTATCTGCCTTATTATTACGTGAGTTTTTATGGCAAAACGGATATTCCAGGACGGTTCTGGAACCCATTATGCCAGAAGACCAGTGATGTGTATATACTAATAATGCTACTAGTCTTTATAGTCACGTTGGGGTCGAATATCGCGCCAAACAATCGGGAAAAAAAAGATATAATCTATCCATGTCAGATTTCATGGTTATATTGTATCTTATGTTCATCTTAGGTTTAGAAATCCAACCGGCAGACTAGATGTTGTAGGTAAAAAGTATGCGAGTTCTAATCTCGTCTAGAGATATTTATTAATGGGTGTAGACTGCCGGTTTGAGTATCTGTGAAGAAATCAAAGCAAAAATAAGATGAAAGAAATAATTTGGTAAGATAAGCATTTCCTTGTATTTCTGTTAAATAAATGTAGTGAGATTATACCATAACAGTAGCAGGAGACAGGCGATTAGCTGTAGAGGATATAAGTAGTAGTAGCACTCACTGATTGGCACCTTTAAAAACTCGCATTTTCATAAAGAAAATTTATTTTCTCTTTTCCTTCGTCTTTGCGTACGGTCAAACTCCGTAAGGGGAGTGCGTTCCTATGCAGCTAGACAGTGAAAAGTACTCTCGTGTCTTAAAAATCAAATTTTGACATTTGGATGCTGTTGTATCCTTAAAAAAGGTTACAAACAGACAAATGTGGTACTCGAGTGAAGGAACACGCGCGTAGATGAAAGAAGAGAGGATTATTGTAAAAGAGAGTGCACTACTGAAAGACAGGGAATAGGGTGACAGGCTAGTAATTCCCAAAGCCAGGTTATTTACCTTACCTCCCCGCGAGGCAGGATGTGGCACGAGGCCGTTTTTTAATGCGGAGGAAAACCGAGCCCGTAGGTCCGGGCAAAAATTCCCCGTATACCGCGTAGACACGGAGTCGGGTAGCTATCTACCAACCCTGCCTAGACTCTGCCTTTTGGCACAGCCTCGTCTGGGTTCCTCTCTGTCCGAAGGAAGAGATTTCGACCAGCACAGCCGGAGACGTATCTCCAACTAATTCCCGAAGGAAGGTTATTTACCTTGCCTCCCCGCGATGCAGGATGTGGCACACGTCCGAATCTCTAACTGATTTCCGAAGGAAGCCCCCGGGTATACCCTGTGCTCACTATATATAGCAACTAATATAGTCAGTGCACATAGGCGATAGGAAGTGTGGGACATTCCATTATAACAGATACGGTCTGTGCTGTTAAATAAAAGCATACATTTTCCACTTCTGTGCCTTTATTGTTTTCATCCTATTTTATGAAATAAATATTGCATAATATCTCAACCTGCGTGTTTTATTCAGCGTCATTTTGTTGGGAATATTTTTATATTATTGATACCCATCGGTACATATAAATACGTGGTTACAAGTGATGTTTTACAATCCAACAATTTACAGAATGTAATATAACTAAGACAGCCCAAATTAATGACAGCTTTAATGTTGTAGTTTTTTGTATATATTATGTAACTAGTCAGCCAATCTAAATGACTTGACTCACTTTATATTCCACCAATATAAGGTTAACCAATCAGAAGACGTAGAACATTCAATCCGTCGTGTATAAAGGCGGCCATTTTGTTTACTCTACCCGAATGTCCAGTCCAGCTTGTCAAGCGAAGAGATAACAGAAGGACGAACTACGCTCTGCTACTTTTACCAAAATATCCACTGCTAACCTGAACAATGCTTTCCTGCTGTCTCCGAAATATTCACTGCTAACGTCTGGATTCTATACTCGAAGACGACCGTCATCATGAACAACATTTAAAAGGCGAGAAATGTTATACCAATTACTCAGAACTTGATTTTATAACCTTTATTCTGGATATGTATGCATTAGAAATTGCACATGTCTATGATAAAGATAATTTTTAAAGTTTGAAAAATTTCACGTCAACCTTAAGCAAGATAAGAAAAAAAAGAAACAGCAGTAGACATAAGTGGGTAAATGGAATTAAGTAAAAGAAATAAAAATAAAAATTGAAATGACTTTCAAAAAAGAAAATAATAAGAGAAATTTGAAATACAGGGAGGATAAAGAAATAAAAGAAATTAGCAGTGCTTAGACATTTTTTAAATTTTTTTGGTGGGTGCGACAGAAATAGATTTTGAAATTACTACACAGAACATTTTAGCTAGGCAGAGTATTACGAGACAAGAGGACTTCTTTGGTAACAAAGAAAAGAGTATTGAGCTGCTACGTGACATCTGTCCTCCTTTACGGCAGCGAATATTGGACTGCCTCCTCAAAGATGAAGAAGAGACTCGAGGCAACGGAGGTATGGTTCTACAGAAAAATGCTAAGGATATCATGGACCGAGCGTGTAAGCAACGATGAGGTCTTAAAGAGGATGAAAACAAGTAAGAGGCTTATACTTAACATCAGGAAGAGGCAGCTGAAATTTATGGGACAAGAAATGAGAAAGGAGGGCCTGGAGAATCTCATTCTCACAGGTCGAATAGAGGGAAAGAGAGACAAGGGAAAACAACGCATGAAATACCTAGCGGGCTTTAAAAAGTGGATGACAGAACATTACCTGGCGTAAGTAGCAAAGGGACAAAACTTATTGAGACCTACAATGCATAGGGGAAAGTAGAGGGCCATGATCGCCTACGTCCTGAAGGGACACATCACATAGAAAGAAAGAAGAATTTTAAAAAAATGATTTCTCCGTCAGTCGAACATTGTCTCTGTCTCTTAACACTAACTGACAACATTTCACACATTTCTTAATAAAGATGTATCGTAGATTAAAATCCGCTGCCATAAAGGAGTCGTCTGTATTAATTTTCGATGATGAGTTATTGTCCTTCTTTATTTTTCATTAATACGGCTTAATCTTTATTTCTAATCCAAGCAAGTTACTTAACAGTCGAAGATTATTGGCTTGGGTTTTGTAATAAATAACGACAGAGATAACCTGAAAAACGAATTAAAAATTAATATTAATATTATCCCAAAGATTTAATATTCTACTTGTATTTTCCTTTCATCTGCAGACTGATTTTGTTGGTCAAAAATTTTGTCATGTAATTGTCGTTAAAAAGCATTAAAAACTTTAATTGAATTTTTCAAAATAAATTTTATCCAAAACGAGGTTCGAGAAACACACAAGGTAGAGGGTTGAATCCAACATTGTAATGATGAATGAGCTGCGTTATATGAATAGAAGAGAGGAAGTGTAGATTATCTGGGTGGGATGTATAGACAATGATTAACCCTTGATGTCATGTTTAGTGTTCAGGGAATTACCCACGCGAATGTCCGTGTCACAAAGTAGCAGTTCTTGGGGGAAAAACAGCTGTCAAATTTGGAACACGGGGGAAATAAAACTGATTCGACTCCGTGGAAGTAATATAGCGAGTCCGAGCTGTAAATGTCTGAACTGGTGGGACTAAAGAACGGATCACTTCTGTCGTCGAAATAGCGATAAAATAGCAATGGGTTTGTTATTTTGCATCTGTGGGAAAGAGGTTGCAGAGTTGAAAATATGTCATTATCTAGAAAACCGCATAAGCGATTTTGAACACTATCGAAACAGGAAAGCGTGGATTGAGCTGCTTCAGCTCAAATATGGCAGCAATGCTCCAATTTTAGGTCGAATTTGACTCTTCTAAAGATGGTAGGAGTCAGGTATTTCCCGGTGCGCTAAAATGAGCTGCTCCTTTTCGCAGCCTTTTTAACAATATATATTTGATGATTGGTTCACGGTGGAGTAATGGATAGCGGCTTGGATTGAGGAATCGGAGAGCCGAGTTCGAATTCCAGTCGTTCTTGCGTTCTAATACCCTCGCTTTCCGGCCATGATAGCGTTCGAAACATTATTTGATCACACCAAATGAAATATTGCTAGAAATTCTCTACTCTATTGCTCTTTTTATGACAAGTGTTCAAGTGATCCCGACTCATTAGTTTCACCCGTATGGGATCTTAACAGCTAAAGCCCGCTATGCCACACACTGGGATGAATCATCTCGATTTACTTCATATTCCGTTAGTAAGAAGGAAGTTCTATTCGGTCAGCTTCTTTTCTAGAACCGCTACTTTGTAAGAGGTTTTTCCCGATCACAAAAAGCTGAACCTCCTCAAGATTAGGGCCAACCGTTATCTTTTTTTACATATCCTCATAATAGGCACTTCTTACCTCCTCCTTCTGTTTCCATACAATAGCCTTATTCAGTAACTGTAGTCAGTTTCTTCTGGTTTATAATAAGATTCCCTAATCTGTTTCCTCCAACCGACGAAGTAGCGTTAAGTCAAACAACCCAACAACACGTGTCTGCTGTTCGCTACCGTAGTCACACTATTCCTGTGTCGCCTCTTTAAGCACTTTTTTTTATAGATCGAGTGACAGTTCAAATTTATATAGGTAGAAAGAGATGTTCGCGAAAGTATCCGACTCCAAGATCTATCTTTTTTTAAATATACGACGCGCAAAGCCGCCATTTTCTTTTGGGAGATATTTTACAGGCGAGACAAGTTCGAATCCGTTTTCGTCCAGGAGATAAGCCATTTTCAGTACTGTTACACTAACCCTCTACCATGAGTGACTCTTGGGCATTTTCTTAGGTGAATAATAGGGTAAAATTATTTATTTTTATTTTATTTTATTTTTGTTTATTTAATTTATTTTTTATGCTGATAGTTTATTTCTTTGTTCAATATCTTAATTAATTGGCGAATATGTTTAGATTGTGATTTACTTTCGGGTTGGGTCTTTCCGAATGTTCCAGTCGTAGGATAAACACGGGGCGCCAAGTTATTCCTTACAGCAGCTAAACAAATGATGAAAACGAAGCGAATGGCCAAAGTCGTTTCGTAAGATAATCAAGCCGGAATCTGTTTCGTGTATATGGTGCACTCATTCACCTACGACTGGTGAAGTCATCTTGCTAGTTAAAATTGACTTCACTGGAGCAAAATGTCTACGGTTGTCGGGGTGTGCACCTGTGATTTCACGGTTCAGTAAGGACATTCTCTGCTTCTTAGAAAGATCGTCCCAGGGGTATCAGCGGTAGGTTTAGCAATCAATCAGAGGTTGAACATAGTTTGACTTGATTGAATGGTTTTGTTTATCAACATTTTCTGGGTTGTTTAAAGCTGAAAGATTTTTGAATTATAAAAATAATTGTTTTCATTGTTTTGAGAGTAAAAGTTTCATTAATAATTTATTGAGAATAATAATCGTATTTCCAGAAAAAGTTCTACTATTTAACCCATAGCGAGGGGGAGGAGATAGATTCATACTTTTCCAAAGGATATTCGCATGTAAATCATTGCTTTGAATATTGCTGATACATATGGTCTGGGGCTACTGATATATATTTAGAGATTCTTGATAAGAATCTGTTATTGGTCCTAGCTTGCCTTGAAGGGTGTAATTTAGTTTTCCTGTGCCTTTGCTATAAATATTTTCTTGGTAATTGTCCTAATATACTTTCCGCTATGGTACCTAGACTTTATGAATTTCTGTCCTGGGTATGACGATAAACTACACCGGGCAGTGTAGAACTACCTCTTAATTAGTGTTGTTCCCAAGTCAACCCTGATCCGGGATGGTAGCACCTGTTAGGGTCCTAGCTATGGTCAAATAGTAAAAATACCAGCAGTAGATTTTAATAGTAAATGAAATTACCAAAGCGTCCAAGAAAATTAGATTTCGACATTAATTGACGCATAAGTTAATATGTCGTTAAATAAACAAACCAACCAATCAAATTTATGAATTTAAGCACAGTAGTAGGTCTCATCATTTTACAGTTGATGTGTCTACATGTAACTGTTTCTTCTATCGCACTTCTGGCCTGTGAAACTCATTTCCGGCTTCTTGCTTCTGGTCAACTTTGAATTTCAAAAAAATTAATTGTGATGTCGATCGTTATCTTCTGCGTTTTTAATTCTTGTTCTTATATTCTCCTCTCTCTTTCATAGTATTTTCTCATATTCTCTAACTCTCAGTAAATCCTTGAGTCTTAGTGACTTTACTGAGTCGTCTAGGGTGAAATGATTAAAAAAAATAAAGTGAGTGTAACGAAACCGACTGGAATTCGAAATCGGCTCTCCGATTCTTCATTCCGAGCCGCTAAACATTATACAACCCGCACACTCGGGGTTTAAAAAATAAACTCCGAATTCAATCATCGCACTGATAAAACATTCGGGGAAGAGGCATGAAATGAGTCCATTTGTCAAACTGATTTTTCATTATACACAGACTGCCCCCTTTTCTTTAATTACAAGTATAATTTTATAGTTTATTTCCCTCACTGCTCATCGTTACTTTTTCTTAAACCGCTTACACAATATTGAACGGGCCATTATTATTATTATTATTATTATTATTATTATTATTATTATTATTATTATTATTATTATTATTTTCTCTAGCAAAGATCTAACAGGACGTGCAGGTTGTATAATGCTTAGCGACTGAGAACGAGAAGTAGGCAAACCTCGTTCGCTACATTCACATTTGCTTGGAAATGGTATGAATACATTTCTTTTCCCGCCAACTCCAGCGATGGTTTATATAGAAATGCAGATCTGGCTCTCTAGCAAAGGTTGGCAACCAGTCTAGGAAAATGACAATTCTGAATTCTAATTCTTCCTAGAGCAGGGTTGGAGCTGAGTTCCCTTGAGGGAATCAACGGCTATGACCAAGACCTCAAATGTGGTCCCATCTGTTCCGTCATGTCTACTTGTCCAAGACACGCTACGCATGAATGAACACCTCTCCGGATTTCAACCTAAATATACGGGAGTAGCTGGTGAGGTACTCAGCTGCGCAACAAGCCTAAGATCACAAATGATCATGGAACTCATTATTATAATAATTAGTAGTAGTAGTAGTAGTAGTAGTACTTTCGGATAACTTTCCATTCAGGTTGATTATATCTGCTATGCAAATGCGTTCAGGCAATTTTTTTTTTTTTGTTATAGTTACCACTCTTTTCTCAATACTTTTGTCTTAAACAATCACAATTCATTTCTTTAAATGACTTAACGTAGACAATTTGAATGGAAAAATCTGTAACAATGAAAACATTAAGTTATCGTCCAATTCTTTTCTATTATTATTTATGAACAAATTCAAAGCAGATTGTCTGCTTACTTAACTTTCTGATAACAAAAAAATGGGGATTAGATTTTTCTTCATATGAAAGGATTTAGAGACTGACTTAAGGATTCAGATTTATTGATTTTTACTGAGTTTAGCTTAGTGCAAAACAACGCCATAATGAAAGGCGGTGTTGTGTCAAATATTGCGTTGCGTCAATCTTTCAAACTGGAGATTTTTCCTGCTTAGAAATCAGAATTGAAAATCCTGACTTTTCATTTACATAATCTCGAAAACTGACTACAGACGCCAAATGTAAATGCTTAACTCCTTTAGCCACCGCGCAGTTTATCATTTTCAATTCTTACAATAGAAAATGTGTAATGAATATATCCACGATAATACAACAATATACAATCCCAGTATTATTAGAGTTAATGCTAAGCCACATGCGCTCAAACGAACTGGATGACAGCTCTTTGTTCCTAATACAAATAATTAGAAGTCACAATAATATTTTCAGATGCAATAGGTGAATAAAGCAAATAAATTTAGAGAATTAAGAGGCGAACAGAAATTCAAAACAAATACCAAAAATAAAGGAAAAAGAGTAAAAGTTATGGAGTATGGAAATGATATAATATATAAGCCCGTAACCGGGTCGTGTAATATCCAATATCACGTACACACCTGCGCACATATACGCACACGTGTACAAATATACATATCGAGACATGAGTGTACACCCATATTGCTAATGGACCACCACTTCATGTGTCATCCTTTCAGAAACAAATGCGGTAAGCGTTTTTAGGGGATTCTAAATTTGTTCTTATGCCTACACTTGAAGAGAAGCTCGCTTCGTTGATTTAACAAATGTTTAGCATTTATGTACTTGATTATAGCGACTTGTTGCTTTATACACATATCGCCTCTGTCCCGGAAGTTGTTGGGGGTTATGGACCGGGTGTACCAATAATGTCCTCTGCATGTTTCTCGTGCAGAAGTAGTTAATTTTGAGGGGTTTTCTGACAAAGATTTCCTGTATAGGACAAGCCAATATTAAAATCTCAAGCGTACAGAGTACATTCTTGGCTGGCTAAACCGACGACTACTAATCACTAATCCCTTAGTCTTTTACCCGTCTCTTCTCTCTCACATTCCCTTCCCACTACCAATCTAATGTGTCTGTCCTGTGTCCTTTCTCCATTTGCTGAAGAGATTTCATTCTGATGAGTTGAACATCTCAGTGTTCACGAAATAAAAGTTATAAACGAAATCCTCCTTGGAATTATCCTTTCCAGTTACAAACTGTTAAAACACACACACACACGCACACACATATACATACATATATATATATATATATATATATATATATATATATATATATATATACTGCGTTTCAAATTATTAATGAGGTGACAGTTTTGTCCCAAAATTACCAGATGGAATTTAACGAAATATTCAGTGTAATGAGAATAGGTATATACACAGGCTGTATAAAAATTGTATTGTTCTTCACAACAGGAAACAAACGGCGGCCATTTGCAATATTAACACGATGTAAGAGTGTTCCAGACTATAAACGAGTGTCTTATAATCGTGCAATTATGGGTCCCAAATGTGACCTCTTGACCCCTTCTGAGAACGATATTATAATATCTGAACTTTCCAAAGGCAAATCTACATTAGAAATATCCAAAATAATTAGAAGATATCATCAGACTGAGAAAAGATTTGTTGCAGCTCCCACGAAGGTATGTAAGGGTTGTTTCCCGACATTCTTTGTCACGAATGAAAAATGAAACTGTAAATCACCCAGGCCTGTCCAGTGGATCACTTTCCAGGAACATTGAAGAATGCCCAAAATTACTTGAAATCATCTTCTGAAAAGGGTCGGGACATCGATGAGACCAGTGACAAAGCCTCAATTGACAAAAGTACACGTACAAATGCGTTTGAAATGAGAAAAGAAGAACATGATGGTCGATTTCTCGAAAGTTCTGTTCACAGATAAAAGTCGTGCAGCATTTGACGGCTCTGATAGTTGGAGCAAAGTTTGCGTCGTAAATCAACGCTTGGCACGCCAACAAACAGGAGGAGGTAATATGATTTCGACTGGTATTATTGGTGGTATCATGGTTGGTCAGCAAAGAGTGCCTGACGGTAAGAAAGTAATCGCACATGCTTACATAGCCTTCCTCAAAGAGCACCTGGAATCTTGGCTAAAAAAGCGTGGAATCACCTTCAGGCGAACCATCGTATTTATGCAAGATAATGCCCCTTCGCAGTCAGTGCATAGAACTACGGAGTACCTGAAGAAATTAGGCTTCTGTGTGGCCTTGGAAGGTGAACTGGCCGGCCAATACCCCAGATTTTAACCAAATTGAAAACTTGTGGAGCATTTTGAAGTGACGTGTTTATGAGAATGGATGCCAATTTAGAAGCAAGTATGACTTATGGCAAGAAATAGTCAACGTATCACGTGAAATTACATCAAAGGAGATCCAGTAATACATATCAATGGACCAACGCCTTTCCCAAGACATTTTTAAAGAAAAAAAAGGATCGCATATCGAATATTAAACAAATCCACTATCATTTTTAACTCTGTTGACTTCTTTTTATTTCTATTTAATTTCATATTTGTCACTGAATGTATCCATAAAAATCTGCAAATTAAGCAATAAAAGTGTTATTTTCTTATTTACTGGGGTTTTTATTACGACTCGCTAATAATTTGACAAACTAATAATTTAAGTACATGAGGTAAATGAACGTAAATTCTGTTGCTTTTTCTACAAACTTACAAGTTTTACACAGTAGGTGTATGTTGGCATCATTCTCTGATAATTTCGGCAAATTCCAGCCAGTAGCTTTTGGACAGAATAGAAATGTCTCAACTCGTTAATAATTTAAAACGCAGTGTGTATATATATATATATATATATATATATATATATATATATATATATATATATATATATATGCATGCAGTGAAACATTGACCGGGATAGGCACTGGAATCAATCAAATAAGTTTACAGAAGCAGCTACTTAGAACACTAGAGACAGGAGTCTGTGTTATATTCATGTATGCTGTTTAAAATACATGAAGGAAAATATATATATAAATATATAAATATACATATATATATATATATATATATATATATATATATATATATGTATATATACACGCACACAGGGTGCGATGAGTAAATTGTCGCCATTTTATATTTTAAATTTCCCGCTTACGTTTTATTTGTTTGTTTTTTTTATTTTGTCGACTGCACAGTATAATAGGGTCATTTTGGCACCGTCTGTATGAAAAAGAGCACTATGACGCAATTCACTCCGCCAGAAATTTGGAAACGGCATGCTCGACTGCTTGGCATTCGCACCGGAAGCCCAGTACGAACATCTCAGAGTGTTTGAGTGTCAATCTGAGGTCAAAGCATAGTATTCGGAGTTAGATGAGTCTATTGGTGATTACGAAGGTGTTTGGTTTGATGATTAGTTATGGCGACGTTATGCCTCCATTCATCTCAGACTCAACACGGAGGCCTGCATCAAGTTCTTGAGGAAGAAGTGCTGGTCGGAGTCAAGAGAGTGACTGCTAAAAGATCCTATGTTTGGCAACAGGACTCTGCACCATTCCACACAAGCAGAAGAACAGAACCATGGCAGTCAGAGAACTTCTGCAACCACTTCAAACCCTTACATCTTTGCCACCTAACTTTCAAGACTTCAACAAATTTGATTATTATGCGTGGGGGTATAGTTTAGCGAGAGATCAACAAAACTTCTTTAACACCAAAGATGAACTGGAGGTAAGAATTAGGGAACCATTCACCAACTTTAACAAGGAGACCCGTCCAGAAGAGTTCCAGGTGATTCCGAAATCGTTTGGAAGCCATGGTCGAAGACAATGGCGATTTTACTGAATACATTTACTATTGAGTATTTCACGATGTTTTTATGTAATTTTGGAAAATATCTCTGAAGACTTCTGCTTCTAGAGCAGTACTTCTCAAACTCTGTCATGGTACCGGCATTTTTTCTCAATGTGTCACGTACCTGTAATATTTCGTGGTAATATTAATTTATGACGGAAACTATATATATAATGAATATAATAACTTGACTATTTTTTATCTTCCATTTATTTTGCAAAAAGTAATTCAATATCAAACATAAAACGTAAAAAAATAAGTAGTTTATGAACAGAAAAACAAAAATTATATAACCTTAATCTTTATAAATGATTCTTCCTCATGGCCTGGACACTGGACGCGTACTGGTAATTGATAGTTCACGTACCGGCACCGGTCCACGGACCACCATTTTGAGTAGCACTTTTCAAGATGGCTGATTTCAATGTTCATTTGATTATACTTCCTCTGGCGATAGTTGGTAACTGATCCATCACCAACCATTGCCTGTGTTTCATAGTATTGAATACTTTCGTGTAGTGATTTAAAATGTTTTTATTATAATCTCTTATAATAAAAACATTATAATAATATTTTGCTCTACTTTGTATTGAGCTCTGTTTTTTAAAAAAAAGTAAATGCTACAAATTGTGGTTTTTACTCCATTTGTTCTTTCTCTTATCTGTATATATATATATATATATATATATATATATATATATATATATATATATATATATGTATATATAAGAAGCAATCCCTCCTTTATGCATGTTTCATTAAAAACGACAGACAAGATACTACGGTTAAGCATTTTATTTAATTTTTCTTGTGTCCGAACAAGAGCTTTCTTTTCAGACTCAATTAGAAACATACTAGGAGAAAACACAAATATATTAACTGCATCCACCTGCAAAAAAAGATTAAAAATAATGGAAGCTTTAATAATAAAAAAGAAAAGGCCAACTCTTAACAATATTAACTACGAACAAAGCCACAATGTGCCAACCGTATTCGAAAATTAAAAACATCCCTACCACACACTAAGACATACACAGAACGCACACACTTAAGTAAGCTGAAAAATTGAATCATTCTTGATAATGGCTAAAGGTATAGCCGAAAGCGCTGGGAAATATAAAACATTTGGACAGTTCTTACACACCCTTTGTCCAGAAAAGAAAGCTCTTGTTAGAACACAAGAAAAATTAAATAAAAAGCTTAACCGTAGTACCTTGTCTGTCGTTTTTAATAAAACATGCATATATATATATATATATATATATATATATATATATATATATATATATATAGGAAGAAATATAGTTTTAAGTTATGCTGTATTTATGGGGAAAAGTGCTCAATATCAGAGATAGAGCGTATATAAATATGAAAGTGAACATTGAAGTCAACACTCAGAGGCGACAGGCTGTTTCATGCTAGACGCAATCGTCAGGCCTTACGATTGCGTCTAGCATGAAACAGCCTGTCGCCTCTAAGTGTTGACTTCAATGTTCACTTTTACATATATATATATATATATATATATATATATATATATATATGATAGTGAAGATATATATTTATGATATTATGGAAAGATTGTCCATGCATGCTTCTTATAATAAGTAGATTTATTAGGCCAATGAAAGTAAATTGAGAGAAAAAAATAATAATGATGATGATAAGAATAATAATACTAATTATATATTATTAGATTTTTAGACCAAATAGAAGTATGATGAGAAAACATGTTAAAAATCTGAATTGAAGACACAACTGTGTTCTTTCTCAATGAAAAATGAAATGAAGTTTGATATTTTAGTGCTTTTTTTTTCTCGCATGTGTTATATTACTGATGAAATGTGTTAGAGTTGGGCTCGTTGTTTGCCACGATTAGGGATTCAGTGCGTTTTGTAGATGGCTACTAAATATTCCTTTTTAATCATTTCACCCCAAACAAGGCAATAAAGCCAATAAAGATGCAAGAGATTACTGAGTGTTAGATAATATTAGAAAAAACTACTGTTAAGGAGAGAGAACAATAAAAGAACATGAATAAAGAAAACAAATGATAACGATTGACATTGCATTTAAATTTTTAAAGTTCAAATTTGACTAGGAAGCAAGAAGCCGGAAGAGAGTTCCACAAGCAAGAATTGTGAGAAAACAAACTGCTAGCATATAACTTACGGTTACATTTAGTCATTTGAATTGAAAAATGACGAGACTTTGTTGCTAATCTAGTACTTAGCTTAAATTCATAAAGTCTAGATACTATAGCGGAAAGTTCATCCGAACAATTACCATGAAAATATTGATCGGAAAGGCGCAGGGAAGCTACATTAAGGCGTTGGGAAAGTGACTGAAGCCGAGATGCCAGGTCATGACTAATAACATTGCAGATTCTTCTTTGGTTTTATCAAGGATCTCTAAATATGTAGCAGGAGCACCAAACCAGATGAGGTAACAACATTTAAAGTATGGACGAATGGTAGACTTATAAATATGTAAGATAGATAATGTATGTAATACATACATACATACAGACAGACAGACAGACAGACAGAGAGAGAGAGAGTTTAGTATGTTGAGTTCGTGGGATACCAATTCCGACTCTTTTTAGTAAAAACGAATTTCTTCTTTATATGTCTGTCTGGACACCGGAGCATCTTTTTAAAAACTGCCGAGAGTTTCGGTTTTGAAAAATCTCCCTTGTTCTGTGATAGTTTGTTGACAATGAGATCAATTCTCAGTGGACGCTCCCAAAAATCAAATTTTGCGAGAAAAAAATTGTCTCTAATATGAAGGCCAGTTATAAGTTTGCCTGAGAAGGGAGATAAATCAGCAGAAAAAAAAAACATTAGAAGTCCAGTCAGGACTATAGTTTCTTTGATACTGTCAATAAGAGATATGGACTAACTGTCATCGCCTTTCTTATTGCTGTCCTCTTGTGTTTATCTTGTAAAAGAAGAGTGGGTTTACTAAAAAGAAATGCTACATGATATATTATGTACAACTATCTCGATGCAGTTTTCCTTCTATGCAGTTAAATTTGTGTATCGATATTGTTTATAAGTTTGAGGGGATTTATTATTATTCAATGATTTTTTTAGTCTACTAAATTCATTCTTTGTGCCGTTTCTGTTTGTACCGCAGTGATTCGGTCAATCTGTTATTTAACCTACATTAGTTGTATTGCAGGGAAAAGAAACGTCGTAGCTTTTTTCAATCGGTGGATTTTGAACTCCTGATTTCATTTTACACGCAACTACAATTTATGACATACTTTCTTCTATGCGTAGAATGTTGGCGATCATGGTTCTCCACAATTTCTCAGTTCCTCTAGCCATTTACATAAGCTTGCTAGGCAGGTTATACACTGTTTTCCTATACCTATCTTGCCATCCGTACGTCCTGTAAGTGTCCAATTTTCCAAACCCTCTTTCCCCGTTATGCGTCCTATAAATTTTAATTAGCTCTTTCTGATGTTAAGCATTAGTGTCCTTATTGTTTCCATTTTCTCTAAAACTTTATCGTTACTCACATGTTCAGTTCATGGCATTCTTAGCATCCTTCTGTAGAACCACATTTCTGTTGCTTCAAGTTCATCTACGAGATCTTCATGCTTTTAATGCATTTCTAACGCAAAAAGATTTAAAATTCACAATCCATGTTTGAAGTTGTGCACCAACCGTGTCCTACTCCGAAGCAATTGCGTGGTGAGAAACAAAAACCAGCAGTCTACAAATTTCCAGAGAGACTATTGAAAGTAGAAGACAAACCCCTGAACTGTGTAAAGTCTTTCACCTATCTTGATAGCAAAGTCAATTACAGTGGAACTTTAGATGATGAAATCATGCATCGGATTGCTAAGGCTACCAGTGCTTTCGGCAAACTTCCCCATCGCTTGTGGAATGAGCGGAGTATTCGACTGGATACGAAAATTCAGGTTTACAGAGCTGTTGTACTTGCCATCCTTTTGTATGGCTCAGAGTCGTGGACTCCATACAGGTAACATATACGCCAGCTAGATGTTTTCCATAAAGGCTATCTGCGTGCAATCTGTGGAGTTAAGCTTCAAGATAGGACATCTAACGTAGACCTGTTTAACAGGTGTAATATTGGAGGAATCGAGACCTTTATCATACAGTTGAAACCTAACCTAAACAAAATCAACTATGGAATCTCTACAAATATCCTTAAATGTCTATAATTGGTAACAGAAGCCATTAGTTTATACCAACGGCTTCCCATACTTAATACTTCTTGAATTCCCACTCGCGTGGTCATGTGTGACGTCATGAGCTGCGGTGCGATTTTCGCTTCTAGTGTCTTATATGCACGTGTTTATTGTTGCTTGGAAATCATCCATGTAAACAATAACAGACTATCATCACTATCTTGTCCGTATATTGCTTAATATATTGTACAGTAATTGACATCTTTGATAATGGCTTATGTAAGCCGAAAGCTTAGATTGGATTAAAAAATATGGATCAATATTGTGATTTTCTTTCTGCGTTTAATAATAATGTTATTAAGCTTATCAGACGTTATGAAAAGAATTTACCTAAAATAAATAGACAACACTTGTCTATATTATTTAATGAAACATGTATGAATATATATATATATATATATATGTGTGTGGGGGGGGTGCGATGAGTAAATTGTCGTCTAAATTATGCAAAAATTAAAATAACGCTGACATCTCATTTTAAAAGATATATTTACCAAAATTACACAAAAACACTAAAGGGTAAATTTATTCTATAAAAACAACATTGGCTTCAACCACGGCATCCAGACAACTTCAGAATCTCTTGCTTCTCTTCTGGACGGTTTCTTTGTTTAAGCTGATGAATGTCGCCATAATCCTTGACTTCAGTTCATCGTTGATGTTACAAGAAGTTTTGTTGGTCTCTCACTCAACTGCTCCCCACACACAATAATCAAGGGGTGCAATCTGGGGAGTTAAGCGGCCAGATGTAAGGGGTGATGTGTTCGCACAAATTGTCTGAGAGCAATAATTGTGTTCTCCTGCTTGCGTAACATGGTGCAGAATCCTGTTGCCAGACATAAGGTCTTTTGGTAGCCACCCTTTTGACTGAGGGAAGCACTAAGTCATCAGGGCACTTGATGTAAGCCTCCGTGCTGAGTCTGAGTACCTCACCAAAAGATTCGGAGTTATTTTCTTATCAGAAAGATCAGAGTGAATTTTCTGAGCTGTCGTACCTTCGTAATCATCATTAGACTCACTCAGGTCTTTTCGAATCCTCTGCATTAACTTCAGATTGACATCCAAATACTCTGAAATATTCGTATCGAAGCTTCCGGCGCGAATTCCAAGTAGTACATTTCCAAATTTCTGGCGGTATGAATTGCTTTATGGTGATCTTTTTTTTCTCAGAGACGCTGCCCAACTGACCCTATTATACTGTGCAATCGACAAAATTGAAAACAAACAACGCGCATGCGCGAAATTAAAACTATAAAATGTCGACAATTTACCCACCGCATCCTATCTGTATGAGTTTGTGTATGTGTGTGTATGTGTGCGTGTCAATTTTACGTGTTTACTTCGATTTCGTCAGTAAAGTATGTCTTAATTCCTAACCAATAACAAAGCTTTTTGCTTCCAGTTTTTCAATACTTTCCGTGGTAAGACTTTTCCATAAATAAATTTTTAAATTAGAATAATTTGCATTGCATTTTTATATAAACATGGGCTATGAATTTCTATACGTAAAAAAATTAGCGATGAAATATTTTAGTATAGAACACTCTGTGTATTAATTATTTAGTCAATTTATTTATTTAATTATTTACTTACATTTTTCGGGGTTTCCTACCGTAGTGCAGGTTCATCTCACAAATCCGTAATTTCGATTTTCACTGAACGATTTATTATTCCAGCTTCGTACTATCTGATTTGAGTTTAATACAAAAACATCTATTTTCAGAATATTGTTGTTACAGGCGTTTTCAGAAAATTTGTATGAGTTTTTGTATGTGTGTGTATGTGTGCGTGTGTGTGCGTGTGTGTGTGCGTGTGTCATATATATACATATTCTGAAATATAACATTTCAACGCGTCTTGAAATACGATTCGGTTGTGGATTGTCAATTTTATTTTATATTTTTTTAAAAAGGAAAATAGAGGAAAATGAGATGCATTTTCGTCATCTGATACTTTTTTTTTATTTCCAAAACAGAAAGAGAACAAAAGACAAGATATCATCCATTTATGCAAATAGTGTCATAAGCGGGTTTATAAGTGGTTCCCAAGTGGAAATTTCACTTTAGAAGACAAAAAAATCTTCAGGTTTGACTGCAGATGCTCATGATGACCAAATTTAAACGCCGATTAAAAAACAATCCAAGTCACATGGTGCGGATCAATGATACTTCATATATCTCTTATGAGTGTTGTAAACCATGTGGAAACACTTGAATGCATGAATCACCATGATGTTCGGTTGCCTTACGAGATTGCCATCTGAGATTGTCAGATCAAATGCAACAAAATGAGCAGTTTTTGAAAAGAACGATTACAGGTGATGATAAACAGATTATTTACAACAATGTGGAGGAAAAATCCAAAGAAGTTGATTCTGTCTATCTGGCGGGATTGAAACGAGCTCCTTCTGCACAATCAGATGTTAAATTTAGACTAGTACTGTTTCCATCTGTAACGATTAAATATAGCAATCGGCAAAAGGCGCCCGGTATCAGCCAATCAGAAGTATGTCCTCTTCTATCACGACAACACCAGATCTCATGTCTGTTTGCACATCTGGTAAAAATTAGAACAGATTAGCGAAGATGCCCTACTACAGTACTGAACTCATTTGAGCCTGAACCTTCAAATTACGACATTCCGATACTAAAAAATTATCTTAATCGGAAGGACTTCATTTCTATGGAAACATTTAAAATCAATGAGACTAGTTCTTCACCGAGTAATATGACATGTTCAGAGAGAAGGAAAAATTGATTGATTGATATTTTACACTTCATCAACACATTGTACCTCAACGTAGTAAGAGATAGGAAAATATTAAATACAAAAGAAGTTTACTGAACAGCTAATTTTCTATATAGCAAAGAATGCTGTAGAGACTCTTCGAAAATCAAGAAAGGACTTAAAGCAGTTAGGGGTGGGGTTCACGGGACGAGTTCTGAAATAATGACAGGTGAACGTGTGAGAAACTACAAAGAAACTGCTACTAAGTATTAGGTTAGTGCAAAAATAATGACGTAATAATGTCGTTTTTTGACATTAACAAATACGTCAAAAAACGACATTGTTACGTCATTATTTTTGCACCAACCTAATATAAGAAAGAAATAGGTTTATATTCTGGGATGCGTATTGAGAAAAGATCACTTGAAGCATTTAACACTTACAGGACATATTAAAAGTAATAAGATTAGGGGAAAACAATGAGTAAACTACTTGATGACTGGATGATAGAAAAGTGGGGAAAAAATATATTGGAAAAGATCAAAAATTTCTTAGAACAACAAAAGACAGGAAATTGTGGAGAGCCATAATCATTCACGTCCTGAAAGGATAGGGCATATAAAGGAAAGAGATCATGAATGTTTAGTTTCAAGCTTGGCGGACCCTTAATAATGACGCAGCGTAAACTTCTTCCTCCAGTATCCCTACTCATTTCCCTGCATTGCAACAAACTGATTGACACGAATATATTGGATTTCTGTGGTGGCTATGATCAATTTAAATTTTCCCACTGGCCCCAAGAATAATGTTTCGAACCCAGGTAAAAAGCAAGGATTTCGAATGCTGATTTGTAAAACAGTTACTCTCAGCTTATAAGATTGGCGTAACTTTTAATTGCCATCTTTTTCATTTACCTTTGTGTCAAAGTTAAAATTAGTAAATGACTAACCTTATAATGCATATCTCTTGCTGATAGTTTCAAAGAAACGCCGGTTTTCATTCAACCTCTTTCTTTCTTTTTTACTGATTTTCCTCTCTGTAACTGTATTCCTATACTTTGTGTCACGCAGATAAGTGCCTTTATATTCAAGTCAAACTTTTTATCTAAAAAAAAAAAAGAAAAAGAAGATTTTCCTGAGTTTCCACAGACGATTAATCCCATTATCAACAGCTAACGAGATCAGTAAGTTTATCTCTATCGTGATTACTACGCGAGAAACAGCTTTTTAAACTTGATACCGTTTTTATTGTACCGGTACACAGGTCGACATACAACGATATGCTTCTTTTTTTTTTAGAAGCTTTTCGTGATTGCTTTCACTTACATATTAATCCCCCGCGAGGCCAACATACTGAACACAAAACTAGAATCAGTTTGTAATCTGAAAGAAATTTATCGGAATTGTGTCTTTTTCGCTGATCTCACGTTTAAAAATTGATAAGTAAAACGTATATACGAGATGATAGCAAAAACCAGTAATTCGAGTGGGGCGCTGAAAACGCTCATAATTGCGCAATGGGTCGCTCGGGATAATATTTTGAAACTATTCTGAGATAGTCTGTAATGTCGTTTGTTTCTGTATAGATTGAATTCCTGTTGCCTTTTCTAGTGTTTTTTTTTTAATGCAATGCCCTATTTCTTAATTATCTGTGATTTGTCCTGACTTCTTGAGAAACATTGTGGAGTGGCTTCTCTATTCGTTCATTACGGTTTTAGATTCAGGGGTTTCTTTTCGCGCTTCTGGTTACCGCCCAAGACTAGAGAGCCCATTCTACCCTTCATTTTAGCGATTATGACTAGAGTGATAAAAAAAAAAGAACAATGCATTTGACACATTTTCTAGGTGACGAGGGGCGGAGAGTAACCGTCACTGAAAATTTTCACATGTTTTGAGAAGTTTTTAAGGAAAAGTATAAGTAAAACATGTTTTTCTTTTTTTTTTTTCCAGCCACTGGTCGCGTTTCAAACGTCTTAAAATATATCTCTTCAAGACCAATCATGATCTGGCCAATCTTCAAGCAACCATAATTACGAAAATCTTAAAAAATTCATTGCACAATCAATGAAGCTCGTCGTTGAATCCCTGACGAGATATGAGAGGTGGGTGGTTTGACTTGAGGATTTTTCAACGAATTGAGAACTTGAGAATGAAGCGATTTCACGAAAAACATTCTGTTTCATTCAAACACATAAGATCCAAAAAACAATCCACGCTAAAAAAAACATACTTACAGAAATAGTCTGAGCATTGAAAGAAACAAAGAAACCTTGTGTTCTGTCTAGAGTTGAGTAATTTAAAGGAAGCTCGAATTTCAAATTTTAAGATCAAATAAAACATTTTAAAAGTTATACTTATTTTTGAGTTCGTTTGTTAAACGAGGAAATATAATTAACAGAAAATTTTTTAACTGTAAAGAGTTTCCGCAAAATCTGGCTCTTTTCTAGCTGAGGATAAAAAAATAAACAATTGCTTGAAGTTGTACCACGATTTCAGGGAACAATTTCGAAATGATTGACAATATCTTTCTTAAGTCGTGTCCAAAGATGAGCCATACGGTTACCGTTATTTTGAGATGCATAACGTGTTTATGACAATACAAGGACTGGGTTAGATAGTTTTCTACTGTAATCCCCACTTTAAAAAGAAACAAGCACATAAAACTGAATTAAGTTCAGAGGGCAATAAGAGAGAAACTGATATTGTTTATGTTTTAAAAAAATTATATTTAGCAGTACATGACCAACATGTTTTTAATATACGCGTACTTTTTATTCTATAGGATTTTACCGCGATGACTTGAATGGTTATGATGATAAACTACATACGCGTCCTGGGTAAGACAATAAAAAACGTCCGACAGCAAGGCATCTGATCAGGAGGTTTTGAGGAGCGTAGAACCACCCCTTAATTGCTGGTGTTCCCAGATCCGCCCTGACCCTGTTAGGGTCCCAGCAATGGGCAAACTGGGGAAAAACACTATGAAAGTGTAAAAATAGGTTTTAATACCAGAAATACTTTGGAAAAATTATTACCAGCAATAAATTTTTGAAGAAAAAAAATTATTGCCAGTAATACATTATTAACAGCAATACATTTTAAAAAAATATTACTAGCAATGCGTTCTTGAAAAAAATATTACCAACAATACATTTTTGAAAAAAAATTACCAGCAATACATTTTTAAAAAAGAAAAATTTATTACCAACTATACATGTTTTGAAAAAAAAAATACCAGAAATAGATTTTTGAAGAAAAAATATTACTAGCAATAAAAATTTGGTCGGCATTAAATAACCCATTGAGGTTGATATGCTTTAAAACAAAACAGACTAAATCAAACCTTGAATAAATTTTTTTTCCTATAATACGAGTATAAAAAATGATAATGAGTTTTGCTCATTGAATTTATTTTTTGATTACTTTTTATCTAATTGATGTCAAAATATTTAATTGCACCTAATGAGGTATTTTCGAATTATTCTCATTTTAAAATTTACTAAAGTAAAAGTGCTACAAAAATAATTAACAAAACCTATTGAATTGGGATTGAAAATTGATTACCGTCACAGTTACTAAAATTAAAAATTCTTTTAAAAATTGTTCACACTCGAAAATACATTTTTCAATTCTTTACGTATGTCTTTTTTTAATAATAAAAATCCCACTGCAAATTTTCAAGTAAATGTTTTAAAAATAAATATTGAATATAGATTTTCTTTCTTGTCAAATCCGAAAGACTCTCAGCAATATATATATATATATTTTTTTTTAGTTTTATTGAATCATTTTTGCTAAAGTTCGGGGTGAAATTTCATTATGTTCACAGTTGATATTGTATAATCTTTTTTACAGAAAAGGGATTTGTTTTTACATAACTATAAAAAGGATTTAGCGAACACTCCTCCAGTTTAAAATATTTCCAAGAGATACTGAAAAGGTGGGAGTGAAATTAGCACCATAAACAATATTTTCACAATGTTTTGTAAAATAATGATATGTTCAACATAGAATTAATTTATTAAAAGAATACGTACTGAAAATTTAATCTAAATCAAATAAATTTATGAATTTGTGGTGAAATTTTTAAAACTGGGAGTAGTTTTTTGAGGGTTTTTTTTACTTTCATTATTGAAAATGCCTGCATTTTGGTGATACGTAAGTGTAAGAATTTCAAGTAAATTTAGTATAATGACAAAAGGAACTCTAGAAAATAGATGGATTTCTGAAAATGTTTATACTTTTCCTTTAATCAATTCACCCCAAGCAAGGCGATAATGCCACAGAGATACAAGCGGCTATTAGCTATAAAAAAGAATGAAAAGACTTTAAAAGGAATCGGAAACCCAATCTTACTCGGGAAACAAGAGATAAGCCGATATTTCTGTTCAAAAGACCAAGACATTTTATAGAAATAAGACAACTTAGATTACAACATACTTTTCTCTATGCGCAGGTTAGATATTCGTTTAGAGCAAATTAAAAATTGAGGTATTAGTTTAATGAATTATATATGGGATAAGAAGATTGTTTTGCGTCAACTTTTCAGGTAGGGAGGGTTTCCATTATAAAAAAATCAATCCAACGAAAGTGTTTTTGTACCAACTTGCAGCAACGGTGAAAAAAAATCTGGGTTTGAAAATTTGACTTCAGAAAAAAGTTGACTATTTTTAAGTTGGCTCTCTGATTAACAATTCCAAAACCCTTGTCAAATACACCACCTGCATATCCAAATTTACAGCACTTGGTATTCCCAAGCGGTCACCCATCTAAGTACAAACCCAGCTCGATTTCATTTAAACTTGGTGATCATTCGATAGTCTATACAGGTAACAATTTTGTTGCTAGTTTCTGGGCTTGGCGAAGGGTTCATTCATTCAGCTGCGGTCAAAGAACGTCACATACTAGTGATGAGCTGTTATGTGAAGATCATCTCGGCACAGTGCAAGGAAGAAATGGATTCATGCCTTTCCCAAGAGTATGATGAGTAAGAGGAATTGAAACATACACTGTTGGAAACTGAATTTCGTATTCGGTGCTGGTAAGCGTTTCGCCACGCCCCGTCCAATTCTGTATGTGTTCATTTTCCGTAAATATAACTCATGCCAAATCCTTTATCTTTCTTCGATTCTCACTCACACACTTCAGAAATGAAAATGAAAGCATATAAAAAGTAAACTTAAATGACTGACAGACACAGTTTGTGTTTGTTAGAATGTGGGGATTTAACTAGCGAGTGCACAGGTGTACTCGTGCGTAAAATTAATTTATCAAGCGTAAAAATTCGTGTCCGTTATCGACGAAACGTCGTCATAACAACTAACTTAAATCAGCTGGCCCTTGGACAATATCAAAACGACTTTATTTAGGGTTGAGCTATTTGTGAAAAAATGCGGAAGCTAAAATTGAAGTTACCAATTTCAATGTCGCCGCTGACATCTTCGACTTCATTATTTTATTTTATGTATTATCACTCGAGTCGTAGCCAGACGATATTTTGACGGGAATCAAATGACAGCAAGTTCCCGCAGCTTACTAAGATTTCTGCAGATGTGGATGTTCCTTTAGGGAGAACCGGTGACTTGAGCCTTTATCGAGACTTAACCCTTTGAGTCCTGCGGTCCTGAACAATGTTAACCTTCTGCCTGAGGTCCTGAGTCAAATTCGCAAATATTTGGTATCTAATTTCTCAAGATATATATAATAAATAGTTACAAGTGTTTACCCACTGTTCAACTGATGGCTGGGCATTACGTCATTTTTCTCTACTGCTGTTCAACTGGTGGTTGGTCATTGCGTCATTTTTCTCTACTGCTATTCAACTGGTGGCTGGTCACTACCTCATTTTTCATTACTGTTGTTCAACCGGTGGCTGTGCATTACGTCATTTTTCTCTACTGCTGTTCAACTGGTGGCTGGGCATTACCTCATTTTTCTCTACTGCTGTTCAACTGGTGGCTGGGCATTACCTCATTTTTCTCTACTGCTGTTCAACTGGTGGCTGTGCATTACGTCATTTTTCTCTACTGCTGTTCAATCGGTGGCTGGGCATTACGTCATATTTCTCTACCACCGGTAAAGCAGTTGTCAGGTCTCAAAGAGTTAAACTCAACCCAGACCTCGTGAAGCTTGTACATACGATCCATCGCCAAAGATGTCGGGAAAATAGTCGGTACTCTCTAAGGCTCCTTGTGATATCCTCTACCTTTACAAGAGCCAGATCAGACATAAAATGAAGTATTGCTACTATACATGGGCAGGAGCTGCCTAGACTTCAGTTTCCTGTCTCGATAAGGTCCAAAAGCATATCTGCGTCTTTTGGGGTGACAAATTATGTTCCACCCTGCAAACTTTTCCCAACGACGAAACTTTCACAGGTCGCTCATTGCTCTATAGCTACTTCCATGGAAAGTGCTCAGCCGAGCTATATTCTTTAGTTCCGGCAGTTCCAACCTGCAAATCAAAGACCCATCATGTTGGCCGGCACATTGTAAGACCTTTTGTGAGAAGTAAGTTCAACTCAAGCTACTATTTTCCACAAATCGCTGCTCTGAGGAACCGACTCCAAAGAGGATGTTTTCTCGATCACGACAAACTTAATTTGTTCAAGTCTAGTTAAACGTTATCTTCCCCGCATATCTGCATAAACAGTGGTTCTTATTGTATACCCTCTACCCAGAGTGGCTCTCGTGAGTTGTACATGAACATTACTGTAAAAACAAAAAGATTGAACAATATCGTCATCTGAATAAATTCAAATAAAGAGTTCAGTCTCTCCTTGCTTTTCCTTAAAAGATGCATAATTTTCTCATGGTTATTTGTGCGAAAGTGAATGCAACAATCACGTTCGGATTTTGAACTCAGCATGCTGCTTATATATCCCGAGCCGATACTCTGTTAGCTTTGCGCTAAAAATACAAGAAAAATCTTAATAGACAAATTTAAACGAGCACTAAACAAATCATAACCCTACACGCATAAACACACACCATACACACATAGTAGCAAAACACTACTAGTCAAGCCACATACACACACACAAACACACCATACCAGACACATGTAGTTACTGTATAGATTTCTTTATTATAAAATAAGAGTACATATGTATAGAGAACGAATATATACACATACACTACCGAAAACAAACACAGTAGACGGACCACAAAGGTCTCTCTCTCTCTCTCTCTCTCTCCCTCACACACACACACACACACACACACGAACCCTACACGCCATACAATTTTTTTGCATATATATATATATATATATATATATATATATATATATATACTATTTCCTTGTAACAAATCAATATATATGTATGGAGAAGGATAACAACATACAAGCAATATACAAAAATACCGAACATTTTAAAAAGATACAGAGGTCATAAAATATGGAAAATAAAGTATAATATATTTTTAAAATCCACATTATAACCAAACACGTTTTCGGCTTCTCTTTTTTCTTTAATATATATATATATATATATATATATATATATATATATATATATCAAAATGTATCAAGACTGTTGCTATGGAGCTAACGTACGTAGAGTAAAGCCACTTGACACAGATAGACGTTGAACTCTCTCGCGCATGCACTCTAAGTTATAACTGTCTTGCTAGCTTCGTTTGTTCGTAACAATGCTTGGAAGGAAAGTGCATAGAGAGTGGTTGATACACCTCACTACAGACGTTCCATGTTAGGAGTGGGTTCTAAGGCAAAAACAATATGTAGCATTACCAGTTACACCCTTGATGATAATCGAAATAGAGATTGAAAGTACTTGGGAAATAAAAGTGATTCACACTGTTACAGTGCATTTCTTGCTTTATTTAATTGCAATATACGGGAAAATATTCCTGAATATGAAAGGATTATGATAAAATAAGCAGACATAATATAAAAAAATTTCAGACATGCCTAATAGAGAATTTGCTTTCTAAATACAGAAATATATATATATATATATATATATATATATATATATATATATATATATATATATAGTTTAAAGGTGTGCTATATTTATGGGATAAAGTGCTCAATATCAGAAATAGAGCGTATGTAAATATAAATATAAAAGTGAACATTGAAGTCAACACTCAGAGGCGACAGGCTGTTTCATGCTGGACGCAATCGTCAGGCCTTACGATTGCGTCTAGCATGAAACAGCCTGTCGCCTCTAAGTGTTGACTTCAATGTTCACTTTTACATATATATATATATATATATATATATATATATATATATATATATATATATATATATATGATAGATATATTCGCTAGATGTATTCGCCAGGCGGCCTGACGATTGCGTCTAGTATGAAACACCCTGTCGTCTCTGGGTGTTTACTTCAATGTTCACTTTATATATATATATATATATATATATATATATATATATATATATGTGTGTGTGTGTGTGTGTGTGTGTGCGTGTGTGTGTGTGTGTGTGTGTAAGAAAATATATGGATATAGATCCGACAGTATGAAAAAACAAACAAAAATCCTTATATGCAATTATGCTGTTTTAATGTTAATATAATGTCAACGTCGGACGTTTCGGTCTAATAAACCATCTCAGGACATATTCATAAAATATAATACAACTTTCAGTTATCTGTTTGGATAAGTCTTGTTCTTATGTCCATCGTCTTTGTCATGTTGAATTGATAATGTTAATTATATTTCATGAATATGTCCTGAAGATGGTTTATTAGACCGAAACGTCCGACGTTGACATTATATTAACATTAAAACTGCATAATTGCATATAAGGATTTTTGTTTCTTTTTTCCGTATATTTTTCTTCATATATATATATATATATATATATATACAAGCTGTCCTCAAAATTTACGTACGTAGTTCAATAACAGGCAATTCTCAAATAATCTATAATTTTAAAATAAGTAAAAACTAAGTTGACTTATCGAACATATGTCAATGTTAATCTAACTGAAGGATAGACCAAGTGTGCCAATTATAATGACAATGTGCTATTGAAATGGCCACCATGTACACCTGACTTGACACTTGTGATTTTTTCTATGATGCTATGAGAAAGGACAGATCTATATATCCTCCCTTCCTACAATCCTAGAGGAACTGAAACAGAGAATCACTGAGGTGCTGGAGAATTTTACGCAAGACATGCTACAGCGTGTGTGGCAGTAGCTGGACTGCCAATTTGACGTGTTTCTTGTCACAGGTGGTGAGCACATTAAATATTTGTGAAGCTTTGTCCAATCTGTTATAAAATCTACATCCCTTTGAAAATTTTATTAGAATTTTGATAAATAAATCTTTTATTGTTGAATATGAAGTCATTTTAATTTCGTTTGCCTGCGACATGTAGTTACTCGGATATTGACATTTTAATTTATGCCAATTTTTTGACAATGGCAAAAATATAACAGAAAGCAGTCGGATATACAAAACATCCGGGCAATTTCTGCCTAATTAATTTCCATAAAAGAAGAAAATTATAAAGACTACAAGAAAAATTAAGTAAAAAAAAAAATCATAACTGCATTATCTTGTCAGTCATTTACAAAGAAACTTGTACTCACTGACACATACACACACACACATCTATATATATGTACAGTGTAACCCGGATATAAGAGAGTTGTCGTGGACCGGAGAAGAAGTCCCTTATATCCGGGTTTCTCTTGTATCCGGGTTTGGTCTATTTTATTTAGGTAAGTATGGCTCTAATTTGGGACCAGAGAAAATCTCTCTAATATCCGAGTTTCTCTTATATCCGGGTTTCTCTTATATCCGGGTCTCATATCCCGGTTGCACTATATATATATATATATATATAGGAATGGGCATGAAAAAATATGTACATACACGCACAAAAACTTACATGTATGTAAGTAAATTTATTCCTCAGGTGTTATAAATACAGTGCTCAATGTTATGAAACAGAGCTATAAGTATATATTAGTGAATATACATAATATCTGATGTCGATAACACTACTCGGAGTTTCATGAAGTTAATGCAATCTTCAGGTGTGGAGATTCTCGGAGATATATATATGCATTATATGGAGATATGGATCATATATATATATATATATATATATATATATATATATATATATATATATATATATATATATATATATATATATATATATTATAGTTTTGGTGCCCACTGTCTTCGAGATACTGACTAAAATGGTTCGGTATGTTAACGGTCTTCAGGGTCAAGGTAAGTAAAATTCCATTGTTCACAGAGTATACGCTTTTGTAGACACCTATTAAATGCTTTAACCAAATTTCCAAATTTTCTATGCAGACCTCATTTAAGCCCGTGAAAACAATACGAGAATTGAAAGACTAATTGTTCGATATATATATATATATATATATATATATATATATATATATATATATATATATATATATAATTACCTCCACTAATTCACTGAAAAGGGGCATAGCATGATGAAAAATGTCTTAACCTTGATAAAAAGAAAGTTTTATCGTACAAAATGTTTATATTATTATTAAGCGGAAGGACCAATATATTGCTTATTTTTTTACATTTTTTAATCCTTTCTAGCCTGTTCGAAATTTCGTTTAAAGATCTCTTTTTTCTACGTCAACGAAGGCAGTGGTCTGCAAAGTTTAGTATAGAAAATTTTAGATTCATTTTGATGGTAAAAACACATTGTTTTGGAAATTCTTGCGAAAATCAAATAATTGTCGGATTTTAATGAAAGTTTTAGAATTTATTAACAAATGAATGAAATTATTAATTAATTTTTTTAGAAAATCTAGGAAAAAAAATTTACATCTGTTTCTACACCACACACACTTAATTTACTTTCTGAAATTTCGAGAAATTAAAA
Source organism: Acanthosepion lycidas (assembly GCA_963932145.1). Lineage (NCBI taxonomy): Eukaryota > Metazoa > Mollusca > Cephalopoda > Sepiida > Sepiidae > Acanthosepion > Acanthosepion lycidas. The sequence goes on from OZ010576.1 coordinate 25,670,732, forward strand.
TTTCCACCACTTCCTAGTTATTAGTTAAAAGCAAGGTTCCTTGGATAATTCAAATCATCCATTTCTTTTGGAGAACAGAAGTACCATTTACCAAAAATCTGTTTTCATTCGTTTTGTGATGTCAACAAATACTCGTTGTCACTTTCGTAATGCTCGTTGTAGTAGAGGCTTTGTAATCGCAGATACAACTTATAGTACGCCTTTGAACAATGCTGGTATCAAACGCCTTCGAATAGCACTCGCACTAATAGTACTTGCTCGATAATACTTGCCCGAATAGTAACCCGGCAAATTTGATCTATGTTCAAACTCAAGTGTCGGTAACGACACTTTTATTTCTATATAACAATTCGTTAAAAAAAAGCCAGTAAAACAAAGATATTATTAATTAATTATTATTTAATTAACAAAGAATTTAATTGCTTTCATAAATAAGATATATTAAGGACATTATTATCTTAAGAAAAAAATGTCGATGAATAATGAATTTTTACAAGAACTGTTTTCATTTTTTAAAATGTTAATTATGATAATTTATTAAGTTTTAAATCTTTTAAAATTCTCTATTAATTTCACGCATTTAGATTATATTTATTATTAAGTAAAAAATAATGTACTAATGATAAGTGGGAAAGCTTAATACAAATCATCAAACGTCTCTATTTTTAAAATGAATTATGAATTTTTTTGTATAAACGTGACAATATTTGTAGATACGGTGTTCATACACATTATCAGAAAATAAGAGCTATAACAGTAAATTTAAAGCCAAAATATCTAAAATTCAATAAAACATTAGATTACGGAGAATATTTTCTTAATTTTTTAAGATTACTGAGTATTTAAAAATAGATATAAAAAGTGCCCAAGTTATATCCAATTTCTTTTTACGAATAAAGCACATGTAGAATAATATTAGACAAACATCAATCTGTCATCAAGCTGTCAACAGATCAACAGATTAAACAAACAGCTACCAACGTATTAAAAATACATTTCTGCGATATTTTAAACTTAAAGTAAAAAATATTTGTTTCAAATCAAATTATTTATAGTTTAAATCATCTAATATGCCTCAAATAAAGTTTCGGAAAAGTACATTTTTGGGGGAAGAATTTTTAATAAAGAGAATTACATTCCAGCAAGAGCGGTCCAAAAATGGCACTGAACTTAGATTTTTAACCAAAAATAAAAACCTCGCCCAGTTAATTTATATTAGTTTTGAAATAGAGCAAAGTATTTTGCTTATTAGAAATATTAAATTTAATATATTAACTTGAAATTATAGCTAAAATAAAAATATAAATAATAATTCTTCATATTTAAATTGTAACACACACACACGCATATATATATATATATATATATATATATATATATAAGTTGTATGGATATGAGTTTGAGACACTAGGTTTCACGCTTTTGCGATCATCAGGTTGTCTGATGATCTTAAAAGTATGAAACCCAGGATCACAAACTCATATCCATAGAACTGAATATGTTAGCTCTATCACTGATATTGAGCGCTATCCACTAAGTACCACGCATATAAAATATAATGTATACATATAAAATATATATTAGTTCAACCGTTATTTTTAATGCATACCCGTATTTAAGTAAATGTTCCAATTTAATTCAAACAGTATTTATTTCGTCTACTGAATTGCACACACGAGAAAACATATTAAAGAAAATGTGATACTCTTTAAAATAAAACGGAGAGTCTACTAAAATAAGGGTATCCACTAAAAATGTAGATTAAAGTTAAAAAGAAAAATATCTCTGATTAAAAATTCCATTAATTCTTTAAGTCGACGTATTTTAAAGTCGACTTATATATA
>OZ010576.1:25675075-25767523 GCA_963932145.1 Acanthosepion lycidas
CCGGAAAATAGGGACAAATTTTTCCGATTCCGATACCGTTTCCGATACCCCCAAAAGTTCCGATTTTTCCGATTCTCGATTCCGATTATGTCCCAACACTAGTAGATATATTCAAAAGTATATCGCTCACTCAATGGAAAATTGTATCTGTTGTAGAGGAGTTTTCACAGTGGAGGCTTGTATTTCAATAAGTCGTCCTAAATTAGGATCGACGTACAAAACGTAGGAAATTGGAAATAAGAGTTAATGACGCAGCAATCTAGTTTTGATGGTTGGTACTTCAATGTCCGATATCGTCTGACTCGCTCAACACGACTCAGCTCCACTGGCACTGCTACTTATTATCTGTGGGAGAGTCTATTATAATAGAATAGGTACTATGGTATAACAGTATCTCAGCGAATTGATACACAGGCAAGACTGAAATTGTTGCACTTTTGGCTTCGTATTTCGCTTTGTTGTTATTAATGATGCAGAGTTAAAACACCATATCATCCGATAAAATGTTACAACAATGTCTCTTGTTAGTAACCAAGATTGTAGCAACTGAAACACATGAAAGATGAAAACATTGCTATTTTTCCTACTCACAAATTTCCCGACAATTTATTAGGAAATTTCTGACGGGGGTGGGCACAAAACTGGGGGCTCACAAATTATTTCTTGGGGGTCATATGCCCGTCTGCGAGACCCTGTGTCTCCGCCACTGTTTGCAGACTATTTTTGGCACCATAGCCTGGTTGAAAAATTTTGTTGGGGTGACATTGTGTCGCCCCCCACTCACCCCCTCTCCCCCCTCGCCCTCTCGCCCCCTAGCTACGCCACTGGATGAGAACGAGTTTTTCTTAGGAAATGGCATCGTCTAAATGTACATACGACATATATCCATCCACATCAGCTCCTGTTTGACGTAAGTTGCTTGTCATTGATTTCAAACCGATGAATCATGACCCATTTATGGAAAATAATTTCTTAATATGTGCTTCTTTCCTTATTTTAAAATTAATGTATGTTTTATTGATTTGATCTAAGGAAAACCCACCAACCTTATAACCAACCATCTTCTTTCCTTTATTTTTCTTTTTTTTTTTTCGTAAAAAGAGGTTGTATTTTGCTTTTAAATCTGATTAGATTGTTCACTCGCCAGTAATTTACAATCGCCTGATGAGATGCACATTGTATGCACATCGAAACACGAATGCAATTGTGTAGGGATTCTGATATGTTTTTAATGTAATATCCTAATATATATATAGCAATCCTTCGTTTATGCATGTTTCATTAAAAACGACAGACAAGATATTACGGTTAAGCTTTTTATTTAATTTTTCTTGTGTTCGAACAAGAGCTTTCTTTTCTGGACAAAGAGTGTGGAAAAACTATACAAATGTTTTATATTTCCGAGCGCTTTCGGCTAAACCTTTAGCCATTATCAAGAATGATTCGATTTTTAGCTTAATTGAGTGTGTGCCGACTTTCGCGTTGTGAGCTGTTATTAGTTTGTTTACGAACCTTTTTAAAGTCTCGGTGGGTTCTTTTCAGTTTAGCGAATTTAATTAATATATATATATTTAATTAATACTACAGGGATTATTTGCACAACGATCACAATTTACTTATTTAACGCGATCCAAAAATTTGTCCAAATTTCCACTCGCTGGTAGGTACTTGTGGCTATGGCAGCAACATCTCCCAGATTGTCTTCTTAAATATAAATGGCTTTTGTCTCTTGGCCTGGACAGAGGAGAGATCCAACAGAAATACGATATTCAAAACATATGGTTCAGAACTGTTTTAATTGCAGCAGTTGTTCGCAGATTCGTTTGAACAATTCCTAGTGGGTTGCCGTTCCTTACCAATTGCATCGATTTGTGTGTGTGCGCGGGTTTGTGCGCGTGCGTGTGTGTGTGTGTTACTTCTGGGATAGTTTTGTATTATTCGCCTCATTATGTTTCTTTTTCTAACTCAGCACCAACTGTATTTACTATTTTGTTTGTTCGTCACTTTGTGATTGTTATTTCATTTAATTAGTAACTCGTGACTTTCACTGGAGATCAAGTGAAAACAAGTCTTCAGTATAGTCCAGAAGTTTTCTCACTATCGTCCCTGATTTTAGCGATGTTATCGGTATTAAGTGTTATTGTTATTAGTTGAATTTGTCTTATTGTTATCACTGGAGGCTATGTAGCTGTTGCATCTCGGGAACATTTGTTTTCATTAATCTCTACGTCTTTACTCAGTTTACGCAGGTACCGGCACCACAGCAGTCTGGATAATCTCTATTCTTTCCAATTCCGAATCTCGTTTGTTGTGTTCCATGTACACCAATTATTAGGTTGGTGCAAAAATAATGACGTTTTTGACGTTAAAAAATACCTCAAAAACCGTCATTATTTTTGTACCAACCTAAAATAATCGTCAAGACCGTAAGCGCCATATGCCAAGCCTTTCTAGGTTCCTGAATATTGTCCTGCTACTTTTTAACAATGTTTTGTTTAGACTTCGTATTTTGTTCTGCTGCTACGGTAACACCGCTGGAAACTCATTAAAAATTACAGAAAAATCCAATAGATTGAAATAATAAACTCTGTACCAACCTCGGCTCACTCAGAAATTGACTCATTTTTGTACACAAAATAAGCTACAGATTTGAATTTCCCTATTCGTATTTATTAACCAATCAGCGACTTTAGCTCAAACACGCTGAAGGATTTTAAATTCTATGCTTGTTGGCTGCTACAAAAATTGAGAGTTCACTCCAGAAAATTATCAAAAATATTTCTCCGCCACAAAAATAGATATTTAAAAATTGAAAAAATATTTATTAACCAAGAAAATTCTGAGTTTATTAAATCTAATTTTATCTCTTTCAAATCTATTCTTTCCTATAAATAGTAACATTAGTTTTCTAGGATTCCTTGATTTGTGCACAAGTTGATTACTCACACCTTTCGTATAATTAATTACTCAACCTTTCATATATTTACTGAGTAACTTTTTGCAAAAAAACTCGCGATTTGAAAGTAAATTAAGTACACGAAAAATAGAACGGAGTCAACAAGTATTAGTAGTAATAACTAGAAAAAGAATGATTACTGCTACTACTGAAAACTTACACGCTTACATAAAACAACGTAAATTCGTGACTATCACGTTAAGTGAGCATGTTAAGCTTTTCAGTCATACTAACGCAATTATTTCTGTTGTGTCGTAAAAAAACAAAAATTAAATACTTTTGTGGACTTTATTTACGAGGTTTTCGTTTCTTTAAACTTGAAAAAAAAACAAATATTGAATACTAATAATTTAAAATTTCTAGACTGCGTTGGAAGATAATTTCTTTCTTCACTTGCCGCGTGATTTTTCTTCTACACACTCACGATCCAGCAGGTTTTGTTCTCCTTGGTTACGGTGATCTAATCCGGCGTTGATGCTTGTTTGGGTAGGGTAAATCTAGATCTCATTATACCGAAAGAAACCTGGCACGTAATACGCCCCACACAATCAAAGAAAAAAGATACACCTAGGATTTGAACTGGGATTATTTCTGGTCAACGAATGCAGAAATACGTAACCGCACATTTGTATCTGGTTTTGCAAGCGAGAATGTTAGATAGATATATATAAACAACCTCCCCAGAGATGAGTGGGGACAGTCTCTCAGGAATCAAAGACAGAAAATATCATGGCGACGTTAGATTTACAGGGGTCACATACCATAGACTGGCCGAAAATAGCCTCATGTTATCATTATCGTTAAGTAATGAAGACTCAAGTCTCGTGTTATCATCATCGTTAAATAATGAAAATTAAAGTCTCGTGTTATCATTATAGTTAAATAATCGAGACTCAAGTTTCGTGTTATCATTATCGTTACGTAATGAAGACTCAAGTCTCGTGTTATCATTATCGTTAAGTAATGAAGACTCAGGTCTCGTGTTATCATAATCGTTAAATAATCAAGACTCAAGTCTCGTGTTATCATTATCGTTAAGTAATGAAGACTCAAGTCTCGTTTTATTATTATCGTTACGTAATGAAGACTCAAGTCTCGTGCTATCATTATCGTTAAGTAATGAAGACTCAAGTCGTGTTATCATTATCGTTAAATAATCAAGACTCAAGTCTCGTGTTATCATTATCGTTAAGTAATGAAGTCTCAAGTATCGTGTTATCATTATTCTTAAATAATCAAGACTCAAGTCTCGTATTATCATTATCGTTAAGTAATGAAGACTCAGGTCTCGTGTTATCATTATCGTTAAGTAATGAAGACTCAAGTCTCTTGTTATCATTATCGTTACGTAATGAAGACTCAAGTCTCGTGTTATCATTATCGTTAAATAATCAAGACTCAAGTCTCGTGTCATCATTTTGTCAGCATCCCCATTTCTTCACACAATATTCGAAGGTATCTTATATATTTTTAAAAAAATTATGCTGATACTATTTTTGCTATAAAAAATTCGAGTCATGCATCGTCAGCTCGAGACTTTAATATGGATGTCATGCATGACACCAAACCCGTTCAGAAATATCTAAAGTATCTGCTATATTCAACCATTTACCTAATTATCTTATTTTGAAAAAAATTTTTAAGAGAAAGATTTTATAAATTCCAATAGACAGTAGTAAAAGCTGTTCGCACAATGAATCAAAGCTAACCGTCCAGACATTGTTTTTAGAGACTGCAAATAAAAAAATTGCCTCTTTATTGTTATTGAAGTCCCTGCAGACTGCAATGTATCTTTGAAGATTTTCAAAAGCTATCAAAATACAAGGACAATGAAATCGAAATCTCAAAAATGTAGCCCATGGGAACATCCAAAATCCCTGTCGTAGTTGGAACCCTCGGATTGGTTGGAAAAGTTTCCAGTAGACTCATTGAAGGGATTCCTGCAAGACCATGCCTTAATGAAATACAAAATATTGTTTTCACGATAACACCCCCTTTCAAAGGGCTTTATTTGTATAAAACATGTATTGTTGTTCTTTTTCTTTTAATTGTCCAGTGGAAAATGTCATGATGCCATTCCTGAACTTAGGTCTCTGGGCGTGACCGGGAAAGAAATGTTTACACACCAGAAATCAAAGGAAACAAAACAACGATAATAATTCCCTGATGCTACACCAGGCATGGCTCTCAGAGTTTCTAATCTTAATAGATTAGATGTGTTAACACGTACATGTTTTGTATTGGGGAATTAAGATAAGCTACAGTAAATATCCCGTTCAGTAGCACAGATTTGCTGGTTGGTAGCTCGACCTTAAACAATTGAACATGTAGCCTTAGGTGCTGAGACAGTGCGAATCTCTGTTCATGCGTGAAATTTGAAAAAGTTCAATATGGGCGGATGACGAGAAGGTTGTTTTTTTCATTATTCTGAAAAATGAGGCAGTCAAAGCGACTTTGGTGTCACAGGACGATGGATATTTGGCCTGGAAACATTTGGTCGAACGGACATTTGACCGACGGATATTTGGCCGATGGACATTTGGCCTAGAGACATTTGTTCGAACGGACATTTGGTCGAGAGACATTTGGTCGAACGGACATTTGGTCGAGACACATTTGGTCGAACGGACATTTGACCGACGGATATTTGGCCGATGGACATTTGGCATAGAGACATTTGGTCGAACTGACATTTGGCCGAGAGACATTTGGTCGAACTGACATTTGGGCGAGAGACATTTGGCTGAAGGATATTTGGCCGATGGACATTTGGCCTAGAGACATTTGGTCTCACTGACATTTGGCCGAGAGACATTTAGTCGAACTGACATTTGGTCAAACTGAAATTTGGTCGAGATACATTTGGTCGAACGGACATTTGGCCTACGTATATTTGGCCGATGGACATTTGGCCTAGAGACATTTGGTCGAACTGACATTTGGGCGAGAGACATTTGGTTGAACTGACATTTGGGCGAGAGACATTTGGCCGACTGATATTTGGCCGATGGACATTTGGCCTAGAGACATTTGGTCGAACTGATATTTGGCCTAGAGACATTTGGTCGAACTGACATTTGGTCGAGAGACATTTGGTCGAACGGACATTTGGCCGAGACACATTTGGTCGAACGGACATTTGACCGACGGATATTTGGCCGATGGACATTTGGCATAGAGACATTTGGTCGAACTGACATTTGGCCGAGAGACATTTGGTCGAACGGACATTTGGCCGACGTATATTTGGCCGATGGACATTTTGCCGAGAGACATTTGGTCGAAATAACATTTGGGCTAGAGACATTTGGTCGAACTGACATTTGGTCGAATTGACATTTGGGCGTGAGACATTTGGTCGAACTGACATTTGGGCGAGAGACATTTGGCCGACGGATATTTGGCCGATGGACATTTAGCCTAGAGACATTTGGTCGAACTGACATTTGGCCGAGAGACATTTGGTCGAACTGACATTTGGGCGAGAGACATTTGGCTGACGGATATTTGGCCGATAGACATTTGGCCTAGAGAAATTTGGTCGCGCTGACATTTGGCCGAGAGACATTTGGCCGAGAGACATTTGGCCGAACTGATATTTGGTCAAACTGAAATTTGTTCGAGATACATTTGGTCGAACTGACATTTGGCCTACGTATTTTTGGCCGATGGACATTTGGTCTAGAGACATTTGGTCGAACTGACATTTGGCCTAGAGTCATTTGGTCGAACTGACATTTGGGCGAGAGACATTTGGTTGAACTGACATTTAGGCGAGAGACATTTGGCCGACTGATATTTGGCCGATGGACATTTGGCCTAGAGACATTTGACCGACGGATATTTGGCCAAGAGACATTTGGTCGAACTGACATTTGGGCGAGAGACATTTGGTCGAACTGACATTTGGGCGAGAGACATTTGGCCGACGGATATTTGGCCGATTGACATTTGGCCTAGAGACATTTGGTCGAACAGACATTTGGGCGAGAGATATTTGGGCGAGAGACATTTGGCCGACGGATATTTGGCCGATGGACATTTGGCCTAGAAACATTTGGTCGAACTGAGATTTGGGGGAGAGACATTTGGTCGAACTGACATTTGGGCGAGAGACATTTGGCCGACAGATATTTGTCCGATAGACATTTGGCCTAGAAACATTTGGTTGAACTGACATTTGGGCGAGAGACATTTGGTCGAACTGACATTTGGGGTTAGAGACATTTGGTCGAACTGACATTTGGGCGAGAGACATTTGGCCGACAGATATTTGTCCGATAGACATTTGGCCTAGAAACATTTGGTTGAACTGACATTTGGGCGAGAGACATTTGGTCGAACTGACATTTGGTCGAGAGACATTTGGCTGATGGATATTTGTCCAATAGACATTTGGCCTAGAAACATTTGGGCGAGAGACATTTGCTCGAGACACATTTGGTCGAACGGACATTTGGCCTACGTATATTTGGCCGATGGACATTTGGCCTAGAGACATTTGGTCGAAATGACATTTGGCCTAGAGACATTTGGTCGAACTGACATTTGGGCGAGAGACATTTGGCCGACTGATAATTGGCCGATGGACATTTGGCCTAGAGATATTTGGTCGAACTGACATTTGGGCGAGAGACATTTGGTCGAACTGACATTTGGGCGAGTGACATTTGGCCTAGAAACATTTGGTCGAACTGATATTTGGGCGAGAGACATTTGGTCGAACTGACATTTGGGCGTGAGACATTTGGTCGAACTGACATTTGGGCGAGAGACATTTGGCCGACGGATATTTGGCCGACGGATATTTGGCCGATGGACATTTAGCCTAGAGACATTTGGTCGCACTGACATTTGGCCGAGAGACATTTGGCCGAGAGACATTTGGTCGAACTGACATTTGGTCAAACTGAAATTTGTTCGAGATACATTTGGTCGAACTGACATTTGGCCTACGTATATTTGGCCGATGGACATTTGGCCTAGAGACATTTGGTCGAACTGACATTAGGCCTAGAGGCATTTGGTCTAACTGACATTTGGACAATAGACATTTGGTTGAACTGACATTTGGGCGAGAGACATTTGGCCGACTGATATTTGGCCGATGGACATTTGGCCTAGAGACATTTGGTCGAACTGACATTTGGCCTAGAGACATTTGGTCGAACTGACATTTGGTCGAGAGACATTTGGTGGAACTGACATTTGGCCTAGAGACATTTGGCCGACGGATATTTGGCCAAGAGACATTTGGTCGAACTGACATTTGGGCGAGAGACATTTGGTCGAACTGACATTTGGGCGAGAGACATTTGGCCGATTGACATTTGGCCTAGAGACATTTGGTCGAACAGACATTTGGGCGAGAGACATTTGGGCGAGAGACATTTGGCCGACGGATATTTGGACGATGGACATTTGGCCTAGAAACATTTGGTCGAACTGACATTTGGGCGAGAGACATTTGGTCGAACTGACATTTGGGCGAGAGACATTTGGCCGACGGATATTTGGCCGATGGACATTTGGCCTAGAGACATTTGGTCGAACTGACATTTGGGGGAGAGACATTTGGTCGAACTGACATTTGGTCGAGAGACATTTTGCTGATGGATATTTGTCCGATAGACATTTGGCCTAGAAACATTTGGGCGAGAGACATTTGCTCGAGACACATTTGGTCGAACGGACATTTGGCCTACGTATATTTGGCCGATGGACATTTGATTTAGAGACATTTGGTCGAACTGACATTTGGCCTAGAGACATTTGGTCGAACTGACATTTGGGCGAGAGACATTTGATCGTACTGACATTTGGGCGAGAGACATTTGGCCGACTGATAATTGGCCGATGGACATTTGGCCTAGAGACATTTGGTCGAACTGACATTTGGGCGAGAGACATTTGGTCGAACTGACATTTGGGCGAGTGACATTTGGCCTAGAAACATTTGGTCGAACTGACATTTGGGCGAGAGACATTTGGTCGAACTGACATTTGGGCGAGAGACATTTGGCCGACGGATATTTGGCCGATTGACATTTGGCCTAGAGACATTTGGTCGAACAGACATTTGGGCGAGAGATATTTGGGCGAGAGACATTTGGCCGACGGATATTTGGCCGATGGACATTTGGCCTAGAAACATTTGGTCGAACTGAGATTTGGGGGAGAGACATTTGGTCGAACTGACATTTGGGCGAGAGACATTTGGCCGACAGATATTTGTCCGATAGACATTTGGCCTAGAAACATTTGGTTGAACTGACATTTGGGCGAGAGACATTTGGTCGAACTGACATTTGGGGTTAGAGACATTTGGTCGAACTGACATTTGGGCGAGAGACATTTGGCCGACAGATATTTGTCCGATAGACATTTGGCCTAGAAACATTTGGTTGAACTGACATTTGGGCGAGAGACATTTGGTCGAACTGACATTTGGTCGAGAGACATTTGGCTGATGGATATTTGTCCAATAGACATTTGGCCTAGAAACATTTGGGCGAGAGACATTTGCTCGAGACACATTTGGTCGAACGGACATTTGGCCTACGTATATTTGGCCGATGGACATTTGGCCTAGAGACATTTGGTCGAAATGACATTTGGCCTAGAGACATTTGGTCGAACTGACATTTGGGCGAGAGACATTTGATCGTACTGACATTTGGGCGAGAGACATTTGGCCGACTGATAATTGGCCGATGGACATTTGGCCTAGAGATATTTGGTCGAACTGACATTTGGGCGAGAGACATTTGGTCGAACTGACATTTGGACGAGTGACATTTGGCCTAGAAACATTTGGTCGAACTGATATTTGGGCGAGAGACATTTGGTCGAACTGACATTTGGGCGTGAGACATTTGGTCGAACTGACATTTGGGCGAGAGACATTTGGCCGACGGATATTTGGCCGACGGATATTTGGCCGATGGACATTTAGCCTAGAGACATTTGGTCGCACTGACATTTGGCCGAGAGACATTTGGCCGAGAGACATTTGGTCGAACTGACATTTGGTCAAACTGAAATTTGTTCGAGATACATTTGGTCGAACTGACATTTGGCCTACGTATATTTGGCCGATGGACATTTGGCCTAGAGACATTTGGTCGAACTGACATTAGGCCTAGAGGCATTTGGTCTAACTGACATTTGGACAATAGACATTTGGTTGAACTGACATTTGGGCGAGAGACATTTGGCCGACTGATATTTGGCCGATGGACATTTGGCCTAGAGACATTTGGTCGAACTGACATTTGGCCTAGAGACATTTGGTCGAACTGACATTTGGTCGAGAGACATTTGGTGGAACTGACATTTGGCCTAGAGACATTTGGCCGACGGATATTTGGCCAAGAGACATTTGGTCGAACTGACATTTGGGCGAGAGACATTTGGTCGAACTGACATTTGGGCGAGAGACATTTGGCCGATTGACATTTGGCCTAGAGACATTTGGTCGAACAGACATTTGGGCGAGAGACATTTGGGCGAGAGACATTTGGCCGACGGATATTTGGACGATGGACATTTGGCCTAGAAACATTTGGTCGAACTGACATTTGGGCGAGAGACATTTGGTCGAACTGACATTTGGGCGAGAGACATTTGGCCGACGGATATTTGGCCGATGGACATTTGGCCTAGAGACATTTGGTCGAACTGACATTTGGGGGAGAGACATTTGGTCGAACTGACATTTGGTCGAGAGACATTTTGCTGATGGATATTTGTCCGATAGACATTTGGCCTAGAAACATTTGGGCGAGAGACATTTGCTCGAGACACATTTGGTCGAACGGACATTTGGCCTACGTATATTTGGCCGATGGACATTTGATTTAGAGACATTTGGTCGAACTGACATTTGGCCTAGAGACATTTGGTCGAACTGACATTTGGGCGAGAGACATTTGATCGTACTGACATTTGGGCGAGAGACATTTGGCCGACTGATAATTGGCCGATGGACATTTGGCCTAGAGACATTTGGTCGAACTGACATTTGGGCGAGAGACATTTGGTCGAACTGACATTTGGGCGAGTGACATTTGGCCTAGAAACATTTGGTCGAACTGATATTTGGGCGAGAGACATTTGGTCGAACTGACATTTGGGCGAGAGACATTTGGGCGAACAGACATTTGACCGACGGATATTTCAATGAAAATGTACAAGTAAAAATCATAACAAACAATACTTTAAGTATTTTAATTAACAGTTTTATAAGGAAGAATAGGACTAATAATTGTACATTAGTGTACTATGAATATATTGGTGTGAGCAATTATTGACAGAAAATCCCCTATTTCTCAGCGATTGACGTATGGTTGTGCTTAATTTTTGATTAAAATAATTATTGCTGAAAAAAAAAATTTAAAAAATGAAAAATTTAATAAAATAATGTTCAATCTCACCGTTTCGTTATTTTGAACAAGGTCAACACTATTACGATAACGATTGTGACATATAAGTACGCCACTACATTTTCGGCTAATTGTCAATTCGATTAAATGTCCAAAATGTCCATCGTTCAAATGTCCATCGGTCAAATGTCCATCGCTTAAATGTCCCTTGGCCATATATCTGTCGCTCAGATTTCCATCGGTCAAATATCCGTCGCTCAAATGACCCTCAATCAAATATCCGTCGCTCAAATGTACATCGGCCAAATGTCCGAGTATCATTAAGCGTTAAAATCTCATCTTTTCCTCCGATAAGACATTTTTTTTTGCTTTTTGTCATTTCTTGTTTGCATATAATTGGTCCTGATGCAATTTTTCTAAACAGCAATCAAGCGATTCGGTTTTTCTTTTCAAGTGCCTCACCTACGTAAACAGGTCTATGATTGCTCGCCATTGATCGTCTCTAATCATTCAATTCTCCGAGAAGAGTTTTCCTTATTTTGTTTGTATTGTATTCCATACGATTTGCACTTTATTTTCCTTTTTTTATAATTTTTTTCCGAACAGTTTTCAAGATCCTTTCACAGCTCTGTCGAGCCTATTTCATTATTCCTTTTCTATCCCTTCAAATACGGTCAAACGATGCTGACTTCGATCTTCCTTTCCTTTTGCCTATAATCTGGTGATGCATGTAGAGATTTTGGGACTTTATTATTAGTAATATTCTCCTCCGTTGACCAATCGATTCAACTTCCTATATTTCTCAGCAGAGGAAACATCCTTTATACCACACAAGCAAGATTTCTTTCCATTTCTCGTATCTTCTTTCCAATTTTTCTTCTTCTTCTTCTTCTTATTATTATTATTTCTTTTAATTTGTGTTGTATTCTCATTTCTTTCCGGTTTTCAACCAGAGATCTAACGTCAGAAATAGCATCATGGCATTTTTTCGCTAAACATTATTGTAAAAAATATAAAACGAAAATTAAGCCGTTCGTAAGATGTGAGCTGTACCTGTGAGGACATTTTTTGTATTTCTTAAAGACATAGGTTACCAAGGATCCGTTTAATGATTCTATCAGAACTTTTTTCCAATCAGCCTGAGGGCTCCAACTAAAACTAAAATTATTGATGACCTCATTTTCGACATGTTTTAGATTTCCAGATACTTGTATTTTAATAGGTTTTTAAAGATCTTCAAAGATACATTACAGTCTTCAAGGATTGCCAGGTGAATAAGAAAGCACATTCTGTTTTTGTAGCCTTTGATCACGATGTCTGGGGGATTAGATTTGATTGTTCTGTTTGTGTGTATTTTAAAGCCTCATAAAATTGTTACAGCTTCTGTATCTGTAACCGGGTCTGAGTGATATTCATATCAGTTTCTTGCAGTTTTCTTTCCATAAAAGATTTTCCGATGCATATATTGGCTCACTCTGTCATGAAGAGTTTTATATCCAGTGGGTGCTAATACTGTGCAACCTGATACAAGGTGGTCATTTTTTTCTGGATATGTATCACAGAATTTGCATTTTCGGTTAACACAATTTTTCATTATTATTATTATTATTATTATTATTATTATTATTATTATTATTATTATTATCGTCATCACCATATTTCAAATTCTGCTATGGTCACACTACCTAGCAAATCTTTGCGAAGACCTAAGGCAGGCAGTGGTGTATTATTAAGGCTACGTTTTATGATTTGTTTTTCTAACCCCCATAACAGAACACGCGTTATATGGACAGAGTTCTTCTTGTATTTATCAAGGCAATTTTTTCGCATTTCTCTTAAGCTGGGCGTTCCAGAGATTTTTTCAGTATGTTGTTGTGCTCCTTTTTTATCATTCCAAGCGCACCTACTATGACTGATACTATTCTTTTCAATTTTCACATTTTTTTCGGATATTTATCTTCTTAACTGAATGTTTGTATTTCATCTCCTTCACTATTATTATCATTATTATTATTATTATTATTATTATTATTATTATTATTATTATTATTATTATTATTATTCAGTCGAGGCTGAGAACCAAATGATAACTCTTTTCAAAATTCCAGTATTTTTCGCAATAACCTTGCCGATTCTGACACTGCAGTCATCTGGACAGGCCTTCATCGAATATTAAGTTACCCGAGTCTTGCCTCTTGGGACGCCTCTTCTGTTATATACTTAGCTGGCTTCGTTTGCAAGATTGGCCAAAAGAGAAGAAATGAGTGTAGGAAAAGCGAACTTTCCTACTTTACTAGCTGGCGGGGAAGGGCCATTTTGCTTTTCGTAAGAAGCATTCCAAAGAAATTGTCTTTTACATGAGCTGAAACGCCGTCTTCCAGTGTGCTACGCCTTTTTCCGGATGAGGATGATCAGTCCCATAACTCTCTATCTTTAGTTGCCCTCAGTAATTTTAGATCTTCCTTTATAAACGCATTTTGTCCTCGTTCTTCTATCGATAAATTACATTACTTTCTGTTCCCCCCTCTCTCTCTCTCTCACTCTCGCTTTCAGTATACCCTGTGATTGTTAAGATCTCTAGTCCGTCTTTCCTCATTTTATGCCCCATATATTTCAACTATTGCTATCTGACTGTAAATATAACTTTTCTTGTTGTTCTCATTTTGTTGTTCTCAGCAAGACTCAGTAGAACCAAATCTCTATTACTTCAAGTCTATTCTTCATCTGTGATGTAATTTTTCAGCATCCAGCGCTATAAAGTAGATTAGATATTACATAATAGTTCAGTTGCCTTCCTTTTTCTGCTTCTAACAATATTTTCTTATATCGTAATTTTTAGACGTCATATTCCGCTGTTCTTATGAGCCTTCAGATTAAAGTGTTGCATTCTCCATTTTCTATTGCTATACTACACAAACAGATAAACGTCTGTACCTGCTTGCTTTTGACATCCCCATTATGTAGCTAGCATCTTAGATTGTCTCTTTTGCTGGCGACCATGCATTCTGTCTTCTCATAGTTAGTAGTCTGTCTCATTAATATATTTTCAAACGCCGTATCAATAAGAAAAAAACATAAGGTTTCCATGCTTTCGTCTTTTTATCTGTGCTGTGTCTCTCCAGAACGTTGGCAATTTTGACTATCCACATATATACTAGTTTCTTTCATGACTTTCTGTTTTGGTGTTGTTTGACTAATTGTATTATCTAATCTTTTGTTGCTTCCATGTATGTTATTAGGTTGGTGCAAAAATAATGACGTAATAATGTCGTTTTTCGACGTTAAAAATACGTAAAAAAACGATATTATTACGTCATTATTTTTGCACCAGCCTAATAGTAAGCCAATAGATGGCGTCTTACTGAATATGACCCCTTCCATCTTCTTTACGGTCATCTTTCGATGATTTATGTCTTAGAATCCATTCGTCTCAGGTCGTTCAGAGTCCAGTTCAAGATGTTGAAACCATATTGAACCACTGGAATGGCAAGTCTATCAATGGCCATAATTCTGTTTTGGTAGGTTTTATGGCTCTTTTTCTCTTTTTGTTATCTCTCCTAAACCCTATTTTGACATCCATTTACTAAAGTTCGCTCGGCAGGCCCTGAATTTTTTCTTCTGTCCCTCTTGCCTTCTATCCGTCCTGTGAGTATCAAATTTTCCGAACCCTCTTTTCTCGTTATGTACCCCAGAAATTTCAACACTCTGCTTTTAAGTATAAGTGTACTTTTTGTTTTCATTTTCTTTAAAAACTTCATAGTTACTCACATATTCAGTCTATGTTATTCTCAGCATTTCTCTGTAGAATCACATTTCTATTATTTCAAGTATCTTCTTCCTCTATGACGAGATTGTCCAGCATTCACTGCCATATTTGTTGTCTCTTCCTCCATCTAAAAAATGTAACATTATTGCGCATTGTCTGCATTGCTCAAGAGATATTTTACTGAGAAATAATTCTTTTCAAATGCCATGTGCCTCTCCACGGCTTCCTTTCCTTTATTATCTGGGAATTACCACGCGCTCTTTGGAAGGATAGTGGAGTAGTGTACCATTGCTGTTTCCGACTCTCAATAAGTATGTTATCTTTCATAAACCTTGTTCCGCCATCCATTTACTCAAGCTCGCTAGCTAGGTTATGCGCTCTCTCTCTCTCTCTCTCTCTCAAGACATTAGAAACGTTTAATCTCAGCTAATCTCTTTCAAAATTATTGCCTTTGATTATAATATTGGATATCTTGTATTAACCAGTACATTCTTTTTCAAGAATTAGAGTATGTTAATATAAAAGGTGAAAAAAATAAATTTCCGCATATAATGTATTTTTATTTTAAGACAGGTAAAAACATTAAATCCAAAAATGAGACAATTCATCTGTGTTGTTTATGGAAAAAGTATTTTGATTAATCAAATGCATCAAACGTAAAGGGGACACAGGTTGGGATTAGCATTACATTGAGAATAATCAATGTTATACGGAGAAGGTGATTGCCAACATACATATTTAGAAATTCCTAATCAAGTGTTGAAAATGTTTTTAATTGTGGTCCACATGAACTAAGTGAAAATAGCTGTTAGACCGGATTAAAATATTCGATTTTGCAAACCATTTTTACCAGACAATGATAAGTGGATACTTTACAACTGTATGTGACCAAAAGTCATCAGTACCAACGCTAACTAATTGCAACAAAGATATCTGTCTGTTTTCATCCAAAGAAGCTGATATCTGTATATATATATAGCGAAACTGTCTGTCTGTGGATGACAATATATATATATATATATATATATATATATATATATATATATATATATATATATATATATATATATATATATATATACTTTGCGATCGCATATAGCGTGAAACCCTGGGTCACAAACTCACATCAACCCAACTAAATATGTTATCTCTCTCACTGATATAGAGCGCTTTCCAATAAGTACTGCGCATATATAATATACAAATAATATATATAAAAAGTGCATATATATATATATATATATATATATATATATATATATATATACACACACACACAACTTTCATTTAAAACGACCGAGTCATGTAATTTGATAATTGTGTATTTGTGTAGTAATCCCTCTTTTATATGAGTTTCATTAAAACGAGTGACAAGGTTTTAAGGAAACTTGTATAAAAGATGGATTGCTGCCCAACAATTGCAACCAACAAGGAAATTAACACTACAAGAAAAATTAAATAAAATATTTAATCGCAGTACCTTGTCAGTCGTTTTTAATGAAACTTGAATAAAGAGGAATTTCTTCGAAAATACACAAATATATATATATATGTCAATATTTATGTGTCAATATTTCTGAGATGAGGTATGATCTACACTATTTACGTTATTCGGACTATTGTCCTCATCTTTGTCGCTATATTTATTACAACGTTGTAATAAATATGGCGACAAAGATGAGGACAATAGTGCGAATAATATAAATAGTGAACATTATACCTCATCTCAGAAATATAGACACATACTGAAAGAAAGGGCTCATTTCGACATTCCAACCACCTGAAGAAGGCCGGAGCGTACAAGGGCCGAAACGTTTTAATAAATATGTCGACAATGAGGATGAGACAATAGTCCGAATAATGTAGTGTACAAATATATATAAATATATATATATGTGTGTGTGTGTGTGAAAAGTGTGTGTATATAAATATAAATAAATATATATATGTATAATTATTTATAAATTATATGCGTGTTACTTATTAGAAAGCGCTCAATAACAGAGATACAGCTAACATATTTGGTTGTATTGATGTGAGTTTGTGACCCTGGGTTTCACGCTTTTGCGATCGTCACACAAACTGATTACTTTTTAAAAATTTTGGGTTTATGTAGATTGCGTGTATTAATGTTATTACGGGAGTGGGGGGAATTGTCGTCGTGATACAAACACACACACAAACACACACACACACACACACACACACATATATATATATATATATATATATATATATATATATATATATAACCCTGCCAGGAAACGAGGCTCCAGGCGGCATTGCATTCAGGTTCCTCGAGACGCACAGAATCCTCTTCTTCGACACATTATGTAAGCATTATATACTTTACGTTGCATATAAAACGTTAGCTAAACAAAAACCCTAGAAAGCAAGACAAATTAGGAAATAATACATCAATAATAATACACAAATATCGAAAAAGAAATTGAGAAACAGACAGCAGAAGCAAAATTAAAAACTAAAAAGTGAAAATATATATCGAGATTTAGGCCTAAAATACTCGCAGTTGAGGTCATTATGTAACATACAAAAAGTTATTTATACGGCCTTTTTGACAATACTAACACTTAAATTATCCATTGATAAAAATGAAAGAGAGAAAAAAGTCAAAGTTAATAAATATAACTTCAGGTAAGTACAAACAGAAAGAAAAAAAATAAAATAAACAATCGTCATGTTAGCTGTTCAAAAACAAATAAATACTAATGCAGAAAACCCCGATAACTGTGGAAAAAGTTAGAAGAAATAATAATAATAATAATAATAAACAATACATATATAACTTCAAACAATAATAATAATCATAATATATATATATATATATATATATATATATATATATATATATATATATATATATATATATTAGGTTGGTGCAAAAATAAAGTCGTATGTATGTATGTCTATAATAAATGAAATAAATAAGAAATGTCTCCTCCTTGTCCACCAGTTCATCAATTCTCCCAGGCACTCCTATACAGGTGAATGGGAAGAACTTGAAGTATGTGAAGTCATTTACATGAAAGTAAGGTGAATTTAAATGCCTCACTTAATAATAAAATAACAAATCGGTTTACGAAAGTTACAAGTGCCTTTGGGGAGCTTCGCCACCGCCTATGGAATGTGAGAGGTATCAAATTGGATATGTGAGCAGCTATGAAGTTTTAGAGAAAAATGGAAACAAAAAGGGCACATACTTAACATCAGAAAGAGACAGCGTAAATTTCTAGAGCATGTGGAAAGAGGGCTTGGAAAGTTTGATACTTACAAGAAAGATTGAATGCAAGAGGGACACACGAAAACAAAACATAACATATAGTGCGCTTTACTGAATGGATACAATAACAAGGTTTAGGATAGATAACAAAAAAGACAAAACATATTAAGAAGTAAAAATTATAGGAAATTGTGGAGAGCCATAATCGCTAACGTTCTAAAAAATAAGACACCAAGCAGAACCTCCATGACTGAGTAAAAAGCTGCATATTTACAGTCAAGACTATTAGTGGTTGTGTGAGTTCAGCTAAAATTTCATACTAATTTGAATGCTGATTTTTATGGTAGGTTTTATGTTTATTACAACGTAATCTTCCGCCTGATATCTGACATAAACCCTTATGAAAATTAATTGAAACAACCTCTTTAGTTTCCTTTCTTTCATCATTCGGCCAGTTTTAGACCCACTGGAGTGATAGGGTGAAATCGATTTCTATTTTTTCCTCAGATTAAGTCATTTGCAGTGTTGTGCAGTAATATGAATCTATTTTCGGGGTGCATGATGAAATTTGTTTGGCCTTGAAAAAAAATTGCGTCTTCCATGATTGCATCAGATTTTTATAATGCCGAGATACTATTGTCTCGACTGTCGATTAGTTCTCCTACAACCATTCTCTGTCATGGACATTACTCCAAGGAAGCGTACGGAAATTGTAACGCTGCACGGACATACTGACAAGCCTTACCAGTGAACAAATCAAAGTACTATCAACTGGCCTGGAAACTCTCCTGATTGAAATCCAATCAGGAATCTGTCGTCAATCTGCAAGGAACGACTTCATGTAATGGACACACGAAGTACTAATATGTGAACTGGGTCATGATTCATTGGAAAAATATGAAAAAAAAGTAAATAATAACGGAATTATTCGTCTTATTTCAAATAATTTGCATAAGGGTATAGTACATGATTAAACTTATCGATTTTTTTTTTTTAATATTTTAGTGTTTCCTTTTTATATACACACAATTGTCAGACTTTGTTAAAATAATTGGATATTTTTTCTCCGATAGCATTTAATCCTAGTTTAATGGCAATGGTTGAAATAATGATTTTTCAATGCTGAGAAGGTCTTTTATGCAATGTAATCTTACTATTGATAGGTAACTTGTAAATGACTATCAACAATTCTTTAGTATTTTACAGTTTCACTTGTAGTCTTTATTTCACTTACAGAAGCAAGAACGCTTCATTTTTTACAGGAAATTTTCCACCACCCACGAGCTTATTAAAACCAACCCGTTTGTTAATTTCGCACTTTTGGGGGCTTTAAATGATTTCTTGACCCTTTTTTATTAAATTCTTTGATTTATTGCCTACTGTTAACGATTGTGGCCCCTTAATTATTAATACCCCCCTTGTATTAGACAGCTACTAGCAACGTTATTTAAATGGTCAAAAATATAGAAAGTGCTGAAGAAATGCAACAATTCAGTCAGTTCGTGATACACGCTTCTATTTCGATTCATGACTGACTAGGGAGAATGTTTTCTTGCACTAAGTTGACCTTTCTTTCTGCAGCAGACTGGTTGCCAACCAAAGTTATAATAGTTAGTCTGACTTGCTATTTAATCCATAACTGGAGGGAGAAAAAATGGGCTCATACGTTTTCCCAATAGTATTTGCTCGAAAGTGAATGTAATTAACCCGACTGTAATTTGAACTCGTCTCACGGAAACAATAAGATACGGAAGTGGCTAAGCAAACATTAATAGTGAAAATATTTCATCTCAGAGTTCATTTAACTTAAAATTCTTGTTACCATTATTATTATTATTATTATTATTATTATTATTATTATTGTTGTTGTTGTTGTTGTTTTCGTTGTTGTTGTTTCTGTTGTCCTTTTTTGTTGTTGCTGCTATTCTAGAAAAAAAAGCAATATGAAGTTAAAATTTCGTCTAAATAGGCCCTATTACAATTGTAAACCTTTGGCATATTTAAAAAAGAGGTTTCTGTGTTTGAATTGGTTACAGTGCCGTCCATGAAATGATGCGATATGTGGCTACAGGTTTTGTCTGAATCTACTTCATAAGTCTTATTTTACTCTACTTATTAACCAGAGTTTATTCGATAAAGATATTTTTGAAAAGAATGAAACAAAACAAAGCAAAATAAATGTTGACAATATATTTCATTTCAGAGTTCATATAATTTACGATAATTACTGTGAATATTTTGCCCTTTAAAACTAGACTTTGTTTTTTATGCCTGGGTGTGATTAAATGAAACAAGAAATTGACGCTACAGAACATAAACACTAATCCGTAAAAGCACGACCACATTTATATTCTTTTTTTTTTCCTAAAGGAATCCTTTTAGACCAACACTTTTTCAAAGATAACGGTTGGCACAAATATGACGATACAAGGGATAATATTCGCAATTATATATATATATATATATATATATATATATATATATATATATATTAAATGAGGAGGGGAGATTTAGAACACGATTAAAAACAATTTAATAGTAAATAATTCACGATTAAAATAAATGAGAGAACGTTCCCACAAAGTGTAAAAGAGGAAAATTCTTACTGATGGCCCTCTAAATAAACATAAAGAGCAAATGAAATGTTCTTTCTCCTTACATAGATTCAGTTGATGGAACCTTATATAGACCGCTCAAGAAAACGCAAGTGGTGAGCAAATCGGGCTCTGTGCAAAACAGTGAAAAAACTATCTACATATTTGGTGGCATAGTATTATCAAGTAGATGTTGATCTATTACCGAATCATGTGCAGACTGAGTCTTCCTAGAAGAAAGACTAATATATATATATATATATATATATATATATATATATATATATATATATATATATATATATATATATATATATATATATATATACTTTTCATCCACAGCGCTAGTGGCTGGCTATTGACGTCAGCATTCACTCACATTTTTTTGAAACTGGAAGCTGACGATAAAATTTATCCTGACTTCAATCTTTGACAAGACTATATCATTGGTTGGGCCGTTGGTTGTTGTTGTTTTTTTTTTTGTTTGTTTTTGTTGTTGTTTATTTTTTGCTTGGCGGCATATCAAACTCTTGCAGCTTATTTATTTCTGAAATCTAAATATTTTGTTTGCATTTTTCTCTTTTGAGATTATATTGTTTTTAGCCGATACAAGTCTCACTAATTAGTTCATAACTGCGAGAGAGAGAGAAGAGATGGATTCATGCCTTTCCCACGGGTATTTGCGCGTAAGTGAATATAACGAACCAAACTGGAATTAGAACTCGTCTCTCCACGCCATTAACCATTTCACCAGACGCAAGCTTCCACACCTTGTATTCTCAAGCGGTCACCTATCTAGGTACCTACCAGGCTCGAAGTTGCTTAACTTCGGTGATCCTATATATCATTTGTCTACAATCATTAGTGCCATTAATTTAATAATAAACCCTTAAGTTCGGTTTTGAGTTTGTTATTCGTTTTCAAAACATTAGGTTTTAAAAAAGTTCTGAGTCTTATAAGATATTTCTTAAGAATTATACTATCAGCACTTCAGAACATTTGTACTATATTTATAATTAGTTTTGTTAGGTGTTGGTTTTATTTTTTTAATACAGATGGCTTGTAAAAATGTAGTTTCTGCTTATTTACGTTCTTGGTGAAGTATACGGGTATTGTCAACTAATATACTTCTAAACTGTGTATGCGGATATGGATGTTTTCGCAGATGTGCAGTAGAGGAAGAATCATTCATGTGTAGAGTGAGCCCTCTTGATAGCGTTATTGAAGAATGACCAATATATTCACCAGCTATTTTTTGTTGTTGATGCAATCTTCCAAGGGACATTTAAGTTGATATATAGTGATCGTATTCTGCAATACGTCAATTGGTGAGGAAGAGTTATTACGGGTGATAAAGTTAGTTGAATTAAATTTGGTTTAGTATATAATTAATTTTACTTTTTTACTTGGATCTGTGGGTAATATATTAATATTTATGATTGTTTTAGAATTTTTTCATTTTGTTTATATTTAGAATATCTCTGATTACGATATAGAAAACTGATGCATTTAGGGTTATCTGAGGACGTATTATATTCTATGGGATTTATATTCAAATTTATAAGGGATATGCCTTATTTGCATGTCAACAATATAGTTAGGAAAATCATTATTAACTAGAATGTGTTTAATGTATTTTAGCTCATTGCAGAAAATCTTTTTTGCAGCTGAGTTAACTTTAGCGCTGTTTATTAAAATTTGTATAATAGCTATTTTGTAATTAAGAATTTAAAAATTAAAAATTGAAGATTAAAAATTAAAAATAAAAATATTATAAATAAAATAATATAGATATAAATAAAAAATTAATTTTTAATTTTTTAATTGTTATTTTTAATTCTAATTACGTTCTATTTTTAATATATCATTATTAAATAAATATATTCATGTTTTAATAAGAACAATCTTCCTTTTCATTATATAATTTTTTTTAAATTAAAATATGAATATTCCCAACTCAAATATAATTTTTTTTAATTTACTTTTTTTACATACATATATAATCCAGACAGACTTTTTTGTAGAATTTATTCAAATTTCTTTGGATATATATATATATATATATATATATATATATATATATATATATATATATATATATATATATATGTCTTTGTATATGTATGTTTGCGTATGTCTGTGTATGTGTGTGTGCTTTATATATTACATTTCTTATACATAGAAGAGTGTTTTGAAAAGAACTTTTTATTAAATCTAAAACTAACATTTGCTTTATTATTTACCCATTAAAAACCTGTTTCACGCTATGCGATATTAAAAATGGGTATTTGTTCCTTTTTGATGCTCCCAATATCTACTGTTCATTTTCACGTATTGTAAAAGGAATGTGTCAGCCTGTAGACAGTTCGAAAGATTTTGATTCTATTTGTTTATTAATCAATTCACGGTCTTGATTTCAATGATTTTCTGGTTTTCCTCCATCATAGATTGCAATTTCTGCCTCTGTTCCTTTTCATCTTTTTTTATTACCTACTGATATTTTCCTTCTCGTTTTTACTAAGCATATTTGTTTTGACTACGTGATTTGAACAAGCCTTTTTTTTAATATAATATACAAGTTATGTTTATAACATATTTTCAATTTATGTCCATAATATATTTTTATCATCTGTCTATATCTCTGAGATGAGGTATTGTAACTGTTTACACTATTTCGTTACGATGTTATTTTGTCTAAAACCAACAAAAGAATTAGCTGGACTCAAGTGAGAATAAAAGCTGCAGAAAGCAGCCCCATTCGAAGAAAATCCAATTTTTCCACTAAGTCCTAAGGCGCAGAAAATCAAGTAGTGCAGATTGTATTCTTCGCAATAAATACGTCAGTTCGGAAAACATCTATGGTGGGCTTATTGTACACCGATGGACAAAGGAACAAAATAAAGGTGACGGCTTTTGCATTAGAATTGCAATACTTATCTATGAACGGCTGGCCAATAACGAAATGTGAGAAAAGAGCTTGACCATTGCCAATTCTCTGTCACGATATTTGCAAGCGGTGGGAGGAGGAAATTAAACAGATTCCCAGTGACTTTAATGAGCGACCCAGGAATGTGAAGGTTATATGTCAGTGCATTTCAGAAAATAAACCTGGGAAGAATGTCATCGAACCAATCTTCAGAAACGTCAACATACAGATTGACTATTCTGGGTTCGATTCGAATGTGACAATAAAGATGAGGACAACAGTCTGAACAATGTAAATAATGTAAATATATTTTCATATCCAATTTTTTCACCAAGTGCTAAAGCGCAGCAAATCAACTAGTACAGATTGCATTCTTCGCAATAACTATGTCAATTTGGAAAATATCTACGGAGTGCGCATTGTACACCGATGCACAAAGGAAGAAAATAAAGGTGACGGCTTTTGCATTGGAATTGCAATACTCATCTATGAAGGACAGAACAAGAAACTGTAGGGGAAAAAATCTTGACCATTGTCAATCCCTGTCATGATATTTGTCAGCGGTGAGTGGAGGAATTGGAACAGATTTTCAGTTACTTTACTGGGCGATCCAGGAATGTGAATGTTAAATGTCAGCTAATTTCAGGAACTAAACAGGGTAAGAACATCTGCACAAACGTCTTGGAACCAATCTTCAGAAACATCAACATACAGATTGACTATTCTACGTTTGGTTCGAATATGACAATAAAAATGAGGACAGTGCGAACAATAGAAATAGTGTAATATATTTTCATTTTATTGTATGTCTTGATGTTAAAGGCGAATGACTCTTTTGACTGAGAAGCACTGTCATTATTTCCACAAAACTGACCATTCGAATTTTCTTAATATCACAATACGCTGTACAGATTTAGTTTTGAAACGTACTAAAAACATATTCTTTTAAAATAATTGCAAACAAGTATGATTAAAACTATACAAAGAGGTACTTGAGTAGTTGTAAGTTCCGTAACAAGCGGTAGAAAACAGTGCTAAAATACCATTTGAATTAACGTTTCATTTAGACACAAATATTAAAAATACGATGAAAACCCGCTTAAATTTAGAAGGAGTCAGGAAAAATTAAAGTATGGATTGTTTAAAAAAAATGACAAGATATGAGCTTTTTTTTTTTTTTTTTTAGCTTTCTCCATTCTACACTTAGTAAAGCTCGCTGAAATTTATGAGCATCTCATAGGACAATTGAAATAGGATGGCCAATAAAAGACAAAACATCCAACGATGTATTTGTAATTTTCTTTCCGAACAACTGATTTACGAGAATCCCATGGGAAAACTGAAATAGGGATGACAAAAAATGCAAAAACATCCTACACTATGTTTTTAGCTCGCTTGACGCACAATTGATGAAATTGTCTTTTATTTTACGACCATCTCATGAAACTGTTGAAGTAAGGATGACCAAAAGTGATAAAACCTGATATTACTCCCGATGATAGAATTATATAAAGTAACAAAACTTGATATTCCTCCTGATAATAGAAGTATATTTTCTGCATTAAACTTAGCTATATAACGAAAAACCGTATACTATAATATATATATATATATATATATATATATATATATATATATATATATATATATATATATGTATATGTGTGTGTGTGTGTGTGTAGGGGACATTGAAATCCACAGCCATAGGCGTCAGTCTGTTTTACATTTTTAGATTAATTCATTTATTTTTTGTTTTGTTTTGTTTTTTTCAGATAATAATGATTTCGTCATACAAATCTTACTAATTATCCCATTGCTAGGGGAAAATCAGTTGATTCATACCTTTCCAAACGAATTAGTGTAGTTACGCGTAACTGAATATAATGAACCCTAAAAGAATTTGAAGATTTCTCGAACATTCAGGACGTTAAATATAATTAATACTGTTTAATTAAAAAACAGTGAATAAGTTGTATCCATAAAAATAACGTATAAACAGAAAATATATTAACACACACACACACACATCTATATATATATATATATATATATATATATATATATATATATGTGTGTGTGTGTGTGTGTGTGTGTGTGTATGTATGTATGTATGTATGTATTGTATATTACGAGACTTGTAAACTAAATGAAAGGATGATAAGAAAATACGTTAAAATTGGATTTTTCAGACAAGCCTGTGTACTTTCTCAACCAGAAATAAAATAAAGTATAGCAAATTTGGGCTTAGGACTGTAGGTTGTAGTTATATATATATATATATATATATATATATATATATATATATATATATATAGATAGATAGAGAGAGAGAGACAGAGAGAGAGAGACAGAGAGAGAGACAGAGAGGCAGAGAGACATAGAGGAAGTGAGAAAAAGATACAGAAATTGTAGCTTGCTTGTTCTAGTTTATCGGTATATCACAGTGGATTATTTAATGCCGAAATCTAAATATTTTTTCTATGCAATTTTTATTTTATTTTGGGAGATAATAATGTTTTAATGATGCATGTCTTACTAATTAACCCATAGCTAGGGCGAGAAGAGGTGTATTCATACCTTTTCTAAAGTTATTTCCATGTAAGTGAATATAACCAACCCAACTCTAATTGGAACTCAGCAGTCCGATTAAGCATTCCAACCATTATCCATTACACAATCTGCACATCCAAGCTTACCTCATTTGTTACTCCCAAACAGTCACTCATCTAGTAACTGACCAGGCTCAACTTTGCTTTACATCGGTTATCGTACGGGAAATGGTGTTCAATGTGATATAGACGTAAGAAAAAAAATCTGGGCAATGAGGTCAACAGCTAGTGGCCAGTTTCATGTGAGAAAACAATGTTCAGTTCAACACACATGGCCTGAAGATTGAGTTCAAGCATGAAACTTATTGTTACCGCTAGGTGATGCCATCAGTGGCAAATCTAATATTTTATATTTATATTTAGGCTCTGTATGTAAAAAATTGGAATTTTCGGTCACGCACAAGAAGTAAAGAAAGTAGTAGTTGTGGGATAGTTGCCACGATTAGAATTCTAGGTTAATCTCTCCCTCTCTCTGTATGTATATATATATATATATATATATATATATATATATATATATATATATATATATATATATATATATATATATATATACTAGAAAACCAGTAGTCAAATTGGCTGCAATTCAAAGAAAAGAGAAAAAAAGAAAAGGTAAAAAAAAAACAAGGTGTTAGCGTAAAATGAAAAAAAGAAAACGACGAAAAAGAGAAATAACCACGACATTCTACACGAACTCGTGGAGTCCGTCTACGAAACTCTAGAATCGGGAATCAACTACGCGACGAACCTTTTTTTTTAATAATTACATATATATATATATATATATATATATATATATATATATATATATATATATATATATATAGAGAGAGAGAGAGAGAGAGAGACAGACAGACAGACAAACAGACAGAGACAGAAGAGGGAGACAGGGTGAATAATACATATATATATATATATATATATATATATATATATATATATATATATATTAGGTTGGTGCAAAAATAATGACGCAATAATGTCGTTTGTTGACGTTAAAAAATACGTCAAAAAACGACATTATTACGTCATTATTTTTGCACCAACTTAATATATATATATATATATATATAATCAGCCTGTTGTTATCGCTTGTTTCAAAAATTAGTAGTTTTTGTTTCATTTTACAACTACGGTTTAATTTCTGTTTATTACAGTGAATGAAATTCTGTTATTCCTTCCGGCTGCAAATTATTTCCCATTGTTTGAGTACAAATCTGTTAAATCAAAATACATGTAAACGGCAATATTTGTTGACTAGATGAGCACACATGAAAAGAACCAAATTGCCATGAAATTGTCATACAATCAATTTGTCTCGTGATTCAAAACAAAACTCCCTCCGTTCCTGTACCTAGATTTACCTACTAAAATATCTATCATACGTGTTCTATATTCTGCCTTTCATTTTGAAACAATAGATTCTCTGAATAAAAGACGATTCTCTCAAAAGTTAATATATTTCTTTAAGAAATTTCTGAGTGTCCATCATTTTCAAATTCCCTCGAGAAACAATATCTTTAAAATAACCCATAATCTTTTTTGTTCTTATTCCTCGCATATATACCGCGTGTAACAGAAAAATTGTCCAATTGTTAGAATAAGATTTGAATCGTTGTAACTTAGAAATTTTTAAAGATATCTTACTGAAATTCTCAGAGGTTTTTATACCACCATTCGTCTCTAGTATTGCGCAATAAGAATGTATAATTACTCCCAAAGCTTAACAGAAGGATCGTGATGAAATCGATCATAAACGAAAATGACATTTCTCCATATTTCTGCGATGAGGTATTATGTGCACTATTTACATTATTCGGACTATCATCCTCATCTTTGTTGCCATATTTATCACAACGTTTTAGCCGTTGTACGTTGGAATGTCAAACTGAACCCTTTATTTCGCTCGCTGGGGTAGAGTGTTCTAGTTCCACGTGCCATGTCTAACGGTTTTCAGTTATCAGCTAGGCCACAAAAATCTCCTGAGATGACCAAGCATAGAAATGAATACAATATGAGAACCAGTAATGAGGAATGCCAGAGAAAAACAATAATAACAAAAATTGCAATATAATCTATGGTAAAAAACATGCAATGATAACAGCAAAATTGCAATATGAGCACTAGTAAAAAATGATTGATAAAGACATTAGGTTTATAATCCACAGAAATTCATATACAAGGACACATGACAAAGTGGATAAATGCGTTAGTTAGATCCAGTGCCAGGACACAAAAAGTGTAAGTTCAATGCCTGGTTAAGGGGGTGCAGAACTTGGAGAGGTGAAGTAACAAGAGATAATTGATAACTGAGATCCATTAGACAGTGGAAAGTCAACCCCAGCGAGCGAAATAAAGGTTTCACTTCGACATTCCAATCACCTGAAGCGGACAAAACGTTGTGATAAATATGGCAACAAAGATGAGGATTATAGTCCGAACAATGTAAATAGTGTACAAACATGACATGTACGTCATTAATTAATCATAGCTAAGGATCAGAAGCTCATGAAGGATTGAAATTAAAATCAAATATATATATATATATATATATATATATATATATATATATATATATATATATATATATATATATATTAAGATCAAATATATATATATATATATATATATATATATATATATATTAAGATCAAATATATATATATATATATATATATTAAGATCAAATATATATATATATATATGTATATATATTAAGAACATATATATATATATATATATATATATATATTAAGATCAAATATATATGTATATATATATATATATATATATTAAGATCAAATATATATATATATATATATGTATATATATTAAGATCAAATATATATATATATATATATATATATATTAAGATCATATATATATATATATATATATTAAGATCAAATATATATATATATATATATATATATATATATATATATATATATATATATTCCAAGATCATTTTCTAACTTATTCAAGATGATCTTCGGCCTCTCTAACCTTCTAACTTTCTGTCCTTGCGTAACAAGCTGCCTCACGTGTCTTATGGATTGAATTGGATCTTTTCTAATTGATCTCTTTAGCTCTAAATTGAAACGATGAATCCTCATTTCCTGTTGTGACCTCCTAATACAGTTTTCCTCTTTATTGGTCACTATTTTCTAAACTTCATCGTTCTCTTAATGGTTCTTGATTAGACTTTGAAGATGGAAGTCAGTGTATATGAATGTTGGTACCATTACTGATGGCCTGAATGATTTCTCCATTGCTCAATTGAGAAGACCGTAGCGTACAACAACCGAAATGTTGTGAATATGTCAATGAAGATGAGGCTAACAGTGCGAATAATGTAAATAATGTCAGTAATCATAAAACCTAATCTCAGAGATATGGATAGATATTTCAGGCATATTACACGTACAATAGGTTAACCCGCTACAGATAGTTTTAATTTTACTTTTGCAACATTTGTAACATTTCTAATTTCTTTGTAAATGTTTATACAGTATAAAATTTGAAATTCAGCTCTACATTCTGTAAATACAATACAAATATATTTTTAGTTATTTTTCACGTGACAGTAGGCCTGACACAAAACGATTTTAACTTGTTCTCTAGCTGAATTTCAAAGATTCTTACGACAAATGATGTCAATATGGCTAAACACCATATCCGAAAACCTGGAAGAAAGAAACCCAAGGTTTAAAAAAACCACTAAACTACTTGGGTTTCTTTTTTAAACATTTTCTCGGATAAATAATTATCCCATGCTGTTACACGATTTGGGCAATTTTCCTGTTACATCTGGTATATATATATTTGATAACACATATTTATACTTCATTTCCCCGAATAGTTTGGTTGTGCTGGCGGCGTAATGAATAGCTGCTGGGAATAAGATATATGAGAGCTGAGTTCGGATTTTCATTTAGCATTGTTACATTCACTTACGCGCAAATACATTTAAGAAAGGCATGAATTGATCTCCCTGTTTGTATCTGGAAATATCTCTGTTATTCTTGAAATTGTTGATGCAACAATCATTTTCAAGAATCCACAGGAAACTAAACATCGTATTGGAATCGGAGGTTTTCTGAGCTTAGCTAATTTTAAAGTGCCTGATTTAGAGCAGGTAATATCGGAAGCTTGAATCGAAATTAATATCAATAGAGATCTTTTACTCTAAGAAGAGTTGATCAGTGGTGACCTCAGTATTCATTAGGCTCAGTGTAAGATATACCAATTCATAAGAGATACCAAAGTAAGATTATCACTCAATGTCACATCAAAAGAGCGAGATACATAATAAGATTATCTGGAAGGCATCCTCATAGTCACAAGGTGCAGAATCGAGCACCAACGTATATAATTGGATGTTCAGAAACAGGTGGTTAACCCAGCGGAACTTGGGATGTGCACATGCATTACAAATGCATAACAGGAAGTTATATAAGCACCCCACCCGAGTGGAAGAAGCGAGAGTCTTTTATATCCACGGAAGATCAATGTTCGAAGAAAGCTTTCAAAACCATATACCTTCACGCTAACATTAATTGACAAAGTCCAGAAATGATTAAACAATAATTTTTATGCTTGTAAGATTTTGTCTCGTATTCTTATTAGTCTTAAAACGATAACCTTAGAGTTTGACACAAGGCTACGAATTTTTTCCAAGTTTTCCGCTTTCTTTTCTGTTGTTCTCTTTCCAAATTCCGTATGATCTCCGACCAACAGACAAAAGGATTTTATAATGTGGTTAAATGCATTCCTCTTTATGAAACAAATGAATCATTTTAAAAGTGCTACTGATATTCATTTGAGATGATAAAGAAGAATAATGTTTTTTACAATGCCATAAGGAGAACATGTTCATTGAAAATCTGTATTTTTTCATGCATCTGTGTCACTCCTCTCTCCCTCTCTTTCGCTCTCTCTCTCTCCCTCTCTTTCGCTCTCTCTCCCTCTCTTTCGCTATCTCTCTATCTATCTATATCTTTCTCCCTCTCACACTCTTTCCTTTCTCTATCGCTTTCTTTCCTATGTTTATTTACATATTCATACTTTTTTTTTTAGTATCAGCAGAGCCGACGCGTACTACCACCAATCCCACCGACTGGAGTGGTGGACCTAAACTTGATTGGTGGCCCTGGGAGCGTTTGTTTTTTCTACCGCCATTTATATAAGTTGCAAATTAAACTAAACACAACTGACTATTAAATATGAAACAGTTTCGTAGATTTGGACGTTATATTGGAATTATTTTTTTTTCTAAATCTGTGAATATGTTTTAATTTGAAATAAAATCCTCATGCTAAGTCTTGAAAAAGCACGGTATTAAATTCACTATTTTTTTTATCTATAATGTTGATTTATTTTAAGACTAGCTTATAAAGTCACCTATCATCACAACAGGTAGGGATTAGTAGATGCGATAAACTACAGTAGAACTCAAAATTGATCGCTGCTTTTAGATATTGCATTTATATTTAAGCTTAACTTTTAAAAGTTTAACGATAATTCTTCTGTCGCTACATAATTTAAAGACAGTTTGATGTATGTAGGTCCTTACTTTCCGTACAAACAATTATTTTTATTTGATGCATGACTTTCGCTAGATTTACCAATTAATTTCGATTATTCCCAAATTTATTTCCAATTTATAAAAATTGTTATCGCAGAAAAAATTCGCCGCAAAAATCATGTAAAACTTGGCCAACAAGAATTGCAGTAATGAAAACTTGGGAATCCCAAATATCATGATTGCAGGTCCCGATCTGGTCCAGAATGTTTTTAATTTGTTCACGGAGTCGTCCTGATTTCAAAATAGTATATGTTGGGTTTCGGCGTCTAGGAGTGAAGTTGAAAAAGTTTGACACAGTGACACACTGGCATTATCATTTATTATGTAGATAGAATGATCTATTATGACATGTCTAATTTATTTTTAGTTACATTGTATTTATTTTCAATTATTCTAGTTGAATTGTTCACCTATATTGCATATGATCAACCATTGTACATAATTAGGTTACAATAAAATTTGTATTTTATATGAATATTACGTTATGGAAATTGAGATGCAGTAGTGTGGGGGTCCCGTATCATAGATTCAGAGGGAGGTTGCACAAGATCAATGCACCTATCCTGAATATCAGGCATAAAATACCCGTCAATTTTAAAAACTTTCATATGAAAAAAATTGTGCGATATGAGTTTATGTAATATGTCTATGTAATATGTAATATGTAAAATATGAGCCTTTTTTTTCTGCTTCCATTATTAGTTTTAAAAATCTTTGAAATATGATAAACTGCTCGATCGAACAAAATGCATTCTCTTTACTTCATACAGTGCCTGGAACGAAAATGAATGAAATAACATTTTGGATTAGGGCAGAAAATCGAAGTATTAAACCTCAGCTTATTGATACCGTCCAAATTTATACAATGACGAAAGAATTCATAACAATCAGACCATTAAATATTAATTAAACTTTATTTTATCGCATTTATAATCGACGCTATTTGGTTATCAATTATAAATGAAATATTTGATTTTTTTTTCTGTGATTGAAAACGAGTTATTAATCTGATTTCTTTCTTTGAAATATATCAAATTTATCTGTGAAATATAAATTTGGTTCAGTAAAATAATGCGTATTTTTAATCCCTCATAATGGTCTATCTCTTGTAATAGTCACTTTGTTATTGCATATTTAAAAAATTATCCGTTATTTTTCAAGGGGGAAAGATTTCAGAATAATGTTGAATGTGATTAAGTTTTGTAATTACTTGCTACTTTCTTTTCTAAAAAGGGAAACAACGGTTCTTCTATATTGTGTCCCGGAAATTTATACAATTTATAAATTTATAATATTTAAATATAATTTATTATTTATTTATAATATAATTTATTTATATCTATAATCTATTTTTGATATAATTTATTTCTAATGTACAATATATAATTTATAATATTTAAATATAAATTTACAATTAGAAATTTATACAATTTAAAATTTATACAAATTTATAGAATTTATACATTTTATACAATTGACCATTGCATTAAAACCACACAAGGAAGTATTAAGTCATTTGACTTTTTTAGATAAAGTATTTTTTATTACTGTTTGACTAATTTTCTTCATCATTTTCATTTTTTATTTAATACAGCGTCCTAGACTGGCATACTACTGGACAGCTCGAAATCGGAATAAAGTAGTTTGACCATAACTCTCCATTACTTCCTATCTTTTGTAGCACTATGCAATGTCAGTCCCCTTACTGTGATAACGTTGTGCAACAACTTTTTACAGTTCTTATTGCCTGGTTGTTAGTTATCGGGAAGTGGTTTGTCAGAAATCTTCCTCTGTTAACCTTCATTGTCTTTTAGAAACAATACGTTTTATTAAGACATCTGTGATTGGGCAAAGTAATGTGGACTCATGCCTTTCCTAAAGGCATTAGTGCTTAAGTGAATATAAGAAGCCTCAGTCTAAATTTGGGCTGGATTATTCGACTCCATTTTCTGTGACGATAACTTTTATACCACCTCATCTGCTGACATATATTTACAAAGAGAAAAGCAATTAATAGCATTAAAAAAAAATATAAATAGGCAGTACACAATTAGTAATGCAATTCTCACAGCTATAAAACCAAACTGATATTGACAAATGTGTCTTACGATTGCGATTCTTTAAGTAACATACCAATCACTTAGGATATAAAATGAGGAAAGACAACATGGAAAATTTGTCACTTACAAGATACTGAAGACAGAGCGAAATAGCGAGTAACATATTAAACGAATTTGTGTAAATGGATGGCAGAACATGAAATGGGGGGGGAGCTAGTATGGATATAAACATTGCAAAGAATAGGATGTTGTGAAGAACCATGATCATCCACGTCCCGAAAGTACACATCACATAAAACAGAATAGTATGTAAGACGAGGTGTAGGATGCGATACAAACATTTTCAGAAACTACTACAGGGGGTACTCGACTTACGTCGGAGATCCGTTCCTACAGCGAGACGTAACCTGATTTTCGACGTAGGTTGGAACTCGTCTCCATAAGCACCCACGAGTCTGCCTTACGCTTGGGAACCATAATGAAAGGCAAAAAATTCGACACAAACGAGAGACAGCGAATGTAGCACAATCTAATCTGGCGTACAGCCGACGAAGAAACAACTTCGCATTCCTCATATAGCGCTACGTGACAACATATTATATTATGTGAGATGGCGCCGTAACCACAAAACTCCGTACGTCGGGTCCAACATAACCCGTGGACCTTCTGTACTTTATTCCGAATTCATTTTGTTTAATTCACTTGTCCAATTGTATGGTAAACTAGAAATATGCATCTACAAAGGATAGGTAGCTGTGGAGAGTCATGAGTGCCAAAGTCTTAAATTGACCATATACATAAAAACGAAGGATAATTATTGCAATAGAATGTGTGGTAAATGACTTTTAATAATACCAAATACGATTGTACCTTTTATCTAGGCGTTTTCATTTATTATACAATTTATATGTAATTAATTGTTAATTTACATTAAATACTCTGTTAAAGCAATTACCTTTAGCCTAGTGTATCTCTAATGCCTTGAGTGATTCCGTTAGCTACATTTACGACCAACATTTGTTTCACGCCCTCTTTGCTATCACTGCGTCTTCGGTAAATTAAAAGGACATTAACTAATGTCAATTTGAAGTAAATCGGAATCCGTATGCACCATTTTACTTCATTTACTGTATAGTGGTTTACGTCCGTTCAAAGAAAACTACTTCCGAAATGAAACATTTACCAAATCAATCAAAAGGTCCAAGCAACTTAGCTAAAATATCGGTACAAGGAAGTCTTGAATTCGGCTCACTTTTCTAAAACGTTCATTGTCCACTACCTCCTCCTTCTCCGCCTCCTCCTTCTTCTTCTTCTTCTTCTTCTTCTTCTTTGTGCCGTATCCTTTCAGGACGTTGACGATCATCTCTCTCCACAAGTTCCTGTCCTTTGTAGATCTTACCAAATTTTGCCTTTTCACTATCTCTCCCAAATCCCCGTTCTGCCAGCTATTTACACAAACTCGTTAGGCAGTTTATTTGCTGTTTATCTCTTGCCTTTAAAATGTCCTCTGAGAGTCAAATTTTTATAATCTCTCTTTCCTCATTATGTACCCTAGAAATTTCAACTGCCTCTTTCTTATGTTAAGTAAAAGCGTTCTTTTTGCTTTCATTTTCTCTAAAACTTCGTAACGGCTCGCATGATCAGTCCATGTTATTCTCTGCATCCTTCTGTAGGGGCACATTTCTGTTGCCTCAAATCTCTTGTTCATCTGTGATAAGATTATCCAGCATTTACTGCCATATAGGAAGACCGATATGGAATAAAAGTTAAGAAGGCTCAAGCGAGATTTTCCAGTTTCTTCGGACTTTGATGTTGCATTTTCCGTTTTTCTGTTAAAACACATTGGTATTTAAATTTGTATACTTACCTGTCCTTGCTTTGTTTAAGTTCATGTAATATGACTATTTGGGTATTTCTTTTATCTCTGACTCCACAATAAGAATCAAGGCATTGGGACCAGTGGCTAGTGTTTAACTCCAGGTAACAACCCAGTATTATCCAGTTCTTGTTTTCAAGATAGACTATAAGGTCCTAATTACTTAGAAAGGCTGACGCATCTCACATTTTGTCTTATTCGGCTCTGCGTTGATCAAAGCTAAATTGTAAGTATACTGAACTCCGGACTTAGAGTAAAGTATGTTATCCTTGGCTATTGCAATCGGTTCAAATTTATGGTGGCTATACTAATGAGACATTGTACTTGACTATGCTAGATGTGGGGCGGAAATTATTTCTTAGAGTGCCAAAATAGTAGGACTTATATATCAGCCCTTACGATTATGGCGTATGCCGCGTTTTGATTGAGACAATTAAGAAGCACGTTTTAAAAGAAGGAGCTTTTTAGTGGCGTTACAAAATCTGTTAACAAAGAGGAGGCAGATACTGACTGAAGATGTTAAGTAAAATTATCTGTTTTAGAAGCAAATCAAAATTTCCTCTCTTCCACCAGCAGATAAGAGGATTTTGTTTTAAAATTACAAAAACAGATCTTTCTTTTAGCGCGGTTACAGTGGCTCCGTATAAATAAACTTATATCGATTTCTAACAGTAGAACTCTATTTGACTTTCTTTGATCTTTACTATTAACTTTGATATTCCTTTGGTCCGCACAGACACACAAGCGCAAATGCTGGTCGTATTATTTGTTGGCAAATGTCTTTTGCTTTGTCGAATTCTTGCTAGCTTCAAACACGAACAGTAAATCTATCTCGAGTGAATGCAGG
Organism: Acanthosepion lycidas; assembly: GCA_963932145.1. NCBI lineage: Eukaryota > Metazoa > Mollusca > Cephalopoda > Sepiida > Sepiidae > Acanthosepion > Acanthosepion lycidas. Next base: position 25,711,922 of record OZ010576.1, read on the forward strand.
ACAAACCTATGATACTCAGCCGAGTAAATTTCTACGTATAAACTATTGGGTGAAAACGCCATGCAATTTGATAGTTCACAGCTCTTTATGAAGCCCGAAAAACATTCCAAAGACAACTATCCATGGATTCCATAAGAAAAAAAAATCTTACTTCATTTTTAGAAAGATTTCCACAGCACTGCGACTGTTATTACTTTGATATCTTTTGACAGCTGAAGAAGCGATCAGGCAGAACAGTCATCGATACGGTAAACCGAATCGGCCAACCGAGTTCGCGTTTTTGTTGAAGTTACTTGCAAATATCTTTTTGTGCTAATGACTTCAGGAAAGACATCAACGCATAAAATATTCCGATAAATGTACAGTCTCTTATAAATATTTTACAAGCACACACAGTTCCGGCTGAAAACAACTACTCCTACCTTGAAGCCAAAAGCTTTTAATGTATTTCTGCTTCGGATATTCAAAAGTAAAACCTCTCATTACAGGGAGACGTAGTCTGGGGAAAACGAATAGGGAGCAGATATGTCACAGGTGAGGAGGGGAATGTTTTCTATTTTTTTTTTTTTTTTTGCATATAATACCTTAATTAATTATTATGCCCTCTACTAGGAGATAGCAGTATTGTACGAACTTAAATAAGTATAGCCTAGTTTTCGTTATTCATGTGTCTACAGGTGGTCCTAATTTAAACCTATTTTTAAAATGACCCAGTTAAAGTATTTGAAATTAAAAACAAAGCTGATTTTGAAAGTATGAAGATTGTCCAATTCTCTCCATTGCATTATCATCTTAAAATAAAATTATTTGTATACTTAATCAATATTTTACAAATATGACTCATGATGTGTGCACACTTCAAGTAACGTTTTTTTTAATGATCTCACTTGAAGCAAGAGAGCAAAGCCACTAAGAAGGAAGAGATTATATATTCTGAAAGAATATGAAACAAAAGAAACGATTATTAAGAAAAGTGATTAATAAAACAACGGGGATTAAGAAGACAGAAGATAAGGATTGACATTGCAATTAAATTTTTGAAGATCAAAATTGTCTGAAAAGCATGAAGCTAGAAGAGAACACCTCAAGACAGAAGTGATAGAGAAGAAACTGTTAGCATAGAACTTACGGTCACATCTAGTAATTTCAGCTGTAAAATGATAAGACCTTGCCGCCAATCTAGTATTGCGCTTAAATTAAGGTCTAGAGTCCAAAGACGAAAGCTCATCAGAACAATTACCAAGAAAGTATTTACAGAAAAGGCACAGGAAAGCTACATTACTGCAGTGGTAAAGAGTGTACATGTAAGATAAACTTGCTTCTCATACAGAACATTAGCTTCGACATAATGGATATAAAATATTTATTCTCGAAATTCAATGAGCACAGTTGGATAGTGAAAGCTGCTTTCAATGAGCACAATAGGATAGTGAAAGTTGATTTCCGAAAGCTAAGCAAAGTATTAAGAAACAGGAAATTTTCACTGGCAACAAAGAAAAGAATATTAAACTTTATATAATATCAGTCCTCCTGTATGGTAGTGAATGCTGGACCATATCCACGCAGATAAAGAAGAATCTTGAAGCAATAGAACTGTGGTTCTACAGAAGGATGCTGAGAATACCATGAACTGAGCATATAAGCAGCAACGAAATTCTAGAGAAAATGAAAACAAAAAGGACGCTTATGCCACTGAAATTTCTAAAGCACATGAGGAAAGAAGACTTAGAAAATTTTAAATACAAATGAGGTATTGAAGGTAAGCGGGACTGAGGAAACAGCGCCTTACCCTGCCTAGCGAGCTTGTAAAAATGGATGACAGAACAGGGTTTAGAAGAGATAAGACCAAAATTTCTAAGAGCTACAAAGGATGGAAAATTGTGGAGAACCGTGACTGCCAACCCCCTGAAGAGACATAGCAAGGGGAAGAATTTTCTGCATGCTTGCAACATTACTCTAGTTATTTGATTTCAAACAATGCTAAATGGCACGATTATCAAAATTATACCAAGGCTTCTATATTTTGTATTTCTTAACAAAGTTTTCATAAACCCTCCTACTCTGTGTTCTGCACCCAATTACAAAATCTTTTTAGGTAGGCTATTCACTGTTTCTCTCCGTAACATATTAGTATTCTATTTTTTATGCCTTTTTTTCTCATTACGTATAGTAAACATTTCGACTGCCTCTTGCTGATGTTAAGTATGAATCTTTTTGTTTTCATTTTCCGTAAAACTTCCTCGTTACTAACATGTTCAGTTTACGATATTATCAACATCCTTCTGTAGAACCAAATTTGTGTTGGCTGAAATGATTGCCCAGCCTTCTCTGTCATTTAGGTGGATTGATATTATACAGCGCAGTTCAACACTCTTCTCTTTCTTTCTAAAGAAACTCTCCTATTTTTGTTAATACATTGCTTATCTTTTGACAGATTTTTCTCTATTCCAATGCGACATTGGATCTCGCTGTCACATTTTTCGTTCTATGTTCAAAAAAATCTTCACAAATATTTAATTTTTTGCACTTGCTTCTATTTAGCATCTTCAATTCGCAGTAAATGATATGGGCTCGTGGCTGAGTGGTTAGAAAGCTTACGTTCTAACCAACAATCAGACGACCGTTCGAATCTTATCATGGTCGATTAGTCAAAAAGCAGATTCCCTGATAATATTGGCCTGCGAAGACAATCTCTGTTACCGATGGGAAGCGCCTGAAATCCATGCCACACTTTGGCTCAAAAAGTGAAATTAGACAAAACTATAGGGTGCCCCACAAAAAACAAAAACAAAAAGAAACAGGAAATTCTAGATTTACTATATGATGAAAAGGAGGGGGTACGGTGGAGTAGTGGATAACGGCTGGGATTGAGGAATCAGACAGCCGAGTTTGAATTCTAATTGAATCTATTATATTCACTTACATGCTTATACCCTTGGGAAAGATATGAATTCTCTTCTTCTTCCTCCAGCTACCGGTAAATAGCAGGACAGCCTGGGTTCTATAGCGTTGTCTGGCAACTGGTCTACTGCAGAAAAAAATGGCAACTGACTGTAGGGAAAAAATCTACCTCCTCAGTCATGAATCAAAAGATACATGATCGCCTAAGCGTCTATCCCGCATGGCACAAACCTGACTGATATGATGACAAAAAGTAACTATATATTTTATTGTATGAATGAACTAAAAAAAATAAACTAACATATAAATTTTTAACCATTTGTTCCAGGATGCCTTAGTTATCAACTTTTCAACGCGTGGTGCTTGTTCTTTAAGAAAGACCATGCAACTTGGGGACTGAAAATTGCCAAGAGATTTTGCCAGAGTTCTTTAGTTTGATAACTAAAAATCAGTTTACCGATATTCCAGCTGCATTTTGATTTTGTTTCAAATAACTGTAACAAAAATTCCAACAATTAAATAAACCCTACCAAATTTCCTGCGTTTTTTTTGTTTTTTTTTGTTTGTTTGTTTTTTTTTGTTGGGTACTTTATAGTTATTTGTCGTAATCCTCGTGTTAAATTTATGGAAGAGATGTTAAAAAAAGGAGATCATAAGAAGAAAAATGTTGATTGATTCTCGACTTGAAAATAGTGTGGTGTTCGGTTAAGAGTGTGGTGTTCGGGTAAGTAACTACGAGGAAGTATTTGGCAGTTCTTTTGGAAAAAGCTGTTCGAGTAGAACTTTATCCTTACATTTGGAACACGGACAAAATGATTATCATTCGATTTTGCGGAAGTGGCATGGTGTATCCTAGCTGTAAATGGCTGAACTGGTGTAACTAAAGAACGGATCATATCTGAACATTCGCCGTGGAAATAGTGTTAGGGTAGTGTCAGGTTTGCAAAGTTACGTCTTTGGGAAAAGAGGTTGAAGATAAGCAGTTCTAACCATTGTTCCAAGGTTAGGTTTCTATTGTAGATTCCAGTTTAGCAAATATCGGGCTGCCAAAAACGTTCGTTCGTTCTGTTTCCAATATTATTTGCATTAACATGCATTTTTTTGTCGTAGTATTCTATTCTTCTTCTACAACTTTTGTTTATCGTTTTTGAACATTCATTGAATTATACATCTTTGCAGACTTTTATGACGATGAAGTGATAAATCGACAAAAAATAAGCATTTTTGACACCTGCTTCTCTTCGTTGCCAATCAAGTCCACAAAGCTTGGATGGGAAGTTTTACTGTACCAACCTGCTGATTTAGTGCCTTCAAATTATCACCTTTTTGGGTCATTTTCCAATAGTCTCCGAGGCGTTACGTTCATCAACAACGTGAAGTTGGAAAAAATGGTCCAATTAATTCTCCCAGTCAAGACTCGTTGATTTCTACTGTCGATGTATTGACAATCTACTGGAACATTAAGAAGTCGTGAACAGAAGGAGAATATATTATTGACTGATTTCCTAAAAGTTTTGATGGATGATAGGATTAAAATAAATGCGGATAAAATGAACGAATTTATCTGACAACCCATTAGATATATGTATGTAATTCTTACTAAAAATCGGACATCACGACGTTAGCAACAGGCTTTTAATTTACTAACTATAGCTTCAAAACGGAGTCCTTCTGATAATATAGGAGGCGCGGTGGAGTAATGGATAGCAACACGGGTTCGAATTCCATTCAGATCCATTACATTCACTTACGTTCTAATACTCTTAGAAAAGGTATGAATCACCATCTTCTTCTTTTATGGCAACTGGTCTACCGCAGAAAGTAATGGCAACTTACTGCGGGAAAAAAATCTGCCTCGTCAGTCATGTATCGAAAGATAATGATCGCCTAAGCATGCATCACGCATGGCACATAACTGACTGACATGCGGTTAGTGTATCAGCATAAAATCAGCAAGCCGCGTTCAAATTCCGGTTTAGTCAGCGCTGTTCACTTTCGCACTATGCCCTTGGAAAAGGCATGAATCCATCCGTTTCTCCAGCTATGGGCTAAGTAGCAGGGTAGGCTTAGATTTGGGTAAATTTTCCAATAAAAATGTTTCTTGTTTCAGGAGTAGCGAGCCAACAAGTAGAGGTTAAAAAAATTATATTCATCAGTTCTGAAGTGGCAAACTGGTCAAATTTGATTAACCTCTCATAAAATGGAGGTTATGAATCTGCGCTTACAATAGGTTTTTCAAACAATGAACTGTAAGTAGTTCTAATGAATGAAACGATGATGAATTTACCGAATTTACTTGCACATTATGTTTCATGGATTGTATATGGACAAGATACATGGCACAAGCACATTATTACTAAATCAGTATGCCAACATAATTTAAATCAATTCATCATTAATTTAATTCAAAGCGAAATTATATTGAACAATTAAGCCATATTATGATGTAATGCTATACAATGCAGTACTTTTAGAGTGATTTTCAATAAATAATTCAAATTTAAAAACATTTTGTCTTCTAATGTGTGCCCAGCAGTTATATACATCCTTTTTGGTTTTATTAATTATGACCTAACAAAATATAAGATCTTATTCAGTGATAAGCGTTTTTGTAATCTTTTACAATTTTTTACACATTGTTCAGTTATCGAATACATTTAAAAAATGCATATTTTGCTTCAGGTGATTGATGATTAGAATTCTGGTTTAAATATATTTTCCATGCAATGTATGTAATACAAAAACATATCAATTTTATTTGCATTTATTCTCGAAATAGTGAAATTTTGAAGTCAGTTTGTAAGCAAAAAACCTGCGGAAATTATGTATTTTTGTCTAGATCTTTAAAACTAAATGCTCAAACATTGGTAAAAGGTATGAATCTATGTTTTGGTGTCAGTAGTTATCGCATTAGACACCAGTTTGCGTTTGGAAAGAAATTTTAATTTTCTAAAAAATTGAAAAATCAACCTGACTTAATGTATAGCGAGGTTAACAGACAACTTCTGCTAACCAAGATCAAATTCTGGCAGAACATATTGTTATTCACGTCACACTATTGTCCTCGCCGAAGGTATTAACCCATTCTTTATTGACCTTTACTTCCTCGTGGACGTAATTGGTTGATGAAGAGGTAAGCTCAGTCAAATCATTGATCTTTCCTTGCTCCTTGTACCATGTAACCCAGTACTACCTGTCAGCTAATAGTTGGTGAAGAGCTGGGCGCCATCGAGCAATTCCTCAGGTTCTTTGTGATGCAATACTAGACACAAAGCTTAGAAGATCATGGAATAACGATCCCGCCCCAAAATAGATTAGTTTTGTGTTAAGTGTTTAATGTGCGTGCTTAGGATAATGATTATCGACGGGGAAAGTTAACCCAGCGAGCCAAGTTCAAATTCCGGGCTAGTCTGTTGCGCTTACATTCACACGACTGACCTTGGGGAAGAATTAAATCTATATCTCCACTTCTCAGGGAATAGTAGGTCGGGTTCTCTAGCCTTGGCTAGAGGCCAGTTTTGTTATACTATACTGGCTGGTATCCAAGGCTAGAGCTATTTAGTTATTTAATCTAGTCTACAATGGAGTTATAGGACATATTGTTATATGGATAGCGAACTAGATTATGGAATCGGAGAGCCGAGTTCGAATTCCAATCGAATTCATTAGATTCACTTACATGCAAATACCCTTAGGAAATGTATGAATCCATCTCTTTTCCCCACCCCAGCTATGTGTAAATAACAGCACAGACTCATATAGCTTTGGGTGGCAACCGGTCTAGGAGAAGGACAACTCTGAATTCAAAACCTCTAACTATGGCCTAAATAGCCTCACCAGCCTGCTGGTGAGTAAGGCTAAACGCTTGATGACATGACCAATCAGGGAGAGGTCCTTCCAAGAAGTGAGAAGACCATGGATGGGAATCTGTTCTAATGAACTTTCAATCCCTTATTTCTTATTGCATTCTATTCAGTTATGGTTTACCGTAGTTATTTAATCTTCGTTTTGTATTCTAGTTATTTAATTTTCAAGCTGTACTCTATCTACTCAATCTTGGGTCTCTTAATTCAAATCTTTGAAGAAAGCAACGAGAAACCTATCTTTCCAAAGAAGTCATAGCAATTCACAGATAATAAAGAAAAGGAACCTCTGGGGAACCATAATTGTCTACGTACTGAAGGAACATAGCATTAAACAATGATCTGTTAAATGTTCCTACCATGAAAGGTGCCAATCGATTCTCTCTCTCTCTCTCTCTCTCTCTCTCTCTCTCTCTCTCTCTCTCTCTCTCTCTCCTTTTTGTCCTACTTGAAGAAGTCACAAAGTTGGCATGTCGCCTTGGCTGAAAAACGAGAGCACAATCAGAGATTCTTCCCACCTACTGCAATAGAAAACTTAATACTTGAAGAAGACACTCATACTACCAATTACCTGAAATTCAATCACAGGCAAAAGGATCAATATATCATCTTTCTGTAAATATGAACAAACGTGCCGGCAGTAAGACAAAGTGTCTAAGACAAACGGACATTTTTTTCCCATGACACCGCTTTTTTAACTACCGTCATTCTTCGGCAATGTTTATTGTTTTAAAAAGAGATGATTACAACTGGAATAAAACCAAATAGCAATCATGCTAATCTGACACGAGGCTAAAGGGGTAGAGCACTCATTGGGAGCAAGATCAGTAATAGTCAACCAATCTCATTTGCTCAACATTTCAAGTACGATTTATGTCAGTAAATTACTATTATACTCACAAATTTCTCTTCAATTATTTTCCTCTTCATCTCTATTTTTAATTATTTGCAAAGTTACCGTGATAGTTCTTTTACTAAGGTTTAACCAATACAAGGCCTAAGAGTCACTCAAGGTAGTGGATTACTAAATGCGATATGAACGTTAGAGGCGGAAGAAGCAATTGAAGATTATGCAATATTCACTCGTAAAAAAAAAGAATTATTTAGCAAACATCAATAAACCTGTCAGCAAAAAGACGTAGTATCAAAAGGACGGTTTTTCCCATGACACCGCTTTTTTAACTACCGTCACTCTTCGGCAATGTTTATTGTTTTAAAAAATGATGATTAGACTTGTAATAAAACCTAAACATATGAAAGTTAATTTATATATTTTCTTTGTTCTTTATTAGAAATTTATTTATAATTTCCATTTCAATGAATAATTATATCTTCAGTTCAAGTTTTGATTTAATCTTTATTGTAACGGAGATTGCTTGTTATGTTAATTAGGAGTACGACAACAGTTTACAGAATTGTAAGTATTTTTGTATTTGGATGTTTAAACACCACAGAGGATTATCCATTCTACGGGTTAATAAATAGAAACGAGGTTTAATCTCGAGCAATGATTTTCAAGGCTGAACTTATTTAGTAAATTGGCACAATAAAATCGTTTTTCATTTCCTTCATATAAGTAAAAACCTTCACAAATAATCTTGTGACCTTTTCATGTTTAGAAGCAATACGATGTTCATCATAGAATAATATATATCCGCAGAAGAATGGTAAAATTACTTTAAAGCTAAAACATTTCTTGTCAGTTCTTGTTTATTGTATTTCGAAGAATTTAAATGTTCTCAGAAAGTCAAATCAGCATTATTTCTTTTCTTTTTTTTTTCTTTTTTTGCTGATGACAACTTCATTTGGAAATTCTCCGTCAGCAATATGTATTTAGAAGTGATTATCGATTTTCTATAAAAAGATTAAAGCAAAAAACAAAAAAAGACAAACTATATTTATATATCAGAAAAATCTTTCGTTTCAAAAAAGCGTTTCCGCTTTCTTCTGCTTACACGTATGATCTTTATTTTTATTTTTTAAATAAAAATGGCGCTCATTGACTTTTTAAAATATTCACGCTAAAAAAAAAAAGGTTTCATACTCTCACACGTTCTTACGTTTGCGACAATGATCGGCCCTTTCACAGATCTTGACGTTCCAATGTTTTGCTTCGTTCGTGTCCTTTTTTTTTTCGTTTTTCGCTTTTAACATGCTTGAAGGTCATCACCATCAATAAATTTAGCTTTCTAAAATCAACAGTTTATAATATGTATCCACCAAAAAAAAATGTATATCTCAAAACAATTATTTCAAGACTTTATGAAAGTAAAATGAAGGGTGCGGCAGAAATACCACCCACATAATGGTAAGATATTAGCGGCAATGGTGTCTTCATATAGCATACCATTATATGGAACGCATTTCTATGGGGTATATGTGGGAGGTATTTCTGCCCCACTTTGTATATTTTGTTCGTGATAATGGTGGGTTAAAAAGCGAAAAGAAAGGCGTTACGTCAATTATGACTGAATCAAGAGTCACTGAATATATAAGGAAAATGTTTCATATGGAAAATGTTTCATATGGAAAATGCTTCATTTGGAAAATGTTTCGTAAGGTAAATTTTGCAAAAAAACATATTTTTCTTAAGGAAACGTTTCATGAAGAAAAAGATTATATGGAAAAGGTTTTATAGGAAAAGTGATTCATCCGGAAAAAATTCAAACTAAAAAAGTTTCACAAGCAAAAGGATTCATGAGTAAAAAATAAATCAGAACATATTAAGTTTTCATATAGAAAGGTATTCATTATGAAAAGTTTTCATACGGAAAGACTTTCATAAGAACAATTTATTAAGAAGACAGATTCACAAGGGAATGTTTTTATAAGGAAAAGAATTTTAAAGAAAACTTTACACCCAGAAACGTTTTGATAAATAAAATTATAATTTCATAATTAAAATTCAGTAGAATCCCTTACAACCGGACTAAGAATGCCGTCTCAATATAAGGAATTAAGTACACATTCCGGATATCAGGGGTTATATTAGGTTGGTGCAAAAATAATTTCGTTTTTTAACATATGTTACTATGTGAGAAAACGAAATTATTTTTGCACCAACCTAATATTTAGATTAAAATAAAAGAACTGAAATCAGGTTTAACATTTATTTTCAATTTTTTATAGCAAACAAAATAAGCTAATGGTAAGTGAAATAGAACAGAATTGATGTTAAGAAAAAAAAAATAAATTACATAATGTTAATGAAAATTCATTAAATTAATTATGCCACGTATGCAAAACAAATAATATAACGAGGAGTTTTTTTATTATATTGCATGATGATTCTTTCTCTTCTAATGTCATTCTCAACCTTTTCAGAATTTCGTTTTGCTTTTGTTCTTGAAATTTTTTTAAACGAAACACACTTTTTAACTCTGCGTGCGTTATTGCAATCGTCATAGCTGAATGCTGGCTTTCTTTACATAAAACTGACAACCTTTTCAATAGCTTTTTCAGTTTTAGCCCATGTTTCATCACAATCATTTTTTATTTCCTTCTTCATTGTGACAGTGTAAACCCTCGTTTAATATTTTCTTTGGAAGATTTTATATCATACAATGTTAACATTCCTATTTTGAACTCAGCCATTAGTTACAATGAACTTTCACCAGCGTCTAGTCTGTTTAAAATTTATACTTTTTGCGATGACTTTCATTTTTTTCTTTTCCTTTTATTCCCATCATCTTTTGCAAGAATACAAGCCATTAGGGTGAATTAAGAATAAGCAATAATCCAAAGTAAATTTCCTGAAAAACAGAAATATCAAATCAGTTACATGTCACCGAAATAGTTCAAATATACACATCAAAATAATGTCCGGATATGCGGGAAAACGATTGGCATGTGCAACTTTTGAAGCGGATAAGTAAAAGAAATTCCTAAGTAAACATGTCATCCAGAGATTTATCATAAAGAAAAAATCATGAAGAAATTATTTAATACGGAAGAGTTTCATGAGAAAAAGATTCCAAAAGGACGATGTTTCAACTCCAAGTCTTTTTTTCTTTATGTCAACGAATACTCGTTGCAACGTGTGTCATGTCAATGCATTCTCGTTGTCACTTTCGTAATGCTCGTTGTAGTAGAGACTTTGTAATCGCAGATACAACTATAGTAATGCCGTTGAACAATACTGGTGTCAGATGCCTTCGAATAACACTCGCATTAATAGTACTTGCTCGATAATACTCGCAGGAGTGATCCGAATAGTAATCCGTATAGTGATGGTATTCACCTACCGCCCCACGCGGTCTGATGTGGCAGAAGGCCGAGTTTATTGTGGGGTATCCGAGCCCGTAAGCTCGGGCAAAGATTCCCCGTAGACCCCGTAAAAAACGGGGTCGGGTAGCTGTCTACCACCCCAGACGAGACTCTGCCCTTTGGCACAGCCTCGTCTGGGTTCCTATCTGCCCAGAGGCAGATTTCAACAAGCACACCTCCGAAGTAATTCGGAGAGTGATGGTATTCACCTACCGCCCCACGCGGTCTGATGTGGCAGAAGGCCGAGTTTATTGTGGGGTATCCGAGCCCGTAAGCTCGGGCAAAAATTCCCCGTAGACCCCGTAAAAAACGGGGTCGGGTAGCTGTCTACCACCCCAGACGAGACTCTGCCCTTTGGCACAGCCTCGTCTGGGTTCCTATCTGCCCAGAGGCAGATTTCAGCAAGCACATCTCCGAAGTAATTCGGAGAGTGATCACTTTGACGACACGCTAATTCGCATATATACATTTCCTTTACAATCACGTGATATACTTATTCAAAATGGGATCGCCTGTGTTTGCTCTCTGGTGATCTGTGTTCAAACTTTATCTTGCTATATAACATTTTTACAAGAAGAATATTTCATGAGGAAGACTTTTCTAAGCAAAACATTTCTTGAGAAAAAGTTTCCGTAAGAAAAATAGTTCTTAAGTATTATGAGGAAAAGCTTTCATATGGAAAACCTTTTACCTTGAAAATGATTAATAGGGAACATGTTTTGTGAGAAAAATGGAAAACCTTTATGGAGTATGTTATATAGGGAAATGATTTCAAAAGTTAAAGTTTGATCAGCAAAATTTTTAAGGAACATTTTTATAAACAAAATCGTTCATATTAAAAAATTTCATAGGGATAAGTTTTCATGGGAAAAAAGTTTCACGGGGAAAAGTTTTAATAAGGACAATTTTCATATGGAAAAACTTAAAGAAAACTTTAATTAAATTTCCATATTTTCCTTAATACCGGAATAATATATATCATAAATGATATATTTATCTATAAGTATTCACTATCTTCTTTAGATAAAAATCGCTTTATTTTGATTACCCTGACGTGTTTCTGTCCTATATCAAATCATTATATTTACATTTTATTTTAATATATTTTCTATCAAAAAGGAGGCATAGCGGAATAATGGATAGAGATTCGTATTGAGGAATCGGAGAGCCGAGTTCGAATTCCAGTCGAATCCATTACATTCACTTACGTGCTAATACCCTTGGGGAAAGTGTGAATCCTCTTCTTCTCCCCCACTTCAGCTATCGGGAAATAGCAGGACAGAACTGGTCTAGCGCAAAAAGAAATAGCAACCTACTGCAGGAAAAAATCCGCCTCGTCAGTCGTGTATCGAAAGATATATGAGCGCGTATCCCGCATGGCACGTGACTGATTAACTGACTATCAAAAATCTAATCTATTTGTTTACAGAAAATTACTTTTTGAATTTTATTTATTTTTTTTAGTAGAAGGGTTGCCATGGTAACGTTTTTTTCTTCATTAAGTTTTTTTTTCGGTTTTGTTGATAAAGTTGGTTATGGACAAATATTCAGCAAAGAAATGAAAACTTTAAACAGCCAACTGGTTTTCACATTTTCTATACCACCAATAGGTGTAAGAAAAACGAAAGAAAATCTAGCTAAAATGTCATAAATCCTCATACTTGTTTACTGAAAAGAAACGGAAAACTTCGTTATTAAACGCAAAATAATTCAAATTAATTAGTTATGTAAAACACACAAATTTCTAACATGACAGATTTGCAAAAAGTGGAAATACAGCGAATAATTTAGTTTCGAGAACTATTAATAATGACCTAGTAAGTTGTAATCACCATTGACAGTAGAAATTAACTCTCTACTTGATTTATTCATTGTGATCACAGTGCCGATAATCCAATTACTTGCTACATGCATGTACATATCATTGCGATATTTTCGAATGTGTATAAAGGCGGTGTACATGTTTGAAATGTCCCCTTGTTAAATGTCACGTCTGCAAACTCCACTGTTATGTTTCTGTAAAGGAACTGGTGACATTTGACCTAATCGAATTGTAATTTGTTGTCAGTTATGCCAAAATCACCTCAACGCTTCATCCATCTTGTACCGAGGTTTAGTCAAAGCTCGACAATTTCCTATCGTCTCTCCAGGGTGCAGAATTAATCTTAACTTCACCCACCGCGACGCGAATGAGTTCGAACTCTTATAGCCGATAACTCCAAAACGGTACATTTTATCAAAATGTCTTTGTTATTTTCGAATTAAGCATGTATATTTACACTTAAATGAAACTATTCGGGATTTTATTTTATTTTTTTATTTTATTTTATTTTTTTAGAAACTGAGCGCGGGGCTTGAACTGTAAATTACCCTCGAGTTAAAAGTAGTTCTGGCACCCGCATCTCCACTACATCGGCCTCTACTTGTTTAAAAATTCGCACCCTAACGATAGGCTGAATTTCATTTCAGTTTAGATTTTGAGTACAAACTAGGCGAAACAAAGTAAAAGTATTTTTTTTCATTATTTTTCTGTCAGAAGGAGACGTTCAAATGAAATGACATTATTCGATATTGAGTTTTATTCTACTGGAAAGAAAATTAGTAGTCGTGCAAGTCGTCCGTAAATTTCAAATCGACTTACTCATTATTCTTCCTGTATGCGACCCGTAACCTATTAGAGGCGCCACATTTACTTCAGGCATTAAGACATTGATATATATGCCATGCATGGCACCAAACCTATTCAGAAATATCTAAACTGTCAGCTGTATACAACGACTTTCTAATTTTTTAGAATTTTTTTAAGTGAGTGAAACTGGTGGGTCTTGGTGAAGACCACATTTCTTCTAATCTTGCGACTGGCGCTACAGAATTACAAAGAAAGAAATTTACCAAAAAACAGTAAGGACATCACTTGAGAACTTTCAACAGCAGCAACATTTAAAATGGATATCACAAGTAAATCAAAGAGAAAATGATAACATAATCAAGATGGGGGCGTTCAACACTACAGTGTAAGGATAAAAGGTAATGTAATAATAAAAGGTAAGGAGGAAACCCCCATCAGTACTGGAAAGAGCTAGAATATCTACTGGAGTTGAGAAGCTATTTTTCTGAAAAAAAAATGGTTTAAGAGAAAATTTTCAAAAGTTTAATACTAGTACTGGCTGCTCGGTCAATGAATGCTAAAAGTTTACTTATAAGGAAACGTTTAATATTATCATTACCATTGCTATCAGTGGTTTGTTAGGGCAAGACAACTTGGCGGATTCCAAACGTTTTCAGACACGTTTTGTATTCAGAGTTTTCTTTCTATACTGGTTGCTGCCTTAAGGCAAGATTGCCCACTCTGCCCTGCTATTTAAACTATAGCTAGAGGAAGATGGATTCATTCTGTTTCCAAGGATATTAGCGCGAAGTGAACGAAGCATAATCTAGCGGAAATTGAACTCGGACCGTCCAATTCACTTTACAGGACGATATCCATTACTTTCTAAGCGCCCCCGTTAGTATTCATACTCGTGAATGCCGCGTATTTCCTAAAGGTGTGCAGGATTGGGGTTCAAGCTTGCTTAAAGGTCACAATTTCGAATGCTGGTTTTCAAACTATGAAAACCCCTCCACCTTGGTAGATTAGTGAAATAGAACTTTTTAGTAAATTTCTTCCCACCTGAATATAGTATCAACTTTCGTAACTACACTTTGGGAGCTTATTTATATATAGAACCACCTCTTAATTGCTGTTGTACTCAGGGTCGCCCTGACCCACTGTAGTAGCACCAGTTAGGGTTCAAACTATGAACAAATAGTGATCCCTCTTCCAAAAAAAAAGACACCATTAATGTATAGAAATGTATTTTTATAGTAAAAATAACAACAATACATTTTTATATAAAAAAATTAACAATAATACATATTTATCGTAAAAGGACCAACAATAATTTTTATCCGTAAGTTTTTCTACGTTAAAAATGGGCATACATCGTCACTGTCGAACATTGAAAGAGCCCAGATAGTAACTCTAGCCTGTTAAGAACTTCAAATTTTTCAGTTTGAATAGCAACCACTCGTCCAAGTAATTCTAAATATGATATCTGTTAAGTTCAATAGATTTATCAAACATCTGAATCTGGTGAGCACTTCAAAACGAACTCTTGAGTCGGTTAGGCAGATAAGTGGCATGAACTTTTCTTAATTTATTGAATAGATAGACACCGAATATAATCGAGTATAATGCGAGTTTTATGATCAATTTTTACGGAATAAAGGGTTACATTATATACAGGTAATTCTTTTGAAGCAGTTAAAAACATGCATTTTCGGTGACCGGTTGCGCTGTACACAAGTACCTTTTTTTTCTGGAGGTGTTAAAATTTATGCATTTTCGGTGATTGGGTAGGCCCGCCTTCTCAAGGAACGTTGGCTAACTATAACGCTGTCAGGCATGAATGAAAACAAATGTCTGTTATCTAAATCTTCGTATCAGATATTTTAAGCTAAGTGTTTTTTCTCAACATTTGAGGGTAGCTTTGGACAAAAAGGAATGAAAACCATTTATTTGCTATAAAATGTGACCAGGATGATGACCAGTACTGCAATATTCGACTAGGGTAGGCTTACTAGTATTAGTCAGAAGCTGGGGTTTCATTATGCGCGAGATATATGAAAAAATCAGGTTTTTCACACGCGTTGCACAATACATGAAGTAGCCTTATACAAGACAGATAGATAGATAGATAGATAGATAGATAGATAGATAGATAGATAGATAGATGTGCAGCCCAGTTCAACTCCTAGTTGAGTTTCTTTATATTTCCTTCCACAAATAGTCATCTCACTTCTCCCCAACTATTGGTTAAATAGTAGGCAATACAAGTTCTACAGACTTGGTTACCATTCTAAGAGAAAGGCAATTCTGAATTCAAAACAGGCTGCCCATGGATTTGCAATAAAAACCTCCTTTCTAAAGAAAACGAAGCAGCAATGTCTCGGTTGTTGAGAACTGAGTGCCCATAGTTCAGCGGAGTCTTCGAGACTTGAGCGAATCAGTTTATATATATATATATATATATATATAGTATAGGGGCGACAGATCATTGTTTGAACAATGATATATTGCTAAATAAAACAGACAACGAATGTCTATTATGTTTTATCGTGATCTTTTCCAGGCGTTGTATTATGACTTTAGTTTCAAGAGAAAATAAAGTCAAAAACTGTCCAAAAGCTTAGATCGACGACCAATATAATTGTTTTTATGTCCCCATTCCCATAATTACAGTAGTAAATACTGTATGGGTTGGTCTGCAGGTGGAGATTCGTCACCAGCTGTGCTGGTCAAAATCTCCGCCTCCGTGCAGAGAGGCTCCCCAGACGAGGCTATATCGAAAGGCAGAGTCTCGTCTCGGGAAAGATCTACCCCACGCAGTATTACTGGTTCTACGTGGAATTTTAGGCTGAGCTTACGGGCTTGGATACCCCACATTAAATTCGGCCTTGTGCCACATCTTACCGCGTAGGGCCGTTGGTAGATATCCTGTAGTTGGAGATTCACTGTGGAATTCCCTTGACTTACTTCTAGCAGTTAACTACTACTTCTATGCGCAGCAGGTGAATCTTATATATGTTGATCTTGACCTAAGTATTATCGTTCATTACCTACCGTCGTGTAATTATTCTATTCAGTAACCTTCACTAGGTTACAACAATAATAAAGAAATATCCAAAATTTTGAACAGTTTTTATCTTTATTTTTTCCTTGTAACTAAAGCCATTATACAACGCTTGGAAAGGTTGGTGATAAAACATAATAGACATTCGTTGTCTATTATATTTAACAATATATGTTTGAATAAATAATGTGGATCAATATTATGTCTTATACAAGGGATACTGAAAGATTCCCAGCTTGACATGGCAGAAAAGCTCTTTCCCAAAAGTGACGTTTTGTCAGTTTTTGGAAATTCACTCGGATCTGTGGATTTTGATAACACGTTCAGAAAGTTTCTCCAATTAAGAAGATAATAAAAGAACACAGAGTGAACATAAATATGTAAGATTCGCTGTTTATTTTGCACTGATGGAGATTCGCTTTAATCGGACAGTCTAAAGACTTTTCTTAACGATTTTCTTGGTGTTTATCGAACATCTGAACGAAAGATGCAGGTGTGATTCAATAAAGAATGGCATTACAGGCGACAACACCACGTGACTATTTGTTGTCGATTAATAAGGACAAAAAGAAAAGAAGAGACCAACTTTATTCTTTATTTATTTATTTATTTTTCTCGTCGTTTGCAAAGATTTTTATATCAACAATATATGTGAAGCCTC
This sequence comes from Acanthosepion lycidas, assembly GCA_963932145.1. Taxonomy (NCBI): domain Eukaryota; kingdom Metazoa; phylum Mollusca; class Cephalopoda; order Sepiida; family Sepiidae; genus Acanthosepion; species Acanthosepion lycidas. Next base: position 25,729,285 of record OZ010576.1, read on the forward strand.
ATTTAACTTGCGATTTGCCCACACGTTTCTGTCTATGTCTACTCATTTTGATATAGGAAAATATTTTATAAGTATTTCAAATATAACTTGTGTATACATGTGCGATGTGTATATTTCTGTATGTATGTATATGATAAAAATATAGTTTTATAGTAGGCTATAATTATGGGTAAATGTGCAAAATATGAGGGATATAGAGAACTCGAGTATTATGCAACTTTTGAAGATCTAATTTTGAAGCTAATTTTAAGGGGGTCACATTATACACGAGATGTAAAATTGGCGTATGTACTGCTAGCACTGGCTATGCCGTTCACCAAAGTATATATCCATTTACAGTAGTCAAATTAGCTTCAAAATAAGGTCTTTAAAAGTCGCATGATACGCGCGTGTATACAGTATGAAAATCTAAAAGTTATGTGGAATAAGGCCATGTGTTTCTGTTGTCGCGACTATTTATATATGCTGTCAATAGTGCATTATGGTTAGCGAGGTTTATTGAATTATTCTAACATTTATTGATTCGAATGCATAGAATTTCTCATACCCGGAATCTCTCATATCCGGTGTGCTTCATATCCGGAATCCCGCATATCCGGAATCCCGCATATCCGTAATCCCGCATATCCGGAATCCTGCATATCCGGACATGATTTTGATGTGTATATTTGAACTATTTCTGTGACATGTAACTGATTTGAATTTTCTGTTTTTCAGGAAATTTACTTTGGATAATTGCTTATTTCACCCTAATGGCTTGTATTGGTGTAAAAGATGATGGAAATAAGAGGAAAGGATGACGACAAGACATCATCTGCAACAAGATAGCAATGATATGCATGATTGTGATGAAACCTGGACTGAACTTGAAAAAGCTATTGAAAAGTACTTAACCTAATGATGAGTGAATATTACTGATATAACTGAAACATTATCCATTGAAAATTGCAAATAAAAATACAGTTAATATGTACGTTTTAGGTTCTGTCTCTTCCTTGATATATATATATATATATATATATATATATATATATATATATATATATATATATATTAATATTACATGAATCATTCATACAAAAAACAGATATAGAAGTTAATGATATAAATGGCGAGATTTAACTTCTATATCTGTTTTTTCTATGAATGATTCATGTAATGTAAATTGAACTGCACCACATACTTGATATATATATATATATATATATATATATATATATATATATATATATATAGAGAGAGAGAGAGAGAGAGAGAGGAGAGACAGGGAGGGAGGGAGAGATGTATACAATGTCTTATTGTCTTATTATTTGAGAAAATAGTTTCTGAAATGATCGCCTTTTTTAAAGATCTGTCGTTCAGAGGGAACTTCCCACAAAGCTTACCATTGAAATTCTATTAAAATTCAGATAATTTATAGAGAAATTATTTCATTTATTTTGTAATTCTTATTTACGTTTAATGTTTTGTGCTAACCTAATTAGTACTTTATTGAATTGGGTTTTCTCTTGAAACCCTACATTTTTAATCTTGTTGCAATCTAAGCTTAAATATCAAGTTACACTTCTGTATTAGCAGATCGTTGCGGCTGTACTGAGTTCGATCCTCACTGGATAACCGATTAATGTCTGTCTTCGAGGAAACTAATCTAAATATTTGTGTTGCCCGACGCCTATCAGTGCAGGATATGTAATTCAAATATCCCAGTTCAGATTTCTACCTTGCTTCCGCTTTTGAACAAATGCTCTTGGGAAAAAAAAGAATCGATTTCTCCTTTCCCTAGCTATGGGTTAAATAGCAGAGTAAAGTTGGCTCTGGAGCCTTAGATGACAGCCAGTCAGGGAATATCTGAATTTAAATCTCTAGAAAAGACAACGTGAAACTGCTTACCTGTCATTTTCAAGAAGTAAAGGAAATTAGCAGATAATAAAAAAAGAGAAATATTCAGGAGGTCATGATTGATCGGTTATGTCTTCAAGAGACATGACAATATATATATATATATATATATATATATATATATATATATATATATATATATATATATATATATATATATATATATCAGTAACTGGTATGGTATAATTAATGTTTGCAGTAGAATTCTTGATTTATCTAGATATTATTTTATTATTTATTTATCTAGAAACACTCATTAAATGCTCCCACGTCCGCGCCGTGGGGAAGCAAATCAATTCTAAAGACCGCCATATTGTCAATAATAAAATGTGAAACTAAAACCATTCAAAACAATGAAATATTAAACTATTTGCATCAAGGAATACGACAAGCAAAATGAGACGGATAACATTGACGCTTTGAAGAAATCAGGTAAATGTGTCGCCAAATCTAGACTCGTTGCGAATACCTGAAGAATGTTTCTTAAATTGCCAAGAAAATTTGAAAAAATAAAGTGGAATTTGAAAAAGAAGCTGAACAATATCAGAAATGGAACAGTATTTTATTACTTCCGTCACAATTGATACTGAAAATAAATGAACAACTTTAAAATATATTTGCTTCATCGGGGGACTACATAAAAAAAAAGTATATTTCAAGTTTAAAGTGTAAGAGAGAGCTAATATCTGCGAGATTAAAATGACATGGATGAGATTGTTTATTCCCAAATGTCTATTAGTTATGCAAGGTGTCGAATAGTATCTAAAATTTTTGCACGAGTCATAATCATTGTTCCACAATTTTTTAAACCTTTCCTTGTTTATCACATCATTTTGATCAATCCGTACTTCGACATTCTGCACTCTATGAAACATTAAAATATGAGTTATTCAGATTGGTATATACTCATTCACGTTCCTCTTATCACTTCTTTGAATTTAATACATTTTTTCTGCAAATAGGTTTCCTCTTGTATAAAAAGATTAAGACAGTCTGTGGATAATATATATATATATATATATATATATATATATATATATATATATATATATATATATATATATATATATAAAAGTGTGTCTGTGTGTGTTGAGTGATTGATTATTTTCTACAGCTCATCAATCATTTGAAGCGAGAAAATATTTTTAGAATGTATGATTTATTTATATAATAATCGTTTAGTGATAAAAGTCTTTCTAATTAACACATAGCCGGGAGAGAAGTGGTATTATATATATATATATATATATATATATATATATATATATATATATATGTGTGTGTGTGTGTGTGTGTGTGTGTGTGTGTGTATAAGAGTAGGATACTGAGGACAACACCAAGCTGCGACAGTCTGTTTTTATGAAGCAATCATACTGCGTTCAAACATAAAGCATTTCTTATTTCGTCATTGCGGAAAATATAAATATATATTGTTAAATCTGTAAAAACAGCTAACTTCTACAATATGACTCCTATCACGATACATTTGCCGCTGACATATTTTCCGCATTCTTCATGATGTCTTGTCTATGTTCCGGTTTATAATGACGCAAAAAATAACTCACACACCTCCATCTTCTGAGCTTACTTTTCTATTGAGTGTAGATGTGACATTTAATTGGTTAATCAAGACATACCCACAAGTCTATTTTTAATTCTGACCTTATATCCCGCCCTTTAACTTTCAGAAAAGGGATAACTTTTTGTTTGTAATTTTCCTTAAAATCATTTAATCCCCACTTACTTACCATCGCCTGAAGAAGTAAAATCATAGTATTGAAACATGAAAGCTTTTGTTTAGCAATTTCAACATGCTTCTATTATAATGACATAATAAAAATAATTATATATATATATATATATATATATATATATATATATATATACAGTGTAACTCGGATATAAGAGAGTTGTCGGGACAGGAGAATAAGTCTCTTATATCCGGGTTTCTATTATAACCTGGTTTGTTCTATTTTATATACATTACCACAGACTCTAATTTGGGACCAGATAAAAGCTCTCTTATATCCGGGTCTCTTATATCCGGGTTATACTGTATATATATATATATATATATATATATATATATATATATATATACATTATATATATATTATATATTATATTGGTCTACTTTGTATTGAGAACTTTTTAAAAGTAAATGCTACGAACAGTAGAATTTTATTCTATCTGTTCTTTTTCTCATATATATATATACATATATATATATATATATATATATATATATATATAACGACTTATTAAGCTCGTGTACGCCGATGGTGTCATGGAGAAAATCTCGGAATGAGAACACGGAGAGCCGAATTCGAATTCCTGTCATCTTGGTTATATTTCACTTATGTGCAGATACCTTTGGTAACGGTATGAATCCATCTCTTCTCACCCCAGCTATGGGTTAAATAGTAAAACCTACATTATAAAATCATCTTATAAGACAGTATTAAATTACGAAATGATAAAACGGAAAACGTTAAAATTTTGAACCGTCTTTCGATCAATTACAGTCCGTAGAAGATCGTAAAACCGTCACAAAACTTTAGCGTTTCTCGTTTTAATATTTAGTAATCCAATAAAAAATTACTATTACACTGTATTTGTCAAGTACACAACAGTCCTCTAACAGGGCCATGGTAAGGGTGTGACACCATTTAGGGCTGCTAGAAGGAGAAAGGAAAAAGGAAGGAAAAAGAGAAAGAAAAGAAAGAAAAAGAGAGGCGAGAGTTAAACTTAGATGATAAAGGAAAGCCATCACAAAAGGGACATTTAGCGATGTTATTTTGATAATGAAGAATGGTGAAAAATTTTATGGCCATTGTCGAAAAGCTAATTGACGAATTCCAGGTTGGCAAAATAGCCAGCTACAGAGTTTTAAGTAGATAAAAATTAAGCGTGTCATGGTGGCGAACTTATATTATCGGGTAAAGATTTAATAGGTCATCCGTTGACCGAGAAATAAGAATGTCCTTTGACCACACACGAGTTGCAATTCAGTTGAGTTCCAGTCCAGTTCAGTTCGAGTTTAGTTCCAGTGAGTTTCCAGTTCAGGCAGAGCCTCGCAGACCTGACTAAGATTCGCGCAAATTCCGAACTCATCTTCTAATCAAGAACAATTTATCTTTGAAGAACGACTTAGACTCACACCACCAAAACAAGTTTTACGAATTTCGCCTGAAGACACACCAAGGACCAGTTTCTTAAAGAACAGACAACTTAAGATGTTAAGAATTGCCTAACAAAAACAACGTGTCACGAATCCATATAGCGGGTTGAGAGATAGACGTAGTTCTGTATCCAGAAACCAGATATAAAATATTGTTATCCTTTTTTTAATACCTTTGAACTTTTCAAGTTGTTATTTTATTTTCTTTTACATCTATTTGTGCGATACCACCCTTATTCGAACTTGACTTGCATTACGGCACCGACGACTGATTGATTTCGTCTGCCTAAGATCAATTCACAACGTGGATAGGCAGACTGGAGATCAAAGTAGTTACTTCGGTAACCAGGCGTTGGAGGCGAGTTGGGAACGACGAGGCTGTTATCGGATCTAACCCGATTCCCATCCGAATCACCAAAAGGTTAGAACGTCACATTTGTGTGCCGCGACCAATACCAAGCCAGTTGGTCGTCACAGGACGGGATAGCATGACTGTCGCAGACAGGCGGACGTCACGTTTGGAGCGGCGACACCCGAACGAGCGAGCGAGGAGCGGGGGGCGTCACAGGGTCTCGTTACCCCCAATCTATGATACGGACCGCCATCACCCCGATTTATGATACGAACCCCCTCACCAGAATCTAGGACATGGTGTGACACACTCTACTACATAACAATTTTTATAACGGATTACTCATATGAAATACAAATTCTATTGTAAAATGATTATGTAGAATAATGGACCATATGCAATATAGGTGAATAATTCAACTAAAAAAAATGAAAATAAATACAATGTATCTAAATACGAATTAAAGACACTTCATAAAAGGTCATTCCATCTAAAATAAATCTAAATGTTTTGTAACAATTTTTAAAATCAGCTTGAGATTTTATTTGTTAAAAAATTAAATGTGACACATTCAACATTATGGATAAAAAAAAATATAGTGTTTTTTTGGGGTTTTTTTTTTGTTTTTTTGTTTTTTTACGATTTAACTTAAACAAAAGAAATTCACGGATTTGGACCCGCAAAATTTTTTCATACTTTAATAGTCAGTTGTGTTATTTTAATTTGAAACGTCTGTAAATGTAGGTAGAAAAAAACCAGGTGTTGATAGCGAAGACCACAAGGCACTGCCGGAGTCCCCCAATCAGGCTTGCTTCCCTCGGTCGGGGAGTTCACACCAGCTCTAGACAGGCAATAAGAAGATATTGCTTGGAGTCCCAACTCATATTAAGATAAACTTTGGTTAGTTTTGTTAGGGTAAAAGGAACAAATAGGAAGCGTTTATAAATATTACATGTTTCCCTTTTGTTAAAGATTCCTCGGAGAATGAAGAAGAAATAAGAGAATTCTAGTATTTTTAATTTTTATGTTTTTTGTTTTTCCTCCGTTAAGCAAACCTCACATGCATCGTTCTTGTCAAGCGGCGTTCGTGTATATGATTCAAGTGTATGTATGTGTATCACAATTCTAGTTTGCCTATGCAGGATTAGGGTGATTAAGTATATTCGTTTGTGTGTGGGAGGGTGCGAGTGAGTGAGTGAGTGTTTAGTAGGTATTTTTATTCACGTTTGTTCGTTGTAAGCATGTTTATTTGCGTATTCTTTGTCTTAAGTTGAAAGGATTTAAGTTACCCGGTAGTAGTATCTTAGATTCATAAATATGGATTTTATAAAATTTACAGATATATTAAAGAGTATTCGACGTGTATTTATACATGGTTAAATAGTTATCAGAAGTCCCTCGAAGTATTTCCTGTGTAAAGAATTTTTTTTTTTTTCTAATTTTCTGTCGGTTCATAAAATTATACAACTATGCCAACCACAGTTTCTTCCCTTTCAATAAAAATTTCTCCAAACAAAAATTCAGTTTATCTATAGGATCACCAGTAAGCGGTGTTCTTGCTTGTATTTTCCTACAAATTTTAGAGTCCGGCCCATTTAATAACATCATACCTAAAAGCTCCACTTACCTCAGGTACATAGATTACATTCTTCTAATATATCTATAACGACAGTAGTACGCAGGTGTAGGCTTTAAGAAAGATTTATTTAACTGATAATAAACTGTTCCCGTATAGTGTCCTTTTATAGTCCCATTAAACAGAAATAGCTCTCTCAAAGAGGAGAGTAACGAAACAAGTTGAGATCACTCTTAATTATTTATAAGAATATCCTCACAATGAAAATCTACTACACTCATAAAGATTCTTAATAACGTAGAAGCTACAGTCGAATGAACATAAAATGGACAAATACGTAACAAAAACAAATTGAATTTGACATTTTACCATAAAACCACAGACAAAAATGATTTAATCAATTTATTTTACCATTAAATCCCAAAAATAAAAACAGGTGTAATAATAGGATTTTACCTCTGAGCTCTTAGAATATATTAGGTTGGTGCAAAAATAATGTCGTTTTCTCACATAGTAACATATGTGAGAAAACGACATTATTTTTGCACCAACCTAATATAACAAAGAATACATAGAGGCAAGTGAGAAATACATTGAAAAACCGTTAAGATTTCTTCACCATCCACATTATTTCATACTCAGTGCTAGAATATGAACATACAAAGTCCCAAAGATTAGGTACTGCCACCAACAACATAAGCACTTCTGACAATAAAAACACAAAATTTATAATCCAACCCTCCAACACTCTATCAACAAAATTTGAAACTAAATTAGCTATCCTCAATAAACGGATCTTTGCCACCATCCCCAAGACAATCGTATCTATATTTGGGAAGAAAAATATATCCAATACAACATCAGATGACAGTATTTATGTCATAAAAGCCTGTAATATAGAAAGAGTTACATTGACGAAACAGATACGAATCTAAAAGCCAGAATCTAGGAACATAAGAGAGACCTACGTTGCGAAAACCCTTTAAACTCGCTCGTAATACGCAGAAACAAAATAGGCCATAACTTCGATCTTATAAACCTAATTAAAAATAAGAACGCAATTCTTTACGCAGAAAATGCTTCTAGGGACTTCTGATAAATATTTTTTCATCTATAAACACGGGACAAACTCACTTTATTTTATCACTAACTTTTATAATATCCATACTTTATGAATCTGGGATATGTCTTCCTGCTACCACAACAGGTGTAACTTAAATTCTTTCAACCTCACACAAAACACTACAAATCAGTATGCGAACATACAGACTAGATGCATGCACATAGAAACACGCACGAGCGAATATATACAATCATCTGGATCCCACATAGACAAACTAAAATTATGATGCACATAGACATATGAATTATACACGCAAATGTAGCTTCACAAGGCAGATGACATGAAGTCTGCTTAACCAACGAAAAACAAATAACACACAAATTTTAAATACCAGAATTTTCTTTTTCTGTTCCATATTTCATTCTCTGATTACGTTTTACTAAAATCGAAAGAAGCGAACTATTTGTTCCTTATTCTATCATTCTGTCGAATTGAAATTTGATCTATGTTTGATCCCAAATCCTTGTTTCATTAGAATTTAAATAATTTCCAGTTCCATATGACCAGGTTAGTTTCATCGAAAGCTAAATTGGTACCATGCACATTCAAAACGTCACGATTCTAATACATAAACGCATTAACAACCAATCATAAACGAGAGTTATTTTTAAACCAATAACAAGCCATGTAAGAAATTAAAAAAATATTTAGCTGTGGTGAGTCAATTTGAATTTTGCATAGTTATGAAAAACACATTTCTGTCAATGTTCCTTCCTCGGTCGAATTCTTATAATGGCTGTCCTAAACTTTATGGCGCACACGTGCCCAGAAATAACTTCAATGTTTTGGGGTTTTTTTTTTTTGTTTTGTTTTTGTTTTTATTTTTGTTTTTTGTTTTTTGTTTTTTACGGAAAAACTAACATTAGCACGTACCGGAATCCGTTGCTAATCAAATAGTAAACAATGGACGTTCAGACTGATTTCTGACATGCTAAAAAATAAGCCTGACGTCACATAACAATCGACTTTACACACATTCAAAGAATTTGACTCATATGCTAACATTCAAAGACAAGCAGCAATCTTAACCTTTCCGTCAACCGTTTCCATGTTTCTGTCACTCAGAATGCGACGCTGATGTTTTCAGCATTCAAAATGGATACCAAAGCATTTACCACGTTACGTGCGACTCGAAAACTATTTACCACGTTACGTGTGATCCCAAAACTCTTATTCAACAAAGGCATATAACTTGTATTCTAACTTATTACTTTTTTCTCTTCCGAATTCTACCTTTAACTTGTGGTTCTTTGCCAATCATGAACGCCGCTCGTATTTCAGTAGAAAACCAATCATAAAAATTGAATTAAAGCCAACATCAAAATAAAAACATTTAGATGAATTTCTTCTACAAGAATTTTAATCTGAAGAAAATTGTAATTGACTGACATTATGAAAAGAAGTCCAAACTGTAACAATATATTTACACGCGCAAAATCCGAACTAACATTTCAATATATTATCATACGATATTTGTCCAGTTGACACACACTTTCATATTGTTTTAATATTGTGATCAATTATGCATTTTCCTTTTTCATGCCACACTGTACCAGTCTTTACACCCAGCTACACGTCCTGAGAATGACGATAAACTACATCCGGCAGCAAGGTCTCTGATCGGGAGGTTTTGAGAAGCGTGGAACCCCCTCTTAATTGCTTTTGTCCCAGGTTCTCCCTGACTCGGAGTGGTAGCACCTGTTAGGGTCCCAACTATGGGCAAATAGTGAACCCCCCAAACTGGAGTCAAAACTTGAAAATATAAAAATGCAATAGAAAAATTACCAGTAATACATTTTCATATTAAAAAAATAAAATAAAATTACCAGTAATACATTACTCGAAAAAAATTCCCAGTAATACACTTTGGGAAAAATAATTAGAATAAAATGTCGGCAATAAATGACCCATAAGGAGTTGATATGCCGTTAAACAAACAAGCCAAACGAAACTTCACAGCGACTTAATCATATGGCGAAGGTAGGCGGAAGGAAGTACTGTAATCGATTACAGTAGAAATTAACAAATCCTCAAATTGAGCACTGGTAAAAAATGGTCGATAAAGACATTAGATTTATAATACCCAGAAATTCATATCTCCTCAAGGAAACATGGCACGGTCGATACGGGCGTTAGATAGATCCAGTGACAAGACCCAAAGAGTGTGACTTCAATACCCAGTTAAGGCAGTGGAGAACTTTGAGAAGGGAATTAACTGTCATCCATTACACATGGCACGTGAAACTAGAACAGTCTATCCCAGTGAGCGAAATAAAGAGTTCAGTTCGACATTCCAACCACCTGAAGAAGTCCGGAGTGTACAATGGCCGAAACGTTGTGATAAATATGGCGACAAAGATAAGGACAATAGTCCGAATAATGTAAATAGTGTACATAATACCTCATCTTGGAAATATAGACATCTTGTAATCGACATTCACTTACAACAAAGCTGACTCGTTTATAGACCACTGAGCTTGGCTATCCTTCAGACATTAAGAAAATGTTTGTTTCGATCAAGTTGTTCAAAAATTCCAAAAATGAATATCTAAATATTAAACCTTTGAGCTTTGATCACTGCTTTACCGGTGGTAGAGAAAAATGTAATGCCAAGCCACCGGTTGAACAGTGGCAGAGAAAATGACTTAATGCTCCGCTACCGGTTGAACGATGAGAAACCACTTTTAACTATTTTTATATCTACCATGAAACATTAAATACCAATTATTAGCGAAATTTGACTCAGGAGCTCAAGCAGAAGGGTTAAAATTGTTCAAGAACCCAGGGCTCAAAGGGTTAATGCCAAGAGTTATATGAACAAATGAGTTTCCTAATTGATTCTGTCTTTCTACTTGCTACACAATAATTCGTTCAGCCCTTTTACAACTGCCTTCAGGTGTTCGGAGCCTTGCACTTGATCTCTACTCTGACCTAGATGTAACAGGTCAATGGGCAAAATTATTGTGTTGTAACTTTCAATGCTTCAAAAACAAAGCTAATATCATTTAATTATCATAGACCAGACTCTAAGATTTCTTCAGTCAAACTGAAGTTGCACGCTCTGCGACTCAACTTCATTCAAGACTTCAGTATAACTCATTTATACAATCTATTGTTAAAATTGCTTGAAAAATGATCGATTCATTCTACCACCGTAGATAGTACCTGACCCCCGTCATGCTCTATCAGTTATATGAAATAGATTATTGCTGCCATATGTGGAACAGGGGCTGCCCACTCTTGACTATGTAACCTTTATAAGAGTTCAAAATTGTCTAGAGCGCTATTTACATTCTTCAGACTATTGTCCTAATCAATGATGCGATACTTATCACACCGTTTCTGCCGTTGTACGCTCTGGCCTTCTTCAGGTGGTTTGAATGTCGAACTGAACTCTTTATTTCGCTCGCTGGCTGAAACGTTGTGACAAATATATCAACAAAGATGAGAACAATAGTCCGTATAATGTAAATAGTGTACATAATACCTCATCTCAGAAATACAGACAGATACGGATTGTCCAGAGCGATTGTGTAAGGGATGACATTCTGCTGCCTATTTCCCACAGAGACAAATTACTAAACCTATTGCTACTCTATCACTATTGCTATGGCAAATGTTCAGATGAGCCGCACTCTATATTTCCACCAGTTCAGTCATTTATTGCTAGGATCCGCTATGTTAATTCCACAGAGTTGAATCACCCACATTTCCTGCGTACTCCAATAGCAAAGTGGAAGTGCCACTGTAAAATATTTCTTCCAAGTGGAAAAGACTCCCGTGTAGGAGCATCCCAGACCATCGCATTATTGACGACATTTAAGTAAGGGGTCAATAATTATCTAACCACTGTATCGTGGTGATCTTCACTTTCTACTTTCTTCACTTTCTACTTCCTTCACTTACATTAATATCATACACCTCATTCAGCATCCCCCTAACTTGTGCGGCTCTTGAGCCTTTGATCTGGTGAACTCTAGTAACGAAGAAGTTCTGAATTAAAGACAGAGATTTTTTGTTGATTATATAAGAATGGTATAAGAAATGTTGACTTGTGGATATATCGTACTCTCGAGGATTGGATTGACAGAAACATTGAAGTAATCATTCGAATTATGGTTGAAGTGATTACAACGTTTCTTAAAATGATAGACCTCTTTTCGGCATTTTATGAATTCGTAACAATAAGAAATTTTAGAGTTTACCGCAAACCCACAATTAAAAACGATCTAATTGACTTCTATCCCCACTACAGTGATAAAACTAAATCAAGATTAGTCATATGATTCTATCTCAGAGCTCTTAGAAGATACCTTGCTGAAGTAGAGAAATGTATTGAAAAAGATTAGATTTCTTCCCGACTCACATCATTTCATCCTCAACGCAAGAGAAAAGGCACACAAAGTCTACAAATCCAAAAACTTAAACATCGCCGATAGATTATCAACAACACAAAATTCACCACCCATATCTACAAAATTTGAAAATAAATTAGTTATCCCCAACAGTGGGGTTGTTACCACCACCAAGAAAGACAATCAGAGATATAATTAAGAAAATAAATCAACCACCACTTCAGATAGCCGGATTTATCAAATAAAATGCTTGCAATGTAGTCACATTACATGGGCGAGACGTTTCGAAATGTAAAAGTTCACATCTATGAAAACAAGAGAGACTTACGTTGGGACAAAACATTTAAACTAACTTGTAATACACAGGAACAAGACTGGCCATAACTTTGATTTTACAAATTCCACCCTAATTAAAAATAAAAGAATTTAATTATTTACGTCGAAAGTATTTCAAGGCAGTCAATATACCAACTATAAAACCCGTCAGAAAACCTATATCACATCACCAACCTTTATTAAATCCATTCTTAAAGAATGTTTGGTCTGGTGTGGCTTGGTTTGTTTTACGGTATATTAACCACAATGGGTTATTTAATGCCGACAAAATTTCCTTTTTTTTCAAAAATGTATAGCTGGTAATATTTTTTTTTAAATATATAGTTTGGTTTGCTTTGTTTTGTGGCATACCAACCTCAAAGGGCTACTCAATGCTGACAAGACCCTTATTTCTGATAATATTTTCTTTTTTCAAATATTCATTGCTGATTCATTTTTAAGTATTTTGGGTATTAAAATCCACCTTCACACTTTCACAGTGTCTTGAGTCACTTTATGGAGTCAACTATTTGGCCATAGCTGGGACCCTAACAGGTTTTACCACCACGGGTCAGGGTGTACCTGGGAACATCAGCAATTAAGAGGTGGTTCCATGCTCCTCAAAACATCCTGATCAGAGGCCTTGCTGTTGGACGTAGTTTATCGTCTTACCCAGGATGCGGATGTAGTTTATCGTCATACCCAGGACGCCTTAAAGAATGTAATGTATATTTAACAACCACTACGAAAACCGGTGTTAAATGTAAAAAAATGCCCCCCGCAAATTGATGTAAAAACATCTCAACATAAATAATGATACTACAAACACACAGACACACACAAATACATATACACCTTAGTGAATTCCGCATAAACAAACTAGAATTCTAATACACATACATGCATAATTTATACACACAAACCCTGCTTGACAATTCAAATGTACGCGAAGTCTGCTTGATAAATGAAAATCAAACAGCACAAAAATAAAACTACCATAAATGTTTTTTCTTTATTTCATTCATTGAGGAAGCTTTAATAAAAGCGAAACATGTTAGATTTATAAACGTTTGCTATTCTTTATCCTATCAGACTGTTATCTCTAAATCGCCCGCTTTATTTGTGATTTCTTCCTGTTTGCACTGCTGGCTGAATAATAAAAGCAACAGCAATAAGAAAGTAAGACAAGAAAAAAATTAATAATATTCAATATGAGATCATAAAAAAATAATACCAAAAATGCAATATCAAAATATTCCAATATCGAAAGGAAATAAACTATTTTGGAGAAAGATACCTTTTAATCGAATATATCACCTGCATAAAATCAAATGTATCACATGATAGGTTCTCAGTGGGGAAAGTTGAACCGCCACATCGCAAATTGGCTATTCAACCTTCCCCGCCGTGTGATTATTTTCTAAAAGAGCTGTGAAGGTTTTCTAACTGCCTCGGGCAGGATTTGGACAAAATTTCATAATCTAGCTACCATTCACAAGCGGCCGCCATACTGCAAACTTCATGCCAGTATATTACAGCGCAGAAGAAATGAACATTTCTGAATTAAAAGTTGTCCAAGTGATATTTCTTAATAAACATCTGTATTGGAAGCATCCAAACGAATTACTAAGTGAAGGAATGTAATCTATTCTGGGAAAGCGATCGAATTAAACAGAATGTTGAGGAACAGAGAAATCAATACAGTGATTTTATTCTACGTCCAACAAAGGGTCCGGGCAGCATTTGCATTAGACGACGTGTCTACCCTTTTAAATAGTACCAAATGGAGACAAGTTGGGCCTGAGGTTTCTCTCGATTCAAGATTTTTCCACCTCTTTGGATGCAGGAAGACTTGAACAATTTAAAAACCCTTCATCAGTGGCTAGCATGATCATTATGCTTTTAATTATGTTGCTCTTTTATGTTGAAAAAAAACATTTTAGACATTAGATCATATAATAAAACTCTTCTGTTAAAACTGAACGAAGATCGCTATCCTCGATTATTTGAGCTTCCTGAGATTATCAATAGTGATTAGCAACTGGTTTCAAAAGACCAGTGGTTCAATGGCAATGCTACTCTTTGATCTTTGAAAATGCATAACTAAATAAGAGTGGGAAATTTACTGATACAAAATGAAGTCAAGAAAAGTTATGCAGTTTATTTAATGATTGATGCTGTAAAAAAAAATTCGGATGCGTAGAAACAACAGGGCTAAGTTATTTACAATATTTACATGCGGAGTTTGTCATCATCTTTGTTGTTATTATAACAACGTTTCGGCACTTACGCTCTCCGTCCTTCATCAGAAGTTTGTTACCTCTCAGGGAAATTGGAATTGGACCATTTAAGGCTCCAAGTTCAACACGCAGGGTTTTCCCATGGGATCATACAGTAATGTGTTAAAGGTTGGTTCGTGAATTTTGCGTCATTAATTGGGCAGTGCAGTGGAAACGGGATGAACAATAACTGATCAGTACTAAATAAGAACTAGAAGATATATCTCTAGATATGGTCAGTGGGATGAGAAGTATCCTTTATATTAAAGAACCTATTCAGTTCGTAATTCCTTGAAGGTTATACGGATCGACCATCAACCAAGGTCACAGGTCACAGTTGGGCGAGGGGACGTTGTGATAATAAAGTAAAGGAAAATAAATAAATATGAAATGGACAAAGTCCAACAAATATTATAAGACATTTTTTATCTTTATACATTCTTTTTATAGATACAAATATTCTGTTTATAACAAACAGTATTAACGACACTTACCGGCCTGAATATCCGAGAAAATTTCATAGAAAATATGCGTTCTCCGACAGGAATTGGACCTGTATCCTATACGGAACCATCATATAGCATGACGTGCTTTACTGATTGAGCCACAGATGAGCGTTTTGGTCAACAAGGTCCATTTTACTGTTTAATGTTTTAATGGAGAATTGTAGTTTAAAAACCTTGCTAACCTAAACGCTCCCCTGTGGCTCAATCGGTAAAGCACGTCAGGCTATATGACGATTCCGTATAGGATACAGGTTCGATTCCTCTCGGAGGATGCATATTAAAAAATAATCAACAGCTGATAAGTATCTAAGATCTTTTATAATATTCAATCAATTATTCAGTTGCTAAGCCTGCTGCTAGGAAAGTTGGTTCACTGTTTCGTGCTAGACAATTCTACTCATCATAATCTATCTTACAAATTTATAAGGCTACCATTCGTCCTGATTTGAATATTTCTGCCACATCTGTTCTGGGGATTCTCGCAATATATTTAGAGATTAATAGAGAATCTGCAATATTATTGGTCCTGATCTGGTATCTCGATCTCAGTCCTTTCCCAGTGCCGTAACTTTTCTATAAATACTTTGATCGTAATTGTTCTGATGAACTTTCCCCTTCCCCTCCCCGTTAGGTCACAGGGATGTCCGTTCTCTAATAGATGCGTCGCCTATTTCTTTTTTCGAGTGTGTATTTTTTATTTGTTTTTATATTTGGATGAGTTTGAGTTTGAGTCAGTGTTTTTGGTGGAATAATTGTTGCTAATTACCAAGTTCGGCATTAATCGTATCCAGTTAACTGATTTTTCTGCCACAATTAATGATAGTGAGGGTGGATTATTACTAACACTGTTTTATTCAGTTTCTTATATATAAATGTATTCATTCTAAATATTCATTCGGGTTTCATTTTTAAATGTTGTTATTCCCCCACCCCAGAAAAATTATACATATGGGAACTACTTAGAACTGCATAGAGACTCAGAGGTATTATGGTGTCTGTAGTTAGAAGAGTATGCAAGAATGTGTTGTTTACTGTGACCTATGCTTGGGTCAGTAATCATAGCTGGCTAATTTTAAGATAAGACAGATTGAAGACCAGCCCTTCCTTATCCTTTCTTTTGATCTTGTGCCACATTTTTGTATTTTTCAAAATAAATATCACATTCCGCTATTTTACTAAGACTTTATGAATTTAAACGGAGTACCAACTTGGTAGCAAGGTCTCATCATTTTACAGATAAATGGCTAAATGTGACCGCAAGTTCTATGCTAACAGTTTCTTCTATTGCACTTCCCGCCTATGGAACTCTATTCCGGCTTTTTGTTTCCCAGTCAACTTTTTTTTTAATTTTTTAAAAAATTAAAAGCAATGTCAATAGTTATCTTCTGTCTTGTTAATTCTCGTTTTTTTATTGACTTCTTACCTTAATAGAAGATTTTCTCAAATTGCTTAACAATCAGTAACCTCTAGCGTCTTAGTGGCTTTATTGCCTTGGTTCATAGTCTTTGTAGCTCTTAAAAAGTTTGCATTTTTGCTACCTATTCTAATCCCTGTTCTAGCATCAATTTATACAAACTCGTTAAGTAGGTTATTCGCTGCTTTCCTCTGTCCTTCTTGCTTTCAATATGTCCCGTTGGGTTTCATATGTTCTAAGCCCTCTTTCCTCATTATGTCCCTCTAGTAATTTAAAATGTTATGATGCAATATACCATCTTAAAAACTAGATTCTTAGATTATGCTGCTTCTTTGTAGGCTTCACCATTCTTTTTCTCATACATATTTATTTGTTCGTGTCTTGAAACCAATTTTCGCGACAGTTGACAAAATTTTATTCAAGACTTAAATATTATTTTTTAATAGATCAATAATTTGGAGCTTAATTTGTGCTCAAAATATATTCATTGTCGGTATTTTGGGGTTTCTTTTATCGAGATAAGGTAAAAGGGAGGGTTTCGAAAAAAAAGCAGGTTTTCATCACGAGGAAAATTGACATATCCTAGTATTTCCTCTTTCGATATATTTTGTGCTGCACTAGACGACACAACGGAAATATATACAATTCTGAACCGATTATTAATAGAATTAAATTTTCCGAATTCTATGTTTCAAATGAAGATGTCTTTTCTAGTAAACGTTACAAAAACAGGGCTAAAGAGCCACTCAAGATAGAGGTCTACAGTCAAAATGGTAATGATGAATGAAACGCGGGATATGAGTGGTAGAGAGAGCGGTAGGAAGTTGGAATTATGACAATAAGAAGAATAGATAACGATTGACCTTTCTTTTGAAAAGGTTTAGATGAAAAGTGTTGTAGGCTGCACGCTAGACTCTATTCCAAAAAGTGTCAGTTCTTTGGGGGGGGGAAAAAGGTATCTAAGTTGAAGACGAAAGATGATTCCACTCCAGGTTAATAGTTTGGTGTTTTCTATATATTGACACTAAAAAATGAAGCAATTCTTAATATTGCATGGGAATTGGGATAAAGTAGCTGCGGGCTTTTAACTGTGGGATGCGCAACCCACTCACAATAACGCATAAAACCACATTCATCCATTCCCTCCCATATAAGAGGATTAATATGAAGTAGCAGTTCAGCATTATCTTTTTGTTTCTAATGACGTTTTCCCGTTTCTTTGCATTTTATTTTGCTTTTGAGCCTTTACAGAAAACAACAGTTGCGTTCATGTTGAAGTCGGTAAGATTAAAACAGCTAAAGAGAATAAAAATATTAACAATTCGATAATATACTTCAGCGGCACTAAAACTATCAGGTCATCCCATAAGTTCTGTCCGAATTTTAACTTTTTATTAAAATGAACGAAATTTAAAGAGTATTTTAGAATGTCTAATGGAGCTGAACATTATTTTTATGTTTAGATGCATTTAAACTAATCAAATTTTATATCAGAGAACAATAAAATTAAATTTTGTTTGATTAAAACCCTGCTAACATGGAAGTACCCAAGAATCATTTGAGGCACATAATGCTTCAAGAAAGGAAACTCAGCAGCCGAAGTGGCTAGAAACATTCACTCAGTTTATGGAGAGGAATGTGTGAATGAAAGATCTTGCAGAAGATGGTTTGCAAAATCCAGAGGTGGAGATTCCACCCTTGAAGGTGAAGATGGAACCGGACGTCCAGTTGAGTTTGATGGAAAGCTTCTTATAGCAGCCCTTGAAGACAATCCTGCTTTATCAGTTGAGGAATTGGCAGTGGTTCTCAGTTCAAACCATACAACTGTTCATCGTCATCTTCAACAACTTGGAAAAGTTCCTAAACTTAGAAAATGGGTGCCTCATGAATTGTCTGAAAACAATCGCAAATCCCGAGTTGACATCTGCTCTTCTCTCCATTCTCGCCAACTTGTTTCACCTTTTTTGGATAGACTTGTGACTGACGACAAAAAATGCATCTTTAATCGAAATGTTAAACGTCGGAAACAGTGGCTTGGTAAAGGGGAAGGACCCCAGCTACACCCGAGAAGGGAACTTCATGGGCAAAAGGTTTTTCTTTCAATCTGGTGGGATTGCCAAGGAATAATCCACTTTGAATTCTTACCACCTAATGCAACAATTAATGCTCAAATATACTGTCAGCAATTAGAGCGTTTGAACCAAGCTTTGAGGAAAAAAAAGACCTGCTCTAGTGAATCGAAAAGAAGTGATGTTTCATCAGGACAATGCGCGACCCCACACAGCAAGAATCACGTCACAAATTATCGAAGAACTTGGTTGGGAGAAAATTCCTCATCCACCTTATTCTCCCGATCTTGCTCCTTCAGACTACCATTTGTTTCGTAGCTTACAGAATCATTTGGAAGAAACAGCTTTTGTAACACAGGAAGAGGTTAAAACTGACATTTGTGAGTTCTTCGAATCAAAGCCAAAAGAATTTTACAGTAATGGAATTAGTAAGCTTGTTAATAGATGGAAGGAAGTCATAGATAATCAGGGAAATACATTGTTGATTGAATTTGTAATTAAATGTAACATTTGCTCACTTGTTTTCTTTATTCGAAATTCGGACAGAACTTATGGGATGACCTTATATTACCTATTCTATAATAATATAACCTGGAGAAAGATGGGCTACGCCAGGTTAAAATGCCCAAGACACACCACATGATGAGAACAAGAACAAGAAGAAACCATTCATGGAGATTCTGGTTCTGGAACACAACCGAGGCAGATGGACAGCTCAGCACTTCGGCTCCCCAACGAATCCTTCCAGGATTAAGATTATTATTATTATTATTATTATTATTATTATTATTATTATTATTATTATTATTATTATTATATTTCCTTTGATTTCTGGTGTGTACTCATTTATTTTCGGGTTCCACGCGGAGACCTAAGGTCAGAAATTGCATCATGACATTTTCCACTGAGCAATTAAAAAAAACATATTTTACGTAGATAAAACCCTTCATAATATGTGAGTTGTACTCGTGAGAACATTTGTTTTTGTTTTTCTACGAGAAATCCCTTCATTGAGTCTACAACAGTGATTGTTAATGTTCCCACGAGCCCCATTTTTGATATTTCGATTTCAAGGTCCTTGTATTTTGATAGCTTTTTGAAGATCTTCAAAGATACATTGCAGTCTGTAGGGACTACCATATCGATAAGGAAGCAATTTGTTTTGTTTGCAGACTCTAATAACGATGTCAGGACGATTAGCTTGATTGTTTTGTCTGATGTGTTGTGTAGTCCCATAAAATTGTTACAAGTCCTATCTCCCTAAACGAGTCTGGCAAATGTTCATACCAATTTCTTTCTGCTTCCTTTCCGTAGAAGTTGCAGACTTTCCAATGTAGATATTGGTGCACTCTGTCATGCCGGGTTTTATACTCAGTAGGTGCCAATACCGTACAACTTGATACAACTTGATACAAGATTACCAATTGTTTCTGGATATCTATCATAGAATGTACATTTGGGGATAACGCAAGATTTTAGTATGTGCGCTTGATAATTCCTAGTTAACAAGCATTGGTCCTGTGCAGCAAGGATAAAACCTTCGGTTTCAGCTTTTAACCCTGCACTACGAGCCACTGACGGGTACGTAATTCATTTACATCAGCTTATTTGGTACGAGCTGAGGATTGGCTATGAATCGTTTTATATTGCCATTGTTTCTGTATCTGGTCGGTTGCATTTGTCTTTGCTCTCTTTCTTAAGTATTTTTAGCTTCAGTCTGTGTATTTTGCTTTACTTGTATTTCTGCACACATTTGAAACACCATTTTGAATTTGTTCGTATCCTTTATTATGGAATAAAGACGCTTACTACGTTCATGTTCTTTGACACATATCATCATCCAGTCTTCTGTAGTTTCCAGGTATCTGTAAAGGCCAATTCTTGTAGTTTTGAAAACAGTTCTAGTTGAACTAATCCTCTGCCTCCTTCGGATATGGGCACATACAGCATTGGGATTGATGATCCATGCTGTAGCAAGTGAGAAGCTTTCTCGTTTTGGCGTCCATTCGCTTAATGTCAGCTATGGTCCAGTTAAGGATGTTAAAGCTGTATTACGCCACAGGAACAGCCAGTGTGTTTATGGCTGATATTCTATTTTTTAACTTCAGCTCAGTATTTAGTACCAGACGCACACTCCAGTAGTACTCCTTTCTTACTTTCTCATTCATTTCGGGATGTTTTATACCCTGTCCTTCGCTAATTCCTACTTACTTATAGGCTTCATCTTGTTCCATTTCCCTCATTTTTTGACAAAGTCTAAATCTGTTGAGGGTACTTCTGTAATTCTCCCTTTCTTGAATGTTACTTTTGCACATTTATCTAATACTTATTTCGTCACTGAAGCATTTTCGAATATTGAGGAGGCCCTTCAACTCATTGTTATCTTTGGTAAAGAGTTTGAGATCATCTATGTAGAGTAGGTGATTGAATACCTTCTTATTTAGTTTGTAACCATAGCTAATGTTTTTTTAGTTCATGCGTAAAGTGGATTAAGGAAAAAAAAACAGGAGTGACAAGGAGTCACCTTGAAATATTCCACGTCGGATATTCAGACGGTTGCATATGGCAGTGCTTCTGATGTGATTTAGGTATAGTGTGATGTTCTATATTCCCATACTGTGCTTAAAGAAATTTACTACCACGGGAAAATTTGTACATTTCCAAAGTCTTCATTCCAAGAGTGTGGAACATTATCAAAGGCTTTACGGTATTCAATTCACACTGCGCTAAGTTTTCTGCGTCGACTCCTGGAATTTTTCAGGATCATTTGGTTTATGAGTAGTTGATTTTTGCATCCATATAAACCTCTCCTACATCCCGTCTGTTCCAGTGGAAGAATGTTGTTTGCTTTGAGAAAGGGGTAAGTTCGGTTCATCAGGACAGATGTGATCAACTTATATGTGGTGGAGAAACATGTTATCGGCCTATAATTTTTCGGATCATCTGTTTCACTCGTTTTTGGCATGAGACATGCAATACCTTCAGTGATCCATTCCGGGATTTCATTGGGATTATTTACAAGCGTTGACAGAGTTTTTGCAAGGGTTTTATGGATTGATGAAAGATGATAAATTGGGTACCTTTTCATTTCCTAGGGATTTCTATTTTGGGGATTTCGTTAGAGCTTGCCTAACATTATTTGTGGTCATATTTTCCAACTCTTGTATAGGTGTATCCAGCATTCGTTTTTCTTCACGTTGGATCCATTCCGTATTTGGGATATATTCCTTTAGGCTGTTACAAATATTCTTCCAAAATGTCAGCACATTGTCAATAGATGGTGGCTTTTCGACATGTATAGGTGCTTTTTCAATTTCCCTGTAAAATATCTTAAGGTCCATTTGGAATATTTTATTTTAGCAATAGAACTTGCACCGTTTTTTCGTATCATCTTGTTCTCTGTGCCTTTAAATGAAATTTCTGTTTCAGCATTTCCTTGATTGATGGAATTTCAATTAGGGATTTAATTTTATATTTCCGCTTGATCTTTCTGCATTTTCGTGTGAAGATATTTGTGTTTCTAGTGAGCTCATCTAATATAGAAATCTCACATCTGATTTCCTTTATTTCTCGCATCAGTTTTGCCTTCCAAGCTTTCTATGTCTGTTAATTTTTTTCATTGTCTTTACCCCAAGCTTGCCAGTAGTTGCTAAAGCTGTTGCGTATATGACGTTGTTAACTTCCGTGATATTCGCCAGTGATTTATCTGTTAACAGTGTTTCCAGAGCAGCGTTGTATATTTGCACAAAGTGCTTATTAGAATTCGTCATATGAATTTTGGGGAACTTTTCTCTGTCTGACAACTGTGTGAGAGTTAATCTGCTGAGTACTTGGATGACGTGGTTTTTCGCTTCGGTAATTTCAGCTCTGTGGTTTTCAAGGAATTCTAACGTAATGTAGTTGGAGTCACATTCAGTGACATATTCTAGATAACTGCCGGTTATGTCACAGGTAGATTCTTCGATTTTATTTTCTGGGAGGTTATTTCGTATTTCATTTGTTTTAGTTTTTACCTCATTCTCTGTCATATTACTTATTTCTACTTTCATCTCTTTACAGTTTGAGTGATGGGTTATCGTATTTTGTCTTATATCTAATTTTATCTTATCTATTTCTGCATTTGAGGGTCTTTTGCTTCGCACAATGCCTCTGCGGGCATTGACAAGTATGTTTGGGATGAGGTGAGGTCATATATCACTTCTTACCATAGTTCTCCATATTTGGTATGTTTGATTCGTGGTGTTCTTTGCTGGATTTTCGAGTGCAGTGAAGAATGATGTCATGACTTGTTGATACTCTTCGGAAATTATTATTATTATTATTATTATTATTATTATTATTATTATCATTATTATTATTATTACGTGTAAATAATGTGTATATGTGTAATATAATGCGTAAATAAATATCTTGAAACTTAGTGAAAGTAAGTGACTTCCGCAGATAAGCTTCCATATTATTACAAGTTTTGACTTGTGTTCGCCCATATTTTTTTTCAAAAAATTTAACACGGTCCTGTAAAATTCGATATTAATCTTTGAATTGCATTTTGTCTGATGCTGTTCGTTATTCCTGTAGAATTATCTGAAATTGTATGAAAATATCTTAGACGAATAATTGTATTCGACAGTTTCACATTTGTTATTTGTACTTCACTGAACTTATTTCTGTTCATTTTACACCTTTTGGTTTTTGAGTTGGCTGAATTTTTAAAATAAAGCTTTGTAACTTATTGATTTTAGATTAGTATTACTTTCATCATATTTGTTTATTACATTTGTAGTATGAAGAACTGGAATATTATTAGCATTACTGACATAGAGAGGGGTGAGTCTCGCCAAGTCTACTGTGCTAAATACACAATAATAATGAATAAACACATGCTGGGATATTTAGAGGGAGTTGTTCAGGTGCTCTAATTTTATTATTATTATTATTAGATAGGAAAATATCACAGTATTTACATTAGTCGGACTATTGTCCTCATCTTTGTCGCCATATTTGTCACAACGTTTCGGACTTCTTCAGGTGGTTGGAATTTCGAACTGAACCCTTTATTTCGATCACTGCGGTAGACTGTTCTAGTTCCACGTGCTATGTTTGATGGATGTCAGTTATCAGTTATCTCCTGCTAATTTTCCCTCTGCCTTAACTGGGTATTGAACTCACACTCATTGGGGTCTGTCACAACGCCTTTATCCACTGTGCAATGTGTTCTTGAGGACATCTGGGTATGAATTTCTGGGTATTATAAACCTAATGTTTTCAGCAACCGTTTTTTACCAGTACTCATATTGCAATTTTGCTGTAATCATTGCATGTTTTTACCAGAGCTCATATTGCAACTTTGTTATCATTGCTTTTCTCTAGCACTCCTTATTACCGGTTCCCATATTGTATTTATTTCTATGCTTGGTCGTCTCAGGAGAATTTTGTGGCCTAGCATATGTGCTGATTCCTTAAGTTTACGAATTTTCCAATGGTGTTGTCTGTCTATGATCTCAACATGATCCCACAGGGGACGGTGGTCTCCCTTCTCTCTCCATATGTGGTCAGCCACGCCTGATTTTTCTATTTCCCCTCGCGTTACAGCTTTCTGGTGTTCTTGAAGCCTTACCTTGAGGGGGCGGCCTGTCTTTCCTTTATATTCCTTTCCGCAGCTGCACGGGATAGCGTACACACAGTCTTTAGTCATGTTCTCCTCTATGGGGGATCTCACTCGAGAGAGATATCTGCGAAGTGTTGTCACGGTTTTGAAGGTTGTCCTGATGTTATATGGACCGCAGATCCTTTGTATTTTCTCTGATAACCCCTTCACATAAGGCAGGCAGACTGTTTTCTGAGTGTTGTTGTCCTCCTCCTCCTCTTGTACCCGCCTATCCCAGTTTTGGGGGGCTGCTGTCATGTACCCAGGGTAGTTGTTACGTTGTAGGGTACTACTTATACTGACCAATTCCTTATCTAACGTCTCTGGGTCGCCACTTATGACTTTTGCTCGGTGTTGTAAGCAACGGACGATCCCTTTCTTTACGCTGTATGGATGGTGGGAGTTGAAATACTGTACGGTGAAAGTCGGTTTACGGTATACGGATGTCTTCAACCCATGCTCTGTTCGAGATATTATTACATCCAGGAATAGGAGTGTGTTATTATTCTTTTTCTCCATTGTGAACTGTATCGAAGGTCTTATTGAGTTCACATGGTCCAGTAGAACCTGGACATCTTCCTGTTGTATGAAGGTGTCATCTACGTACCTTAACCATATAGTTGGCTTTAGAGATATAGATTCTAATGCCATTTCTTCAAAGTATTCCATGTATATATTCTCCATTGCTGGTGATAATGTCGATATATGTGTGATCCCATTCCATTTTGTGTTGTTTGTGTACAGAAAGTCAACATCTCCATCAGATTATCTATTGGAATACTGGTCCGTTCTTCTAGGGAAGAGTCAGAGTTCAATCTGTCTCTGACTACATTAGAGTGCCTCCTCCGTGGGTACCTTGGTGAACAAACTAACCACGTCCAAGCTCACCATCTGGTTGGATAGGATGGGAGCATCTTTGATTATTTCCACGAAGTGGGCGGAGTTTCGGACATATGAAGGAGACTTTCGGATCAATGGGTAAATTATATCTACAAGGAAGCGACTCAGAGGGTGGCACACAGAGCCTTGGCAACTAACAATCGGCCTGAGTGGAATACGTCTTTGTGAATCTTAGGGAGACCGTATATGTGAGGTAGCTTGGTGTAACGCTGCGATAACTGCCTATACATTTTGGGTGCGTGTGATCCTTGTTCTTGATTAGGATCTGTGACAGTTTGCGTTCCGTTTTCATAGTAGGATCCTTTTTCACTTTGCTATAGCTACCATTGCTAATGAGGTCCTCCATTTTTCTTGTATACTCTGATTTGTCCATCACTACACTCGCATTACCTTTGTCAGCCGGTAGTAGGGATCCAATCGCCAGTCTCTCCAGTTTTGTTATGTTATGTTAGACCTGTTAGGCTCTCTCCAAGATCTGTCTCACTTTCCATCTCAGTTCATCCTCCTGATCCTGAGGGATGTTCAAGGCCATCTCCTCGACTCTGGCATTGATGTCTAAGTATGGCACCCGCCTGATGGTTGTGGCGAAGTTGAGATTAGTCGAATTTATTCAATACTGACTCCTCAGAGGCACTCAGCTGATATTGGCTGGTGTTGACTACTGCTTTCACTGGTGGGTGATGGACCTTGTGCCGAGCCTTGACTACATCAAATTCATGTCTGAAGGATTTATCCAAGTCACTTTGGATCCTTCTCTGGTATTCTTCATTAGTAATTCTGTTAAAGAAGATATGAGTGCTCATATTGCAATTTTGCTGTTATCATTTATGTTTTTACCAGAGCTCATATTGCAACTTTGTTATCATTGCTTTTCTCTGGCACTCCTTATTACTGGTTCCCATATTGTATTTATTTCTGTGCTTAAGGTCGGCTCAGGAGATTTTTGTGGCCTAGCATATGTGCTGATTCCTTAAGTTTACCAATTTTCCAATGGTGTTTTCTGACTATGATCTCAACATGATCCCACAGGGGACGGTGGTCTCCTTTCTCTCTCCATATGTGGTCAGCTTGATTTTTCTACTTTCCCTCGCGTTACACCTGAAGAAGGCCGGAGCGTACAACGGCCGAAACGTTGTGACAAATATGGCGACAAAGATGAGGACAATAGTCCGACTAATGTAAATACTGTACATAATACCTCATCTCAGAAATATAGACAGACTAGGAAAATATCCTTAGAAACAAAGAAATGTGTGCTGAAATGCTATGTAAGATTAAATCTCCTACATGACATCGAATATCTCCTACTTGAAAACGAGAGGTGTTGTTCTCTCGAAGAGAATATTCTGACAATACGATTGGTGGAACATAAGTAAATCGAAACTACAAGTAAACGGATACATAAGATTAGAAAGAGACAGCGGAACTTTCTAGGTCACATGAAGAGGAAAGGTTGGCTCGAAAATATAACACTCACAAGACACACTGATATTAAAGATAGGGAGGGGAAACAGCGAGTAAACTACTTGAGCAGCTTGCATGAATGACTGGAAGAAGGGAGACAATGAATTATGGTAAAGTGTCAAAAGGCAGAAAATTATGGAGAGCCATGCTCTCCTTCCTCCTCAAAGGACATGACATATGAAGGAAGTATGATATATAATATTAGGTTGGTGCAAAAATAATGTTTAAAAATCCGTCAAAAACCGACATTATTTTTGCACCAACCTAATATTAGGTTGGTGCAAAAATAATGACGTAATAATGTCGTTTTTTGACGTTAAAAAATCCGTCAAAAAACGACATTATTACGTCATTATTTTTGCAACAACCTAATAGATAATCAAATCTCTGAAATGAAGTATTGTCAAGTGGATTACTAAGAAGCAAAACAGTGCAGATCAAAAAGAAAACAAATAAACAAATACCGGAAACCGCATTTTTTATCCTTAAGAAAATCCTTTTCTTCAGCAGTTAACTTACAATATCGAATCAACAGATATAATCTAAAGCCCTCTATAGAGTTATATCCTTGATTTTCATTGAATAATAAAGTGATGTGATAAAAATGAAGAAATCTTATTATTAAAGAAACACGGGCCAATAATTAATACTGATTGCTTAAATAACAATGGAGGTGGTTTGAATTTTGCAGGGACAAATAATTCAGTATGATTATCGTATTTCCGAGATCGAGGACGTTTTGATCGCAAGGAAGTATTTCAATATTGCAAATTTACCGCTTGGTGTCGCTTTTTATGTGCACTGAGTTTTGCAAAATAAGATTCTTCTAAAAGAATAAGGAGCAACTGTCTGACCAGTTAGAAATCATGGGAGTAAAATTAAAAGAATGTTGTGTTTGGGATTATCAGCCCCCCCCCCCCAAAAAAAAAACAGTTATGAAAATTCGAGGTAGCAATTGTTCAATGGAAAGTCAAGGAGCATACTAAACAAGACCAAAATAATCGGTTGGTGATTTCATGTTCTGATTAAACATTTATTCAATAGGACACCGGATGTTATACAGTGCATGTGTTCTGTGAACAGATATTTTATTAGGAGAACACATTTTGTAAAGACAAAGGCTTTAAATATCAAGTTCACAAATCGAACAAGGAAGCCCCCCCCCCTAGCAATACCAACATTTGAATAACAGCAACAAATCTTTTGTCTTTTCACATAAAATTAATAACTAGTCTCATACATTTAGTGCATTTTGCGCTGTTGTAGTCACTACTCTCCTTCACCACACAATTGTGGTTCATGGTGTCATTCAAGACAGAACCATGCAATGGCTTACCGGTTCCTTTTACCGATGTTCAGGTAGCCCTTTTCTTCCTATCAAAGGTGGATGTTTTTTTTAAGTTACCGTCTTCTAGGCTTTACATAAAAAGGCAAAACCTACAAGGTAATTAGAAATTCCTTCTCCTAGACAAGTTGCCACCAAAAGTTATAGGACCCACTCTGTCTTGCTATTTAACCCATAGCTGTGGGAAGAAGAGAAAGCTTCATACCTTTCCCAAGTTTATTTAAATTTATGAATAATTAAAAGGTAACATGAGGTGGTGTATATTTTCACAACTTATTTCGAAAGGAAAAAATAGCGTCACTGATGCCGTGAAATACGGAAAATGAAAAAGTGACAACTTTTAATGTTCCTTCACCTAAATATGAACACGTACACATCGGAAGTTACTTGGAATAATTTCAGGGTAGAACTGAGCTCCGAGTAGCGGATTATCTTGCATTCGAAAGCGCAGCGCTACAAACATTTATAATCATTTTTCTTCTCACTTCTTTTATATGCTATGTACTTTCAGAAGGTGGACGATCAGGACTCGCCATTTTTTTCTAGTACAATGTTTGCCCCTTTAACACCACTCCAAATCCTTGTTCTAACATAGATTTACATAAGCTAGTGGGATAAGTTGCTAGATGATTCACACTGTCCCTCTCGCATTCAATATCTTCGTTGAGTGTCATATTCCTCATCCCTCATAATGTCTCCCAGAAATCCTAACTCTCATTTTTTATTATTCTAAATATAAATGACGTTTTTGGTTCTATTTTATTCGTTACTCACAAGCTCTGCTCAGGATATTCTCAGCATTCTTCTGCAGAACCACATTTTCGTTATCTAGGTTCTCCTCTTTATCTGTGAAGAAATTGTTCACCAGCCACTGTCATATTACATAGCGGTACAATGCCCTAAAAATCACGATTAGCGACATTTAAAATTCCGTCGTGATTTCAAAAGTTCGTTCAAGTCAACTGTAGTATCTATTACGGCAAAATTAGGTGATTTGTTTTTGACTTCGTTGTAAAACAAAACAGATTCCTCATTTAATATAGATTTTCTAGTCAAATATTCAATGAACAAACATGGTTACCAGATTGGGCTACTATAATTACTTTTGGAAACCTATCGATGCAAAATTTTTGAAATAGCGTTCTTCTCATTAGTAGCCCAAGTCAGTCCAGGTTCGTATATAAAAAAAAATTCCAAAAGTCAAAAATAACAAAAGTGAAAATGTAAGCGTGCGTAATTTTCAAGAGCGAACCTCCAGTTTAACAAATGTGTTTCGATGGTTAGATTGTTACAGGAATTCAGAATTCACGTCATTGAATTATCATTTCCTGTTGGGAAAATTCTCAAGTGGACTCTTGGACATATGAATATCTGCGAGACGAATAAAGTAGACATGTTTGGATGATTCGAAGATTTTCTATCGATGTCGGATATTGAGATTTTGTGACCAACTTAACAACGGTACACCTGACTAAACCTAGTACACTTAACTACAACCTAGATCTGCATTAATCATGCATCTTTCAGGAATTAAAAAAAATGAGTGGTATCATGCTGTATGGGGAACGCGCTTTCTTTCCTTATAATGGGGTTTAATTTCCTAACATATACACACACACACTCACACACACACACTCACACACACACACATATATATATATATATATATATATATATATATATATATATATATATATATATATCGATAGACAGATAAATAGATATTAAGAAATATACATATTATCTCTCATCACTAGCACGATTTTCAGTTTCATGTATATAGCAGTCTTCAGGTGCTGAGTATGAACTCAGCGTTACACAATTTAAATTATAATACGTGTCTATGAAGGATTTACATTTTTTTTTATTCTAAAATTTTAAAATTATATTTGCTAATTAAAATAAATGGGATTTATATATGTATGTAAAAAGAAAATATTAAATTATATTTTTGGGTGGGGCATATCCATATTTTAATATTTTCGAAATTATATAATTAAAGGGAAATTACTTATTCATTTCTAAACAAAAAAAAATGAATATATATTTAATACTAGCAGCATGGCCCGGCGTTGCCCGTGCTTGCTTCAAAAATCCTACGACTCATACAGCAATCGCTATCACATGACTTAAAATATGTTTGCCCTTCCTTGCCTTTAAAGGAGTGCCCTTTTCCGTACTGATGTTGCTACATGCCTTACTTCTTGCCTATCTCACACTGCGAATCTTTTCTAACCTCCATACTAAACATTAAATCTGTTACAAAAAAAGAACTAAAAAAATATGAATACAAAACGATCAGCTTTAAAAAAGGATTCGTAACTAGAAAAACCGAATGAAAAAAGAATGTTAACAACAAATACTTTTTTACACCCAAATCAGTTCTGCTGAATCAGAATCAACGTTGAGTTTAAGCAAGCGAATGAGACAATTGGAGTAAAGTGCCATGCAGAGTTAAATTTTTCCCACTTGTGACGAATGCAGCTATCGATTTTTTTTTTTTTTTTTTTTTTGCATGCTAGCATGCTAGTTAACATTCATGTCAGTCAGCTGCCGGCTCTCACGCTGGCCAATAGAATCTTCCTACCTATTCGTGGCCGCCAGCTATAGGCTCTCACTCTGGCCAGTAGAAAATGGCCGCCAACTACAGGAAAACTGCCGTAGAAGCATGAAAAAATCGATTATTTCAACTATCGATGGGAGTTGGAAAATGCAAAGTGGGTCTTGGCCTTCTCGGTAACATGTAGCATGTACATGTAAATTTTGGTGCAAATCCGTCGAAAATTGCTGCCGTGCATTCGTTACACACACACACATCCTGCCTTTTATAGATAGAGTAAATTAAAACAGACCGTAAATAAGATAAAAAATAAAATTAATAAAAATAATAATAAAATAATAAAAATGATACAAAAATATCAAAACATAATATATATATATATATATATATATATATATATATATATATATATATATATATATATATATATATATATTCGTCTTGTTCATATCATTGTCCGGTGTTTTAAACTGTCCATACCTGAATACAAGCACATGTATCGTAGGTGCTCGTCGTTTAACTCGACTCATCTAATGTCTTGGGATAATCTCCGAAATTTTATTTACTCATTTTTTTAAAAAAATAATAGATATTAAATTACTTTTTTTTTCAATAGAAGTTTCTAGATTCCTATTTAGCCAGGTATATACTCCTCTGTCTTTTGAACAGGAGTAGAGGTCTATCACTTGCTTCTTGTTTAAGATTGTGTTTCCAGTTCCTTTTAAAGTCTTCTCATTCTCTTTAACTGTTTAAGTAGTTCTTAGCATCTTAGCGGCATTATCATCTTGCTTGGATGAATTGGTTAATATATATATATATATATATATGTGTGTGTGTGTGTGTGTTATTGATAACAAATACAAATTTTCGGGATAGCAACTGAGATATTACTCTACTTATTGAACTACTTAGTTCATGCCACGTCGACTGATAAAAACTCCTACAACAAAAAATTCCTAAAATACCATATCGGTAAAGAAAACACACAATTAAATTTTTTAAAAGTTCAGCTTTAATGTTGCAACTGCTCAACAAGTTTGTATCCGTTATAAATAACATATATTAAATAAAAAAAAGGATTTCGATTCGCATTATAATTTTTCGTTTCGTATGCTACCTGAATTTTACCAAAAACAAAATCATTTCAATGCCTGATGATGACGGGACGTATAGTCGAAATTACTTGCGTATTTAAGGGAAGACTTAATACAGTTTGTAAGTAAACAAGGATCATAACATTCATCGAGTGATTAGTAGATTAATGCATCTTTAAAATTTAGTTAGCGAAGGGATTTCGCCATTTTATATCATTACTAATTTACTCTTTGTATGAATGATCCACTGTAATATAAATTGTCTGCACTGTTTATATCCACATACATTCTATACCTACTCTTAAACGCTTTTCCTCGATTAAAATATAACGAAATTTAAATACGTATATATATATATATATATATATATATATATATAAGGTGTATCAAAAATATTTCACAAGCTTTGGGCCGGGTTCCTCATACCAAAACAGATTTATGACAGAGCTATTAAGTATATATACTTAATAGCTCTGCATCGAGTACTATTTATTAGCACCAGGACACAATCTGCGTTATCATATATATATATATATATATATATATATATATATATATATATATATATATATATATATATATATATATATATATATATATAAATTTGTCATCTATATATGTATATATATAAATGGGAATTTCTATCACTTTGAATCAAGTTGCAGCCTAAATCCGTGAGCTAATGTTGACGAAATTTTGCATCCATGTTAAACATCCAGTTTGTTACTAGGATTATTGTTTTTTTGTTTTTTTATAAAAATCTATAATAAAACAGCTAGTGTCCGTAGATCGGAGCACACCGGGTCTACGGAAAACTATGTTTACATGTGTTTCAGGAAGTGGAATAACTGATCGCGTAAACTTTAGAGAAATTAATATACACAAATTACGAAATAATAACTCTTATAAAGCTTAAAATTACAGACAAATTTGGATTTGTTTGATTTTTCAAATTTAGGCGACAACATCCGAACGAAGGTTATTTTCTTAATAAAATGTCTATTTAACACATTAATTCAACATAATCTTTCTTTTCTACAATCTCCGATGTGTGTTTACATTGCAAAAAAATTAATTCTTTTATATTGGAAAAAATTTAGTTTGTCTCAATGTCCAAGAAAAAGAAGGCAACCTCCGTCATGGTTTTATAAAAGGCAAACTCCTCAGTGATTGTAAATTGAACATCTGGAATGAGGCGATAATGAACCATAAGTGTTCCTTTGGGGCTCTTTACACAGCACTTCAGGATCTTAGATACAACACACGGCTCATGGGAGGTGCAGAAGTCTTGTTTTTTTTGTTTTTGTTTTTTTAAGCGTTGCAACCTAAGCAAGGCGGGAAGCCACTAACACGCAAGCGGTTACGGAGAGTTGGAGCAAGAGCAAAGAGGAAGGAATGATGGAGGAAAGGATGAAGAGAAGGATAGGGGATAGATCACAGTATCTGCAGACGTCGATTGACATTACATTTGAATAGTTGGAGATTATAGCTATCAGGGAAACAAGAAAAGGGGGGTGTACCACAGGCGAGAGGTGCGAGACATGAATGCTATTGGGGTAGAAGAGACGGCTATATTTAACAGTTTCGACAGTGAAAGGGTGAGAGCGAGATGCCAGCCTAATAGAACGCTTAAATTCATGAAATCTGGGAACCAGCGAAAGCAGTTCATCGGAGCAGTTACCATGAAAGTATTTGTAAAAAAGACAGAGAGAGGCGACGGCACGTCTGTGAGAGAGCGACTGCAGACGAGATGCCAGATCAGGGCCAATTACATTGCATATCCGTGTCTGGATCTTATCAAGAACCCCGAGACAAACAGAAGGGGCTTCAGACCATATATGGCAGCAATACTACATGCAAGAGTGAATGGTTGATTTTTAGATTAGAAGGATCGACTGCGGTGAGAAAAATTTTCCTGGCGCGGCACAGAGATCAAACTTTTCTTGCGGTGGAGGAAGCTATTGACTCAATGTATTTATTGCATCTCAGGTCAGCAGGCAATGTGAGACCGAGCAGTCGCAAAGAGGTACTTTCGTGGAGTTGCGTGTCAGACATTCTAATGGGAGGCAGGGATGGTTCTCTGTGGTGACTAATAGAGAACAGTTTTGTTTTTGAGGCATTAACGTTAACCAGCCAATTTCTGCCCCAGTCCACAACCGATTGGAGGTCCTTTTCGAGACTAACGGCCAGGTTAGTTTTGTCAGCGACACTAGATTTGTTTTTGAGGCAGCAGTAAATAGTAGTGTCGTCCGCATAGATACCTACTTGGGAACCTATGACATCAGGAAGATCGTTATTGCGGGAGACTTTAGACAAGCCCTTCCAGTGATTCCGAAAGAGACAAGAGCTGTTAGTAATGGCATATTGTTGGACGGGTCAACTTGCCATTTGGACATATGATATCTGATTTAAAGGAACTTATGACTAGAGTGTTTCCTAATCTGAGGAATCAGTTTACAGACCACAGATGTCTGAGAACACCGCCATTTTAGCTCCAATAATGTGGCAGTTGATTATTTGAACATCAACTTTCTGAAACAGTTGCCAGGTGAGCGTCGCAGCTACAATTCCATTGACGCTGTACTAAACGCTGATGAAACTGTGAATTATCCAGTTGAATTTTGGAATAGATTAACACGCCTCACAATTTGTACCTCATGATTGGAGCACCAGTGATACTGCTAAGAAACCTGGATCCACAGTAGCTTTGCAATGGCACACGACCTATAATTAAGAAGAGGATGCCAACAGTCTTGCGGGCAACAATGCTGACTAGCAAAGCAAGCGGGAAGTTGTATTTATTCCTAAAATTCCACTTATTCCCTGGGATATACTTTTCCACTTCAAGCATCTGCAATTCCTGGTGAAACTGAGTTTTGAAATCAGCATTATCAAATCTCAGGAGCAGTTCTTAATGTAGTAGGCCTTAACCTTGCAGAATCGCTTTTTGCCCATGGCCAAATTTATTTGGGATGTTCAAAAGTCGGCAATCACAATCATTTGTTTATTTATACTCTACACAGAAAGACCAAAATGTTGTTTATGAAGAAGCTTTGCAAACTTGATAAAAAACACCCAATCATCAGGTGTTTATGATTTAACTGTACTATTTGCCAATGTTGTAAATCTTTTGTTAACCTGTATGTTACTCTATTTGTAAATCCATATATAAATCTATTTGCAGGTCTATTGTGAAACTATGCGTCTGTATATTTGTACATCTTTTGTAAATTTATTTTAGCACTAGCACCCCTAAGGACTAGTGATAAAACGCAGAAAAGCCCTTTTCAGGGCGACTTCCTTTGAATTGTTAATTTCGGATAACCGAAGAAAAGATATGAGAACGGGAACTGGGGATAACATTCGCTTTTCCGGAATTTACCGGGTACATCAGATAGTATTATATATATTAATTTTGTATGCACGCATATGTGTGTGTGTTCGTTTAATTGCGTGGATGTGTATGCATGTATACTTTTAAGCAACACGAACAATCAAGTGGTGATTCGATATTTTAGAAAAACTAACATGAGACGCGAAGACGCAATATTCTAAAAATAATGAAACCGATATAGCGCAAAAACCAAAATAAATTATTGGTAATATCTTATGAAAACGAAAGTTACTCAGACTTTGGACAATTTAAATATAAATATGGACTGGAAACAATGAAAATTAAGGTAAACATTGAAAAATATTTATTTAAAACGCTTTATTAGGCTTTAAACAAACATATATATATATGTGTGTGTTGGTGTGTATCTGTGTGTGTGTGTCCATGTGTAAGTCTATGTGTGTGCGTATGAATGTATGTATGTGTATGTGTGTGTGTGTAGAGCAGTTGTCCCAATTATATTTTCTTGAGTGTGTCGCCAGGTAAATGTAATATACACAGCTTTAAAACAGTGCCTCTATTCAAACACGGGTATCCACTAAAATAATACTTGAAGTAATATATATATAAAGAGAAATATATATATATATATATATATATATATATATATATATATATATATATATATATATATATTTTCTCTCAATTCGTTGTTGGAAGTTTTACCTGATGATCCTGAATCCTTAAAAAAGGATTTTGGATGAAATAAATTATCGTAATGGTACCTTAAAGTGGTTTGTTTTTCATTTTATATATACATATATATATATATATATATATATATATATATATATATATATATATATATAAAGAGAAATGGTTTACTATATTTATGGGATAATTTGCTGAATATTAGAGATAGAGCGTATGTAAATATAAAAGTGGACATTGAAGGCGACAGGCTGTTTCATGCTAGGCACAATCATCAGGCCGCGAATGTTGGATTTTTCCTCGATTATTTATATATATGTGTCATTGCGGTTCTGACGGTTATTTTTACGGGATGATTTTTTATTTATTTCATGAATATCTATATATTCATCTCTTCATGCCGAAATCTTTTAGTAAATGGAGATAAGCGCTTATATGTATCTATATATATATATATATATATATATATATATATATATATATATATATATATATATAAGTCAGTTATGTGCCATGCGTGATACACGCTTAGCCGATTATGTATCTTTCGATACATGACTGACGAGGCAGATTTTTCCCCGTAGTAGGTTGCCATTTCTTTGTGTAGACCAGTTGCCATCCAAGGCTATAGAACCCAGTGTGTCTTGCTACTTACTCATAGTTGGGTGGGGAGAAGAAGAGAATTCATACCTTTTCGAAAGGTATTAGCACGTAAATGAATGTAACAGATTCGACTGGAGTCTCTGATTCCTCAATCCGAGCCGCTATCCCTTACGCCATCGTGCCTCCTATAAATATATATATACTGATTTGTTGCAGTTATATATATATAACTGCAACAGTCAGTTTCATGCTTGAACACAAACCTCGAGCCAAAGGCAATTGTGCTATATATTAGGTTGGTGCCAAAATAATGACGTAATAATGTCGTTTTTTGACGTATTTTTTAACGTCAAAAAACGATATTATTACGTCATTATTTTGGCACCAACCTAATATATATATATATGATACACGATAGTGTGTGCGTATAGTTATTTACTTAGGTCAAAAAAATCCGTAACCCATTGAGGATCGACCTCAGTATTCAGTAGAGAGATTTGAGGAAAACTGTTTACAGAAGACATTGCTCCACTGGAGATGTTCTCTATGTGAATGTCTATGCTTGACTTAAAACATGAGCGTCGTCCATACGTTTGCTGCTGTAATCTTTATCAGCAT
Organism: Acanthosepion lycidas; assembly: GCA_963932145.1. Taxonomy (NCBI): domain Eukaryota; kingdom Metazoa; phylum Mollusca; class Cephalopoda; order Sepiida; family Sepiidae; genus Acanthosepion; species Acanthosepion lycidas. Next base: position 25,766,630 of record OZ010576.1, read on the forward strand.
TCATAACAAGCAAAAGTATAAGAAGAATCCAACGTAAAAATCTGCAAAGAAAATCAATAGCAAGTCCCCAGTCCACACACGAGCATTGAATACTTGCTTAATCATACACTCTGTTCAGAGAGTAGCAAAAAGAATATTTGAAATTTGGCAAGACTACAAATACGACCGGGTGCTGAAAAGTTATCGTCCTGACCAACTTAGAAAATAAGTGGTTCATTGACCAAAAATCAGAATACAGATTTTGTAAATTGGTTCCGGTTGAGGTCTTTTCAATATCCGTCGTAGAACATCAAAGCAATTCTTAAATTACAAAGGCGGTTCATTCCAAAGTATGTCTTTAGGTTAAGTTAGTAGGTAAATCAGAAATACGTACCAGTTAGTCATTTTTTTTTTATCTTCGTGCATAGTCCGAAGAAGTGCTGCCAAATCTGACCAAATGACTAAACGCAAGATTTTTTTCTTAATCGATTCTTTTTCGGCACGTCATCGTATATCATTTACCTTTATACATATAAAATATTTCTATGTTTCCTAAACTTTAACATTCTGGGGTTGATTTTGATTGTAAAGCACTGCAAGTGACTGAAATGAATGAATTGTAGCGCGTTTGAATTTTCCATTTGTGTTGTCATATCCTACTATGGCAACGGAAAATGACCATGACTGAAATTAAGTAGTGCAGTATTGGTGCCTTGAAAAAAAAATGCTATGGGACGACAAGTAGTACATAATGCAATGCGTCAAGGGTTAATTGCATTCAGGGGAAATGGTATGGACACGTCATCAGAGTCAGCAATCTTTCTGTTGCCGTTCTAAAACAAACCACGTTGGGCAAAAGAAGAGGCTGGCAGAAGTTAAAATAGCCTATCAACGTCATCAAGTAGACTGAAAGAT
>OZ010576.1:25767723-25880223 GCA_963932145.1 Acanthosepion lycidas
GTCCTAAGATTATTATTATTATTATTATTATTATTATTATTATTATTATTATTACTGTATGGTATGTTTCCTCCTTTGTATCCTGTAGAGCCGGGTCTAAACTATGGCCCTTCGGCCCTGTAGAATTGTTATTTAACTGATATCATTTTTCTTAGTATATGCGATGTTCCTAATAGGGCAATCTTCTGGGCAACCTGTATGTTGATGTTACTTGGGACACTTAATAGAATTGTTCATTCCTTTTCTCACGAGGCCCAGTGCTCCGATTACTATCGGTACAGTCTCAGTCTTCATTCCACACACCCTGTTAATCTCAATCTCCAGGTACTTGTATTTGGACAATTTCTCTATAGTTTTCATATAGGTGTTTCTCACAGCTGTTACTGCTATGTCAATAAGCATACACTTCACTAATATTATTATTATTAACACTATTTCACTTCAGAAAGTAGGAGATCGCGGCTCTCCACGGGGCCCATTTCTTTATTTATAAATTGCCATGAGTACTTGGAAAAATAGTGGAGTGGATTCCCGGTTTGTTTTTGTTTTTTTGGTGTTTTTTTTTTTTTTTTTTTTTTTTTTTTTTTTTGTTTCTCACGGTTTTAAATTCAAAGTTGTCTGCTTCATATACTCGCTGTCAGACAAGGCTAGAAAGCCAGTCTAGTCTGTAGTTTACTCTCGAAATGAGGCAAAATGGACTCATGTCTTTCCCAAGGGCATTGTCATCAGTAATTAAATGCTTCTTTAATTTTAACTATAATCTGGATTTTCAAATACATTTCGTAAAAAATTTCAAAGAGTACATCATTCATCTGCTAACGTTTTAACAGTTTTCCAATTTTGCATGTATTTTTCTTATTTTTTGCACATTCACTGTCTTTCAACTCTCGTTAAATTTCCCTAACTTCACAACTGTCTTGTAATCCCTTTATTTAAAAAAAAAGTATCTTTTATCCTCACATTATGTCCATAATCTGACATGTCGTCAACTAAGGTTGCCTGATTTATTTTATTTTCCAATATTTTATCTTCTTTAACACTGTCACTCAACACCGTTAAGCTTAAGTAGCTCGTTGCTAATTAAAAATCTCTCCGGAGTACATCCATTATAATAAAACCAGTTGCGTGGCCTTGATATAATCGGCAGTTCATCAAATGAGATCGGGTCGGGGTAGATAATCCGTATCAGATTTAATCATTCGACAGTGAAACGATTTTGAAGGAGTGTGTAGATTGTGCAAAAATCGTATTCGCGGAAGTCTCTGAATGTCATGATGAACTTTTATTTATAAATGTAAAAGACAATAGGAAAACTGTAATAGTTGCCAACGCGTTTTGTCAGATGTGGACTTTTTCAAGGGAAAAACGAAATGAATTTATGAAACAAACTAACTAATAATAACAAAACAAAATGTCCTTAGCAACTGGAAGAATTTAGAGAACGCTATTTTCATACTGTTAACTGAAAATTACGTCAATTATTGTCACGTGGGGAGATATAGTTTTTCTTGCTGTGTTGACGGATTCAACCATTTCTGTTGATTTCTTGATATTGTTTTGTACGTTTGTTTGGGAGAGTACTATTCTCCCAAACAAACGTACTCAACAGTATCATGTAGTTTATCATACCCATATCTATCTATCTATCTATCTATCTATCTATCTATCTATGTGTCATGGGTATGACGATAAATGACATCCGCGTCCATGGTAAGACGATAAACTACGTCTAACCGCAAAGCCTCTGATCAGGAGGTTTTGAGGTGCGTGGAACCACCTCTTAATTGCCGGTGATCCCAGGTCTACCCTGACCCAGGGTGGTAGCACCTGTTAGGGTCCCAGCTATGGTCAAATAGTTAACCCTGACACTGGGATAAAAAGCAGTATAAAAGTGTAAAAAATAGGCTTTAATACTAGAAATACTTTGTAAAAAATTATTACCAGAAATAAATTTTTGAAGGAAAAAATATTACCAGCAATAGGTTTTTGAAAATTAATTTACCAGTTATACATTTTTTAGGAAAAAAATATTACCAGAAATAGATTTTTGAGAAAAAATTTTACCAAGAAACAAAAGTTGTCGACATTAAATAACCCATTAAGGTTGATATGAGCGTAAAACAAAACAAACCAAACAAAAACATATATATATAATATTCAAATTTACAACATATGCATGTTGCCATGCATGTTATATATTTGAATAAATATTATTAGCTCTACTCGGTATTGAGGACTCTTTTAAGAATAGTGTTTTTAGTTATTGGAATTTTATTCCATTTGTACCAACTTTTCTCGATACCTACAAGCTTAACCTCTTCAAGTATCGGGTCAACTGTCAACCACTTTTAACAGCCTCATTCAAAGTCCCTCTACCTGGAGTGTCTCTTGCCGCTTGTATTGGATGAAAAGAAGTAAAAACATGTATCGAGTTTATTCTTCACGTCTCGTACAGGGGTTTTCTTGGCAATAATATTGTATTAATCAAAACTGTCAACCTTTCTACCCTGAAGATTTGTATCCCACAGATTTTTTTTTTATTATTCAAATCTAAAATTGCCATCGAGACACCGTGGACGAGAGTAGGGAGAACTGGACAAATTTGAAGGAAAGTAGCGGAGAAACAGAAAGAAATAATTTATTAAGTGCAGGAAAGATTTATGCGCACAGAAACGCATGCGCAAATGTACACATACACTCAAGCGTACGCACACATAAACATAAAAACACAAATGGGCACACACACACCGCACAATAACGCCCTCACACATGCATATGCACAATTGTAGATAATGCAGTAATTGTGTTTAGTCTGTGCTTACTTCCTGTTTGTTTTCTCAATGTCAGAGATCAGTATTTGAGAATAGATAAAAACCAGTAATTTTTTCGCGTATTCTAAAAGCAAGTAGATACGTTCAATTTAAAAATCTAGCATGTAAAAAGCTTAGCAGCGTATTAAGAAACAGAAAAAAAACATCCTTAGAAAAAAAAGAAAATAGTACTGAACTGTTAAGGTGACATATGTCCTCCATTATAGCAGTGAATTGTCCTCAAAAAGAAAGAAGACACTTGAAGAACAGTAGAAATGTGGTTCTACAGAAGGATGTTGAGAATACTATGAAGCGAATTTGCAAACAACGACAAAGTTTTAAGGTAAATCGGAACAGAAAGGAAACTTATACTTAACATCAGAAAATGACAGTTGAAATTTATAGGCCATATAATGAGGAAAAAGGGCTTGTAAAATCTGATACTCACAAGACAGATTGAAAACAAGACGGATAGGGGAACTCAACGCATAACATACTTAGGGAACTTGAGCAATTTTTGACCCGTAAGGAGCAACAGTCGATAGGGACACTACTTGGCATAAATTTTACCGTATCATTCAATTTGGTCCTAAAACATAATGTCTATCACTTTCCCCGCGGAACTTACTGCCTTCAACATCTGGGCGCCTTTAGGTGCAGCCCTTCCATTTATTTAAATTTACTCTCAGATTTATTCTCCTGTAACTGATGCTACCCGTGTTGAGCAGTTCTAGAAACTCTTTAATGGATTCTGTCAGCATTCTGGAAAACAGGGTTTTTTTTCTTTAAGCGTTTCACCCCAAGCAAGGCCGGAAGCCACTAGCACGCAAAGGGTTACAGAGAGTTGGAGCGAGAGCAAATAGGAGTGATAGAGGAAAGGATGAAGAGAAGGATAGGGGATAGATCAAGGCATCTGGAGACATCGATTGTCATTACATTTGAATAGTTGTAGATTATAGCTATCAGGGAAACAGGGAAAGGAGAGGGAGTTCCACAGGCGAGAGGTGCGAGACATGAAGCTATTGGAGTAGAAGAGACGGCCACATTTAACAGTTTCGACAGTGAAAGGGTGAAAGCGAGATGCCAGCCTAGTAGGACTCTTGAATTCATGAAGTCTGGGAACCAGCGAAAGTAGCTCATCGGAGCATTTACCATGAAAGTATTTGTAAAAAAGACAGAGGGAAGCGACGGTACGTCTGTGAGAAAGCGACTGCAGAGGAGATGCTAAATCAGGCCCAGTTACATTGCATATCCGTCTTTGGATTTTATCAAGGACCTTGAGACAAACATAAGGGGCTCCAGACTATATATGACAGCAATACTTCGTGCAAGGGTGAATGATTAATTTGAAGATTTGAAGGATCGACTCCGGCGAGAAAAAATTCCTGGCGCGACACAGGGAGCCAACATTCCTTGCGATGACCAAGAGACCGCACTAAACAGCAAGCACTTTGATATGTTTCATGAAAGATTTCGCGGTAATGAGTGCATCAACTGGTTTTATCTTATCCTCATTCATAGTAACAGCTGGCTTTCCTCTGTGAAGCCCGTCACTAAGATCAGTTTTCTCTTTTAGCTTTTGCATTGTTATTAACACTACCGACCCAATTTTCTGCGCTTACATCAAATACAGCCTTTCCATAACTAATCATTAATCTCCTTTGAATATTTGCATCACTTCATTTTTCCAGGATAAATGACAGCCATTTTGATTTATGGTAGCCATTTTAAAATATGATTATGGGTAATAAAATTTTGGGTGCAAAAGAAATATTTCATTATTAAAATTAATTTAGAACAAGCATCATTTTTTGACAGGATCTCTCTATTTACTTTTAGTCGTTATCAAATAATAATATTATAATCGTTTTAATATTTTAATCGATATGAAATAATAATATTATTCTATTATCAAATAATATTATTAAATAATATTATGATCATTAGCATTATTATCGTTAACATTATCACTAATGTTATCATGAATTATCAACATTATCGGCAAGAAAATATTTTTTCATAAAATCTAGATGTTCATAATCTCTCAGTTAACGTTTTCTTAACGACATCAAGCATAGACATAAAACTAATCTTGGAGTTTATGTAGATGCAAACGAATATTTCACGTTAGAAAGTAACCCCCTTCGATTTTTGCTGAATTGTTCAGCTGAGACAAAATCCAGAATTGCATTATTAATGTTCCCCAATTCACAAAATAACACTTCTGTCCGAAGTCAGCGACGAAAAATTACGATAATGGAGTAAGAAATAGATCTTGATGACTAATTCCGGTGTCATTTTTCGCATTTCCTTCGCAGAGAATGGTAAGTGTTATTGTGGGTCTTATAGAATCAACTGTTAATTTCTCTTTCATTTTGAACAGAAAATATCTATTTTTTTATAAGATATATTAAGATTCTGTTGACTTTCCGTCCATTATGTTTTGTGGTCGTATAGCTTACTGGTTAAACGAGGTCGACTAACTCCACTAGAGCGATACACTTGATAATTCCCAAATTCACAGCTTCAATATTGCTTAAATACTCTGCCTTTCTTCAAGTGACCCAAATATAACGAGCAAGCTATTTTGCCGCTCCCGGTAAAATAGACACCAAGGTTATTTGTCTGTAAATATAAATAGTGTTTTAGAACTAAGAATACATTATATTTGAGATCGATTGTCAACGTAATGGTTGTGTGAGCTGTGTAGGCAGGACTTGAACAACATGGAGTCTGTGATCTGTGACTGTTGTAGTCAATGTGTGCCCTTGAAGTGTATTGGCAAGAGAACCATGCCCAAGGGAAAGTCTTGGATTTGCAGAGTATTATGCCTGAAGAGCTTAAAATATTAAGAGACTTCTATATTTCTTTTAATAATGGATGATGAATAAATGATTTTAAATTGTGTTTAACAATTAATGGCGGAAAAGATTTTAAATTTCTTAACAATTGATGATGAGAGTAAATAAATTTCTATGTTAAATCTGTGTGTTGTTATTATTAACATTATCTGCCTTCATAATAATAAAAAAATATTTACAGGCAAAATAACCTGGGGTTCTATTTTACCGAGACCGATAAAATAAGCCTTAAAGCATGTTTTCTATTTTACCGGGACCGGCAAAATAGCCTCTCCCCAAAAATAAACTAGTCGAGTGACAAATAATTCGTCCCTATTGCACAAAAAGTGTAAAATCTATAGAAAAGATATTTTCTCTGTAGTTTTAGGTGTATGGTACGTCTTACCATACGTCTAAATATATTTCTGTTCCATTTTGCATCCGTCGGTCAATAAAATAAATACACTATCCTGTTCACTCCCGTGTCCCTCTCGTAGAAGGTATGTCTTTTTCATATTTGGATAGTATTAGGAGCATGCCCTAATGTATTCGTCAAAGACCAATTCAGAAATCAATATTCTTTACCAGGTGTTCCAAAAATTACGAGTTCTTTCAAAATAGAAACTATGTTGTGAAATTGAAATGAAAGCTGTGATGGCACAGACCTTGAATCCACCATAAAATTTAAGAATGTCGAATTAATAAATCCTAATCCATTCAAATATCTCGATGTATGGATCAATGATGATAACGTTAGTGCGACAAAACCAAAAGATCAACCTTAAAAGTCTAACCCTATATTAAATATTCTCATCAAATCTAAACACCAAAATGGATGCTATGTATAGCGTCCAATTCGTTTAAAAATGTGTAAATTATCAGCTATATAAATCCGTTTTTATTTCGCATCAATTATTAAAATGATTTCAAGGGAATTAATCGTATACCTAATAAAGACCAAAATACATAAGATCTCAAAGACTGCAACGACGGAACCTCAAACAAAGAACTATACCAAAATCGAAATAATTGGAAATAAGAACCAGGACTGTTTGGTTTTGTTTGTTTGTTTTTGTACTTGTTTGTTTATTGTATTTCATGATTGTTTTGTTTGTTTTTTAATAGGAGTAGATAGGCTATGCTATGGCCCAGTCCATAATCGTCCACCTTCTTTGGAACAGGGGTAGAGGTTTATCCCTTGTTTCCTGTTTATGAAGGGGTTCTCACTTCCTTTCCTTTTCTCTGGCCTTAATAGTGGTGCTGGGATTAATTTATTGGGATATGCGTGAATTGCGGCAACGTCTCCTCATACTGAGGGTACCGGGTTGGCAGTTGTTGTTCCCGTCTCGTAGTTAGTTCTTGTGTACCGTCTTAAGAGGTTGCTCTGATCAACAGTTGCATAATATCAGGGTTCTTGCAGTGCCATGTCATGCATGGAAGGTGGACAACCTCGAGGCCACAATATGTTGCAGTCTGTGCCAGTTCTCTTCCTGCACATGTTACATTAGACGACCGACTGCTACTACTAATCTACGCCTTTCCTTACCAATATAACACATCATGACGATAAACAACCAAATATAAAACTTAAACCAACTCAGCGAAATACACCTAACCACCTTAATCTTCCTTTCTCAAACATAATAAGTTATCTAAAAGAAAGCTCATTCTTTGAAATAATATATCTAGAAGTCAACCCCGGGATTGTTTTGCTTCTTTTTTAATAGGAGTAAATTGGCTGTCCCTACGCCCTGTCCATACTCCTCCCTTTTCTCTTGAACAGCAGTAAAAGCTCATCCCTTGTGTCTTGTTTAGGAAGGGGTTCCCGGTTCCTTTCCTTTTCTCTAGACTTAATAGTGGTGCTGTCATGAATTTATTGTGATATGCGTGAAGTGTGGCAAAGTCTATCTATACTGAGGGTACCAGGTTGGTAGTTGCTGTTCCCGTCTGGTAGTTAGGACCGCGAACTCTTTTGCACTGCCTTAAGAGGCTGCTCTGATCAACACTTGCATAATATCGGGCTTCTTGCCATGTCACGCATGCATGGTGAGCAACCTCGAGGCCACAATATGTTGTTGTCTGTGCCAGTTTCCTTCCTGCACATATTACATTAGACGACTGACTGTTACTTCTAATCTATGCCTTTCCTTACGAAAACATCACAGCATGACTACAAGATACTAAAGATATAAGTCTAAACCAACGCAACAAAAATCACCTAGACCCCATAACCTTATTTTCTCCAACATTCGTGGTATTCGCACTAACTTCTGCAATGTGAAATTGTTTCTTTTTCGAAAAGTCACCGTACATCATAGATCTCTGTGAAAGTAATCTTAACACTTCAATCCCCTTCACGATTCCTGGATATCTTTCTGTCGTAGGAAGGATTCTAATGTCCACATGCATGGCCTGGTAGTTTATGTCCGCGATCATCTTCCGATGACTGGGGAACTCTCTCTTGAATTCCCGCACCAATCTTACATATGCCTCCGTCTGTCTCTTCTTATCTTAATCAGTTATCTCTTCTTTCTCTATCGTTAACCTTCCTCTGTAGAACTAACTTCCGTTTCCTTGCTTCCCTAATAATTACACTCTTCAAAAACTTAAATGCGGCGTCACTCGCCATCTTCTATCTTTTTGAACCCCGTTCAGCTTTTATTCTTTCCTCGCCCACTATACACAGTCTTTTCTTTCATCTTCAATCTCTGTACCATCCTGCGTACTAGTGGCATTCCCGCCTTGCTTGAGGTGAAATGATTAAAAAACCTTTTTTAAAAAACAAATGTAACAGCATCACTTGAATACTTCCAACAGCATCAGCAACTAAAATAGACAGCACATATAACTAGAAAAGAAAATAATTACATAATGAAGATGTGAACTTCTACACTACCTTAAAGAAAAATTCGGAAGAAAAAACCCTATCAACTGTGAACTTGAGAAGTCTATCTTTCTAAAATAACTGTTTTATTAGAAAGCTTTTTTCCACTGATATAATACTAACAGATCGTAAGGAAACAGCCGATTACATTACTATTTTTTAAAACTTTGACTACTTTAATCGACGGGGCAGGGTACCTGAGGGCAAAACAAACAGACTTTAATTTTTCGTCTTCACGATCCTTTCAACGAGTTTTAAGATAACTTGGCGGCATCCATCTCCTCTCCAACTTCATGACCGACGGCTGAAGACCACGGTCCGTCCGCCAGCCTTTCATAGTTTTGAATTCAGTGTTGTCACCCAAATCTATAGCACCCAGTAAGTCCTGTTATTTTACCCATGGTTGGAGGGAGAAGAGATGGATTCATACCTTTCCCAAGCAATTAAGTGAATGTAATGAACTCGACTGGAATTCGAACTCGGATTCACCGACTGCCTCAATCTGAGCTGCTGTCCATCATTCTACTGAACCTCCATTAGTATTATTCTCTTATGGTGGTGAGTTTCTAAACGTGCTTAGATATTGGCACAAGACCGAAAGTATCGGGTATCTAGTGAGGATCGAACTCACTATTCAGTTATAATTAATCTAGCGAGACAAGTTTGCTAAGCCTTCCACCACGTCGAAGTGCCCTAAATTACCCTGTTAGGTTTTTGGCATCTCTTCATATTGAACTTAAAACATCGGGTGCAAAATAATAGCACAGACAATGTTACTCGAAATTTGATTGACATTTCGGTATTGCAACGTGGTTCAGTCACTTGTAAAAATAAAGTGTTTTATTTCAAAACATTACCAAACGATTCTGTTTCTTCAGCATCTGAGGATTTTATGTGTCTTTTAAATCACATTTACGACATTAGTACCGACCAATTTTCTTTCTTTCTTTCTTTCTTTTGTTTTATTTACGAGTTGTCTAATTTTATTCTTTGTTGTTGTTATTGCTATTGTTGTTGGTGGAGTGTGTGTGAGAGAGAAAGAGAGAGAGGGTCTCGGAGATCTCATTTTACTTTTACTACCCCCCTAAACCCTTCTTCATCGATCCATCGATTAATGCATCGTTTTCTATCTCATGCCTTATCAAAGGGAGATAAGCGAGCCAATCGGATTCTTAAATAACGCATAAATTTAATCTTGTGATTTCTGATTGCGATTCGAATAATATTTATTTTATTTCAGAATAATTATGATGATAAATCTCTATGCAATTTTTTTTTTGTAAATATGCTTGTGTTCGAAGCGTGTAAAATCTGCAAGGGTAGAATGGAACCAAGTTACGGACTCTCACTCTCATGGCTTGCATCAGATATCCAGGGCGCGGCAAAGACAACGCCCTTCTTTGATTTATTAACTTTTATTGAATAGAAATAAATTACAGTAGTTTACAAATATTGTCACACCAAACGACATGATTTGTTATGATAAAAAAAAACTATTTAACATGTTCAAAATGCTACACATCACGTAAAATATGACGCTGAACCCTACAAGCAGCACTTCCACAAACCATTTCTACATTAATTTCAGAAAATCTATCAGACATTGCTTTTTTTATTCAGAAATTGTATTTGGATGGAGCCTTATTTACATTATTCTGACTATTATCCTCATCTTTGTTGCCATATTTATTACAACGTTTCGGCCGTTGTACGCTCCGGCCTTCTTCAAGTGGTTGAAATGTCGAATTGAACCCTTTATTTCGCTCATTGGGGTAGACTGTTGTAGTTCCACGTGCCATGTTTAATGGATGTCAGTTATCTCCTATTAATTCCCCTATCCAAGTTCTCCACTGCCTTAACCAGGTATTGAACTCACACTCTTTGGGTCCTATCACTGGATCTAACCAACGACTTTATCCACTGTGCCATGTGTGGCGACAAAGATGAGGACAATAGTCCGAATAATGTAAATAGTATACATAATACTTCATCTCATAAATATAGACAGATATTGGTTTGAGCCTATAAGAAAGATATTTCAGTACGCTCCACAAGAAAATGTTTGGTGATGTTAGGCCTGGTGATCGTGATGGTCACTCAATTGGTACACGTATTCTTAACTAACTCAGCTTGATAAAAAATGGTGTTACTTTTGACGTACCTTGTATTAACCAACCGAAATCTATAAACATCAATCGTTTACAACTTGTGTAGAATTGGTCGTCAATAATAGCAAATAGATTTAAGAAATCAACACCATCACTTAATATGACACCTGAAGTGTTGAAACAAAATGATTATTTTTTTTATTATTTTATAACATATTTATGTTATAATTTTCGATTAAGCCTGTACTGAGCACTCTTTTAAAAATAGTATCTTTTGGTTTATTGGAATATTAATAGAATTAGTCATTTATAATATTAATGTCATAGAAATTAGTCCGTCCTGGATTTGACGATAAATTACATCCGCGTCCAACAGCAAGGCCACTGATCTGGAGGTTTTGAGCAGCGTAGAACCACCTCTTAATTGCTGGTGTTCCCAGGTCCATTCTGACCAGAGGTGGTAGAACCTGTTAGGGTCCCATCTATGAGAAAATAGTAATCCTCTAACTGGGGTTAAAACACCATGAAAGTGTAAAAATAGGTTTTAATACCAGAAGTACTTTGTAAAAAAATGTATTACCAGAAATACATTTTGGAGAAAAAATTATTACCAGCAATAAATTTTTTAAATAAAAAAATTACCAGCAATACATTTTTGAAGAAAAAATATTGCCAGAAACAAATTTTTGAAGGAAAAAAATTATTTTTTTCCTTCAAAAATTTGTTTCTGGTAATATTTTTTCTTCAAATAATTTATCGCTGGTAATTTTTTTGTTTCAAAAATGTATTACTGATAATATTTTTTCTTCAAAAATGTAAAAATTTCCAGCAATACATTTTTTTTTTTTAAATTAGCAGCAATAAAAATTTTGTCGACATTAAAAAACCCATTGAAGTTGATATGCCGTAAAACTGAACAAAACAAAACAAACAAAACACGCAAATTAGTTAATTCTTAAAAATCTGAAAACTCTCCCGTGTTTCTCTTTCATCTTATTTTTATCTGTTAGGTTAATGTTCAGCCCTCTTTCCAATAAAGTAACGCAGTGTACATGGCCGGTCATGTGAGCATTAACCACTCAAACTATCTTAACCAATTCACCTATCTTGACAAAGATCACAGTCTTTGGGTAGACTCCGCTAAGATAAAATGTGCTTCCGGACTCATGAGTAGAGACAACCCTTAAAAAAATGTCGTTTTGCTCTTGTGAACAAGGACATTTTTGTAATATACACTAACTTTTCATTTCAGAGCTGGAGAGAAGGCATGAAGGTTATTTATGCACTAGTAACATATTTTTTCAATAAAATGGAAACTTAATTTATCTTCTGCCGACTCCTACCAAGCCGTCGTTATTTTTATTATAAATATTTGGGTAAGTATCTGCTTTCCACGACTACACATATATTTGGTAATACAACACATTTATCTAAATGGTAGTTCAAATAAAATGGACTTCGGTATAAATCCGTCCATTCCAAACCTAACGCGGCTCAAAAATGTTATTCGACCAGCTACGACAAAAATTAAAAGCCCGGAGCGTGTTTTAGCCAATGCTGTATACATTCTTTAAATGGAAAAAGGTATATACTAACATCGGACACATCAAAATCAAGCAAGTGCGGAAATTCAACTAAGCAGTCGACAGGCGACAGGAAGTATGATACAGTAATCCGAGGGGGCATAGAAATAGTGAATGATGCTTTCAAAGATTGAGCAAGACGCAAAGAAAAGGATGCTGGACATCTAAGTAATGTCTAATCTCCTTTATGGTAGAGAAGTTCTGACAATTTTGACACAAAAGAATCTTGAAGCAATAGAGATATAGTTTTATCAACAACTGTTAAAAAATCATGGCTATAACATGTGAGAAATCTGGAAGTTTTAAGGACAATAGAAACGAAAGGAAACTGTTTCTAACAAACAAAAAGAGACAGTTGAAATATTTGGTATACGTAATGAAGAAGGTATGTATGGATAAAATAATACTTTTACGGTGTATCGAATCAGATAAAATCGACGAATAAGAGAACTTTGGGTAAATGGAACAAATGCCAGGAATATAAAAAGGAGTTTTAAATGAAACAAGTATTGGTGAACACCGCAGAAGAAAGGAAGATGTGAAGTTGTGATCGCTTATTTTCTGGAAGCAGACAGAAAACAGAGAGAGATTTAGGTTTAGACTAAATCTACATGCCGTTTCTTATAAACTATCACATTTCTATCGAGACTTTTGTATAATTCTACAAAACGGCTTTCAATGCGTCATATTATCATTTTCATGAAACATTAGAGGTCCTTTTCAAGGAGATAAGTATAAAGACTTTCCAAGCCTTCTTAAAGGACGTTGGACTACATCATATAGCACTAAATAACTCTGTTCCATAGGCATAACCGGAGTGCGATGGAACCATAATGGATTGTTTGTATGCCTTAAAAATATCCTTTAGACATTACATATACGACAATGTTGATATGTCGTTAAAACAGAACAACCAATCATTCATAAGAATTTTATGGTTCGTCAAATGCTTTATAAGTTGTTTATTTTAAAAAAATACCTTCCTAAAAAAAAAAAAAAAAAAAAAGCTAGCGCGATCCAATCAACGAGAATGTAGGAAAAGTCTTGAGAATGATGCTAAACTGTGCATTCTAAATGGAATATTTCAATACTAATGTTAATAATACATGCATTTGTCTCTCTGCATTTAGGTTGTTTCTTTATTCGTAATAAGTAGGACATTTTCGTTTAAAACATGATTGCATTTGCAATCATGTTTTATTACTCACATGACAGATTAAAGTAAGAGAAAGAGAGGAAAGAAAAGCATAATCTACCTGGTGAGCTTAGGTGAATGAATGGCAGAGAAAGGGTTTGAGAGAGATGGCAAAAAAGCAAAGGTTATTAAGATACAAAATACAGAAACTTAGAGAGAACAATGATAGCCAACATCCTGAAGAGACACGGAATATAGACGAAGAACTAAACTTCGTTCAGTTTGGCAACAAACAACAAAGGTAAGAAACTCAAAAAAGTCGAACTAACAACACAAGCAAATAGATTTAAGAAGAAATCAACACCATCACTTGATCTGACATCTGAAGTGTTGAAACAAAATTATTTATGTTATAATTTTCGATTAAATTATATTTCCTCTACCCTGTACACTCTTTTAAAAATAGTATCTTTTCGTTATTGGAATTTATTCATTATACACCAATCCTATACTTGTAAATATATATATATATATATATATATATATATATATATATATATATATATATATATATATATATATATATATGTGTGTGTATATATATATATATATATATATATATATATATATATATATATATATTAACAACATTTACCGGCCTGAATGTCCGATAAATTGTCATAGAAAATATACACATTGTATGTGACGTCATTTGTTTACATTTGGATACGCATCTTGCAGATATGAATGCACTTGAGAAAATCATGGAAAATTGTAGTTTTAAAACAGTAAAATCGACCTTTGTAACCGAAAGGCTCCTCTGTGGCTCAATCGGTAAAAGCACGTCAGGCTATATGACGGTTCCATATAAGATACAGGTTTGATTCCTGTAGGAGGACGCATATTTTCTATGACAATTTCTTGGACATTGAGGCCGGTAAATGTTGTCAATACTGTTTATTATAAACAGAGCATTTACTGAAATATTTGTATCTATAAAAAGAATGTATAAACATAAAAATGTCTTAAAATAATTGTCAGACTTTGTCCATTTCCTTAATGTGTGACATCATTTCTTTACATTTCGATACGCATCGAGCAGATATGAATGTATGTGAGAAAATCTTGGAAAATTGTAGTTTAAAAACAGTAAAATCGACCTGAAACGCCCCTCTGTGCCTCAATTGGTAAAAGCACGTCAGGCTATATGACGGTTCCGTATAGGATACAGGTTTGATTCCTGTAGGAGGACGCATATTTTCTATGATATATACATATATATATATATATATTACTTGTCTGTTTCCACTAATCGTTCTGTGTCCTTGACATTGCACAATGTCCCTTTTAAACCGATGCTCTCTGCCGAGCGCTTTCGACTAATTCTAAAGCAACTGACAAGGCTCTCATTGCTTGTACATATTTGTGTCTGTGTTTCCTGTTGTGCTATATAGGATTACTATTAATAATGGAACCCTTTAGATTATTTCGGCATTGAAATTAGAAACATAATAAATAAAATATACGGGTGACTTAAATGGCGCCTTTTTCATAGCGCAGCCTAAGAAGGCAAGTGCAAAAGAAGGTGAAGTCTATCGAACAAGCAACCTAATGAGCCACATAACGCTACTTACGATCCAAATTCTGATGAATAGCGCGTGCGGCAGAATTAGACCGAAAATAAGACAAGAACAACATTGTTTCGTTAACGACAATGGAACAATGAATGCAATATTTATGCTCAGAACGATGACAGAAGGAGAAATACAAACGCGGTAGACTGTATAAGTATGTTTTATATAATGATAAAGTAAATCACAAAGAACTGCTTCATCTACCAGGTAAGCTTGATTTAATTAGGAAAGATGGTAGAATAATCCAGAACTTATAATTGAAGCAAATTGCCTGCATACGTAATTAATTCAGTAAATATACGAAAATAGAAAAAGGCGTAAGACAAGTATGTGTCTTCTCACCGGACGTATTCAACCTTTACACTGATGTAATCCTAAGAGAATTAGAGGTCCTATCAGGATTTATTATTGGCAGCGAAAACCTTAACAACATAAGACATGAACAGATGACACAGTGTTGATAGGAGATATAGTAAGGAAAAGTAAAGGAACTCCTAAAGGTAGTGAAGAAAAGCGCGAAGAAACTACGAAACATCAAATGTAAGAAAGCAGAATTGAATTGTCAGCAAAAGGAAATATATATATATATATATATATATATATATATATATATATATATATTAAACTAGCTTAAAACCTGCCCGTTCGAGTGGCATTTAAGCTACCTCCTGCAGAGGGTACTTGATTGTGCCTACGTCTTCTTCAGGAGTTTAAGTGTCCCTAAGTCTTTGCATATTCTCAGCACTGGAAGCTCTCATGCCTGCATTTTGATCTGGGTTTTCATTTGCACGGGACTTTCTTTTCCTCACTGCAGCCTTGGCTCTTTTGATTGCAATCTAGTCCTCTGTTGATGGAGATTTCTTTTTGCTAGGCATCCTGCTGCAGAATGCGATAGGCAACAATAAACTACAGAAGAACTCAAAATTGATCGCTGCGTTTAAATATCACATTAATATTTATGCTTACCTTTTTAAAAGTTCAACGATAATTCTTCTGCCGCCGCTTAATTTCAAGACAATTTGATGTACGTAGGTCCTTACTTTGCGTACAAGCAATTATTTTTATTTCATGGGTGACTTTCGCTGGATTTCGCAATCAGTTTCGATTATTCCAAAATTTATATTTCCAAGTTATAAAAAATGTTATCGTCCAAAAAATGCGTCACAAATGATCACGTATAAAAAACGCCCAAAACACCGCTGTAATAATAACTTAGAAATCCAAAATTTCTTTAACGAGATCTGTTGAAATTTAGAGAATTGTGTTCCTTTAATTGAAAAAGTGCGTCACAGTTACACACTGACATTCACATTTATTATATAGATGGGTTATGCCTTTTTGACTTTTTGTAAAATAAGTGATTTCCTGCATCATAGTTCAATAAAGTTTTCTTAAAAAGTAATCAAGAATGGTTTAATTTATTTTTTTAAAAACTATATCACCCACCATCATAATATTTTTAAAATCTCTATACTATATCAGTCCTATTAAGTTCTGTGTCCTTCTACAACATGCGGGAACCTTCTAGAACTTGTTTTTGTATATTTGTAAAATCTTACAAATATATTATGCAATCGCTATAAACTGTTAAATGCGTTGCAAAATGCATAAGTGCGATTCAATTACATTATTAGCAAATTCAAAAATAAAGCTTCCGCAAGTTTACAATTTTTGCTTATGTGTAAGTCTGTGTGTTCTGCTACTGCGCTAAACTGTTAAATGCGTTAAAAATATTTAAGTACTATCCAATTACATCAAGCTTATGTAATATTCTTGTTTTTTCCCCTTATTAGGTATGGTAAAAACAAATTTTCGGTTTGGAGAAAGCTTTTTCAAAAACTAAAACAAATTAATGCTCTTTTCCTTACTCTTGAATAAATGTTGTAGGAGTAAAGTTGGAAAACTGTGAAACATTCGTATCTATTATATAGAAGACATTTTGTGTCTGTTAATTTTAGCGATCGACTTTCTTCCATAATGAACTTCGGACCATTTCTAAGAGAATTTCCTTCTTGTCTGAGAATTATTCGGAATTTGTAAAAGTCTGTCAGTAAAATTAATCGACACAAAATAGCTGATACAATACTGATGTAATGATACAATATGGTAATCCGTATGGAATTTCCAGGAGGATATAGATCCAGATTGTGTCTCAGTACTGTGGTATTATACTGTAATAAACTTAGTTACGTAAATATGTCAATCAAGGAGCCTATTAGTTTATATTTACTCTTCAGTTTTTCAGTTGTTGTTCCTATTTTTATCGCTTGCATTTCAAAAATCAATAAGAAAACTGCATCTCTCTCACCGATTAGAACGACACTTTCGGCGAGAGGACCTCAAATGAAATCAATACAATTTCGCATGCTCTATTATTGGAAGTTTTTTAATCTATCATTATGTTCTTATTTGCATCAGAATCTGTCCGAAAAAAATTGTTAGTTTTGGTATGTTTATTTCTTCAAAGGAATTTATTCTTCTATTCGATCGTTCGAATTCGCTAAGAGAAAATGGCATTTCACTAAAAATCCAATTTTATTTCACAGTATGTAACATCGTTAGTTCGACGACACATCTATAATTTATGTATAATTTAATTTTATAGAGTAAATTACACATGGAATATATGATATATAAATCGATATTTGTGTCCACGGTCATGCAACGTAGCACATTTCCTCAGAACATTACTGCTGATACAATTTGACATAATTAATGAAACAATAGCGATAATAATGAAAAAAACAAAACAGTGACAATAACTGAATTAGATCCACTAAGTTAAATAATTTAGATACAATAAAATTTAAAAAAAAAAACTTACATTTATATTTGAGCACCTCGGTATCTTTAACGCTTTTGATGTAAAATTGTAACTGACATTTGTGACCTTTCTCCCCTCAGCCACTGGATAAAACTGACTCCATCGATAACGCCATATTAAATACATGTACGTAGGTCCTGTTATACGAGATAATATACTGGACAATGTTCCCATTTTTCTATGTGGCATTTTGTTCATTAGGGATTTATGTATTGTTTATGCAGTAAATGGATTTTTTCTACGGATCTATGGAACCATCCCCGATATTTCTACAATCTTACACGGATGCAGAATGCGCTTTGCAGGACGTTGCTGTCGGGTAAAACACGAATTCGTGAGTGATCTATTATTCTGGAGCCTCAGCGATGGAGCAAGACAAGTTGCTCGCCATGCACCCACTGATACTGACCAGCTGTGTCATGACACAAAAGGCCTCCATAATGACCGTGCAACTTTAATGCAGAACCTAGACGCATGAATATTCGAGCTTATTCGAACCAATAAAAAATAACGGATCTAACGTGTTGGCCCAACTTCCATACCTTTTGATCTCTCAACCAGGACTATCTCTGACTGCAATGTTTCTTTTTTTTATTTGTTTTCTACTTTTTTTATATGACCTCTTACCTCTGATTGGTTAACTTTTTTTTTCCTCATTCCGATTTAGCAAGTACCGAGGTTAGCCAATCATATGACCCTCAACTGCTAATCAGTTTTCTCGTGTCCCAGATCAATTTAGTCGAGATAGCGTTTGAAAACATGACGCGACGGTCTTTTGTGTGAAGACAGCCTTTTGGGACGACCACTAGCTTTCTTTTTCAGTGCCGAAGAGAAGACTCCTAACATATATCTATACTTTCTTAGCGTCTTCTCTTCCTAGAAAATTAAACTTTAATTACATTATTTCTTCCGATTTCTCATTTGCTGTCTCTATTATTTACTGTTGATGTTTGGGTAGTTAACTGCTTTCACCAGTCACCCAATATATATTTGGTAACATAACAACTGAACATCTTTAGGCTAAACCGGTCCAAATACACTATTGTTTAGCGAGTTCATGTAAAAATTGCTACATCCATTTCCCAAGACTAACAATGAATGTATAGAGCATTGGCTAAAATTTTAGCTTGGTTCAGTGATTACAATCTGCTAAGCTAGAAACCCTAGGATCTTCAGCATTTCTTTTACAACTTTACCGGTTCTTTAAAGAAAGTCATCGATCATCGGTTTAAATCTTTTACAAGCTCCTTTGCAACTACTGCTCTTGGTCTTTCTATAAAATGCATACCTATATTGCAAATGCATTGCTTTAACATCATTAAGTGATACTGATTTGGTTGAAGCATGCTCTGTGCAGTTTTCTAAAATTCATTGCACTGATTGTTTTCAGATTTAGTTATGCAAATCAATATTTTCATAATAAAATTAACAATAATCAAACAATGTTGGTAATATGTTCTCGATAGATTTATATGGACAAAATATCGTATGAGTTTCACTTAATATTTGTTATTATTAAAAATGTAGATAATTTTATGTTTTTATTTTTAATCGATTTCCCCCCAAGCAAGGCAGTAAAGCCACGTTGATAGATGGGTTTACTGGGTGTGGAGAAATAAGAAAACACAAACATTACTAAGTTGCAGGAACGAAAGCAACGTAATCA
The DNA here is from genome assembly GCA_963932145.1 of Acanthosepion lycidas. Lineage (NCBI taxonomy): Eukaryota > Metazoa > Mollusca > Cephalopoda > Sepiida > Sepiidae > Acanthosepion > Acanthosepion lycidas. Next base: position 25,787,208 of record OZ010576.1, read on the forward strand.
AGACGATAGTAGATGGTGATTGACATTGCATTTATACTTTTGAATATTGAAGTTGACTGAAAAATATGAACCCGGAAATTGAAATTGTGGGTAAATGAAGTAAAAACGATAAATAAAATAATAATAATTAATAATAAAAAATACATTTTCCCATGATGCCAAGAGTAAAGGAACCGGAAAAATGATTACGCCACTTGTCTTCGTAAAACGTCGCTAGATGCCGCTGTCAAACTCTATAAAAAGACAAACATTCCCCCGTCTCGACTTCCTCCCGATTGCTGCAAGATGTAGAACCGCGTGATAATAGGAACAGAGACATTATTAATAAGCGGTTTTGTTTGATTTGTGTAACGGCATATCAACTACATATGGGTCATTTAATGCTGTAATTTCATTTTGGTGGGAGCTCTGGTAATTTTCTTTCAAAAATATATTGCTGGTAATTTTTCTCTTCCTTTTCAAATAATGTATTGATGTTAATTTTTCTTACTACAAAAATGTATTCTTATACTTTTATAAATGTTTTAACCCCAGCTTTTTTTTTTTGTTTTGTTTTTTTGGCGCAATATTTGCCCATAGCTTTGATCCTTAACAGGTGCCAGCACCCCGAGCCAGGGTGGACCTGGGAACAACAGTAAATAAGTGGTGGTTCCACGCTCCTCAAAACCTCCTGATCAGAGGCCTTGTTGCTGGATGTAGTTTAATCATCATTCCCTGGGCGATAATGAGCAGGAACAGAAAATAGTAATCAGGAGGTTGCGATTGACACTGCATTTAAATTTTTGGAGATTAAAGTTTTGAATGTATCGGATTTTATTATGAAAACTAAATAAGTGCAGCAGATTTTCGTTTTATTTATAAATAAATCCAAAAGATATCAACTATAGAAACATATGTTTGATAAACACAATGTCCTATAGATCTGACTAAATTATTATCTTATATGTTCATTGGGCTTCTATGACCTTCCATTTTTCACTCTTTGATTTTTCTTAACTATTTGATTTTAACTTTACTTGCATCTGTTTTTATTCTTCCCAAAGATAATCTTCGACTGAATACTGTTTTCAATTCTTTTATACATTTATTTTAATCATAAACTACAAGTTTTCTATTGGATTAATATCTACAGAGGCTGGAGGACATTCCTTTAATTTGGTGTCATTGATAATTTTTTGCTGGGAATTTCACTTTTCTTGCGACATTCTTAAAGATAGTTTTATTTTCTTATTCTTATCTTCGCAATATTTTAAATTTCTTTCTTTCTTTCTTATTTTGTTATCTCAATTCAACTTATACGTAACTTCCAATGATATGTTCCTATCGTTCAATAAATTTATGATATCATTTTTTTTCTTTTAAAGTTAAATCATTATTAGAACCCATGATAATCTTTGTATATCTGAAATTATTGAATCAGAAGTAATAAATATCTTACAATGTTCATCGGAGATCGACTCGAAGTTTCCTGATTTATCAATCGTCAGGTTTCGGATAAGACTTTCTTATCCGACTCCTGACGAGTGAGAAATCGCGTAACTCCGAATCGACCTCTGACAAGTCTTGCGAACTGTTATTTCTTTTTATTCAATAATTATTCCTCTAGATTATTACCAAGCACTTTATTGGCGGACTTTCTCTTCTCTACGTTAAAGTATCTCAATCATTATTATATTATTTTTATATCTGAAATTAAAAAGTAATCAAATATCACGAAATATATATTTATTTACAATATGATGGACAACTCACGATTTGCATATTAAAATCTTACGCCCCCAAATTAGTTATACTATATAGTGCTAATAAAAGCAGTATAAAAAGGTGAAATTCATATGATTTATTAGGTTGGTGCAAAACTAATGACGTAATAATGTCGTTTTTTACGTATTTTTTAACGTCAAAAAACGACATTATTACGTCATTATTTTTGCACCAACCGAATATTTATCATTTAAAATTAAGTATGTCCTCGAGATCTTATTAATTAAGTTAATACGGATTTTATTGTGAAAACAGCGGTTTACAACATAACAACTTAGATTGTTTAATCGCTAATGTTATTTATCACTGTCAGTTAACTTAGGGGAAAATCGTCCATTCATTTCGCGATAAAAGGATCGACTTGGAGTGTTGTTTCGACAACATGAGAGTTTACTAACTCTGTCAGGTTATGTAAAGAGCGAATTTAGCGAACCAATCATAGGCTGTCGACTGATAGACATGTACTTAGCTTGACTCACGCGGCCACAATGGTGGGAAACCTTGTAAGATTGAGTTCACAATAGCAATTGGTCGACAAAACTACCTTGTTAAACATCGCCCAGTTTCGTATGGATGATAGATTTTTCTTCGAAGTCTCGATTCTCCTAAAACTCACTTTTAAATTATATAGCTAATACATTGGTGACACGTTCTCCAATTCTTGAGAAATGTTGTTTTTTTTTTATTGTGAATTCCTTGATATTGGGGAAAATTGTGATTGCATAGGCTGAAACCTATTTGCCTACAGTGGTGAGCAAAAGAAATGAACTACTTAGCGAAAAAATAAATTTGCTTAATTTTTTGCTAAGAAATTTTAAATATACGAGAATGTGCTTTTCAGTGTAGCATAGCTGGTAATTAAGAACAGTAAACTAAGCAAATTGTTCGGAAACAGAAAAGAAATTCGTTTGAGACAAATGAAAGAGTGCTGAATGCGAATGTGATATCAATCTTCTTATATGAAAGTGAATGCTGGATAGTCTTCCCACGGAAAAATGGAGGCAATAAAAATGTGAATCTACAGGAGGATGCTGAGAATTCCGTGGACGGAACAAGTAGCCAACAAAAACGTGTTAATGAAAATGGTAACAAAAATAACACATACTCAGAATCAAGAAAAGACATGACATCCCTTGGGCATATAATGCGGGAGGAGGACAAGGAAAACAGTCTTCACAAGGCATATTGAGGGTCAGAGAGATAGGGAAAGAAAGCGAACCACATACGGGATGATCTTGTGTGAATGGATGTCCGAATTTAGAACGGGAGCCTTAGCAAAGGAAGAAAAAACGGCTAATGGTGACAAGGGATTGGAAGTTGTGGAGACGCATGAACGACAATGTGCTGAAGGAGCGTGGCACTTAGAAGTAAATGCAGACTATTGTCCTCATCCTTGTTGTTGTTATCGCATCGTTTCGACTGTTATACACTCCGGACTTCATGTCATTCCAGTTAAGCTTCAGTGAATTTTGCAATTATTACCTTCAGCAGCACTCATCAACTGTCAGGTTAGATTTAAGACTTCCTCCCCAAAATGTCCACTACTGGATTAAAGTGTTTGTTCGTGGATTTTGGTGACAGCAATCCCTGTGTTGGACAATATCTACTTGGAAACATGGCGATCAATGAACAGTACTAAATAAGAACTAGGCAAGATATCACTCGATATGGCCGGTGGAATGAGAACAATCTACTGCAGTAGATTTAAGTAAGACTTACGTTGGAAGGCTCCTGAGGTTTACCCGGCCCGACAAAAACCTAACGTATGTCGGAAGAAACAACGGCAGAAACTTTCTTTATCACACGCGATATATAACAAGGTCATCCATCATTTTGAAATATTTCACTTTCTTTTATATCTGGTAATTGATAGGATTTTAGCTAATTAAAAAAAAAATGTTTCACTGTTTAATGTTCCATCGATCTTTATCAACTCTCTTATATCCTTGTTTTTGATATAACATCAAATAATTTAACCCCTACCGCGGAATTTTATTTGTATAATGTTTATAAATTTATGATCATGTGAATAGTCTAGCGATTTCGAAATGTTTTTATTATAATTTCTTATAATAAAAGTATAATAATAATATATTGCTCTACTTTGTATTGAGCACGTTTTTAAAAGAAAATGCTACAAACAGTGGCTTTTTACTCCATCTGTTCTTTCTCTCATTTATATATATATATATATATATATATATATATATATATATATATATATATATATATATATGTCTGTGTGTGTATGTGTGTGTGTTAAACTTACATCGACAAAGAGCCGATTTAAAAAAAATAAAAACTAGAAAAATTGTACTGCCCAAATCTTCCTCGTAGGAGTGGTCTTCTTGCTAAACTTTAAATCACCGAATTTTATTTGTATAATGTTTGTTGAATATTTTAAATTATTTTTCATACTAGTTGATCTACGGACACAGGTTTTTGCATTATAATTCAATAATATAATGCTTTCGCCACTACCTATTAAGGTCTGCATATTCCCTCGTACTGTGATCATGTGAATAGTCTAGCGATTAAATCACTTTCTATACACTTCCTTCCTAGACAACTGTTTCTCTTTTAATCAAAGTAGCATTTTTAAATCAAAATTATGATCAGTCTCGTTACAGGGAGGAAGTAATGCACTGAGTATGTAATTGTTTTTGTTTTTTAATATCCCTTTTCTTTTCATATAATTTTTTTATTTAAATTCCTCCAGGTTTCACCTATGTATTCTTCGTAGCAATTATTAATGGTGATAAAGGAAATTACTTCTTCCAGTTTTAGCTTTTTATTTGTTTTATATTAAGCCATTTATTGGTTTAGTTGTATAAATGTTTATGCTAAGCTTAAATGCATTCTTTTCAATTGAAGTTGTGAGTATTGGTAGGTAGAAAGATATATTTTGATAAAATATATTTACTAAACCGAAAAGGTATAGAAAATTCCTTAGTCGCTAGATCATCCAAAGTAAATTTCCGTTCAGGTTCTTACATTTAATTTTTTCATGTGAATAAAACAACTTGTATCACAACCCTGAAAGAACGCAAATGTATATCCTAAAAGTAATTTGCCGAGTACTTACAACTTCTTAATAAACATTAATAACGGTCTATATTTCTGAGATGAGTTATTTTAACGATTTACACTATTTACATTTTTGGACTGTTATCCTCATCTTTATTGTCATATTAACAACGGTTTGGACGTTGTAGGCTTCAGATGATATACTTTGGGATTTCAAACCGAATATGGCCCAGTGTATAAAAACGTTGTTTAAAGTAATCCACTGACTTTATCCAAATAGTTGTGAGTTGTGACCACGGCAACGGTCAACAAAAACTTGAAGAATTGAGTTACTAAAAGGAAATAACTAAAATTGAGATATCCAGGAAAGGTATGGCGCGTGGAACGAGATTGATTACTTACCTAAGTGTGTGTGTTGCTCGCCACTTTAAAACTGAAAGGTTCTCAAGTGTTCTATACCTAATAATTCTAGAAGTCAAAAAAATTCTTAACTAATACAAGGGGCAAAATTATACAGGGTTATTGAAAAGTAACTCCATATTTAATGTATGATGGACTCTCATGTCTAACTATAATTTTACAAGACGGAAGTCTCCACCAAACGTGAAATAGGTAGTTACTTTTCAATCACCCTGTATATGTACATATATATATATATGTGTGTGTGTGTGTGTATTATTATTATATTTTTTATTATAAAAGATTATAATAAAAACATTTCGAATTCGCTACACAAAAGCTTTCATGTTTCAATACTGAAGAAATACAATCATAGTAATGAAACATGAAATCTTTTGTGTAGCGAATTCGAAATGTTTTTATTATAATTTCTTATGATAAAAATATAATAATAATATATTGCTATACTTTGTATTGAGCACATTTTTAAAAGTAAATGCTACAGTGGCTTTTTACTCTATCTGGTCTTTCTCTCATTTGCATATATAAATATATACGCGTGTGTGTGTGTGTGTGTGTGTGTGTGTGTGTGTGTGTGTGTGTGTGTGTGTTAAACTTACATCGACATAGAGTCGATTAAAAAAAATAAAAACTAGAAAAATTGTGCTGCTCAAATCTTCCTCGTAGGAGTGGTCTTCTTGCCCAACTTTAAATCGGGTTTCAAAATTATGGATTTTCTTTGGTTCGAACATTGGCCCCTGGCGTTGGTGAAGCCGTTCACAACTTTGCTACCTCAGCTACTAAAGAGTTTCATATTTTATACGTTTCTCACTTTTACTTCTGAATACATGTTTATTTTCCTTCTTCTCTCTGAATGTGTGTTTCTTCCCTTCTCTCTCTCTCTCTCTCTCTCTCTCTCACACACACACACACAACGCGCACGTACTCCGACAAAATCTTTCTAATTTTGATCACGCAGTGAGAAGTCAGTGCATAGCAAACTCTTTAGAATAAAAGTGTTTGAAGTTATTTCGATAGATTCGTATAAGTTTTTGCAGACCTAAACTCCATTACCGCCTTGTAATGTGCAGGATCAGTGGCAAACGATAAATATTCTACTTATGCATATCGATACGTATCGATAATTTATATCCGCAATTGTGGATTATGGATCAAGTATTGTAAGTATTAAAATCTAGAAAATTATATGTGTGTACACAGGGACGAGTGAGCGCGTATAAACTCACACACACACACATATATATATAAATATATATAGTCGGATTGATGTGAGTTTGTGATCCTGGGTTTCACGCTATTTGCGTTCGTCAGACAAACTGATTAATTTTTTAAATTTTGGATTTATATATGCTTGCATATATCGGTGTTTTTATGGAAGTAGGAGGAAAAATTGTCGTCGGAAAGCAACTCATACTTACGCAAACATACATACACAGACGTTCACATATTTTTATGTTTGTGGGAACTACAATGATTGAGCATGTGTCTATGTATGTCTGCGTGTATGTCTACAATGAGTGAACATTTGTGTATATATGTTTGCGTAAGTATGAGTGGCGTTCCGACGACAATTTTCCCTCCCACTGCCATAAAAACACCGATATACGCAACCATATATAAATCCAAAATTTAAAAATGAATCAGTTTGTCTGACGATCGCAAATAGCGTGAAACCAGGGTCACAAACTTACCTCAAACCAACTAAAGATGTTAGCTCTTTCACTGATATTGAGCGCTTTCCAATAAGTACTTCGCATATATAATATATAAATAATATATATAAAAATTGCATATATATATATATATATATATACTGCTTATAAACTTCAATTGAAGTAAGCAGTAAATTTGACCTTGTGTACCGAACGATCCTTGGTGGCCGATCGGTTAGGCACGTCAGCGTAAATGACGGTTCCGTATAGGATGCAAGGTTCGAATCCTGTCCAAGGACGAATATTTTCTTTAAATGTCTTTAATATATATACCGCCCTTACATATATATATATATATTAGGTTGGTGCAAAAATAATGACGTTATATTGTCGTTTTTTGACGTATTTTTTAAAGTCAAAAAACAACATTATTACGTCATTATTTTTGCACCAACCTAATATATATATGTAAAATATGTCTGTGTGTGTGTATATATATATATATATATATATATATATATATGTATATATATATATATATATATATATATATATATATATATATATATATATATATATACATATACATACACACACATATTTTACATATATATATATATATATGTGTGTGTGTGTAAGAGCGATGAAGAATGGTATAATTCACTTTTATTAAGGTCTAATGAGTCACGATACTCGTACTGGAATCTGTATTCATTATTTCAAGCCATCTGTTCATGCTAAAATAGTGGTCGTTTTATTTGCCATTACGTAGGCATTTTGGGGCGCATTTCACGAATCATGGTCAACTTTATGATAATGTTGTAGGGAGACAGTCCCAGCATTTGCCACCAGTAATGATCATGCTACCAATTGATAAGAGCCCTGTGAATAAAATTGTGTACAGAAAACGTTACTAAAGGCGTCGATGGTTCTACTAGCACGAAGGGACAAGTCATCATGACCAAGGATTTGAGTGTACTGGATTTGTTCAATTGTTGATCACATCTGATTGTGCGTTTATCTCTGAAACTGTAACACGGGTCAGCTAAGCATAGTTGTAGTATAAAGACCAGGTTGGTTTCTTGGGTGCTGAAGAAACACTAATGTGCCTGAGCGGGTGTCTGCAACAGGGATTAGCTAGGCGCCTTAACAGAGACGTTTACTTAAGCATCAATATGTTATTTTGTTTTTTATTAAACATATTTTTGTGGGTATTTTACATGAGTAAAAAACCACGCAGTCACAGACTTACGTATAATATATATTAGAAAATATTCGATTTTTAGAAAACGCGTGACTTTATTGTTGAAATAACATTATTCACTATATTTAAACTTTCATAAAAACTGTTCACTTATACTCTAAAGCTCAAGAATAGTGTTTTTATTTTATTTCCATCTATCAGCCTATTTGGCAGTGTAAAAGCCGCACTGGAACATATACTCCTCACCCCAGTTTCAGCAGAATTTATTCAGGAAAAATCTTTGTAGATTATTTAAGCGTACAATGTGTAAAGTAAGCTATCAGTATATTACAAAATAATATAAAAAAAACTGTTTAGCGATAGCGAAAACCTTCACAATAACATAAAAAGCAAGCTAGCAGTGCATCTGGACATACTGCATGAAATGCAAATATTGAAGATATCCTATATGATTACAATAAAAAAAATTACGAGAAAACAAATCAGGATATATTATATAAAAAAAAAACAAGTTACTACTACCGTTAAATTCTCTTTCTTCTTCTCTGCTCCGGATCCGTTCAGAACGTGACTGATCACGGTCCTCCACAACTCTCTATCCGTCATAGCTCTACTTATCATTCCTCTCATTCCCCATTCTGCTATTCATTCTTGTAAGCTCATCTGGTAGAAGGCCCACCTCTCCGATCTGTCTCTTTTTGCTTTCAATATGCTCTGTGACTGTTAAATTTTCCAAGCCCTCCTTCCTCGTTATGTGTTCCAGAAATTTCAAATGTCTCTTTTTTGATTCTGGGTAGAAGTGTCCTTTTTGTATCCATATTTATTAAAACTACCTTATTGCTTTCACGCTCTATCTTTTTTTTCTTTTTTTTTTTAAGCAATTCGCCCCAAGCAATGCCAGAGTGCCACTAGCACGCAAGGGGGCTACAGATTCAGAACAAGAGTAAAAAGGCATGTTTGGGGAAAGGATACAGAGAAGGACGGCGAACAAGCTCAGGCCATCAGATGTCGACTGACATTACACTTGAATATTTGATTATACACATCGAGGAAGCAAGCAAGAGGAAGGGAGTTCCACAGAAGGGAAGTTCGGGAGAAGAAGCTGTTTGACTAGAAGAGACAGTTACATTTAACCCTTTTGACAGTGAAAGGGTGGGACCGAGATGCCAGCCTGATAGCTCGCTTAAATTCATGTAGTCCGGGAACCAGCAAAAGTAGCTCGTCGGAACAGATGCCGTAAAAATACTTGTAGAAAAGACAGAGGGAGGCCACGGCACGTCTGTGGGATAGCGACTGTAGACTAGATGCCAGATCAGGACCTATCCACATTCATATTCGTTTCTGGATTTTGTCGAGGACCTCTGGAGCACCAGACCATATATGACAGCAATATTCCATGCAAGGACGGGTGGTTGATTTATAGATTTTAAGGATGGACTCAGATGAGAAAAACTTTCTGTCACAACACAGTGAACCAACTTTCCTTGCAGTAGACGAAGCTATTGATTCAATGTACTTATTAAAGTAAATTAATGTAAAGTAGCCGGAGGAGAACCCGCTGTAGAACAACATTTCTGTTACATCAAGTAGCAGTATCTCCTTTCAATTACATATAGTTCTCCTGGAGTTTCTAGCTGATAATGATACGAGTGTGCTAAGACATATTTAGTTTATGCGGTACCGATGAACGATGCAGGTACTTTGTGACAGCAATTCGTTTTCCAGTCCCGATATAATAATAATAATAATAATAATAATAATAATAATAATAATAATAACAACAACAACAACAACAGCATAAATGAAAACAATAAAGGACTAGATGATACAATTAGTCAAACAACATGCAAACAGAAAGAAAATCGGAATACAAACAAGGTTTACACTTAGGAAATACTGTAGAAAACAAAATCCAAGAACCAGCTCTTGCAACGAAAAATATATAAAAGAAATCAAAGAATATATCTATTGAACAGATGAAACTACGCTGGCAAGACAAATCTCTGCATGGCCAATATCCAGAACGAGGCTAATAAAGCGGATGCTGACAAAGTTAACACTCATCGATGGTTACGAGCATCTGGATAAAAAACTGAAAGGGAAGGCTTTATTCTTGCAGCACAAGAGCAGAGTACTTTTACTGGCAACTTTCAGACAAATATTATACATAATGGTGTGGATCCAAAATACAAATTCTGTGAAAAATATCAGGAAACCATAGACCATCTAATCTCAGGATGTTCTCTACTTGCACCAAATGAATATAAAAATCGTCACGATAGAGTGGAGCAATATTTACACTGGACAATGTGCAAACACTTTGGAAAAGATATTAACAAACACTGGTAGGAACATAACCCAGCATTGGTTACAGAAATAGAAGATATCACAATTCTATAGGATTACACCATCTTTACAGACAGGGAGATTGAAGCAAATAGACCGGACATAATTTTCAAAAACTGAAAATAAATAAAATTCCTACTAATTGATATGACTTCCGCAGCGGATTTCAACATACCAACCAAGGAATTTGAAAAGTTATCGTAGTATAAACTCCTAGAAATCGGAATAGAAAAATATAGAAATTGAAAACAAAAATAGCACCAGTCATAATAGGTGCGCTTGGAATGATAAAAAAGGAACACAACAACACATTGAAAGAATCCTTGGAAATACCAGCTTAAGAGAAATACAAAAAAATGTCTTGATAAGTACGGCCCACACACTAAGAAGATCTTTGTCCATGTAACGCTAGTGATGTTATGGGAGTTAGAAAAACAAATAATAAAATGTAGTCATAACAACACACCATTACCTGCCTTAGGTCTCCCCACAGACTTGGTAGGTAGTGTGTCCATAGCAGAAATCGAAATGTAATAATAATAATAATAATAATAATAATAATAATAATAATAATAATAATAATAATAATGGTTTTATTTTTGCTGCACAGGACCAATGCTTGCTAACTTGCAATTACCAAGCACGCACGTTGAAAAATTATGTTGACCCCCAAATGCAGATTTTGTGATAAATATCAAGAAACAATTGACCATCTTGTATCAGGTTGCACAATGTTAAAAACCCACTGAATATAAAATACGTCATGATAGAGCGAGCCAATATCTGCACTGGAAAATTGCAAGAAACTAGTATGAACATCACCCAGACCTGGTTACAGAGATATGACTTGTAATAATTTATGGAATTTTACAGTACACACTGAGAACAACCAAAGCTAATCGCCTCGATATCGTGATGAAACACCACAAGAACATGTGCTTTCTTATTGGCATAGCAGCCCCAGCATGTTATAATTTATCTTTGAAGATCTTCAAAAAAAAACTATCAAAATACAAAGATCTTAAAGTGGAAATCTCAAAAATGTAGCACATGAGGACATCAGTAACTCCAGTTGTAGCTGTAGCCCTCGAATTGATTGGAAAAGGTTACAATAGACACATTAAAGCGATTCCTGGTAGCTCATGATTTAAAGAAATACAGACAATTGTACTCACAAGTGCAACTCACAGATTACGAAGATCTTTATATATAAAAAAAAGTGTGTGATCTTAGGGTTTTTTTAAAAAAATGATCTGTGGAAAATATCTTGAAGCCATTTTTAACCTTAGGTCTCTCTTTGGGACCTAGAAAGAAAATGTGTATGCAAAAGGAACCCATGGAAATAATAATAATAATAATAATAATAATAATAATAATAATAATAATAATAATACGAAGTAATTTATCTATGTAAGATTGTGATCTTCGAGTTTGTTTTTAGATATTTCTATTACAAAAATGATCAGTGGAAAATTTCATGAAGCTGTTTCTGAAATTAAGTCTCTGGTCCCAGAATGAAATGTGTAAACAACAGAAATCAAAAGAAATACTATTACTACTACTACTACTAATAATAATAATAATAATAATAATAATATAATAATAATAATGCCCAGATTCTACACCAGGTATGACTCTCATAGCTTCTGCTCTTAGTTGGTCAATTAAGATGGGCTAAAGAAAATATCCCGTCCAGGACCACAGATTTTCTGGTCAGTTGTCTTATTTAACCAATTAGGTTTGTCCCCTATCTGCTCAGCCGAAAAAAGACACGTCTTTGAAAAATCAAATACAAGAACGTCGAGATAGTAATCAGTAGAATGTGGCATCTCAAGACAAGAACATAACCTGCTTGTTATTGGGGCTTTAGGAATTATATCAAAAGGAACAAACAATTATATGGATCAAATGTCCGGAAGCCCTAAAATATGTGAATAGCAAAAGATCATGCCCATATCGTTGATAGATTTCTCTCTATGCAATGCCCAGAATTATATATTTCTTTCTCTGATTGCATGGCACCGCATCTGTTTGTCTCTGCTGATACAAAAAATATATAATATAATATCTCTTGAGATCTCTGGTTGGAACATGGGATAACATATTATATTAGGTTGGCGCAAAAATAATGTCGTTTTCTCACATAAAGTTGAACGTCTAAAAACGACATTATTTTTGCACCAACCTAATACAAAAAACAAAACAACAGCAATAATAATAAAATGAATATACCCACATGTGGAAGATATGCAAGAAGCACAAAATCGAAACCTCTGAGAGATGGTATGAATACCAACCAGACACAGTTAACCAAAATAACGATGTAACTATCCTCTGGGACATGCTAACTCAAATTGACAGGGAAATAGAAGCCAACAGACCAGATATTATCCTAAAAGACAAGAAATCCAGGAAGTTTATGCTTATTGACACAGCAGTAGAGAGAAAGACCGTCATGAAAATTATCAAGAAATTGTCCAAATAGATTAACAGGATGTAGAGAATGAAGACTGAGACTGTAGTAATCGGAGTTCTGGGCCTCGTGAGAAAATGAAGGAACAATTTTACTGACAGTAACCGAGGTAACATAACATACAAGTGGCCCAGAAGATCGCTGTACAAAGAACATCTCATATACTAAGAAAAGTGTTATCAATTAAATAACAATTCTCCTATAGGGTCTAAGGACCATAGTTTAAACACGGTTATACAGGATACAAAGCAGGAAAACACACATAACACACAAACAACAATAATAATAATAATAATAACTAGCAGGAATCGGTTTACTAATAAATGTTTTAATGCTGCACTCTGTACTTTTCAAGTCTTGACCATTCCCAGATAATTATAAGAAAAGTGACATAGTCGCTCTTAAAGATACTGAAATGTCTTCAGCATGTCGTTAGGTTACTAAATATGATTTAACCACTTACTACAAATAGCTACCGTTATCTACGATGCTCCCTCCCTCTGTCTCTATGTCACACTCTCTTTTTTTCACTCTCTATGTCCCTTCCTTTCTTTTTTTTTTACTCTCTGTGTCCTTCTCTTTTTCTGTTTCCCTCTCGGAATCTGTGATATCAAGCGTGACACACACCATACATAGATAAAAGCGTATTAATATAGAGATGTCATTTGAAGAAATAATATTATTGTGTTGTCAACTTACGTAGACATGACCATCTTTCGTGAAGTTATAGCCTTAATTAGTGACCGTTGAAGATAGAATAACCGTACGGTAGGGGGTCTCAACTTCTCATATAAAACATATGAAGATTTTTTTCAAGTATTTATTTTTTTATATTTTTATACGTCGACAAATATGTTTTTTTCTGTTAACTATACTATCAAAAAGGATCATTGCTATTTTGAGTTCCAATTTCTTCTATTCTTGTTGAATTGCTGTGAATAAAAAAAATTATTTACATTATTTGGACTATTGTCCTCGTCTTAGGCGTTAGTTAGATCCAGTGACAGGACCCAAAGAGTGTGAGTTCAAACCCGGTTAAAGCAGTATAGAACTTTCAGAGGAAAATTAAAAGGAGATAACTGATAACTGACATCCATTAAACATGGCACGTGGAACTAGAACAGTCTACCTCAGTGAACGAAATAAAAGGGTTCAGTTCGACATTCCAACCACCTGAAGAAAGCCGGAGCGTACAACGGCCGAAACGTTGTAATAAATATGGCTACAAAGATGAGGACAATAGTCCGAATAATGTACATAATACCTCATCTCAGAAATATAGACAAAAAATCTTTATTTCTGAAATGTCTTCGACTTAATATTGACTGGATTGTTTCCCAGAAGATTCTCCATTGAGTTGAGGTCTGAAGTTTATCGAATTCAGAACAATGTCTAAAGCCTGGAAAAATGCTATAATTTAACAAACTGGACAGGAGAATTATTTTAATAGTTAACTGTTATATTATAATAAAGAAACTGTTTAATGAAATGTCAAAAGAAACAGTTTTACCACGACCTCCTAATATTCTTGACGGCTGTCGTCAATATACTGTGAATGTTTAATTGATTTTTTTCGAATATAAACGATGGCCCCACTCTGGATGCAAGGGAAATCTAGTTTCATCAGAGCAGTTGACAATCTAATATAATTCAGTCTTTATTCTTTTAATAATCTGTAATTTTTTTCTCTTAATAAATTTCTTCTTTGATAGGCCTTCTTGTATAAACCCTACTTGAAATGCCAACTGCTACAGTATGCCTGGAGATACTTTTACCAGAAGAAACATTCTTAGACAAAAATGTGATTAACTATATCCTCCTGGTAGAATAAATGTTGGTTAGTTTTTTACTCTCTTTAATTTTTTCTTCCGGCTCCAGGTTTTCTGGCTGCTATCTGGTGGAGAATTCTATGAAAGGCGTCCAATGAAATATTCGAATTTATTTCTTTAAGCTTTTCCTGATGGTTTTGAAGTTTCATAACGAAGGGAGATAACTCTTCTTTACTTGGAGAAAGAAATCTTTCCCTTCTTGGAGTAAGCAAATTCCTACTTACTTTATTGGAAACACCATGACAAAAATAGATTCGATCTGGATGTAAGTGACATGTAAAAAAGTAAAAACAAAGTTAATAAGTTCAAGTTTTTGAGAGGATGAATTTTTCGGTTTTTCGCTTTTTATAAAAATATGAAAACTTAATTTGAAAGATTTTATAGGGAAAAATAGCATCAGAAATGAAATCTCAAAGTGCTGTACAGAATTAAATGCTTTAAAACCGGTTCTTAATAAGAAAATAAGCTATAAAATAATTTCCAAATTAAACAGAATTTTATAAAAATGAAAAATTTTATAGACCCGAAAACTGATCCGTTTAATTTTTCTTTTCAATTCGAAACCAATTAAATTGACTTCAATAATTAACTTTTGACAAACAAAACAAAATTTCTTTAATGATGAATTAAAAAAGTGGAATAATCAAATATTTTGCAGGTGCTTAATTTTTGTTTGTTTTCTGCAGTGATCTCTGTGTGTAAATGTTCGTCTGTGCATGTGTGTGTGTACGCGCGTGCAGGAGTGTTATAGATAGATAGATAGATAGATAGATAGATAGATAGATAGATAGATAGATAGATAAAAGAAGAAGACACAAAGAAACAAACAAAGAAATAAATAAGGCTGAAGCAAGAGAGAAAGAAAATGAAAGGAATAAAGAATTCCAAAAAAGAAAAGAAAAAATTGAAAGATAAAGAAAAATAAACTAATTCTGAAAGACACATTTTTATTAGTCCAAAAATAAGAAAAAGTACAAAGAAAGAAAGAAAAGAAAAAGAAAACGGAAGAAAGAAGGAAAGAGAGGGAGAGAGACACCTGCTTAAAAATATATAAAAAAGATCAATCAATCGTAAAAGAAAATTTGCTTCATCATAATTTAATATTGAACGTAGATTGTCATTTTGTTTATCGCTTCGTTCTTGAGGAACTCTCAGTGACAAATTCGACATCAATGATTGTAGAAATTGGTTCTTGTACCAAAGTCTACATTTTTAGTTATAATCCACTCCAATGATTAGTCATTTAGCAAATTAAAATACTATACTGATAAGTATCTGTTTTATTTCTTAAATTATTTGCTCTGGTAAAATAATTAAGAAATGTGTCTGACTTTTTGGCGTCCAGTGATTTACAATCGGAATTTACCATTCTTATCTTTTGCATTCTGTATCGATAAATAAAGACTGTCGACATAATTATATAATTAGCATTTTTAACTTCACTGAATCTATCCTAAAATTAGTGTCTGCGTACAGGAAAGACATTTTTTCTGGATTTGTGTCGGGAAGATTACAAAAGCCTCGTTTTGATCAATTTAGATTCATTTTGTGTTCTTTGTATTTTCATTATACCATATTGTTACTGAACCTCATTGTAGTTAACCATACACAGTGTGAGTTCCAATCAACTTTCACTAATATTAACAGTTATAAAGCAACGTTGCAATAAAAAGCAGAAAAATAATAGGTAATACGAGTAAGAAAAATATGAATAATAATAACAATAGGTCAGTGGTTGTAATTAAGAAATAATTACCACCCAATATTTAGAAAGCCAGCCAATATTTAGAAAATAAATTTGAATAATTTACTCAGGCGCGTCAATACATCGGGGTCAGCGAGAGCTGAGTATTTGTTAAGTTATCAGTAGCGTCCCCAGTCTTATGATCATGACATGTTCTCGGTACTGAGATTTTCATTTTAACGTCTTAGATACCATATATATATGAAGTCTTTTCAGCCCTTCCTCTGGAAGCAGGAGATGCTTCTATGACTGATGATTGTATATTTAATATATATAACATTCTGTCTTTGTGTTTTCTATATTATTCACAGTGCATATTTTTCATTCCTCGATAGAGGTTTCACGAGTGAGGAATGAAAACCAGTTAATCTTTTATTTCTCACCCTTCCTTTTTCGATTTACCCCTTTAAGCAAACTATAAACTTTTTATTAATATTTCCTTTTTCTTTTAACCAGACTTTGTTATTGCAATTGTTATATTGTGAAACCATTTTTAAAATCTCCAATTACTGAAAATGCTTTTAAAAAATTGTTTCCTTTCCTTATATTTGGTCATATAATAATTATAAGAAACATGGCCTTTCAAATTCAGATTTTATATTTTTTAAGTCCATACCGACTAATATAACAAACAAAATGACTTCAAATTGAAAATCAGTAGTGAATTTATGGAGAATACCTTATAAAAAATTATAGACCAAAATTATATACATTGCAATACACCGACCACACTCTTACATCAGTAAACATTATATCATAAATAGACGATTTAAAGAAAAAACATACATCGTAAGTAAATAGGTACATCAATAAATCCATAGCCTAATGATGATAAAAAGCATTTGTTTTTCACAACTGTTTTTCAATAAAATCCTTTCCTATAAATACAGTTATACCAGAGCTTCTCAAACAGAAAATTACCCAATCTTGTATAAAGTAGGTTTATTTATTTATTTTTACTTATATTTTTTAGAAACGACACACCAGGGAAGGGACATTAGAATTTCCCTAGCAATTTCAACAAAGGGTAAATTTGTATGCATCTTCACCAGAAACAGAGCCTTAAAACAATGATTCGCCAGAAATTAGAATTCAACTTTTATTTTTAACCCCCAAACAACGTTCAAAGCATGAAGCTTCGAGGAGATTGAAACCGTTCATTATGATTGGGGCTTCTTTGAACAAGAATGATTCAATTATAATTATATATTTTCTTATTATAAAGCATTGTCATGAATATTATTGGCATTTAGTTTGTATATACAGGGTGGCAATAAATTCGCTATACAGTTACTTACAATAACAATTAAGACAATGCAATTAATTAACAGTCCAGAAATTTATAATTAAAATGGTTCTGGTTAATCAGAACCATTTTAATAAAATAAAAATGCTATACCATAGCATTTTAACAATAGGAAATTAATTGGCGATACTGTTCAAAATTCATTCAGACCCCCTGCTTCAATGCTTTTATTATAAGTAACTCCGAGTTTCATGCCAAAGCAATTTTCAAGTGCTGGAATTATTATATTTATTTTTATTTCTATTTTGGGTTGACCACGGGTTTTTGTAATATTTTCCGGCTCTCACGGGATATATTATTGTTGGAGTGGAATATTATTGTAGTAAAAATATTTAAATGAATTGTAGTTTAATTTAGAACTTGAATTTAAGCCCAGATTAACATTTAAGATTGAAAATAATGTTGGAAATAAGAAATATAAATTCTAAATTAGAGACATTAGTTTTAAAGACGTAAGTAAACATGAAACTCGGAGTTGTGCAATTAATGTAAGATGTTATGTATATTTCTTAATATATATATATATGGCCTGACGATTGCATATAGCATGAAACAGACTGTCGCCTCTAAGTGTTGACTTCTATGTTCACTTTTATATTTATATATATATATATATATATATATATATATATATATATATATATATATATATATATTAAATAGTCCGTTACTTAACTGCTTTTTCTTACACTATAGAGTATTTATGTATTTGTATATGATCGCTTGCTTGTATACCTACCTATATTTACCCATTCAGTTCACCTTCTCGTAGATAAAGCACTTTGGAAGAAAGAGAATTTGTCAATCAAGTCGGTAATGCTTATATCTCCTATATAATGCGTTAGAAATTACCTTTCTACGCTGCGTGTGCTGATAACCTGATGATGAGAGACTCTGACTTATATTAGTCAAGTTTCTTATCCCGGCTTGAAACAATTGCATGTCTAGCCACACTGATGAGTTGTGATACAGTGAAACAGTCACTATCTGGATGACTATATATATATATATATATATATATATATATATATATATATATATATCTTAATAAGCGTTCGGTCTTTAGAGATGAATATATAGAAATATTGACGAAATAAATTATAACCGAAATGGAGTCTTTATTATATATGGATGTGAGGATGGAGTAAAGGATGTATGTGTATAAAGTGGAATTTTCGAGCCGAATTGAAATTCTTAGTTAGTAAATATCGCTTTCACTTTCGCACAAACTATGGACTAAACAGACCATTAGGCTTGACACTCTAGCCTTAAGTGGCAACCAGACAAAGAGAATGAAAACTCTCATTACGAAAACGTCGAGAATACAACACGAAATCACTCTATTATCCTCAAGAATGCGTGACAACTCACAGATAATAAAGAAAAAGAAGATGTGGAGAGTCACGACCCTCTATAATATGACATTAAACATATTAAAATATATAATATTGAAAATATATAAAATTAAAGGCACATTTCATAATCGTTTGATAATGATTTAAATATGTAACATGCAGGGTGCGATGGAAAAACTGTCGTCTAAATTACGCAAACATGAAAGTAACATTGACATCTCATTTTAACAGATATATTTACCAAAATTACGCAAAAATATAATTCAGTGAAATCGACATTGGCTTCAACCACGACCGCCAGACGACTTCGGAATCTCCTGCAACTCTTCTGGACGGTCTCCTTATTTAAATTGGTGAATGTTGCCATTATTCTTGCCCTCAATTCATCTTTGGTGTTACAATGGGTTTTGTTGGTCTCTCGCTCCCCACATAATAATCAAGGCGGTTGCAGTCTGGGGAGTTAGGTGTCTAGATGTAAGAGGTGATGTGATTGCAGAAATTTTCTGACAGCCACGACTGGGTTATTCTGCTTGTGCGTTATGGCGTAGAGTCCTATTGCTAGACATAGGGTCTTCTAGTAGCCACCTTCTTGATTCAGGGCAGCACTGCCACCTCAAAGCACAATGTAGGCCTCCGTGTTGAATCTGAGGCCCTCTGGGAAAATGAACGGAGGCATAACGTCGCCATCAGTAATGACCACACCAAATACTTTCGTAATCACCATTAGACTCATCCAACTCTTCCTGAATCACCTGCATTGTTACCAGATTGACGCCCACCACTCTGAAATGTTTGTATTAAAGCTTTCGGTGCGAATGGCCTGAGGTACAGTATGCCGTTTCAAAATTTCTAGCGGAGTGAATTGCGTCATGGTGCTCTTTTTCGCGCTGACAGTGTCTAATTGACCCTACTATACTGTAAGTCAACAAAATAAAAAAATATTAAAAATATATATTGGCGACAATTTATCAAACGCACTCTGTATTTCTTTTTAAACAATATTTGTCATAGACATTATCGCCATTCAATTTTATAACAATACGAGAAATTAGCTTTTACATTTCATTACTTGATAATAAAATGAAATAGGTTTGTTATGGTTTACCAAACTCTCTGCGTAGTAGTAGTCTTACTACAGTTCTCCGTGTTCTGGATAGCAACCGGGTTTGCTAGGTATAGCTGTCCCCTATGTTCGCCAGTTGGTCTCCAGTTATACTTGTCTATCTAATTTGCATACAATACTATAAGGTTATTTATAATATGTTTATATTAAAATCCAGATAGTTATGTCGAGGAAAATCATCAATTGTCTCCAGAAACTAAAGCAAATTTCGTACAAACCACTTCAGCTTAAACGTTCATATAGAGCAATAACTATTGAAAGGACGTTCGAAACATAATGTCTACAATCGCACAAACATCTATAACACAACTGGCCACTAAGAAAATCCGATATACGAATGGACAGTTCCATTAATTGATTTCTGTTAAGCAATAGGATAACGATTATCATTGATATACAAAATATAATGTAAGCTAAAAATATAACTTGAAAATAGCTGTGATCATCATTAAAAGATCGCTAATTGGTTATTTAATGTATAGGTGTGTACACATCAGTTTGCCAATGAATATAATGACAGAAGATTGGAACCTTGGTCTAAAATTAGTTTTTTTTTATTATCATTTTCATTATTCGATGAAGATTACACAACATTTTATTCATCGTCTTATGATATCTCCTTTCCTATTTATATTTGTTGTTTCTTCTCTAAACTTTATCAGGTTCAAGTTCATCTGATTGTTAAACTAAACAAAAGTGGAGAAAAAAAACAAAAAAACAAAACATCTTTCGACGAGATGTGAGCTTACATCTCGTATCGCCTCGAACAGACGATCCCTTATGTGGACAAAGGCTACCGACTAGAGACTGACACATCACTAACTTTTCTTTATTTCATTTTATCCATTTTGCAACCTTCAAAATAAAGTACAAGTACAAAAAAAACAATGTATTTCCCGCTATAACGTTTTGTTTTTTTTCAATAAAGAAACTTCCAAAATTCACCTTGCGTTTTATACACCGGGCAACCACTTCCCCCGCAGATGTAACCATCGCAAGCCTCTCGCTGTTCTATTGCTGTTGCATTTGAAAATTTTCAGACTAACTACATTCCTTAGTTCCACCAGTTTTAACCTTTACGGCTAACACTTGCCGTGCCACGCCCATTGTAGCGAACCGCCCTCATTCCCTTCGTATTCCATTGGAGAGATGTAAGTTTCAATCGAGACGTTTCTTCCACGAACCCCTACATTTTGGAACCGAATTATGGTAAAAAAAGAATTTACCAGATGTGATGAAGTAAGCTTTTAATATTTAAGAACATTTCTTTTTTGAAAGACGCTTTTGAGTTGTAAATACTGAACTGTCTTGATTACGTTTTTTATATTAATTTGTGAAATGCACTTTTCTTAAATATTTTATTACCACTGTATATTGACGGTTTTTCCATTTTTCATCACAGTGTTTCGATGTCTGTACTCTTCAGCTTCCTTCACGTATAGTGGAATTTCCAAATTCAGTCTAATCAAGCATGCGTTTTTCCTCCCAGACATATTTTGTGATTCTTCTTTTCAGTTCTTGAAATTTCATAACAAGAAGAGAAAAACATATTAATCTCAGATCAAGATATTCCAGAATGTTGATTGATTGATTCGTTTTCTACGGCTTATCAGCCCTTTGCAGGTTATTCAAAGCCAGAAAATATTTTTAGATTTTAAGAAGTTGGTGGGAAGAGATAATAATGATTTAATGATACCAAATTAAGTCTTACTAATTAACCCGTAGCTGGAGGGGAAGATGTAGATTCATGCCTAATCAGAATTTGATAAACAAGCAAGAAATTATAATGTGGATATGAAGTAGGGGTCAATTCTATATTGCAATCAATAGATAAACTGAATTCTCACTTTGTGCTCACGGTAATCTCCGTATATTTATATTCAAGAGAATGTAAATCAATCAAAAACATACCTGTGTAATTAATCAGTAGCTGATTGATTGATTGGTTTTCTGTGGCTTAACCCTTTGCAGGTTATTTAAAAGCCAGAAAATACTTTTAGATTATAAGAATAAGTGAATATAATGAACCCAATTGGAATTGGAACTCGGCTCTCCGATTAACAATTCCGAACCATAATCCATTACGTCACCTACACATCCAAGTTTAAAGCAGCTGGTATTCCCAATCGGTCACCCATCTAGGTACTGACCAGTCTTAACATTGCTTAAGTTCGGTGATTGTAGGTGAACCAGTGTTTAAACGTGAGATGGCCGTAAGACTTAATCCAGAATATGGTAGAAACCGATTTACGCGGTCTTGTAGAAGATGACGTAATTTCCATTCTACAGTCTCGTTCCCCACAGACGCAAAGTTACAAGCCTATCTGGCACTATTTCCATAGAAAATATTTAGGTAAGTTCCATTGTTAGTTCCATCAATTCAGACTTTTACATCTTATTCCCAATACGAAGCCGAATAACCTTTTGTTCTTCAGGGTTCCGATTCTTAAGAGAAAGTTCCACTCAAAAAGCTTTTTTCCCAATAACTACTCTGTCATGGGTCCTTACCTATAACTACAGAATGAACTCTTCCTAACACTATGTATACTACGCCTCTCAAGAGAGAGGGATGAATCGAGTCGAGCCGATAGTAGTTCACTCCAAACCAGACTGACAGTCATACTAACACCTTCCACATCTTGTATTATTATTTCGTGTAATATACATTCGTTATATCTACTCTTGTGTTCGTGTTGTTCTTCCTTGGTCCGAACCTAGACCATAACATACACCCACCTGAAAGCTTCCATGAACACAGCGATCTTAACCCCTTCATTTCCACAGTCAAACGTTATCTATCCTCACAGTCTTCACTTCCTACCACCTCCTACTTACATTTGTATAAGCTACCTCATTAAGTAACCCTCTACCTTGAGTGGTTCTCGAGCTTTATTTCGGTGATGTTTAGAACTTTAAAAAAAACGAGTAAAGCTGAAATCTTATTATAAAAAACGAAAAGCGTATTAGTTCGTATTACTAAGATATTTTGACAAAAATCACCCTCTATAAACGGGAAAGGTAGATTTGCTTTTAAAATATGTTGTCCTGCGTTAAGTTTGACACATCTTCCGTTACGGGGATTGCTTTTCAACAGCATATTCCCCCTGTCAAATTCCATTAAAACATCTTACATACGCTTGTTCACTGATAATGTATGTTAAGTGCAATTATATACACAGAATTTTTTTGAAAGGATTTTATGTCTTATATCTTAAGAGAAATATGTGTTTTTGACGTGTTAAATAAAAAAAAACGTAGAAAATAAGACGCCTGATTGGAAGCAGTTAAAGTTGAACAGGAAGATTATTTCTTTCGTATTAAATGCGTACAAAAAGGTTCCCTGAATAGTATTCATTTTTTTAGTATTTGACATGTTTATTTATTTTTTGAAAACTAGTAAAATGAATACACATTAAAATACCTTTAATTTATCATATTTTTTTAATAATATAAAAGCCTCTGGAATGTTTCACACACATCTGATATCCGAATGCGCAAATAGCGTAATGGTTATAGGCGAGGTAAAAAAGATGAACAGGTGGAGGCAGTTCAAATTCCGGCCGAAGCTGTTACGTTCATTTCGCATTAATAAGCGTATGAAAGCATTTATCCTTTCACTTCCTCTCTGCGTCTATTTTTCGGATAAAACAGGACAGCTGGGAGTTTTATTCTTGGTAGAACATAAATTCAAAGCGAAGGGCAATTCTGAATAGAAAAGCCTTACCAGCACGTCCTAGATCAGTGGAATTGATTGACGCCCATTTAGTTACTTCCAAACTACCGTGAATTGGCTGTCAGAGATAGAGCGTGTAAATATAAAAGTTGACGCTAAAGACAACACCGCGTGGCAACTGTCTGGTTCTTGCTTGAACGCAATCTTCATGGCTTGAATTTTGCGTTCATGGATGAAACAGACTATCGCCACTCAGCTTTCACTGGGTTGTTATTATTATTATTATTATTATTATTATTATTATTATTATCATCATCATCAACATCATCATCATCTTTCGCATTTATAAATCTATCATTCACCAGTGCATTGAATATTGCTGTCATATCGCGTCTGGTGCTTCTACTATATATCTAGATTCTTGACAATATTCAAAGAAGGGTCTGTAATGCAACCGATCCCGACCTGACATCTCGGCTTCAGTCACTTTCCCACCGCCATGACATGGCTTCCGTCTGTATTTTCTACAAATATATTCATGGCAATTATTCTGGTGAGCTTTCCTCCGGGGTGGCTCGAATGCATATAGGCGTTCTACTAGACTGGCAAATAGATTTCACCGTTTTACTCTTGAAATAGCTAGATGAGACCATAAGTTCTATTCCAATAATTTCTTTCTCGTCTGTTGAACTCTCTTCAGGATTCTTGCTTTCCTTCTACCCACAATCTTCAAAAATTTAAATACAACGCCAATCGTCATATGTCTTCCTGGGGCCCTGTTCTTTTGTTGTCCTTTCTCCCCACTAAAGTCTACTCATTATCTTTCACTGGGAATAACAGTTTGCGTCCTAGTGACACTATTTCCTTACTTGGGGTGAAATGATTAAAAATAACTTTCTATGTCTTAAAGAGATTGACGATGTCCTCAGCCCTGTAAGTAAACTAAAAAAATTGCAGAAGTTTTTTTTTTTTAGAAATAAATAAAATATAATAAAATAATAATGAAGAAAAGCAAACGATTTCATAGAATAAAACTTACCCAGTTATATTAGGTTGGTGCAAAAAATAATGACGTAATAGTGTCGTTTTTGACGTTAAAAAATACGTCAAAAAACGACATTATTACGTCATTATTTTTGCACCAACTTAATATTTACTTTATTTGATTTAGTGAATTTTAAAATAAATGAAAGTTTCTTATGAGTTTTATTTAAAAACGAACCTGGTTAGTTACCTGTGGAGTCATTTTGTCTTCTTAACGTCATCAATAAATATCTACATTGTTTTCTTTATTGCATACGTTTATGATATTTGTTATAGTATATTGATTTTCAGAATTGGTTTTCCGAAGAAAACATTGCTGCCATTTATATATTTTTAAATAGAAATTACTAGATGTTCTTGTGTATGCGTATATATGTATATATATATATATATATATATATATGTTTAGTATGTGTGCCTGTGTATTTGTTTACTTGTATATGTTTACGTATGCTTATGTACGCATGTAAATTTCTATACCTTATTATTTCCGTCTGAAAATGATGAAGGTGTCTTCTCGTTTTCTAAATTGAGTTCGATGGAATCGTATATTCTTCAGTCCGGAAAAAATAAAACAAACAAGCGAAATGCTAACTGTTTATAAATTCGGAATTCTATTATTATCGTTATCAACTTCATTGTATAATCCCCCGTCTATCCTCAAAACTGATTATCTCGTATATTAAATTGTTAATTGACACCTGAATTCCGAGAGATGGAAGTGCTGGAAAATTCGATGAGAGGAGCATGCATAAAACAAAACCAAGTACCTAAATTGTATTTTGAAATGAAGCTTGTACAAAAACCTCAATCCGCTCCGATCAGCTATGCCCAAGGATTTCTCCTCTAGAAGATTATCACACTACTACAGCCGGTTTGTTCACCCACCTAAGAGAGGGAAACTCCAAGAGAAAACATACGAAACTAGGGACCTTACCACCGACATGTCACCAAATTGATCTAATGCGCGTCAGCCCCTACTTTAAAGAGTAGATTCAGTAATGGGAGCGCGTCACACCACTGGAGGTTTTATTATTTGTCACGATGCAAGATCATGGAAAATTAAATTTTAATTCGCAAAGCCCAACATACATCATGTGTGCGTGTTTGCTTATGCGTATATATCTGTACGTTGAAATAAGTGTATATATGTATGTATGTATATGTGTTTTTGTATTTTAGTATGTGTATATCTGTTTGCCTTGAGATAAGTGTATATATATTAGGTTGGTGCAAAAATAATGTCGTTTTCTCACATATATTACTATGTGA
Source organism: Acanthosepion lycidas (assembly GCA_963932145.1). Taxonomy (NCBI): domain Eukaryota; kingdom Metazoa; phylum Mollusca; class Cephalopoda; order Sepiida; family Sepiidae; genus Acanthosepion; species Acanthosepion lycidas. The sequence goes on from OZ010576.1 coordinate 25,813,440, forward strand.
GAAAATACATTATTTTTGCACCAACCTAATATGTATCTATTTGCGAATAAGTGTATATATGTATGTTTTTGCGAATGTATATGTATTCGGGAGTCGGTATATGTATGTGTATTTATGTGTATGTGCCTATGTATGTTGGTATATGCGTATTTATGTGTACACATGTTAGTATGATATGTAATCCGAACAAAAGTTTCGTATTCGTGTGTTAGGTTTGCGTCTTCAAGTCCCTATGAAAGACAAAGCTGTGAGTCTTTTTATTATTATTATTATTATTATTATTATTATTATTATTATTATTATTAGAGCCGCTAATGTCTATTTGAAAGACTGACGTCTCCCAGTCGGAACGAAAAAACAATTTCAAATCCAAAAAATGAAACGGCTTTAAAATTAATAACGGCTTTAATATACAAGAAATACACACAAGTTTGTACTTTTATTCTGGCTTAACACACGAAGACTTAACGCGTTGTCATTAAAATACATGTGCATGTATTTGTATCGATCTAAAATACATCTGATCGGGAGGCTTTGAGGAACGTGGAATCACCTCTTAACCACCTCCTCGTCATAGGCTTGTCAATACGTTTTTACTGAAACGGTCTTTTTAAGATACGGACGAATAAACACGTCCAAAACATAACTTTCAAAAAACAGCTACAGACACTGTTTATACGTCGATCTATATTCTTTTTATGTCCTTGTGAGATCGAAACAAGTCTAATTGTCAACTCATACGTCTGGCAGAGGTGTTAGCCACCGCACTTGCATTTTAAGGAGCCTCAGTTTCTTAGTTACTATCTTAAAAACAAATAAAAAAAGAGAAACATTTTCCTAAAATAATTAGTGGGGAAGAGGTCAATTGCTGTTGTTCCCAGGTCCAACCTGACCCGGGGTGGTAGCACCTTTTAGGGCCCCAGCTATGGGCAAATAGGTAACCCTCAAACTAGTGCCAAAACACTATGTAAGTAGAAAAATAGATTTTTATAGTTGAATTGCAAGCAATATATATTTGAAAAATAATATTATCATCAATACGTTTTTGAAAAAAAAATTGCCAGTAATGCATTTGACTCTCGAAAAAAAACATTTACAAAATGATTTCTTACAAAAATATATATTCTATTCATACAAACTAATCCTAAAAAATCGTGTCGGCATTCATTGAGGTTGATATACCGTAAAACAAAATCAACCAAACCAAAACGTCTGGCTACAGACGTACTGCTCCAAACCCTTATTTGCTTACATATTCTCTTAATATATGTTCTTGTATTTGTAACATACGCGCGGGACAAAGACAATGTCTGTTGATTAAAGTGATGAATACATAAATCAACCACGATAAAACAAAGTCGAATTCCTGCAATAATAAAGTCGCCTAAGCGAATCCTTCCTCTCGACCAGCTTTCACCAAAAGGAATAGTCTCTTTTTCGCTAAAAAATTACAAATATCAAAACCACCAAAAAAATATATACTTTCTTACTACGTTTAGCGTAGTCTGACACAAGCTCACCGAATTGGAGCACCCATTGAGAATTGAAGTCACTGTAGTAGCATATTTTCTGGCTAATTTTTTTTTTTTTTTTTAGCTTTTCACCCCAAGCAAGGCGAGAAGCCACTAAGACGCAAGGGGTTACAGAAAATTTGGAGCAAGATCAGATAGGAGTGATAGAGGAAAGGATGAGGAGAAGGGTAGTGGATAGATCAAGGCAACTGGAGATGTTGGTTGACATTACATTTGAATAGCTAGAGATTATAGCTCTCAGGGAAACTGGAATAGGGAAGGGAGTTTCACAGGCGAGAGGTGTGAGACATGAAGCTATTGGAGTAGAAGAGACGGCTACATTTAGGAGTTTCAACAGTGAAAGGGCGAGAGCGGGATGCCAGCCTCGTAGGGCGCTTGAATTCATGAATTCTGGGAACCAGCGAATGCAGCTCCTCGGAACAATTGCCATGAAAGTATTTGTAAAACAGACAGAGAGAGGCGACGGCGCGTCTGTGAGAAAGTGACTGTAGACGAGATGCCAGAGCAGGGACAATTATATTACATATCCGCCTTTGGAGCCTATCAAGAACCCCGAGGCAAACAGAAGGGGCTCCAGACCATATATGGCAGCAATACTCCAAACAATAACGTATTCTAGCAACCCCTCATGGATAATTTTATGAAGAATACAGAAGTAGCAGCGTTATTATCTTTCTTTGTTATTAAAAGAATTGTTAAATATTATTATTAATTTCTCATTAATGTTTATTTTCATCTTTTCTTTTTTTTTTTTGCAATAAAGCACAATTCGAAATTAAAAGTACTCATCAATGAATTAATTATATGGATTTACTTTCTTTTCAACGTTACCTGCATTTTGTAATATCATTTGCATTATTTACACTGTTCATGCAGTTGTCCTCATCTTCGTTGCCATATTCACGATGTTTCGGTCGTTTTACACTCTAAAATTAAGTTTCTTGTAAGTTGAATGCAAATGGAGACAAACAATTTTTTATGGAAGAAAAAGATAAAAAAAAAAACGTTTGCTGTCAATAATGACGTTCGCAGTTAATAATGAAATTAAGAAATATTTATCGAAATTTCAAGAATGTTTTATTTCATTTCATTGATAATTATTTACAGCTTATCAACCCATTGCAGATTATTTAAAACAGGAAGATATTTTTTGATTGTAAATAATTTGAGATAATAATGGTTTAGTGGGATTAGGATAGCGGATCGGCTTGAGGAGCCGAGTTCGAATTCCAGTTAAGTTCATTGCAATCACTTATGTGCTAATACTCTTGGGAAAGGTATGAAGCCATCTTTTCCTGCCAGTTATAGGTAAATCGTGGGACAGTTAGCAACCCATCTAGGAGGGAAAAAAGTCTGAATTCAAACCACCCGCTATTTTGAGGGTTCTGCCTTTTCAATTTCTGACAGGAGGGAAAAGGAAACCACAATATGCCCGGTGAAAAGAACCGGCATAGCATTGCACTATTCTGCTTTAAATGTCACTATGTACCAAAATTGTGGGATGGAGGATAGTGGTGACCACAGCGGCAGAAAATGTGCTAACTGAATAAATTATGATAATAAGTGTTTTAGCGACAAAATGTCTACTAATTAACCCATAGCTGTGGAGAGAATAAGTGAATTAATACCCTTCCCAAGGATATTTGCGTAATTAGTGAATATAATGAACGCAACTGGAATTGAAACACGGCTCTCCGATTAACAATTCGAAGTTATTATCCACTACACCACATGTCCACCAAAGCTTACAGCACCTGGTATTCCCAAGCAGTCATCCATCTAGGTACTGGCCATGTTCAACATTGCTTAACTTCGGGGATCGTTTCAACGTTTTAAGCTCATAAAATCTGAAAATTCAGAAAGTATTTTTCAGACTCTATTTCGGTATCTTGAATTACGAAGTTCTCCATAGTCAGAATCTAGGAACACTAGCTGCTCTAAATAACGATTTTTACTTTTATATTGCTAAATAATGTGCGGGTGGTCTCTTATTTTAAGATTTTAAGCAGCATACCCTACCTAATTTATTTCCCAGGTAAGAGTTACCCTTCTTATACTGTATTCTTTCATGTCAACTAAACAGTAGGGTACGCTTATTAAAATTTTGAAAAATGAGTCGTCTCCGCCACACATACACAAATTTTATTTAGACCCACACTTTTATTCGAAGGGTAAGAATAGTAATCACCCATTGAAATAATGAACAGATTCGACATTGCTTAACTTGGAGGATCAGACGAGAACGAATGTCTCAAACATGACTTGACAGGAAAATCTTAGACATTTTTAAAAAGGTTTAAAGCAATTAAATCTAATAATATTTAACTTTGTACAGTTCTACGAAATGTAAGACTTCATGTTATATTCATATTTATGAACTTGCATCTTTAAACAAGACAAGGGAATAGAGAGTGATCCTACACTAAAGAACTAATCTGCAAGAAGTTTCTGGTCATTACTCCACGGTAGACACTCGAGTCGAGTTGACACTTATTAAGCTCATCTTAGTTTCAGATGAGGTAACAAAATTCGGGCATCTATTGAGGATCGAACTCACCATCAAATTGATATCGGAGATTAGTTCATAGTCGAGTTAAATCAACTGACTTTCGTTTATATGCATGCGTGGATTTAAATACGTTTACTTTTCTGATTGTAGATGAATATGTTTTTCGATAAAATTCTCTCATGAACATACCAAAATTTACCATACATCTGTACACGTCATTTATGCAGTCTGGCACAAGGCTACAAAAGTAGAATGAGAATCTTGTGAGCAGTTTTCGTTTCAAGACATCCTTTCTAATCATTGTACAATGTTTAGAATTCTCAAAGTTGTTTACTAAGCTTAAACAAGTATGTCAGAGTAACGGAGCGCCCAATAACGTAATTTGGAGGTGGGGCGAAGTTTGATCCAGTATAAAGCCCCAATAGTGAGACATCCATAGGGGCCAAACTCGCTACACCAGAGTAATGGACTGCAAAATGACTGGTTATCTAGCTAAGGCCAAATATATTTTCAAGTTTTCTTTTAAAGTAACGAAATTTTGAATTAATTTTTCTTCTACTTTCATATTCTACAATTAAAACGCATTCCACAGAAAATCATTAAATTTCTTTGTGTAAACTTATTCGAAGTATTTACTTTGAACTTTTCTTTAAACGTAGCTGACAAATATCCCAGCTCTCGCTTTTGTTTTGAAAACTAAAAATGTCCAACTAAATATTTATCTTTTTATGGAAATCTTTAAACATATACAGAAGTTTGACACGACAAAACAGACGAACAAGATAGGCAGGATGATTCCAGGTGTTTTCATTGAGTCCTTTCGTTTACGGCTTATCAACCTATTGCAGTTTATTTAAAACCAGACAATAATTTTAGATTGTAAGAATTTTTTAAGAAGATAATGGTTTAGTAATACAAATTTTACTAATTAACCCATAGCTGGAGAAGAAGGGATAGAGTCATACTTTTCCCAAGGTTATTTGGCATAAGTGAATATAATGAACCCAACCGAAATTAGAACTTCGCTCTCCGACTAACAACTCCGTGTCATTCTCCATTACACCACCAAACTTACAGCATCTGGTATTCCCAAGCGGTCACCCATCTAGGTTTTGATCAGGCTCGAAGTTGCTTAACTTCTGTGACCGTATATTTCAAGTGTGGATAGCCTGTTTGCTTTGAAAATCAGTATTTAATATCTAATAAGCGTAACATGAGGTCAGTTAAAACAAAATATGTCAGAAAGACAGTGTTGCGACAATTTTAGTTATGATTGCCTTAAAAATCAGCATTTGATATCCTAGTTTTTATGGAGTTTGAACATGATTACGAGTGTCAGTTAGAAGTAAAGTCTGATTTATTTTCCTTTCTCAGTTTCTCCAAGTCTGAAATCAAATTTTTATCATAATAAAAGTAAAAAAATACTTTAAAATAAAAAAAAAATATTGTAATAATGATATTGAAAATGTTCTTTCTTTTCTAGTCATAATTGCCTTAAGGCAATTATGATTACGAATGACATTAGGAAGTTATTGACGCTAATTTATTTGATGTAAATGAATTCACGCACTTTAAAACGCCCAACGTAAGAAAGAAAAGTTTACCTTTCATGCGTCCATAGTGATTTCCTTTTTGTTTTCTTGTTGGAGATTTTCTTCTTCCGCAAATAAGTGTAAATTTTCGTTATAGCTCTTGAAGAATGTCCGAATTCTCCAAATATTGTCTAATATTGGATTATTTGCCTCTGCGTTACTTTTTATTTTTTATTTTTTTATTTTTTTTGTTTCTTTTTTTTTTTTAATTTCAATCAATATCTCTGATACCTTTTTTTAAATTATTTTTTGATTAACTTCTTTTTTTATACTTACAGAAGATTAAAAACTATTGCATCGTATACTTTAAATGAGAAAAAATATTGCAACCATAAAAAGAATGAATAAATTCTCAGCAATTCTTTGATGAGAAATGATCAGGCATTTTTTAAGGATCCTTTAAATATTTTCTTTCCAAAACGTCCTGATTCCAATGAAAATTGTTCACTAAAAAAAAGAAATCTGTGTCTTAAATTCGATTAAGTGATGGCCGCCGTTTCTATCACAAAAAAAAATCCTTTTTCTTGGATAACCCAATACAAAGTTTTCTGTTCGAATTCCTGGATAAACCGGAGTAGTTTACCCTCGCGATTGCTAAAACTAATAGTTCTAGAAGAGGCAACACGCCTGCTTCGTGTTACCTGCTCACCAAATTGTCTGCTGCTGCAGCGGTAGCAGCTACTGCAGCTGCTATTACTATGCTTCACTCCCGTTTATCAATACTTTCTGTTTGAAGGAAAGGTAGTCAGAATGGCGGAGACTTACATGTTTGTTTTCTGTTATTCAGTGGGTATTTCTACTGAAATCTGAACATGCATTAGGAGAATTAATTCGCTTTCATTAAAATTATTACTTTCAAATAAATGTATTCAGTTTTTTCTAATTAAATTAAAGACATATTTCTTATAAATTTCTATCTTTGTAAATAAATATCTCAGTCGATCTATCTTTTTTTCTTCTTTTTTTTCCCTCTGCCCGCACTAAATTCGATCTCTGTTATTTTGTCTTTGTTGCCCCTCCCTTTTCTCGAAATGGTTCTCTATCATTCTCTTTTTCTTTCTCTTATTCTTTCTTTCCTTATTCTTAGTCTTTCTTTACACCTCCCCTCATTCTCTCTTTTGCATACTTTTATCCCTATTCATTTAGCCATTCTTCTTTTCTATCTCTTTTTCCTGAATAATATCATTGTCTTTCTCTCTCGTTTCTTGTCGCCTGCTTTCCTGAATTTTATCGCTGTTATTTTCTCTCCCTTTCTCCTCCTATATCCTCAATTTTCTTTCTCACATTCTCTCATTTTTTTTACTTCTAAACCCACTATACTTCTTTTTCTTCTCTCTCCATTCTCTCTCCTATCTCTATCTCCCTCTTTATATATATATATATATATATATATATATATATATATATATATATATATATATATATATAATATTGTTTAAAAGTCGTTATATTTATATATTTAGTTTACATATAGATAGATATCTACAAACCCTCTTCAATATTGAACATGCTTCCCTCCTATACCTATATATATATATATATATATAGAGATAGATAGATAGATAGATAGATAGATAGATAGATAGATAGATAGATAGATAGATAGATAGATAGATAGATAGATAGATAATATACGTACAATTTGTATACTTTGACATGTTTCACTGTTGACACCGGTTTATTCACGAAACATGTCAGAATCTTTACAAACTGTTGTATATATTTGCCATATTCTGTCGGATTGTCATCCAACTTTATATATATATATATATATATATATATATATATATATATATATATATATATATATATATAAAGACAAAATAAAACTTATTTAAGCCGACACCTTTCATCCTCTAATGGACTTTATGAAGATGAATCAAAGAATAAAACGCGTCGGGTAAGATAAGTTTCCTTTTGTCTTTATTCATATTTTACCTTTACAGATGTATTATATCTGCCATTTTTATACACAGAGATACAAGAAAACAAACACACGCACAAACATATATATATATATATATATATATATATATATATATATATATATATATATATATATATATATATATATATATATGTACACACATATATATATTTCTTTTTCCTCAGTCATTCTCTCTCTGGGTGTTTATGTTTCCGTTTAGCTCTTTTTCCCTAAACTCTCTCTCTCTCCCCCACTCTCTCTCACACACACATACACATACTTCCATTTTCTCTGTTTTACTTTTTATAATTCTATCATTATCATTGAATTCTTCCTCTCTCCTTGATGTTATCAGTATCGCTCTCTCAGTCTCTCTCCCACTGTCATACAAATCTCTTTTTTTTATCTACATATCTCTACCCATATAGACTATTGATTTTTATATCAGAGATATTTTTCCACATTGAACAGTATCGAAATGTTTAAACTGTTCCTTGGCAGAAAAGATGCACTTTTGCTTTTTTACAAACGGGGAAAACAGCCAAGTGTTTCAAAAAACACCGTCAAATGTTTTTTGTAAGGTATTCTTATAAAGTTATTTTTTATTATCTTGTAATAACTTCTTCCAACAATAAGAAAATAGATAAATGCTTTTTGCTGCTCTTCACCTTAAATAAACGTGAAGAGACAAATTTTTTAAGTTAGTATATATGTATACTAGCTTAATCAGGTGGCATTTAAGCAAACATGCTCAAGGCGCTTGATTGAGTTTTCTTCGCAACAGGTAGAAAGGAGAAGATGCGATAGGCAACAATAAACTACAGAAGAACTCAAAATTTACCGTTGGATTTAAGCATTGCATTAATATTTGAGCTTACCTTTATAAATTTGAACGATAATTCTTCTATCGCCACTTAATGTAAAGACAATTTGATGTACGTAGGTCTTTACTTTCCGTACAAACAATTATTTTTATTTCCTGGGGGATTTTCGCTGGATTTCGCAGTTAATTTCAATTATTCCCAAATTGATTTCCAAGTTATAAAAATTGTTATCATACAAAAAATTCGTCGCAAAAAATCTCGTAGATAATCGCCGAAAACAATCGCAGTAATAAAAACTTGGGAATCCAAGATTCCATAATTGAGGGTCCGGATACGGGCTGGAATGTTTTTAATTTTCCTCACAGAGTTAGTCTGATTTCAAAATGGTATATGTTAGGCTACGGCCTCTAGGAAGTAAAGTTGAAAAACTTTGACACACTGACACATTGATATTTATTATATAGATATGCATGTTATATATCTATGCGTTAACATATACCCCGGTGATTTTCAACAAGTGTACTATTGATCATTCGTGAATCAAGGTTCACTAGTGTGCCGCGAAGAGTCAGTCGTTGTGGCCCCGGTTTCTAGATGAATTATTAAATATGAATAAAGAATTCGCTTTGATTCAGAGCTGCAGTTGTTACGCATCTCCCTATCGGCACCAGTGGACGATGGTTCGATCCCAAGTAAAAGCTTGGATTTCTTATGCTGATTTTCATGCCAGATAAGCTTTCCCTACCAATACGATTAACAAACAATTCCCTCTAACTTGATTTTCTCCCCTAGCTATGGATTAATTAGAAGTTGCATCACCAAAACCATTATTATCTCTAAATTAATAATAATAGTCGTTGTGTCCTGTGTTTCTAGATGAATTATTAATTATGAATAAAGAATTCGCTTTGATTCATAGCTGCAGTTGTTACGCATCTTCCTATCGGCACCAGTGGACGATGGTTCGATCCCAGGTAAAAGCTTGGATTTCTTATGCTGATTTTCATGCCAGATAAGCTTTCCCTACCAATACGATTAACAAACAATTCCCTCTAACTTGATTTTCTCCCCTAGCTATGAATTAATTAGAAGTTGCATCACCAAAACCATTATTATCGCCAAATTAATAATAATAATAATATATTGCGTGTAAAATATTTAGATTTCAGCATTAAATAAACCATAGAGGTGTTGATATGCCGGTAAACAAAAACAACCAACAAACCAACCAACCTAGCCTGCATTTTCCATAAGCCCACCTCTGTTTGACACCATTTTTAAAATGTGTGTTCCACTATCAACATCAATGTACATTTGAAAAATGAATAAACATTTCTATAGAAATAACACAATGAATAGAATTGATTAATTAATTGTTACATTTTTTATCACAATCTAATTATTGTTTTTCAGATGATCAACTTTCTTGTCATCGATTCAGGGATGCACCTTGACAATTTTAACGTTAAATTTCTAATACGCTAGCTTACGACCATATCACGTTGAAACATGGGTGACCGCTGGGTAATACTAGCAGCTAGGTGACAGGCCTAGCAAGCCGACGACGGATACAATCTCGCTACTTATACTAACAGAAGATGGCGTGGGGATTCTGGACTGACAGTATAACTCAAGACTTCAAATGTTAAAATAAAACAGTATTTAATTACAACCGCAAATAAATACTTAACAAAAAACAAAGAAATTATAGTCAACCCAAAAACTTTCAGTGAATACCTAGTTAGTAGAGCGACTCGGCTTAACGTCTGGTAAATCCTAAATCAAAACCCAAATCATTGACGGACACTAATTCGACTGAATAGTCCCACTAATAGTCACTCAATAATTACTCCAGTCAGTAGCCTGACGCCGCTAATTATACACCTGGTGGGTGGAAAACATATAATAATAAGTCCAGAGATTCACGCTCGAACCTTGGTGTCGGTAGTTACTCATTTGCTTCCTATATGAGAATATTCATATTCTATATGAAGTCTTCTATAATTTATACATGTTGGGTAAATTATAGATTTCCTTGTCAACTATTTCATGATTTTTAACCAGTTTGCCGAAATTTCAAATGTTCAGCCAGGTTGTTGAAACTGTAATAACTAATGAAATATTATTACATAATATCACCAAAGAAATAGTTCGAAAAGAAATAAGATAAAAAAAAAAGAAAACAGTGTCATTTAATGACGAAAACGTTTTGAAGTACAAAATTTATGCTCCATGTTTTGAAACTGGTTTTAAATGTCCTCTATTCATTGATTTTGTGAGCTCTTGTATTTGGAAAAGGTTGCTGAGTAGGGAATATGATAAACCGTGGGAGGGGAGGGGCTAGAGCTATGAATTTGTGTACAGTTACGCTAATTATATGTATATGAGGGGAAAAGTATTTAAATTTGATTTTTAATGTGTTTCGTTATATAGTCTCGCCGATTTTATTTAGTTTCTCTTGTTTTTTGTTTGTTTTTATCCCTTTTGTTATTACATATCGCACATTCTGATAATAAGATCTGCGAAGAGAGGCTAAATGTTGTAAAACCTGAACGTAAATCTACTATATATTTTGTTCTTAGTAAATTGTTTTTTCTTTTAATTAAAGTACATTTTTTATATCAAAATTAGGGTCAGACTTACTACATTGAGCAACTAATGCACTGTGTGTGTCGTTTTGTAAAATGTCTCCTTTGTATTCATATAGTATTGTATTTAAATTCCTTGCGGTCTCTCCTATGTATTCCATGTGGCAATTATTACAGGTGACAATAAAAAAGGAAAAAACTAAATGAAATCGGCTAGACTATATACCCGAAACACATACTTAAAAAAAAATTGTTTAAATTTAAAGTTTCAGTGTCTTCTCTCCTTCATGCGCATGTGTAATCACATCAACGTAAACATCACTTTATGCGATAAAAACACGAAAAAAACTTCCACTTTTTCCTAGATTTAAAGCTTACACAGATGATCGAGCAAGTGATATAATCCGTCTGCGCTTCGATAAACCTGATCGTCAGACACTTAACATGAAGTTGGTTTCATTATCCACGCAGCATTTGTCTCTCTCCTCAGAATACTGATTGTTGTATATAACAAAATCTATGATAACCGGTATTTAATTGGAATTACATTGCAATGACGTAATCAATTGTTTATACTTGTATATATATATATATATTTCTTATTACTTTAACTGTTATATTACACATGTTTCAGTAGACGCCTTTTTCAATTTGTAACAATGTGAATTATATCTACCGGCCTGTGCATACGAGAATCTTAACAATGTAGTCAGTGCCGAATGCATAGACCGGTAGATGTAATTCGCACTTTAATAAAGGCGAAAAGAAAAAACATAGGGACTACTCAAACAGCTGTATCCGCTAAAATATAATGGCTAAAGTAAACAGTAATGTCAGATAAAAAATAAAATCCATTAATTTCTATATATATATATATATATATATATATATATATATATATATATATATATATATATATATATATGAGTGCACTAAAATATAACGTTTTAAGTAATAAGAAATAATGTCTATATATATATATATATATATATGTGTGTGTGTGTGTGTGGCAAATGGCCGGAAAATTACCGTACCAAAAAAATAGACGTACAAAAAAATGTTCAATGCAGCAGCTTGGAAAAACAGAAATTCAGAGCAAGCTATTAGCAAGCTGTATATATATTAGATGTGGCATAAGTCAGAAATTATGGAGCACCCAGTGAGGATCGAACTCACTTCTCGTTCATAATTGTTCTAGCGAGACAAGCTTGCTAGCCATTACAATATAAATATATATATATATATATATATATATATATATATATATATATATATATATATATATATATATATATATATATATATATATATATATATATATATATATATATATATATATATATATATATATATATATATATATATATATATATATATATATATATATATATATATATATATATATATATATATATATATATATATATATATATATATATATATATATATATATATATATATATATATATATATATATATATATATATATATATATATATATATATGTGTGTGTGTGTGTGTGTGTGTCTGTGTGGTCAGATCAAGGCTAATTCGTAGCTATGTCGGTTGGCTACGCTCTACAGATGGTAGTACCATAAAGTTCAGAATTAAATATTGAACCGTTGGGTGTAACACTTAAATGAGTGGCTCAACTGTAACATGAGTTTGTTGATCGTTTGTCAACACTACTCCTAATGCTGATCTTGACGCACAGCCGTTGTTTGTGGAGGTGGCTAGTGCCTCAAAGCATTTTCAGAACAACAAAGTCGTCAGCCCCAATTGTCTTACAGAAGTATTTAAACATGGGGTAGGAAAGTCAATCATCGCCTTCATCGTTTTATCTCTGATGTATGGAGCGCACAGTGCGTACCCCAGCAATGGAAAGAAGCAAACATTGCCATGGTCTACAAACGAAACAGGGACACATCTGATTGTGGAAACTACCATGGGACCTCGTTGCTTGCAGTGGCTGGAAAAGTTTTTGACAGTATTTTTCTTCAAAGTCTCCTTGCGAAAGTCGTACGTATGCTCCAACTAGAGACACAATGTGACTTTCGTAACCTCCGCAATACCACAGACATTATTTTTGTAGCGCATTTACTTAAGCAAAAATGTAGAGTACAGCACATAGACATCTACATCGCCTTCGTCAACTTGGCTAAAGTCTCCAATATCGTTAATCGGGATATACTCTGGCGCATTCTGGTTAAATACGGTTGCCCACCGAAGTTCCATTATCAAAGATTTTTCCCACCCAGCGTGTATGCACGTATGGTATCGACAGGCCTCCTCTCTAAAGTCAATGTAGGAGTGAAGCAAGGCTGTGTCTTAGCGACATCCTTATTCAACATCTATCTAGCTACTTAACCGTCAAAGTTTACAACTGGAAGATGACGACTGTCTCTGTTATAGCCTGGATAGTGGTGTCTTTAATATTCGTCGGTTTCGTGCAACTTCAAGGGCTAACACAAAAAAAAAGTTTTTGATCTTCCGTATGCTGAAGATGCTTCCTGTCCGAGTCTGCATCAGGATGCCCTGCAACGCAACATTGATTTTATTTACCGATAGCATCGCTAGCCTTATCTTCGAAAAACGGAAGTTCCCGTCGAGACTGGTACACCAAAACACTGATGCTTCATCTTCAGCTAGTAGTCAGGAAATCAAATGCGTTGTTAACTTACCGTAAATCGGAACGGTACTATCCTCCACTTACAGTAATGGATGGCGAATTACAAAATCGCACGCATCAAGCGTCAAAAGCTGTTGGGCAACTTTGTAGTCGAGTCTTTCCAAACTGGAACTTGTCAACTACCACAAATGCCTCATTGTACAATGCTATATGTTTATCCATACTTCTGTATGGCTCTGAATCTTGGACTCCATATAGAGCTCACATACGAACTCTTGAAACCTTGCACAATCGCAGTCTTAAACGTATCCTCGGATTATCATGGCGTGATTGAAGACAGCATATCAATATACTCTAGCAGAAGCATTGAGGATCTTATCATCCAGAGGCAATTCAGGTAGTTTGGTCATGTTATCAGGATGCCTGATGACTGTCTCCCAAAGGAACTGTCAGGTAAACGCTATGCTGGAGGACCAAAATAAAGCTTTTCAAAGACTACATTAAAGTAATGTTAAAACATTGCGGTATTAATCCAGCGCTACTGGAAGTTAGAGCTGCCAATCGCAGCCACTGGCGGACACTACGCCGTCAGGCCATCGGAAGATTTGAAACTAGCCGAACTCAAGACCAGAAATGTTGCCGGCAAAAACATCATGATCGCTTAATGCCTGGGTCAATGCGACCAGGTGTCGGCATTCAGTGTCCAAAATGTGGACGGCAATATGTCTCAGTTGGGACTTTGTAGCCATAAATGTCATCATAATATCATCAACCATTGTTTTTTTTTAAATTCTCATTTGATCGAGCAAACGACGCCTCCGTCGTTGACGGACTTTATAAAGCATAGAGAAATCACATCATTATTACAAAGTAGTCAAAATCGTGCTTCACCGTATCATCTGGCGCACCTAACTCTAGACTAAGTAAACAGTTTTGTTTGTACATATATATATATATATATATATATATATATATATATATATATATATATATATATGTATCCGATGCAATAAGAACGAAAGTAATATATAAATTCTAACGTTGACAACATTAATTCAAAAGAGAGCTCGATAACGATAGTAGAGCGATAATTATTTATTATAATTTTATCATATTGACAAAAACAGTTTACTCACTACAAAGATGCAACTTAGTTTCGGTGCATTTCAACTGCACCTAGACGAGTGAGAACCGAAAATGTTTATATATATATATACCTTGTGCAAATTATTTGAAACAAAACGAATAATTTCGTTCTTATTTACTTTTTATCGTATTTTTCCAATGAAACATGACCACTTGCACATGTTAGTACTTCGTATGTCCATTCCACGAAGTCGTCCCTTGCAGATTGACCACAGATTCTAGATTGGATTTAAATCAGGAGAGTTTGCGAATCAGTCTAGAGTACTTTGATTTGCTCACTGGTAAGGCTTGTCGGTGTGTTCATGCATCGTTACAAATTTACGTACGCTTCCTTGAAGTAACGTCCATCGCAGACAATGGCCGTAGGACAACCCATCGACAGGCGAGACAATATTGTCTGCGCGTGATGAAAATCTGATGCAATCACAGATGATGCAATATTTTTCAACCCTAATAAATTACATCATAAACCTCGAAAATAGATTCATATTACTACACACCACTGCACATTAAATATTCTGAGGGAAAATAGAAATCGATTACACCCTGTCAACAAAAATAGCTATTTTGTTTCAACACCCCCGGTGTCTTATCAAGTGATGATGTTGAATGTAAAATAAATGGTTTTAAAAGTTATATATATATATGTATGTGTGTGTATGTATGTATGTATGTATGTGTGTGTGTGTGTGTGTGTGTTTGTGTGTGTGTGTGTTTTTATTATATATATATATATATATACACTAAAGATAGGTACCTTCATGAAAATCGATAGCATGACAAGAACGGTCTGAAAATTAATTAAAAAAAAAATTCTTCGTGTTAAATGTATATTCATTATTGAGAAGAAACATTAAAGTATTTTTTGAATATTTTTTAAAATTTTTTACTCATACTTAACATGTCCAAAATTTTAGTTACAAATCTTGTTTACCAAATAACGAAAAAAAAACTCGATTTAAGCCATTTTTAAATAAATTTTTAAAAATAATTCTTCGTTTAAAATTCGTTTAAAAACTAATTATACGTATTCAAAATTTATTCGAAAAAATTTAGAAAATTTGAAGTTTATTTAAAATAATTTAAAAGAAACTTTTACTTACTTTCTTCGTAGAAAAATGTTTTTTTAAATGAAAGTGAGCCGATTTGAACCACGCGTGAATTGACAAGTGCGAATTGATGCCGTCTATCAATTATTGACAGCTGACGTGAGATTCGAGTTCCACTACGGACGGACAGAATGGACATATTTTTTTTAAGCGGACCTGCTTAAGTACAACCTTGTAATAATTAAAGTAAAAATACTTTCGCCATTCCGTTTTTTTTTGGGGGGGGGGTTGTTTTTTTGTTTTTGTTTTTTTTAATACTGTACCACAAGTTTGTTGATACTATCTGGAGAAATTATAAATACTATAAAAAATAATAATACGATACAAGTGCTCCACTGCTGACGTTTTTTATTTATTGCACGCACGATACTTCCGGCTTCCGTAGATTTCATTTGGTAAAAATTATTGATACAAATTATTTTTTTTTAAATATGAGGGGTCGTTAGTTTGTAATAAACTTTGGAAATTATAATCTGTAAATATATATCTACTTAAAAACAGCATTCGTTAAGTTCCTCAAGCTTTTCCATAATTTTAGAAGAATTAACAACATAATGTAAAAATAAAAATAAATATTACAGAAATAACAAATAATTGTAAGTAATTGTTTTAAAAATTCATTTTTCATCGAAATATCTTTTTGCTTTCAGACAATATTGTCCATGTTTATTGGAATAAATAAAAGCAATTAAAAGCTTTTGAAATTAAATAATATTTTTGTTCTATTGAGTTTTGTATGTTACACTTCAGAGACGATATTCAGGCACAGGGGTTCCAACTAAAAAAAAACAAAAACATGATTTGGTTTCCTCAAAGCATTGTGCTTTTAACTAATATAATCACTAATCTCCTCAAAATTGAAATTATAGAGTTTTCTTACAATTAGTTAGAGGGGGTAATACATATAAAAAAAAATTTCTGCCATGACTTTATTAAAAATAAAAGATAATTATTATAAGTTCCATCATTTGTGAATAGTTTCTGAAAGATTCGCTAAAATTCGACAATTATTTTTATTTTTGAAAGATTTTCCAAATTAATGTGTGTCAAACAGGAAAAAAAACGCGCTAAAAATTTTATATGTTATTTTATCAGCCCAGATCATAAAAAGAGAAACAAGGTTTTTTTAATCAAAATTTACAATGTTCTAAAAACGAAGGAAAAATTTTAAAAAATAAGTAAAAAATACTTTGATCTTTCCTCTCAATAATAACATAAGCATTTAGACGCTAAAATTTTGTTTTCATCAACTTTTGCGTCTTTTTCATCATGCTATGCTCTGTTTTTAGCGATCTCATGAAGGTACCTAACTAAAGATATGCTATATTTATGGGCAACAGTACCCAATATTAGAGACAGAGCGTATTGAATAACAAGTTGAGATTTAGGTCTACTCCAAAAGGCGACAGCCTTGTTTCATGCTTCGATGCAATCCTCAGGCCTGAAGACTGCGTTCAAGCATGAAATATATATATACCGTGTGTAATTGCGAAATTGTACAAATAGTGTAACAGCATAAGTATCCAGCCCACAAAATGTTTAATAAATGAATAGTACTAAACTAATTCAGTTTCTTTTTCCGGGTTTTCAGGTGAGGCGCTTAGCCATCTTGATAGAATTTTCCGTAAGAATCACTCAAAAACCTTTGAGTAGTTGGGCTAAAATGAGAGCAGGTCAAAACTCTTTTGTGTCAGACTCACTGTCTTCCAAATGAGCAATGGCGAGAGGAAAAATATCATTCAGACTTCCATCTTCAAAGTCCATTCAATAACAACCAATGGTGAATAAGTTTAAAAAATGATGGAAGAGTAGAGAGGAAAACTGGATCAGAAAGTCACAACAGAAAGAGGGGCAATCATTTCAACTTAGAGCTAAACAGAAAAGATCAACCTCAATTCATAAGATGTTTTGCACGTGAGAGAGAAGTTTCAGCTATGACAGTCTAAAGAGAAGTGAAAAATATTAGGTTGGTGCAAAAATAATGACGTAATAATGTCGTTTTTTGACGTTAAAAAATACGTCGAAAAACGTCATTATTACGTAATTATTTTTACACCAACCTAATAACTAGAATATGAAATCGTTCTTGAAAACTTGAGACAACTTGTTACTCCAGGACAGAAAGTTAGAAGGGTAGAGAGAACGAAGATCATCTTGAATAAGTTGGAAAATGATCCTGTTATAATATATATATTTGAACTTTACTTCAATCCCTCATGGGATTCCTATCCTTAGCTATGATTAATTAATGTCATCTTCGCTTATAATCGATTTGATCACAATTCTTCAGTTAAGCTTGGAGAGTAATTATACATTCTTATTGCTCAAAGTAGAGTCTAATAGTGTTATACAAATCTCGGAGAATTCCAGTAAGATATCTTTAATCATTTCTAAGATACAATGGTTAATATCTTAATTTTGCAATTGGATAATTTTGCTTTTACACGATTTTGACAATTTTGTTGTTATTCCCGCCACACATACACACACACACACATCATATATATATATATATATATATATATGTATATATATATATATATGTGAGTGTGTGTGTGTGCGTGTGCGTTTGTGTGTGTGTATAGTATAATGAGAATCCATGTATACTTTCTTAATATGTATATATAGAAAAAGTTGCAAATTAAAAAAATAATAATGTTTTTTTATGAAAGTATTTATTTATTTATATATATATTTGATATTTCAGATTGACCTCAATCTTTCATCAGAAATAACTGTTTGTTTACAAGTAGCCTCCGTCGCGAGACGCAGACGTCACGTGGTATGGAACGCCACTGTGTTCGAATATTCCTAACGTAAATCTAACTGTAATAATATTTTAGATGTTGTTTAAAAAAATTTAAATCTATCTAAAAAAATGTTTAACTATTGAAATATTTATAAAGATTTAAAATACCCAAGTCTTTATTTAACCCTAGTTTATATGTATTTCATTTTAAAATCCAGTATATATATATATATATATATATATATATATATATATGTATGTATGTATGCTTGTATGTATGTATGTATGTATGCTTGTATGCATGTATGTATGTATGTATTGGAGGAAAGATGTATGACAAAGTGTAAAAAAAGTTATCGTGTGACACATTTCGTCCTTCATGACTTTATCGGACTAGGTTTTGTTTACGTTGATGCAACTACGCATGCGCACGAAAGAGAGAAGCTAACAATTTTAAATTTCGAAAAAAATTTTCGAAATTTTTAGTTTTATATGTGTTTTGGTTACATAATCTAGCCAATTTCATTTAGATTCTTTTTTATTTTTTTATTTCCATCATTGCTGTTATTAAATAACACACACCGAAAGAACAGAAGATCTGCCAAGAATGGTGAAAAGTTGTAAGAACCTGGACGCAAATTTCCTGTGAATGAACTCGCGATTAAAACACTTTGTAAACATTTTCGTCTGAGTGAATCGTTTTCTCTTTTAATTAGACAAGCATTTAAAATTGCCAGCGTCTCCCGTTCATGCACGTCTCTAGTCGCATCATTCTAAACAAACCTAGTTCGATAAAGTCCTAAGGGAAAAAGCGCGTCACAAGAAAACTTCTTCAACTTTGTCATAAAACTTTCCTTCAAAATTGTTCTTGATATATATACCCAGCCTTAACGCAAAGGGTTGAGACTGGGTTTATTGCCTATTGCTTGAGGTACAAAATATCCATTGGTCACCCTGATTTTTCAAATATCTCCTTTTCTAAAAGAAATAGTTCTTTCGCAAATCAACATATATGACCAAAAGATTTTAAAAAAATTAAAAGAAAATTGTTAAATTCAAAACCTTCTGTTATTTAAAATAAATGAATATTTGAAACTAAAATAATATAAATCATAATTCCATTATAAAAAATAATCAACAACAACAATAACACCATTTACTCACTTTCGTTTATGAGACATTAAATTATATCACTTAGCTTCCTCCATAGTTTACATTTACTTTCAGTTAATCTTATGTATATTTATAAACGTTCTCAAATTTAAAAATTATGAAAAAATAACATTCTCACTTTTGTTTATAAATACTTGTTGCAAAATAAAATCCTTACATTTGCCTTGATAAAGTCTATCAGAGGACGAAACGCGTTGATAAAGAATAATTTTCTTTTTGTCTTTATTCCTATTGTTTTTGTACATATGTAATTTAGTTATATCTTAAATTTTCCACACACACACACACATACACACACACACACACACACACACACACACACACATATATATATATATATATATATATATATATATATATATATATATACCGAATATTTGTTAAACAACTGCATAAACATTGTTCGGACTGTTGTTTTCATCTTTATTGCCATATTGTCGACGTTTCGGCCTCCTTCAGGTAATTGGAAGGACATATGACCCAGTGGATAAAAGTGTTGGTTGAATCCAGTGACTTGACGCAAGGAGTTATGAGTTCAATACCGGATGAACAAAAACTTGGAGAATCGAGTTAAAGGGAGATAATTCAGACATCAGGAAGAGGCAGGACATGTGGAACTAGAACAATCTATCCCGGTGAACGAGATAAATGGTTCCGTTCGAAATTCCAATCATCTAACGAATGCTGGAGCGTAAAACTGCCCAGTCAATAAAGTCATATGTCCGAACAATGTAAATAATTAGAACACCTTATTTCAGCGATATAGACAGAAACTATGTAAACATACAAATATTTACGTTGAATCCATTATATATAGTACATGCCATTACATGAGTAGGTACGTAAAAAAAAAAATGTGACCGACCGAGAAGAAATTTAAAAGTTCGTATGAATCGATAACTCTTTAAGACCTCCTCTCTCTCTCTCTCTCTCACACGCACACACCGACGCAACACAGACACACACGCGCGCACACACACACACACGCACATATATATATATATATATATATATATATATATATATATATATATATATATATAATTTAGATATTTAATAGGATAATTATTAAATAAATGTCGTAGGCTACCAATACTTTTGCCAAACCTAATTCCATAAAACTCACATATTAAATGCAAATAGGCCAGTTTTATGTGTAATGGTGAAGTTTCTGGTTGTTTATCCTGAGGCCATAGACTACCAATACTTTACCCATTCTTATTCCGTGATTCCGTAATATTAACTGTAAATGGGAAGCCTTATATGTTATTAAATACTCTGAAACCTTCCAGAAATCATTATCCTTTTAATGTGCTATATTTCACGTTTACGCTATACTATCAGACTTTCAGGAAAGCTTGCAAGCATTTATAATTATGAATCTTCTTCTTGTTTTTATCTTAAAGAGAATTTTCAACGGCCATCGTGGCGAATGGAAGAATAAGTAAATGTAAGTTACCTTGAGTCTCTACACGATTTTTTGATATCTTCAACAGTGAGTTGGCCTTTAAACGTCAACTCCTTTCTTCATATCTTGAAATTATCGAACCGAAACGTTTTCAAAATGTTTCTACAACTGTAATGATTACAGACATAACTATCGTTCCTATATTCCCAGATTTTTAATGCTTTCGCGCCAAGACATTTTATACATTTAAATTTTTACACTGTAACCTTTTAAAACAAAGTAGATGGACTATAAACTTCCGAAAGAAAGGAGGTAATTTTCCTTTTGTCATTTTATTTTGTTTTTATTGACAAACCCAAGTTGTTTGCACAATTATAAATCAATAACACTTCATAACCAATCATGTCTGTTTTGATATAGTTTACAGTATTCAATATTATGTAGACTGACTTCGCAGTTATCTTGTGTTGTATTGAAGTTGTTTATACTTTAGTCTCCTTATTTTGTTTCTGGTAATTCTTCTACAGGCAGTAGGTGATTATGGTTCTCCACACTTTCCTGTCCAGTGCAGTTCTAAATAAATTCTGTCTTTTCAATATTTCTAAACTCTCTTCCGCCATTCATTTTCTGAAGCTCGTCAAATATGTTATGTGTTTTTTTTTTTAATTGTCCCTCTTGCCCTTCATTTATCCTGTGAGTATCAGATTTCCCAAGGCCTTCTTCCTCATTATAAGCCCCAGAAACCTCAACTGTTTCTTCCTGATGTTAAGTATAAGTTTTCTTTTTGTTTCCATTTTCTCTAAAACCTCGACATTGCTCACATGTTCAGTCTATGATATCCTCAGCATCCTTCTGTAGAACCACATTTCTGTTGCTTCGAGTCTCTTCTTCATCTTTGAGGTGATTGAATAGCATTCAGTGGCATATGGTAGGACAAATATCACGTAACAGTCTGCTAGTCTTTTTGTTTTCTAACGAAGTTTTTTTCCGCTTCTCAATCGTCCTGTGTATGACGATAAACTACATCCGCGTCCTGGATAAAACGATAAACTACGTCCAACAGCAAGACCTCTGCTCAGGAGGTTTTGAGGAGCGTGAAACCACCTCTTAATTGCTGATGTTCCCAGGTCCGCCTTGACCCGGGGTGGTAGCACCTGTTAGGGTCCCAGCTATGGGCAAATATTTAACCCCCAATCTGGGGTCAAAACACTATGAAAATGTAAAAAATAGTTTTTATTACCTGAAATACTTTGTAAAAAAAGTTATTACCAGCAATAAGTTTTTGAAGAAAAAATTATTACTAGCAATACATTTTTGAAAAAAGATATTATCAGCTATACTTTTTTGAAAAAAAATTACAAGCGATACATTTTTGAAGAAAAAATATTATCAGAAATAGATTTTTGAAGGAAAAAAATTTACCAGTAATACATTTGAAAAAAAAATATTACCAGCAATAAAAAATCATGTTGGCATGAAATAACCCTTTGAGGTGTTGATATGCCTTAAAACAAAACAATTCAAACCAAATCTGCTTCTCAAGAACCCGCTTCACTTTTGGAATGTCTTTGACTATCCCAATGCGTCTTCGGATTCAATGTCGCACTTCCCGTCCTCTGTTAGAACACTTCCCAAATATTTAAAATTTTGTACTTGGTTGATTTTGGTACAACCTATTTGTAATTTACATTTTAGGGTCATCCTTTTGGTAATAACCATGCATTTTGTCTCCTTGCAATTGATGCTTAGTGATTTTTGTTTTTTCTCTCGCTTTCCTTCGCTACCTTCTGAAGGGAGGCTTTGTTGTTTCCCTTCCGTGTCTGCTATCAGAACTGTGTTATCTGGATATCTTATGTTGTTAAGATTGTAGTGACGAATATTGAATCCTGATAGAACATCTAATTTTCTCGGAATTGCATCACTCTATAGGTTGAATAAATCCGGCAAGAAGGCACATCCTTGTCTCATACTCCCGTTCTATTTTTGTATATAACTGAACTCATTTTCTATCCGCAGTTTTCTGCCAGTATATGTTCTCGATTATTCTAATGCCCTTTCCAAATATGTCAAGGTTGCTGAATAGTTCCACTTGATCTTTGTGGCGCACTTCATCAAATGTTCTTGCGTAGACTATTCAGCGCATGTACGAGTAATTACCAAATGATTATTAACAAAGATTCCCTTCCTCGTTTTAAGACTTTTCCGTGTCGCTACGTCCAGTTATTTACTTCACAATTTATTCGCCCTCAAATTCTCTGTTAAACATATTGTTGTATTCTCTCACTAAATCTTATTTTATTCGGCTTGTTATTTTTTCAATTCTAAGTTTTACAGATTATCTCCTCATATATATATATATATATATATATATATATATATATATATATATATATATATATATATATATAGTGATGAATGCGGAGTACTTAGAAATCCATAGGTAATAATTTATTTCAATTAGATTTCGGCATTAAATGACCCATGAAGGAGTTGATATATCGTTAAACAAATAAATCATATCACTTATTCACACAAGCTCGTCAGGTAGATGACTCGCTGCTCTTCTTTGTCACTTTTGCCATGAATATGTCCTGTGAGTATCAAATTCTATAAGCTTTCTTTTTTCATTATGTGTCCAAGCAATTTCACATGTTTATTTCTGATTCAGAGTACAAGTATCATATTTGTTTCCATTTTTCTTAAAACTTCCTCATTGCTTACATGCTCTGTCTGTGGTATTCTTGGTATCCTTCTTTAGAACCCCATTTCTGTTGTCTCTAATCTCTCAGGAAGTTGTCCAGCATTTACTGGCATAAAGGAGTTTGTTCATAGTACGTTTGAATCATTTTTCTTAAAATCGGTATTTTTTTTATTTGCTAATGCTGTCTATATTGGTAGTGATTAAAAATTAAAATAAAATATATTTTTAATCTTTAGGCATTAACCTTACTTTTTCTATTCATCTGCTTTCTGACACACACACACACACACACACACACACACACACACACATATATATATATATATATATATATATATATATATATATATATATTAGGTTGGTGCAAAATAATGTCGGTTTGTGACGTTAAAAGATACGTCAAAAATTATTTTTGCACCAACCTAATATATATATATATATAAAGAGAGAGGGGAAAGAGAGAAGGGAAAGAGAGAAAGAGAGAGAAAGTGAGAGAGAGAGAATATGTATACTTAAGCAGCATATATATAGGCAATATTTTGTCTACTCTACTTATTTTTATATAGATCCTTTCCAGTTGTCTAAACAGTTTCTTGATGTTAACATGAAAATCATCTGTAGTATTTTTTCAAACCAAGTACTTTCGATCTTTTCCAAGATCATCTTCAAAGGTAAATTACAACGACAAACTTATTGTAACAGCGATAAAATGTGTATTCTATTGTGATAGTGATTTTAAAAACACGTATAAATGCCCTCTTATAGATTTTAGGATTTAAAAATGTACCCGTTGTAGCTGTGGCATATACATATATACAACCTGTGATGGATAAGATGCCGTCTAAATTACGCAAAAAATGAAAATATAATCTTATTTTAATAGATATATTTACCAAAATTACACCAAAACATCTTGAATTATCAAAGAGTACATTTACATATTCTCTCTGGCGCACTTTCTCTCTCTCGCACTTTCTCTCTGTCTCTGTCTCTGTCTCTCACCATTGGCTTCAACCACAGCCTCCAGATGACTTCGGAATTTCCTGCATCTCTTTTGGACGGTCTCCCTATTTAAGTTGGTGAACTCTGCCATAATACTTACCTTCAGTTCATCTTTGGGGTTACAAAGAGTTTTGTTGGTCTTTCACTCAATTGCGCCCCACACATAATAATCAACGGTGTTGCAGTCTGGGGAGTTAGGTGGCCAGATGTAAGAGGAGATGGAGTCGCAGAAATTGTCTGACAGCCATGACTGGGATCTCCTCCTTATGTAACATGGGGCAAAGTCCTATTGTCAGATATAGGGCCTTCCAGTAGCTACCCTCTTAGCCAAGGTAGCACTACCTCCTCAAAGCAATTGATGTAGACTTCCGCGTTAAATCTGAAGCATTGTGGGAAGATGACTAGAGGCATAACGTCCTTATCACTAGTCATCACACCAAACACGTTCGTAAACATCCTTTCAACTCTTAATTCATCTCTTTCCAAATCCTCTGCACTGTTCTCAGATTGAAACCCAAACACTGTGAAATGTTCCTACTGGGACTTCTGGTGGTAATGTCAAGCAGTATAGCATACAGTTTCCAAGTTTCTGGCGGAGTCAATTGCATCATGATGCTCTTTTTCTCACAGACCGTACCAAACTGACCCTACTATACTGTGCAGGCGATAAAATCAAAGACAAACAATGCGCATGCGCGAAATCAAAAATATAAAATGGCGACAATTTACCAATCGCGCACTGTATGTATATATATATATATATATATATATATATATATATATATATATATATATATATATGTGTGTGTGTGTGTGTCTGTGTGTTTGTGTTTGTCTTCATGTATTGGTCGGCATTTTTTTTTATTTGTTTATACACGTTTGTTTAAAGTTCAAGAAGACTGTTCTACATTTCGGACTATTTTAGCTAAAAAAAATTCTATAAGACTCTTTCTCTCGCGAGATAAAGGTAGCGCCCCTTTTGGTCAAAATTCTGTCTATTGGTAGGGAGACTGATGTGACTTCTCCAGGGTTCAGTCTAAAAATAAACCTATGAATTCCTACTGATATCTTTAAAATTGTTAAATCGTGCCAGGAATAATTGTTCATTCTGATATTTGCTGAAATATTTTCTCCAAAAAATTCAGTTACTTTGAAGACTTCAAAAGACATTGAAAGCATTGTTTGGCTAATGATGGTTAAAATATGGCAGTATAAGTTAGAACAAAAATATAAGTTGATGTCTACTAATTTTTTTTTTAACTTTTACTTAATGCTACATACCCTATCTATTTTACTCGGAAATTGATATTGCATTTTCAAGGACGAGATAAAATCGGATGCAAGTGTGATTAAGTTCAATTTCATTCATCACTGACGGACGTGATCTGTGTTATTAGCAATCGCAGAAGGCGAAATTAAAGAAAAAATCCCATTACCCAAGGAAAATTTACAAGTTTTGATGGAAAAGAAACAGATCAGAATTAACATCTCTGAATGTAGAAGACGATTATTTATGTGTTCATAAACCCAATAGCAGCCATTCCCAACTCCTGTAACAAAGCGCAGAAGTAAAGATCATCTTTTGTTCTTTGTCACCAAACGGTTGAATGGTTTTTTGAGAGGAGCTCATAAAGGAAAACAAATTCCTTCGAGTTACTTTCAAACCTGTTTAGGATATTTATATTTGACTGAACATGATGCATTGTGTTATTTTGCTAAAAGAGCTCCAGCTTTGATTAGGATCTGCTACAACAGATGCCCTCAAAAGATGATTATCCGAAGTATTTGACCTTCCGGAGATTATTTATCATGTGCCAAGTCCTTTCACGACGTGGGCGACTATGGCTGTCCTTATGTTGTTCTCTGTAACTTTTATTCTTTTTAACTTTTAACACCAAATCTATTTGTTCTTGTTCTAGACATTTATTCACTCAGACTTGTCAAGCAATTTTCTCGCTGCTGCACCTTGCTTTCAATATGTATTAAAACCGCCAGGCCCGTTTTCTTCACATGTCACGGATATTTCTTCGACTGATTGTAATTTTCCTTATTGCCCATCTTTCTCAGAAGACTTTCTCATTGCTCACATGCTCCGTCCATAGTATTCTCAGTATTAGGACTTATCTGGCACTTAATATTTCTACGTCTACTAAGAGTAAATATAGAGAAAATACTTAATATGAGCGGAACGAACTGATAGATAGATAGATAGATAGATAGATAGATAGATAGATAGATAGATAGATAGATAGATCAACAAACTAAAACAGAGAGATAATATGAATACAGTGAAAGAGATAATATGAATAGATAGAGAGAGAGATATAGAATATTAACAAACTAAAATAAAAAGATAATATAAATACAGTGAGATAGATAGATAGATAGATAGATAGATAGATAGATAGATAGATAGATAGATAGATAGATAGATGGAATATTAACAAACTAAAATAAAAAAGATAATATGAATACAGTGATATAGATCAACGGACTAAAACAGAGAGATAATATGAATGCACTGAAAGAGATAATATGAATAGATAGAGATGATGTGATAGAATATTAAAAACTAAAATAAAAAGATAATATAAATACAGTGAGATAGATAGATAGATAGATAGATAGATAGATAGA
The DNA here is from genome assembly GCA_963932145.1 of Acanthosepion lycidas. Taxonomy (NCBI): domain Eukaryota; kingdom Metazoa; phylum Mollusca; class Cephalopoda; order Sepiida; family Sepiidae; genus Acanthosepion; species Acanthosepion lycidas. Next base: position 25,840,966 of record OZ010576.1, read on the forward strand.
TAGATAGATAGATAGATAGATAGATATGAAGAGACTAAAGCAGAGTGACATATATAGGAGATTAGACATTACATAGCCGTTCAAAACTTTTGTCTTTGTCCTGCGCGATATTTTTCCTGTATCTTAATACTTTCCTGAAGGAGGAAGCATATTTTTCCTATTCCTATCTTCCTTCAGATTTCAGTGACACATTTTCCACCATTTGTTAATGTTCTGCATCACCCTACCAAAATCTTCCCACTTACTAAACTATCATCGCATTTATAAGCATCTACTACATCTGAATACAGAGTCCGGATTAAAGTATACAATCAAAGGTTCCACACTGATAATTGCAACAATACTTTTACATATCCTGTTTTATCGTTATTTTCATGTAAAGTTTTCAGACGAAAAGTATTCCTTAGTTCCACTAGTTTTAATTTTCACGGCTTAGACCAGCCATGTCACGCCCATTCTAGAAAACCACCTCCATTCCCTTCGTATTCCTCTCATGAGATGTAAGATCCACTCGAGCCGCTTCTTATCTCGAACCGCTGCATTTTCAGAGCGGTCTCAAGAGGATGCTTTTCCTATCACTACAAAGTTAACCTATTCGTTATCTTCCCACATATAACAATAAACTCTAACTCTAACTTTGTAGCCTTCTATCTCGGCTGTTGCTTGAGCCTTGTACAGGGTGAACATTATTGTAAAATAAAACACATTCGTTGATGTCGTATCAGATGGGTGCTTCCCAGTTTACGTATTTTAAATACGACCTTACATTCACATATATGTAAATTTGCCCGTTTCAAGCCGTTTATTTATTTATTTATTTATTTAAACAATTCACCCCAAGCAACGCGTGAATACCACTGGTACCCAGAGGGATACAGAGGGTGAAAGTGGAAGACTGTGGATAAGGGGATTGAGGAAAGGATAAAAGATGAACAAGTTTCAAGACGACAGAAGAAGACGATTGACATTGCTTTAAAATTTTTGAAAACTGTAGAAGCAAATAAATGGAAGGAAGTTCCGCAGGCGCGAAGTGTGAGATTAGAAACTGTTGGAGTAGAAATGGCGGTTAAATTAAATTATTTTAACAGTAAAAGGGTGGGACCTAGATGCCGCTCTAGTAGCACACTTAAATTCATGTAGTGGAGGCAACAGGGAAAAAGTCATCAAAGCAGTTGCTATGAAAATATTTTTAGAAAGGTCAGAGGGAAACCACGTCGCGCCAGTGAGAATGTCACTGAAGTCAAGATGCCAAGGCAGGATCTATTACATTGCAGTTGCTTCTTCTGATTATGTCAAGAATCTTGAGATGGAGAGCAGGAGCGACAGACCAGATATGGCAACAATATTCAATGTATGGACGAATTTTAGATTTGTAAATGTGAAGATGGACTCTGACGAGAAAAACCTGGCACGACGCAATGAACCAACTTTCCTTGCGGTAGATGCAGCTATTGTTTCAATGTAGTTGTTCCACTTCAAATCAATTGAAAACGTGAGGCCAAGAAGACGCAACGAGATGCTCATCATGAATTGGCCATCAGCCATGCTGATGACGGGCATGGAAGTTTCTCTATGGTGATTTAACGAGAGCCATTTAGTTTTGGGGGCATTAAAATTTACAAGCGAATTTCTGCCCTAGTTAACCACTGATTGGAGATTCTTTCCAACAGAAGCTGCCAGGTTAACTTTATCAGCTCTCTGCTATTAAGACAGGAGTAAATGGCAGTGTCCATCTGCATAATTGCCTACCTGGGAACTGATGACATCAGGGAGATCAATGATGAAGATCAGAAACAGCGTAGGACCCAGAATAGAGCCTTGGGGGCACTCGCTTTCTCATGAAAGGATCTGGAAGCGAGTCCGTTTTATTGCAATAAATCTATTGATAAAATAAATGTTTTGATTCATTCTGTTTCAGATCAACAAATTTACAATGACTAGGTTTATCTGTGTTTCGTTTGTTAGGGTCAAGCATTTATTTGTGTATACGAGGGTCGGTCAGAAAGTAATATTAGGTTGGTGCAAAAATAATGACGTAATAATGTCGTTTTTTGACGTACGTCAAAAAATGACATTATTACATCATTATTTTTGCACCAACCTAATATCTATTCTTATTGTTAAAACATATGAACAGGAATAGAGATTTATCCCTTGTTTTTTTTTTTTTTGTTTTGTTTTTCCTTCTAAAGTCTTCTCAATTTCTTTCACTCCCAGTAACCCAATGCCTCTTAGTGGAATTATCACCTTCGCTTGGAGTGAAACGATTAACAATGACAAAAAGCACACAGTGCACAACAAAATGTAAACAAAAGTCTCAGCTTCCTAGTTTTCTTTCTACGCAATCATAGCACGACGGTCAGTCAAAAATTTATATTTTTCTTCTGTATTTATATCAGACTTAACAGTAAAAGTACATAAATCCAAACCAAATAATACAGGATTCTTGATAAAATCCAAAGAAGAATCAGTAATTTTATTGGCGCTGGCCAATCGTCTTGGCTTCGATCACTTTCCTACTGCCGTAAAGTTGATGCTCTGTGCCTTTTCTATAAATCCTTATATGGTAATTGTTCGGATGAGCTCTTCGCTATGATACTTGGGCTTTATAAATTTAAACGCAATACTAGATTAGCAACAAGCTTTCATTAGTTTTCATTGGCTAGTTGTAACCGTAAGTTCTATGCTAACGTTTACTTTTCTCGCTCTTTTCCCTTGTGGAACTCTATTCCGGCTCCATGATTTACAACGAACTTTGATCTTGAAAAATTTAAATATAATGTCAATTATTATCTACTGTCTTTCTGGTCAATCTTCTATTGTTCGCGATCCTTAATAATGTTTGTTTTCGAATTCTTTCACACCCAATAACCCCTTGTGTCTAGGTGACTTTACTGGCTTACTTGGGGCAAATTCGATTTAAAATTAAGAAGAAAAGAAGTCTCAATATTCCAAATCTAGTTTTTAGAACTCCTTCCTTCACAATAGCTTTATTACATCTTCGAATAAAAACATGAAATCCCACTTCAAAGAAGCTTTTTGTCCGCTTTCTTAGCATATACGAATTGCCTCTTTAATTTCGTAATCATTGGAGAGCCTTTGTTTCCTGAGTGCCTTTTTCTCTGGCAAGTAGATAAGTCCTAATGGAGTCATTCAGAATTCTAGGAACCCGCTTTGCACAGACGTTTGAGTAGTCAATAAATGTCACTATGTGTAGAACCAACGTGTTTCAGCTGAAAGCATTCAACAAATTTATTTATTTTGATTCTTCTGTTAGATTTAATGAGAGCATCAATCTCTTAGGCATTAACCTCATTTACGGCAGCAGCTGACCTGCCACTGTGGAGCCTGTCACTAAATACAGTTTCTCCTTTCTCTCGGGGTTTGGCATTAACTCTACTAACGCATGCCTTCAATGTGACTATATAGTTTTATAAATAAACCTCTACTAAGCTGCTATCAACATTTGCAGCACCTTCCCCTTACAAAACAAAAGAAAAACAGGCGGAAAAGGGAACTAACTCTATTTTTCCCTTGGGCCAAAAGAGACTTTATGGTTTGTAGCTAAAAAGAAATTTAAGAACTCTGACTAATAACATGGAAATTAAGATCGAATTTCTTAACCGACCAAAGAACAAACAGATCCTAATATAAAAATTTCCTCATTCTCCGAAAATTCTCATTGTTTGATTCAAATTGTTCATACTGAATTCTTCGTTAAATGACTTATTGGTATTTTCAAAGAGTATCGTGCAAACTAGTGAATTTCTGAAAACATTTATATGAGAATAATACACACACACACATATTGTCTCTTACTCTCCCTGTCTCTTTCTGCCTTTCTCTTTCTCTCTCTGTCTTTGTCTCTCTCTCATAAATTATATATCTATCACCCAATCATTCTCGAGACCTGTCTCTCTATCTCTCTGTCTTTATCTCTCTCTCTCACACACATATTATATATCTCTCAACCCATCATTCACTATATCAGGCTATTCATATCCATCTATCATTATTCATATCTCTCTTAACCGCGGCACTTGGACGTGGTGTAATGGTTAGGAAGTATGTCCCGCTAGTATTAATTACGACTGAATAGTGAGTTCGATCCGCCCTGAGAGTTCTCTAGTTTCGACATCTGAACTATGCTTAGAAAACCGCCATATCTTTCTCAGTCAATTTTCCTCGTCTGTCTATCGTTTTGTTCAAATTTCTCATATTCATTACACTTCCTTAATTTGTTCCTATCCATCTATGTTGGTCTATTTATATTATGTCCATCTTCTCTTCATTTTATCTGTCTCTTTATATGTTACTCTATTTATATAACCCATCTTAGTCTGTTGATACTATCTCTTACTCTCTCCATCTCTTATATGATGGTTTCTCCAGTCGAGTATGGGGTTCTGACGATCATGAACTAATTATCTGCATGCCTATGACGGCATTGACTTTTGAGACCGGCTCCAGAATTGCACAAAAGACTACAAACAGTACAGGAGAATGTATTGTATCCAAGTGCAACAGAAACACTGTTAGATGTCTTATTTTGCTTTCTAGTCTCATGTAGTCGACTGATGTTTAATTCTCAGTGCAGTTATATCAATGTTGTACTTCTTATCTCTGATAGATAGATAGAGAGAGAGAGAGAGAGAGAGAGAAAATTAATACAAGTAAAAAGTCTATCACTTAGCTTATTGATGGTACCTTCAGCATTCCGACTCCGAGCTTCGTAGACGGACACTCCAGGAATCACCTCGTCCAGGAAACTCTGGAGACGGGATGCTGAAGGTAACATCAGTCAGCTAAGTGACAAACTTTTTACTTGTATTAATTCTATTAATCCACTATCTTTGATTTCGAACAATTTCTTGCAAGGACTGCTGGCCTTAAATGACTTTTCTCTCAGTATATACAGGGTGCGTTTTCAATGCTTGTTATTTTGTTTTATATAATATCGTATAGAAATACAGGGTGCGATGAGTAAATTATCGCCATTTTATATTTTTCATTTGGGTGTCAATCTGAGGATAGTGTAAAGGATTCCGAAAGAGTTGGATGATATATTCAGTGAAAACCTAGGTGTTTGACGTGACCCACTAGTGATGGCAACGTTATGCCTTGATTCATCTACCCACAGGTCCTCGGATTCAACATGGAGGCCTACATTAAGTGCGTTGAAGAGGCATTTTATCCCTAGGCAAGACGGTGGTTGCTGGAAGGCCCTATATTTGGCAAGAGAACTCTGCACTATGTCACACAAGCAAAAGAACCCAGTCATCGCTGTCAGACAATTTCTGCGACCACATCATGTAGCCACCTAACTCCCCATTGATTAGCATGCGTGCGAGTGAGTTGAGCGAGAGACCAACAAAACTCATTGTAACACCAAAGATGAACTAAAGGCAAGGATAATGACAACATCCACCAACTTAAACAAGGAGACTGTCCAGAAGAGATGCAGGAGATTCTGAAGTCATCTTGACGCCGCGGTTAAAGCCAATGGCGATTTTATTGAATAAATTTACCCTCAAGTATTTCAAGATATTTTTTGTGGTTTTGGTAAATATATATATTAAAATGAGATGTCAGTGTTATTTTCATTTTTGCGTAATTTAGACGACGATTTATCATCGCATATATATATATATATATATATATATATATATATATATTAAGAAATGGACAAAGTCCGACAATATATTTATTAAAGACATTTTTATGTTTAGCGTTCTTTTTATAGATACAAGTATTTAAGCAAATGCTCTGTTTATAATAAACAGTATTAAATAACATTTACCGGCCTGAATGTCCGAGAAATTTTCATATAAAGTATTCATCCTTTGACAGGATTCGAACCTGCATCCTATACGGAACCGTCATTTGCCTTAAACGACTGTCAAAGGACGAATGTTTTCTATGAAAATTTCTCGGACATTCAGGCCAGTAAATGTTATTTAATACTGTTTATTATAAACAGAGCATTTACTTAAATACTTGTATCAGAAAAAATCATACCCGCTCGGCCCGGTGGCTAGGATCAAAGTGTAGTATCTGTGTTTTGTGAGCTGCCGGGTCGGGTGTCTGTCGAACACTCTGCTTGCAGGGAGGAACTCTGACGAAGCTCCGCCGAAGGGTAGGGTTTCGTTGGGGGAGGTTGACGGAACTGGCCCCCCTCGGGGGGTTTGGATGGTTATTTATTTTTGGCTGAGGCTACGGGCTCGGAAATACCCACATTAAAAAGGCCTTGTGCCACATTCAATACTCGTGGGTGGATTGATAAATACCATCAGAAAAAATCATACCCGCTCCGCCCTGTGGCTAGGATCAAAGTGTAGTATCTGTGCTTTGCGAGCTCCCGGGTCGGGTGTCTGTCGAACTCTCTGCTTGCAGAGAGGAACCCGGACGAAGCTCTGCCGAAGGCTACGGATTCGTTGGGGGAGGTTGACGGAACTGGCCGGGCTCGGCGGGTTTGTATGGTTATTTATTTTTGGCTGGGCCTACGGGCTCGGAGATACCCACATTAAAAATGCCTTGTGCCACATTCGATCCCCGTGGGTGGATTGATAAATACCATCTTTAAAAATCTTACCCGCTCAACCCGGTGGCTAGGATCAAAGTGTAGCATCTGTGCTTTGTGATCTGCCGGGTCGGGTGACTGTCGAACTCTCTGCTTGCAGGGAGGAACCCTAACGAAGCTCCGCCGATGGGTAGGGTTTCGTTGGGGGAGGTTGACGGTACTGGCCCCCCTCGGGGGGTTTGGATGGTTATTTATTTTTGGCTGGGCCTACGGGCTCGGAGATACCCACATTAAAAAGGCCTTGTGCCACATTCAATCCTCGTGGGTGGATTGATAAATACCATCTCAAAAAAGCATACCCGCGCGGCCCGGTGGCTAGGATCAAAGTGTAGTATCTGTGCTTTGTGAGCTGCCGGGGCGGGTGTCTGTCGAACTCGTTGGCTTGCAGGGAGGAACCCTGACGAAGCTCCGCCGAAGGGTAGGGTTTCGTTGGGGGAGGTTGATGGAACTGGCCCGCCTCGGCGGGTTTGCATGGTTATTTATTTTTCGATGGGCCTACGGCCTCAGAGATACCCACATTAAAAAGGCCTTGTGCCACATTCGATCCCCGTGGGTGGATTGATAAATACCATCTTTAAAAATCTTACCCGCTCAACCCGGTGGCTAGGATCAAAGTGTAGCATCTGTGCTTTGTGATCTGCCGGGTCGGGTGACTGTCGAACTCTCTGCTTGCAGGGAGGAACCCTAACGAAGCTCCGCCGATGGGTAGGGTTTCGTTGGGGGAGGTTGACGGTACTGGCCCCCCTCGGGGGGTTTGGATGGTTATTTATTTTTGGCTGGGCCTACGGGCTCGGAGATACCCACATTAAAAAGGCCTTGTGCCACATTCAATCCTCGTGGGTGGATTGATAAATACCATCTCAAAAAAGCATACCCGCGCGGCCCGGTGGCTAGGATCAAAGTGTAGTATCTGTGCTTTGTGAGCTGCCGGGTCGGGTGTCTGTCGAACTCTCTGCTTGCAGGGAGGAACCCTGACGAAGCTCCGCCGAAGGGTAGGGTTTCGTTGGGGGAGGTTGATGGAACTGGCCCGCCTCGGCGGGTTTGCATGGTTATTTATTTTTCGCTGGGCCTACGGCCTCAGAGATACCCACATTAAAAAGGCCTTGTGCCACATTCGATCCCCGTGGGTGGATTGATAAATACCATCTTTAAAAATCTTACCCGCTCAACCCGGTGGCTAGGATCAAAGTGTAGCATCTGTGCTTTGTGATCTGCCGGGTCGGGTGACTGTCGAACTCTCTGCTTGCAGGGAGGAACCCTAACGAGGCTCCGCCGATGGGTAGGGTTTCGTTGGGGGAGGTTGACGGTACTGGCCCCCCTCGGGGGGTTGGATGGTTATTTATTTTTGGCTGGGCCTACGGGCTCGGAGATACCCACATTAAAAAGGCCTTGTGCCACATTCAATCCTCGTGGGTGGATTGATAAATACCATCTCAAAAAAGCATACCCGCGCGGCCCGGTGGCTAGGATCAAAGTGTAGTATCTGTGCTTTGTGAGCTGCCGGGTCGGGTGTCTGTCGAACTCTCTGCTTGCAGGGAGGAACCCTGACGAAGCTCCGCCGAAGGGTAGGGTTTCGTTGGGGGAGGTTGATGGAACTGGTCCGCCTCGGCGGGTTTGCATGGTTATTTATTTTTCGATGGGCCTACGGCCTCAGAGATACCCACATTAAAAAGGCCTTGTGCCACATTCGATCCCCGTGGGTGGATTGATAAATACCATCTCTAAAAAGAATACCCGCTCAGCCTGTTGGCTAGGATCAAAGTGTAGTATCTGCGCTTTGTGAGCTGCCCGGTCGGGTGTCTTTCGAACTCTCTGCTTGCAGAGAGGAACCCTAACGAAGCTCCGCCGAAGGGTAGGGTTTCGTTGGGGGAAGTTGACGGTACTGGCCCGCCTCGGCGGGTTTGGATGGTTATTTATTTTTGGCTGAGGCTACGGGCTCGGAAATACCCACATTAAAAAGGCCTTGTGCCACAATCGATCCCCGTGGGTGGATTGATAAATACCATCTCTAAAAAGAATACCCGCTCGGCCCGGTGGCTAGGATGAAATTGTAGTATCTGCGCTTTGTGAACTGCCGGGTCGGGTGTCTGTAGAACTCTCTGCTTGCTGAGAGGAACCCGGACGAAGCTCCGCCGATGGGTAGAGTTTCGTTGGCGGAGGTTGACGGAACTGGCCCGCATCGGCGGGTTTAGATGGTTATTTATTTTTCGCTGGGCCTACGGGCTCGGAGATACCCATATTAAAAAGGCCTTGTGCCACATTCGATCCCCGTGGGTGGATTGATACATACCATGTATAAAAATATCTTTAATAAATATATATATATATAAAATATATATAAGAGAGAGCTTATTTTATATATATCAGTCTCTTCATCTCTGTCTAGATATCTATAAAACATTCTATTCGTCTTAACTGTTTCATTCTATTCATATTATCTTCATCTTGCCTATCTATCTCAATCTATACAGATTTTCCCTCTATATTAGTCTGTGAATATTATCTATCTCAAGTATATTATTATTGTTATTATCCCCCTTTTATAAAGCATCAGGCCACGGCGTCAGTACAAACAATAAAACACACAATTCTTTGATAACTCGTATCAATGTTGGCAAAAATAAATAAATACATATATCTTTATAAAAATAAAACTTGGTGAATTGTGATTTTTAAACCCAAACAAGCGAACCAAATATTTTTGGCATTGCACATTTGGGAATCCAAAGGAGAATATCTACTAAGTGTTATGCATTGTCCATAAAAGCTTTACATTTCACGCGAACTGAATCAACCTTTTATTCCTTTGCCCACTGTCTGCTTCTGAATGGAAGTATTACAATAACTTCTCAATTTACAGTGCGGCAAATGTCTACATATTTACCGAGATATGTCAACAGATTAAGTGAATGGCGCACTATTTATAAAGGCTTCTCTTGATCTTTAGTGAGTATCTATGTGGATGATACAACTGTTTATAGACGCACCTCCAAACATCTGGATGACCAGAACCAGGCAGCTTATCTCTCCGCTGACCTAACTCTTGTGACTCAGTGCGGAAAGACCTGGTTTGTAAAATTCAATAGGTTCAAAATCAAATTTGTAACGTTCAACTACCATCGAGCAGTGCCGACACGGCCTTGTGGGTGATTAATTATTTCTCAGTTTATAACCTCTTTCCCGCAGACCAAATGTCGCGAGCTTCTATCGCTATTTCCATGTCATGGGTTCTGGCGAACTATATTCTTTGATTCCGCCAGTCGTTATTTTGGCGTCTGGGACCCATCATGCGACGTCATCATTATCATCGTTATCATCATTATTCCCTGGATATTTTAATCGTAGTTGTGGGTGGAGAATCCGAATGCAGGCGCCACACTAAATCTCCGCCACAACAGTCTATCAACGGCAGCCATCGGCAATTCTGGTATAGTTATATCTATCCATTGTTTGGCATTTTCCAACTAGTTTTCACGTTGGTGTCCTTTCCTACGTCCACCTTCAACGGTGTCTTGCATAACGGTCTTGCACAGGCTGCCATGTTTTGTTATGTGTCCAAACCATGCTATTTTTCTCCGTTTGATAGAAACGAGAAGAGGTTCCTAGTGGCCCACAAAACTTTCAACCCTTTTCCGCACAAACTCATTGGTTTTTCATGCCACGTACACGAAGATAAATCATCGTCATTTCCTTCATATTCCATCAGTAAGAAGTTCCGTTCCGATAGAGATTTTCCTAAGTACTACTGCTTTGTGGAACAGACTTACAAAAGGAACTTTTCCTAATCCCTACAATCTGAACCTATTCATGTCAGTGGTTGACCCTTATCTTTTTTACATAACCTTATAAAATGCGTTTCTTGCATTCTGTTATTCTTATACAACACGATACATTAACCCTCTGCCTTGAGTGGCTTTTGGGTCATTTATTCGGTGAACATTAATAAAAAGTTAAGGCAAAAGCGAAATAAAACGAATGATACCCGAACTAAGAAGTGAAAAGATCATACCTTACAAATTATTGAGATCCTATCTTTTTATTTGGGTTCGAATATTGAATGAACACTGACGCTAATATGAATATACCAAAATATCTCTGCGACCAGGCCTTCTGAAATATCTAAGTATTTACAATCATTTACACCATAAATACTAACACATAAACCAGTAAACCCCCAATCATACACAAAGAAGTAAGATACTGTATTTTACTTTGTAGAAATCCCACAGTAAGTTCACACTTAACATACTGGATTATCTTATTATAATTCAACTTGTCCCCACCCCATAGTTAGCACGACCAATACCTAATAAATAATTCACTACTATGTTTTGATGGCGTAGAAAGACGGAAATAACATATTAGAGGCGCTTCTTGGTTTCAGTGAAGAATAAAAGAAAGAAAGGTGTGTTTAATCTATCCTGACAATACCTAATAAATAATTAACAGTTCCTTTTCAATCGCGTGGAAAGACGGAAAAGATATATTAGAGACGCCACTTGATTTCAGTATAAAAAAGAAAGAAAGAAAGAAAGAAAGAAAGCAATATAGAAATATTTAACCTCACCTGCATATATCGCATAAATAATTGACTATTCCGTTCGTATCGCGTGGAAAAACAGAAAAGACATATTAGAGACGCTACTTGGTTTCAATGAGAAGACTAAAGAAAGAAGACGGAAATGTTTAACGGCTATTTCATTGAAATGGAAAATTTATCAATTGAAAACCTTTTCATTTTCACCCTCTTACTTCTTAAAATAACAGCCACTATTCATAATTATGAGTGTTATTGCAATATTTTGTTAAAGTTGTTTAGCCCAAATATTTAACGATACGATAGGGGAATTTTCTACGGCTATTTTATTGTCGTTAAATTTATGATGAACTTATTCAATAAATGACTTAAGAATTAAGAGTCATCAGAAAATTGAAATGGGAAAACCGTGAAATTTTCCCGGGTATTACTACTATTAAAATATCGCATGGAGATGTATTTTCTTTTCGTAAATATTTCTTTAATTTCTAATCCCTGAACTTTCTTTCTGATTTTCAGTAGCTCGAGTGGAATTACTTATAATCTATTGCTATAGATTATTATTATCTATGCTATGGATGTCAGTTATCAGTTATCTCCTGCTAATTTTCCCTCTGAAAGTTCTCCACTGCCTTAACTGTGTATTCAACTCACACTCTTTGGGTCCTGTCTCTGGATCTAAACAACGCCTTATCCACTATGCCATCCATCAAACATGGCACGTGGAACAAGAACAGTCTACCCCAGTGAGCGAAATAAAGGGTTCAGTTCGAAATTCCAATCACCTGAAGAAGGCCGGAGCGTACAACGGCGGAAACGTTGTGATAGATATGGCGACAAAGATGAGGACAATAGTCCGAATAATGTAAATAATGTACATAGTACCTCATCTCAGAAATATAGACAGACTCAGAAATTCTGGTATTTTTACACTTGTGTTGCTTGATTTTCATTGGTTAATCATGTTTCACGTTCATTCGACTTGTTAAATAAACGTTAATATGTGTGGCATTGCAAATTCAAGGAGAAACAACGCATCCAGTCGAAGTTCCAACACATTAACGGTTCCCAAGCCTAACTGAAAAACCGTAAATATTGCTTTATGTATGTAGGTGTATAATAATTGTATGTGGGATCCAGATGATAATGTATATTTGTAAATGTATGTGTATGTCTAGTAGACATTATCTTTTTCAAATAGTTTTACGTATATACTGTCTGTTTTAGATAAACATACGTTAGCTTCTTCAAGAATCGATTCAATAAAGATTAGTGATATAATGTTTTTGACGTGTGTTTAAAGATTATAATATTGTTATTGGTAATCCCTCAGAGTGCTTTCGACGTAAAGAATTATTCTTTTTTTTTTCATTAGGGTGGCATTTTAAAATCAAATTGATGGCTAGTTTTTTGTTTTCTGTGTATTACGAATGAGTGTATTCAAAATTCCTTGAAAAAAGGAACTGAAAACACGCAGCTCAAAATAGATTGTATGTCTGTATGTGAGAAAGAAAGAAAGAGGGGAGAGAGAGAACGCGCGTGTGTGTGTGTGTGTATGTGCGTCTGTTTTCATTGTTCTTTTATCCTGTGATTGAGAAACAGAAAAGAACTGATACTTTTTGTGCACATAGTATTCCTTTTGAAATCAGGCCAGACATCAAAAGCGGCAAAGAGAAATGCTGAAGGCTGTAGTGACGTTTCGGTTCGAAGCAGTACATGTTAATGCTTTTCGAAATTGAAAAAAGAATTTGGAACAAAACAATGGCGAAGAAAACTAGACAGAGGTAGACCACAATAATTTGGAAGCGATAATTGCAAGATCTCCTGGATGATTTCTCAGCTTCCGGGATGGCGACTGTAATAACAGTTTCGCTACACGTAATTTATAACACAGTACACCTTTCTTTTTGTATGCAAAACTATAAGTCGGAATTGATCGAAAAAATGTTTTGCTGATAACTCAACATGAAAAAGTTTGCAAAATTAAAAAGCCGGAAAATATTTCATCTTGAATTTTGAAAATGAAAAACTGGACGCCGTCTCATCGCCAGCATTCCACTTCTTGCATGCCAGTTATTGACAAATACTTTTTATTCAAGTTTGTTACTAGAGTGAAAAAGTAGCTTCACTGTTGATGTAATGAATATGCATACACCTGGGTTCCCCCTCACAGGAATATGATTGGCTGGTGTCAGCCATAAATACAGGCTGATGTAGAGGTACAGGACGACGCCCATTGGACTACGCCATTGGCTATCCTATTGGTTTACGCCTATTGCCTACACCTATTGACTACGACTACGACGAGTATCAGTTCCATTACTGCTACCTGCTTGATTGTTCTACTCGGTTACAGTAGCCAAAACCACTTAGCTACTTCGATCAATTATATCCCTTTCCGGGACATATCAACTGTGATAATCGGAAACATCGAAAATCATGAATGGATCAAAGACAAACAAATGCTAAACTATTTGAAAAAAAATCAATATATTTGTATACAAAATGAAACATGTGGGTACTATGTTACAAATTACTAATGCATAATGAAGGTGTTAATACAGTCATCACCTTGGAAGTTTAAGCACGACAAAGGAAGAGGACAGGAAAGAGAAACTGAAGTCATACTGATTCAAGTCAATCCTCGTCTGCATGCTGCATTGTCGACCTAAGAGAAGCCTTTGAATGCGAATTTCTTACTCACGGGCATATTTACTCGTTTTAATTATAATGTCAGTGATTCATAAATAAATATACTAGTTATTATTAACTAATTTTTCATTTAAAACTCGCTGGAAAGTTTTGCACACACATGATGTACTTATTGATGTCTTTACCTTTCTTGTATGACTTCTCTCTGGGTTCTGTCGATTTAATAAGTTTAGAAGCTTGAATGTCCACATGATAATAAAACATTTTCTATAATTACCTTAATAATTAAATTAATTTGCATGAGAAAATAATGCAAATAATCTGGGGTCATAAATTTCCGTTGGAACTGTTCTTACTAATCCTTTTTTGAGCTTTCTATAAGATCTCGTTGCAAGTGTACAGAGTTCGATCCACACACTGCGCCCAATGACTTTGTTTTGGTGCTTGACTAATCTAGTGTACCACGAGTGCCTAGGGTACCACTATGGTCCAAATGCTCATTTCTTTGATCGCTTCGAAAGGTTAATGAGTTCGATCCATAGAGAATACCACACACATGTGGTCTTGTTCTTTACTAAACTAGTTTGGTTCCCTATATCGTGCGGTATAATTTTTTACGCCTTAATCTATTTTGAAACTAAAAAAGACTACCATTTGTTCGTTCATTGAATATTGTTACTACATCTGGTCTAGTGCTTCTGCTATTAATCAAGAAATGACAAAGTCCAAAGAAGTATTTGCAATGTTATAAGTCCTGATCTGCCATCACTGCTTAAAACACTTTACCGCCGTGGAAACGTAGCTTCCCTGCGCCATTTCTATAAATATTTTCATGGCAATTTTTCTGATGATTTACCCTCTTTGCTTGACGTATTCGGCAACGTGATGTGGTTGCGGAAACGTCCACCTTAAATTCATAAACAGACAACCCCGAACGAGCTGCTTCGACACAGCAATGTTTTCCTTCCCCCGATGCTCGAGTTTTGAGTGATGTGTATGCGCAACGTCCTTGCATTGATCAAGAGCAATACCCTCAAACCCCAACGCTTTCCAGAAACACTACGCACTTATTTGCATATCAGTGATCACTTCTTCCCAGACGCAGTAAAAAAAACAAACATTAAAGACTATTTTGGTTACTTTATATATTTTTGTGTTGTCTGTTTTCTCGTTTCGTTGTGGAAGATTTCTTCGATCTATTCCTTTAAATGACATATTTTTCTTTCTCTCTAATGAACGTTCTCAGTTTTCCTTTTATTCATGTCGATGAGTGCGTCTTTTGTCCTTTTATTTTTATTATATCATTTAAGTGTGTCTACGGTGTCTATGTGACGCAGGTTTTCTATCTCTGCACACTTGTCGTCTGGCTATTTAATATGTTTTTATTTGTCTCTACCCTCTTTGTCTAATATTCTGTGTCCTGTCCCATCCCTTGACATTATTTGTTTTTGATGTGGGCCCAAAGTCGGGATCACGGAAGGAAAACACGGAACACGGATTAGAGGTAAGAAAGATATATTAAACAAAAAGGTTACAAAGATAGATTTAGTGTTATTGTAAGTATTACCTCGCCTAAAAAGTTAATCTTTTCGCCAATTACGGATTTTGCTGTTTTATCCGTTTTTAATAAGGTCGGCTTGTTTAATTTTCGTTAAGTACGCCAGTTAATGGTTGAAAGATCGGAACCCGAGTCATGCTGGAATTTAGTGGAATTATTGAAAATATTCACAGTTACATATTTCCATAAATTCCTATCGACAATATTGTCAGATTGAGCTTGCCTAATTTTATTTTGGGGTTTTCTCGTTCTGTTGGCGTACCAGCACGAAGTCAAAGTATGCCCACTTTTATTGCAACTTTTGCAATTTTTTTTGTTCTTAACTGGACAGAATTTCATCCAATGCATATTTACCACAATAGTAACTTGGTTCGGGCGGTTTCTTTAACCTATTTGGCTTTTGGTTACTGCGGAATTTAGGACATGAAATTTGCCTTTTGTCTTTTTGAGGGGAATAGGAGGTACACTTGCTTCTGATTTTATTAATCTGAGTCACACCTGATTCCTCGATAGTGTTTGAATCACGCTTTACAGATATTACTCTTTGACAGTCCTCTGCCAGTTTTTGGAGAGTCAATCCTTGTTCGTTGTCAAGCTTGGTCAGTACCCGTCGTCTGACTTCGGCGTCTTCTGCTGATACTAGACCTTGTGCGAAAATTAATCCCTTGAAATCATCGGCAGTCAGTTCGGCTAGTATAAAATCATTACAGAACTTGTTTACCGATGCTGCAAACGTTAGAAAATCTTGCTGGTTGTCTTTCACTGTGTTCAGGCATTTCCAACGTTTGTGGAACAAGGTTGTGTTAGGCCTGAATAGTTCTGATAGGAGCTTAATAGTCTCTGAAAAATCCAAGTCAGTGGTTTTCTTGGGTAGTATGAAGTCTACGACCTACTATGTTCTGTAGTTCCCAATGTTCTCAATAGTAGACGTACCTTTTTTTACTGGGCCATTGTTCACAGTCTACGTTGAAAATATCTTCGTAGCGCCTGTAAAAAGCCTCGAACGTTTTGTCGTTCTCTGGTACGTATTCAAAGGTTTCCATTGATTTGTAGATTGTACTCTGGGAAAATAGTGTATCTTTTTCAGAGTTTGAGCCTTTTAATGCATTTACAAGTAATTCTTTAAGTTGTTTCTGTTGTAGTTCAGCATTCTGAAGCGTAATTTGTTGGAATTCTATTTGTTGTTTATGTAATTCCAAAAATAGTTGTTGTTGTCTTTCTTCTATTTTTTGTTGCCGATCCAAATTTACTTTTAGCATTTGGACGATTACTTTTTGAAAATCTTCCATATTTAGGCAAACAAAAATGACGGCGATTTTTTTTTTGCTTTGAAACAGGTGTACCAAGGGGAGGTACACAAAAAAATCTTGATAGGTTTTTTTCTTCTTTTTTTTTCTTTTACACAAAAAAAATAAAAATATGGACAGACAATTAGTTAAACTAAGCTAATTATGTGTTCAGCTTTTTTCCGATTCCGTGGTTCCGTTAATTTTAACGTAATTGTATCAATTTTAACCAAACTTATGTATTTTTTTTTTTTTTTATAGAAGTACAAAAAGAGAAAACTCACCTCAGTGAATTTGAGGGGAGAATATTTTTATGCACGAGTTCAACTCAGTTACATAAAAAAAATTTTAGATAGTTTTTTTCGAAAACTTGAGTCATAAATAGTACTTCGGCTCTTGTGTTGTCAGTTTGTTTTATGAACAAACTGTTTTTTGTGTGTGTGGGTGTGTAAGAAATCGTTATCGTAATGTTATTTGCACAGATTTTAATATTCCGTAGATGTCGAATCGCTAGTTCGTCACTGCTGTTTGGTATCGGAATATTTTTTATATATTTATATATATATGTAGACGCTGAGTGTTGCGTTTAAATCGCTAATGTAGTAATACCAGCTTAATTTCTCGTTCAACACTGCTGTGGGAACGCGTGGAGTTTCTGTGTATTTTTCGAGTACTCTGTCGCTATTGATATAGGGAAATCTTTCGTTTGCCACTGATGTGGGACTGGCAAGGTATTGCGGTTTTCGACGTGAATGCGTTTCTCGAATTCTTCGTCAATACAGATGTGGGACTGGTAAGGTATTGAGGTTTCGGCGTGAGTGCGTTTCTCGAATTCTTCGTCGCCACTGATGTGGGCCCAAAGTCGGGACCACAGAAGGAAAACACGGAACACGGATTAGAGGTAAGAAAGATATATTAACCAAAAAGGTTACAAAGATAGTGTAAGTGTAAAGGGAGCTTACTATGCGCTAGTGTCCAATATTGGTAGTCGTATCCGGCTGATACTAAGGTATTAGAATACTCTCTCTCCCCCTCCTCTTCTTCTCTCCTAGAGTTTTATGTCCCATACTTTATATAGTCCTGGAAGAGTCCATGTTGTAGGTATGTTACAGTCACACAATAGTTTTCTTTTTACATCATCTCGAGAATGTCATCTATAATTTACTTGTTTTTTTCTGGTCTCTCTTTCCTTGGGATGATCTCGTTCAGCCGATATCACTAGAGATTCACTCAAAATATTCCACTTTGATATTTTAGCTCCTTATAAGCTATTATATTTTCTCTTAACACTTTCAGCGGGCATTTGTCTGCAAATTAAGCCAGCCAATTATACATTGCATATGAATTTACGCGTTGCTTTGAATATCTTTAACTTTCGTGATTTTGGTCTGAGTTTGCATATGACTAGAAATGTTTCTCATAGCAGGCATTTGCTTAGAATATTGTTGTGGCCTTGTTAGGGCCAGAAATAAAGACACAAAGAGAGAAATTGAGTTAAACAAATATATTAACCGAAACAGTAATACAAACATACAAACGAGTGTTACAGCAAAGATGTTCGGTTCAACTCTCAGAGCTGACTGCTGGAAACTTCCTTCTCCAAAAGGCAGTACCTGCTCCTATTTATAGCTGGGAGAGTCCATGCGTGCATGGGTAAATTACCATAACAAATGTAGAACTTTATTCCTGGACCATTTATTTATGGTTATCTTGTCTCTCTGATTCTCTGTTTCCTCATGGGCCTTTCCATATCAACAAGTCTTTTCTTTTCTCGTAGAACCAGTGTTTGTTTAATATTTTGTCGAGTTCTCTGCATCATTAGACCCATTTTATTCGTGTTCCTTACGGGCTCTTGTCTGTATTTTCCGACTAATTCACCGTTTCCTTCATTTCCTTCTTTCGCATTTAGATCTTCCGTAACATTATGAATTTCTTGCGGTGGTCATTGTTTTGACGTTATCCAGTCTGCTCAAAAACGTATCAATTTATTCTTCCGTATTTTGTATCATTGGCGTGTATGCTGCTACATCCTTTTGGCTTAACTAGAAGAATTCTGTCAGACAGTTGACAGTATCCCAGAATTTGTTCATGTTTTAGTTTCGTACAAGTTGTATTCGTCTTTTAATTTTCTCTTCGCCTATATGGCACCCATATTTAATATTACTAGTCTCGCATAACCCCCAGAGTGTTGATCTTTGACCTGTACATTTCTTGCTTGAGATTCTATAGCTGCCGCATTGACGTAAATCCAAATCCTGATGACGGATTTCTGTCTGTTGCAAACAGTCACTGGATGACGTACAAGTGAGACTTGTCGCGCATATCTCTCCTTACCGGACTAAGATCCAGTCTCAAGAGACTTGACTCCCTACACACTTTTATCTCTTATATTCTTTTTGCGAACAGTCGCTGGAAGATGGTCACTTGTCACACATCCTTGCCGGTAAAGATTCAGTCTAAATGGACTTGACCTTTTTCCTGTCCTTATCTATCATATTCGTTTTTTTTTTTCTATTTTTTCTTCATTTGTCTTGTGAATAGTAGTGAATTGGGTTTCTGTTACTTTCTCCACTGTGACTTTATTGTGACACCACCTCTAGTTAGCCTACTATTAACTCATTCAAATGAGTTCGACCTTTGGTAAGTCTTAGTTTTCGTTGTACAGTGTTGTTAACTACCCTTATCCCATATTACGGAGAGGAGCAATGGAATTGATTTAGTAGTCGAACAGACGAGAAAAATCTTGAAATTTTAGATAGTAAGTTTTAGCTTAGTTAAATCTCTTAAGGTTTTTTTTTTATATTAAAGACGTTAAGGGAAGAATTCTTTCTTACAGCATTTGAATTTCCGAGCTTTCGCCTCGGCTTGAACACTAAACACCATAGCATGTACAACTACCTTTGCTAAGAGATTCTGCATGAAAAGTATCATAGAAGCCATTGTAAATGCTTAGCAAATAGGCATTTAGAATACATATAGGAAAAACAAGTCATATAATATGTTACGGTCAGATCTGATGGGAATGGAGATAAATGAGGAGAAAAAAGCCAAAAGATAAACCAATACGAATCGCATTCGTCTTTTATAAAGAGAATTACTTTTAAATTTCAGTTTGAAAAGGTTACACTATAAAATAGTTGATTTGGATAACAATAAAATCGGAAGAGACAATCCTAATTTTATATACCTAAAGGCTATCTTCGGCAGTTCTTAAGCGCAATCTTTAGTTACTTCCTTTTTTATAGATTTTGCGTTGTAATTATTAGCAAGGAAAGATTACTCTATAATTAACCAAACTATAACTACATTTAAAATATTTTTACTACATTTTAAATTTAGAGTTATCTTCACTTTTCTTCTTTACCAATCCGTAATCAGCAGTTTACGGTCAAATGATTTTTGAACGTACATGTTTTAAATCATTTTTTAATAAATGCAACAATTTTTATGATAAAAGAGAGAAAGAAAATAAGTAAAAAATTAATGATAATTGCATAAAATAATGATACCCGAAAAATAAAAACGCGTTTATTTTATAAAAGAAAATATGGTTTCTATATGAATATGTGTAATTAAATTATTTTCAGAAAAGTAATGTTATTATTATTTCACGACTAATATTATTTTATTCTGTAATTAACAATCTTTTCCCTTTGTCTTGTTAATGATTTTCCTTGAGGTTTTTATAACAGAAAAATAAGCAAACGAATATTGAACCATTATTATCGGGGTTAGCGCGAATATAGTATTATTATTATTATTATTATTATTATTATTATTATTATTATTATTATTATTATTAAGTCGAAAATTATATAGGAAATTGCGTTATTCTTAAAGTTAGCAAAAATCCTTTAAAAAATCGATGATTATAATATAGATAACCCTTCCGTCTCCATGCTTTCTGGACAACTTTAATCTGCAAAAATTTAAATGCAATGTCAATCGCTATCTACTGACCTCCTGATTACTCTTTCGTCTCCTCGCTCATTATTCATGTTTCTGTTCCTAATTCTTCTATGTCCAATAAGACCTTTTGTCTTAGTGGCTTTTCTGCCTTGCATGAGGTTAAACTGATTTTTTTTATACGAATGTATGTAAATCAAGCACGAAGATGGTAGCGTTATGCATTTAAGGAAATAAAGAGTAAGGCTATTATGGTTAGAGATGAACATCTGCAATCGTTGTCATAGAGAGGTAGTTTTACTAAGTTTGTCTTCCTAAAAAAAAAAATCGCACGCGAATTCAAGATGGGAGTTACTGCAATGGAATTAAGACAGACGAAATAGCAGTAAAAACTAATAAGGATTGACAATGTTTCAACTAATAAAAAATTCACTATGAATGATGCATAAGTTTAAATGATTAGATTCCACCTGCCAACGGTAAAGTTCTTTTAGCTTCCCGTAGTAGAATGTACGTGAGTTCAATTGTCATTGAGAGTTTTCGCTTCATTTCTGCTCTCTGCAATTAACCCTTTGAGCCCTGATCACCGCTTTATCGCTGGTAAAGAAAAATGACGTAATACAAAGCCACCGGTTGAACAGTGGTAGTGAAAAATAACTTAATACCCAGCTACCGGTTGAACGGTGGGTAAAAACTTGTAACTATTTGTATATATACTGGGAAACATTACACCAATTATTTGCGAAGGGAAAGGGCGATGGAAGAGTTGGAGGAAGCGAAAAAAATATTGTCGGTGGTAATAAAAAATAAGATTGGGAAAGATCCCCGCGCAACGCACTACCCGGGTTTAATCTGTGACACTGTTGATACCCGCTTAAATAAACTATCAAAGCGCCACAAATCAGATATATCAGAAGGGCAGGGGCAAACAAAGAGTAGGAAGAACCTAAAAATCTTGTTCATCCGGGCTTGTACTGGCTCAGAGTATATTTACTGGTATGTCTATATTTTGACATTACCTCAGTCCAGTTTCTCTTCCTGACAGAGCCTACAAACGTTATCAATACATCTGTAAGGCTTAACTCTCCTTAATACATTCCATTTTATACTGGGTCTTTTATGGTATTTCTTTTTAAATTCCCACACATCATTTGCTAGTTTAGTGCAACTGCTGTGACTCTCCAGTTTGAAGAAGGATTTATGCTTGTGTCACCTTTACTTAAACGCGTATTCAGTGCACCCTATGTATACTTTGTTCTATCCCGTGGGATCCTCTATGTCCACCTTATATACTACGATCGTGACATTTCAGCTACCTTCTAAAGGGCACTTATTTTTGACTCGGGAGCTCAAGCAAAAGAGTTAAAATTGTTCAGGAACGCAAGGCTCAAAGGGTTAATCGCTGTAGAATAATGAATAATGTATATACGATGAGAAGCGACTGAGATTATAAGGGGAGAAATGCGAGTCAAAGATTAATAGCTTTTATATTTTTTCTCCGTTCTACTACTTTTGTCTGATTTGAACAACTGAAACTTTAAATAATTCTTTCAGAAATCGTAAGAATTTCCTTCTTTTCTGTGTCTTATACTTTCTACAGGCGTGGCAGGACCGGATCATAACGAAGTTCGCCTAAAAACTATCATGATTCACCATCTTCATTCGATGGGCCGGACACCTTGCCTGAAGGCCAGACATCTGCCTACCCAAACAGATCCTCTTGTCAGAGCTCGCATCTGTCAAGAGACCACGTGGATCTCCACGTCGGCGATTCAAGGATCTACTTAAAAACACCAGGGAGATGGAAGCTATAGAAAGAACCCCCTTGAGAAGAGCAGTCCACGAAAAAAACAATATCCTTCGAAAACGCCAGGAAACAAATAGGAGGGACGAAGGAAGCCCAAAGAAAAGCCAATACTCTCCATCTCCCGACCCCTGCTACCCTACCATGCGGTGGCTGGGGTCGTCTCTTCAGATACAAAACAGGATTCAATTCACACAGAAGGAAATGTCGATGAGCACTCCTAATACTTGGCAACAAGTTCCGTCAACGATAACTTTCTACTGTATCTGCACATACCGTACTTACTCGATTGCCTGTACCTCGATTTTCCGGACTTTGACTCTGGAAGTGAAATGAAGAGAATTGATATCACCGGGATTTTTTTTTTCAATTATACAGACCAAACCTAATATTTCATCTCTGAAAAACCTTTTCAGAATTTAGAAATCTAAACTTAACGTTTGATGAAAGACGCTGACAAAATCAGTTCAATAAACTCTTGTTACTTGTCATTTTCAGACAAGGAACATACATCTGAATCATCACAGACCAAGAATGTAGTCTTGGTGACATATCTGGACTTATGCTACCCAATTCTCGACAGATTTCAAAAGCACTTACGCGGCCTTGTGGACGGCGATCCTTCAAATCTTATTCAAAACACAAAACGTTGCCAGGCTTTCACTACGATGACGCTATTGTAGATTTTCAGACCTGTTAAATTATTTAGGTTCACCAACCCAAACCTTCACTGCTAGGAAGTACCATGCCATGTTGAAGGTGGCAAACCACTTCCATTCCCTTCACGTTCCTGTAATAAAAAGCAAGTTTCAGTCAGTCAGCTTCTTCCCCAGAACTGCTGCTTAGTAGAAGAAACTCCCGAGAGAATGCTTCCCTGACAACAACAATCTTGACCTCTTTAAGACCAGGGTCAAACAAGTTCTATCCTATTCGTCCTCATAATACTCTTTTATTTCCCCTTCCCTTCAAACCTCACTCAGTAACCTTCTATCTTGAGTGGTTCTTGGGCCTTGTATTTGATGAAATATCTGTAAAATAAAAAAAAGTGTGAAATTTCCGAGACACATAAGGGGTAAAGAGGGCTTGAAATATTTAACCTGCAGGAAAACAAGAGCGACATAGGGAATCAGCGGGCACACTATTTAATGAGTTTATGTGGGTGGATGACAGGAGAGAGAGAGAGAGAGAAATAGGGAAAGGTCAACTGAATCGTTTCAGAAAGAACTAAACTCCTGCTGCCAGGCTCGGTCTTTACAAGAGTCATACGAGATCAAGAATGGAATATTGCTGTCATATCTGTGATGGTGCTGCCCAATTTCCTTGCCCAGTCTCGACAGTATTCAAAAGATCTCATGCGTCCTTGTCGGTGATGAATTATTCTCTGCCCTGCAACCGTTATCCCACAGACGACACGTTTCCAAACTTTCACAACCATATCGCTATTACTATAGCAGATATTCGGACAAGTTACCTTCGCAGCTAGAAACCGTCCTGTCATATTCACGTGGCAAACCATCCCAATTATTTTGTATTCCTTTGATAAGTTCTACACAGAGAGCTTCTTCCCTAGAACTGTTGCTTAGTGGAACAAACTCCCGAGAGAATGCTTCCCTAGCAAATACATTCTTGGCCTCTTTAAGTCCATTGTCAACCAGTATCTTTCCTACTCGTCCTCATAACCCTCTCTTGCTTCGCCCTCCTTCACTGTCACTCAGTAACCCCTCTACATTGACTGGCTCTTTGGGCCTTGTATCGGGCGAACTGATATTAAAAAGAATCACAGGGACTTGGGTATTTCTGAATTTATAACCGCATCGGGAAATACTGAAGAGGAGGAGGATGATAATGATATTACCGATGACGATGTTCAGCAGTATCAATGCCCATTTTCAAACATCTAAGCTCTGGTTATTATTTGACAAATGCTTAAGTTAGTTGCACTTTCAACAAGAGGCTATCTTTATATCTAATTTCACCCTGCTTCTGGAGTTAACGGCAGAAAAACACGAGGCCAACCAGAAACAGACAAAGTCTGACACAATCTTTCATGAATAATAAATCATACTTACTATAAAACCCAGGTTGTGTGTGTGTGTGTCTGTACGTTTATATATTGGATCGGATTTCCTACATTTTTCAACCGATTTCAACAAAACTTCACAGGACTACGTAAAATCACCTTGCGGTTGTTCTAACAGCGCAAAAATTGGAAAAACACAATTATTTTTGCACGAAATCAATTTGAAAACACGATTAAGATGCATAGCGAGAATGAAAGGGGAACAACTCATATCGAGTTATATTTATTATAAAACCCAGGTTGTTTCTGTATGTGTGTGTGTGTGTGTGTGTGTGTGTGTGTGTGTGTTCGTTTATATATGGGATCGGATTTCCTACATTTTTCAACCGATTTCAACAACTTCACTTTTTGGGGGCAGGTAGTGTTTCTTATTGTCTTGCACACTTTTTTTCTTTATTTTTACATTCAGAATGCTTTTAAAATTCCATTTACAAGACAATTGTTTATAATAAATTTCTATTCAATCGGTAGACTCATAACGATTGAAAACAAAGTTTTTGTTTAAGTTTGGGTTTGATCAATTCGTTAAAAAAAAAACACTAATTAAGACATGCGTGTCCGTCAACCTTAAACAATAATCTTTGTCAATTTTATTTTCAGTCTTTATGATGGTCGATACTTGATCTATCTCTTACTGTTACACCCCCGGGCAACGCCGGGCGCTACTGCTAGTTGAAAATAAAGTTGAACAAAACGTTTGGCAATGTTATTTGGTGATATAAACGTTAAATTTCCTTCAGAAAATGACGTATTTTCTTCATTCTTTTTTTTTGTTTTAGCTATTCAGCGGCCCTAGGAACAATCGAGGAATTACTATACTTTTTAATGAATATGGTAGCATACAAATACAAAAACGATTTAAATAAAAATCAACATTCTTCAGTCTCAGAGTTTGTAGCACACAAGACATGATCAGTTTCAGAAGACGAATATTTTGTGGAATATCCTCTATTATAGTAATGGTAATACATCAGAATCCCTGACAACTGGACTAAGAAGGCCGTCGGGATATGAGGAATTGGTTACAAAGTACAGATATGAAGGGTTATATTTAGATTAAAATAAAAGAACTAAAATCAGGTTCAACATTTATTTTCAATGTTTTATAGTAAATAAAATAAGCTAATGGTGAGTAAAACATAACGGAATTGATTTTAACGAAAAAGAAATAAATTATGTAATATTAATGAAAATTCATTAAATTAAGTATGCCATGTATACAAAACAAATAATGTAACGAGGATTTTTAATCGCTGTTGCATGATGATTCTTTGTCTTCTAATGTCATTCTCAACTTTTTCCACATTTGGTTTTGCTTTTGTTCTTGAATTTCTTTAAAACAAAAGACAGTTTTAACACTGCGTGCGTTATTGCAATCGTCATAGCTGAATGCTGGCTTTCTTTCCATAAAACTGACAACTTTTTCAATAGCTTTTTCAGTTTCAGTCCAGTTTTCATCATAATCATGCATCTCGTTGCTATCTTGTCTCGTTGTCATCCTTTCCTCTTATTTCCATCAACTTTTGCACCAATGCACGCCGTGAGGGTGAAATAAGCATAAGCAATTATCCAAAGTAAATTTCCTGAAAAACAGAAATTTCAAATCAGTTACATATTACCGAAATAGTTCAAATATAAACATCATGTTTATAAATACCATGTCCGGATAGGCGGGATTCCGGATGAGGCTCTCCGGATATGAGGGATTCCGGATGTGAAGAGTTCCGGATATGAGGGATTCTGTTGTATTACCAGTGCTACTTTCGGTAAACATTTATAAAATCTTCAGATTTCTCAAGTCCAGTATTTGTTATTGATCCTTCGGGTGTTGATGGGAGTACCCTCTTTCCTAACCTTTTATTCAAAGTCGTGTAAAACGCCAACATTTTGATTATATCCTCAAGTGATGTGTTTTTTTGTTTTTGTTATTTGATACTGTTTTTTTTTGTTTTGTTTTTTTTTTTTTTTTTGTTTGTGGTTTTATAGCACCAGTCAACAAGATTCAAAGAAGGATATTCCTCGCTAAGACCTACAGGGTTAATTCGCTGTAAACCATTTTAAAACGTTGACATGAGAAAGCGGTTGTATACAGCTGACAGTATAGATATTTCTGAACCAGTTTGGCGCCATGCATGACATACTTATTATTCTACATCCGTTTATATAATTGCAATATTTGATTTTTGATAATGGTAAAAAATTTTAAAATATGATATTAAATATCCTGCTGTGATTTTAATCTAAATTTTCTTTAAATTTGTATATCAAAAATGTATTCTCTTTTTTTTTTTTTTTCTTGTTTTCTGTTTGCTTGTGTTTATCTAACTTTTAATTTGGCATATTCTTTGATCCTATTCACATGACAAATCTACAATACGTTGATTACATTCACTCATAAAAGTTATTACCAACTTAAAACCATATTAGATAAGGATGTTACTCCATTGACTTTTAAATTTTAATCTGATACAGAACCCAAATCATTATAGAATCAGATTTTCTTAAATGGATACATATTTAAACAATGATCAGATTAATATTGTTAACTTCAGCAGTCTGATATGAATCATTGTTTTCAGCCTAAATTAAATTTAGTGGTTAGTGAGAATTTTACTAAGACGCCTTGAGTTATCCAGATGCTCCAACGGGACCCGCAGAAAGACTGTTTGATGGATCGAACTAATCCCCGAACTAATCATCGAACTACGATGAGAAATAAAACTAACAGGAGTTACCTCCCTTGGTGACTATTGTCTCACTTGAAAGAACACTCTCTTATTTATATGCTAAAAATCACATCCTGTTCCTAATGATCTAATGCAATCACCAAGTTGCTTCTTCTTATTACTCTGTATGCCGTGTCCCTTAATCACTTAGGCGATCATGGTTCTCCACATTTTCCTGATTTTTGTAAATCTTATTAAATTTTGTCTTTCTCTCCTAAACACTTTTCTACTATCCATTTTAAATATTTATCAACTTTTTGCGAATGGATTTCAGAATGTAAAAATGATGTAAAAAATTACTGAGAACAAAAAAAGACAGGAAGTTGGAGAGAGCTATTATCGCTACGCGTTGAAAGAATTTTGCGCGTTAAACAAAGAAGCGGCAGTATATCAACAGAGGTAGTTGTCATTCTCCCAAAAGATCCCCAGCATTTTATATCATCAGTGTTGAAATGTCACTTTCTTTACAAGATAGATAGATAGATAGATAGATAGATAGATAGATAGATAGATAGATATTTCAATTCAATTTAAAAATCTTTGGAAGTTGTCACTTCTGTTTACGATAACTGTTAAAGAATGGAATACAGTCAGTGCTGGAACCAAACTTAATGATATGAAACCTTTTATTATACGCCAATTACTCCGTCTCCTAGCAACAAAATATATTTCCTGAAGCCTTCGAGCGATGATTTTTCACAAAATTTGGAGAGGAATAATCGTGACTATTTCTTCTTCTCGGGCAACATTTTAATTGTTTCTTTGCCACTGAAATAGTGAGTTCATTAAATACAATATTTAAATTTTTTTAATTAGACCTAAGATTTTATCGGCAACAATTAGCTTTTTATATCGCTGTATTACTTAGACTGTAATTTCTAAAAGATAACCGGTATTAAAAATGTTGAGTAAAATTAAAGAGACACAAAATTTGACGGTTGTTGGAGAAGTTTAAATTGATGGCCATTGAATTCTTTTGTAAAAACGTAAAATATTCAAAATACTGTTCGTCAATATTTCTGGTTTGAAAGTAAAAATTTACAAATAAGCAATAATTCTTTAAACTATTTTAAACCCTGTCCGATAATTATAAACAAACTAAATAAAACTTTGTCATCTTGATTCACTTCAAATATTCAACTGATTTCAAGAAATTAATAAACTATCTATTAGTAGTGTAGAGTGGTCACTGTCCATGTTGAAGAAAAATACTTCACGAAAAAAAAAATAATTGAGATTAAAGACCAACGGAGAAAATTAGTAATAAAAATAAAGATTAAACATATACATGTTTTTTTTTCTTTAATCTCTATTATTTCCCCTAATTCTTTTCGGTCGTTTTCTTTCTTTTCTTTTTTTTTTTTTTTTTGTTCTTTTTTTTTTTTGTTCTTTTTGTTTGTTTTTCTCTAGGTTTCATACTTAACCTCAATTATGTTAAGCTGAACTTACAGTTTCGCGGGTGAAAGGACCCAAACTGACGTGACAGGGAATAAACAGTCCCAGTACTGTCAAATCAGGTCCATGGTTCAAAACGCCAACGCTCTCACCACGCGCTCAATATATATATATATATATATATATATATATATATATATATATATATATATATAAGACATTTTTTATGTTTATACGTTCTTTTTAAATAATTTCATAATATATATATATATATACATATATATATATATATATATATATATATATATATATATATATATATATATATATATATTAATAATTATATTTGCTCTACTCTGTATTGAGCACTCTTTTAAGAATAGTAATTTTTGGTTATTGGAATTTGTTCCGTATACACCAATTCTATACTTGTATATATATATATATATATATATATATATATATATATATATATATGACATGAGTTATTACGATTACTTACATTATTTATATTATTCGAACTGTTATTCTCATCTTCAGTGCCATATTCACAACGTTTCGACCCTTGTACGCTCCGGCCTTCTTCGAGTGATTGGAATTTCGAATAGAACCGTTTATTTCGTCCACCGGGGTAGATTGCTGTAGTTCCACGTGCTCTGTCTCTTCCGTATGTCTCAGTTTTTTTTTCCCTTTTATTCAAATCTACAAGTTTTGGTTCACCACTGCTGTAGCCTGGTATTGAACTCACAACTCTTTTGGGTCTAGTCACTGGATTTAAACAACGTCTTCATCCACTGGACCATATGTCCTTAAGGATAGTCCCCCAGCGATATAAAAAAGCTAACTGTTGCCGATATAATGTTGGTTGGACGAAATAAAGTGTTCGGTTCGAAATTCCAATCACCTGAAGAAGGCCAGAGCGTACAACGGCCGAAACGTTGTGAATATCGCAATGAAGATGAGAATGTAAGTAAGGATACCATTAGTAGAGCTCTATATCGTACAGGCTTTCTTTCAAGATAACCAAGAAAAATGCCTTTACTGAAAACCAAACATGTTAAAGACCGATTAAAGTCTGTCTAAACTTATAAAAAAAAAAGGTATGCAGTTTTGGGAAAAGGTAATCTGGTCGGATAAAACGAAAGTTGAACTATTCGGAAGGAACACAGCGACAAGTTTTTGGCAAAAAAATAGCAATGCATTCAACAAGCACAATACCATCCCCACAGTTAAGTTTGGGGGTGCTTCCATTATAATATGGGAATGCTTTTCATCCAAGGGCACTGGTGAGTTACAAGTTATCCATGGTAGAATGAATGGTAGCATGTACAGGGAGATTCTAGAGAAGAACCCCTTCAGAAATCTGCAACTTCTTTAGGACATGGTCGGAATTTCGTGCTTCAACACAACAATGATTCCAAACATACCGCAAAACTTACAAAGGAATGGTTTGAAAATAATGGTATTAGTACTCTCAATTGGCCAAGTCAGTCTCCTGACTTGAATCCAATTGAGAATTTGTGGAATACTTTGAAGGTTAAATTTCGTGAGCGGAATCAACAAAATATCAAGCAATTAGAGGAATTATGCAAGGAAAAATGGGGTAAAGTAACGGTGGATCAGTGTGAAAAACTTGTGGCCAACTATAGAAAGCGACTGGAAGCAGTGAAACAAAACAGAGGCTACGCAACAAAATATTAAATTGATGTATCCAATACTTTTGCATAGAGTAATTTTGAACTTTGATAAAAAAAAATGGATTCAACCATGAGTTTTTAATTTTCCTTCCACATACAACTAAAACAACTTTACGAGATATTACTTACCAAATATCAGACAAAATGGCGAACATAAACTATTATTATATCATAACAGAAAATAACATGTATCCAATACTTATGCGTGTCACTATATATATATATATATATATATATATATATATATATATATGATAAAATCAGAATTTTACTATTTATGCTTTTCCACGACCTCAAATTCAGCATTACAACTGAAATGAACAAAAGGACCGTTCAATATCTGGATGTTGAATTTGATCTTATTGCGGGTAACGTCTCTCCATACTTGAAACCAAAGCGCATAGTAAATTACATAAACCATCCTCCCACAATCATTAAGCATATCCCGAATTGTATTGAGAGTAGACTATCAATGAATTCCTCGTCTAAAAATATCTTTGAGTCAAAAAAAGAAGAATATGTAACAGTATTAAAAGAGGAAGCGGCACAAAAAAAGTTGTTCTTCAACCCACAACCGAACCAACAAGTGAGAAGCAAAAACAGGATGAGAGATATTATTTGGTTTAACAACCCTTTCAATCTGAAAGTGAAAACAAATATCAGTTAAAATATTTTTAAACTATTAAATAAGCATTTCCCCAAAACCTTTAACCTACAAAACATTTAAATAAAAATATTGTAAAACTAAGTTACTGCTGTACAAATAACTTAAACAACATTATAGAAATTCAAGACAGCTTCTAATAACAACACCACTAATGAAATCTCCTGCATCTGCGGGAACAAAAACAATTGCCCTTTGGAAGGTAGCTGAAATGTCATGGCCGTGGTATATAAGGAGGACGTGGAGGATCAGACGGGACAGAACAAAGTATACATAGGGTACACTGAATGCGCGTTTAAGTAAAGGTGGTACAACCATAAATCGGCCTTCAGAATGGCCAGCTACAGCAGTTGCACTAAACTGGGAATTTTAAAATTACCATAAAAGACCCAGCATGTATTAAGGAGAGTTAAGCCTTACAGATGTATTGATAATGTTTGTAGGTTCTGTCAGGAAGAGAAACTGGACATAGTGACCCACCGAAGCAAGACCAACATGTCAAACTAACGGTCTGAGGTAATATCGAAATGTAGACATACAAGTAAATATACTCTGAGCCAGTACGAGTCCGGATGACCAAGTTTTTTCGGTTCTTCCTACTCTTTGTATGCCCCTCCCCTTCTGATATATCGGATTTGTGTCGCTTTGATAGATTATTTAAGCGGGTATGAACAGTTGACTCGCATTTCTCCCCTTATAATCTCAGTCGCTTCTCATCGTATATACATTATTCATTATTCTACAGCGATTAACCTTTTGAGCCTTGCGTTCCTGAACAATTTTAACTCTTTTGCTTGAGCTCCCGAGTCAAAAATAAGTGCCCTTTAGAAGGTAGCTGAAATGTCACGATCGTAGTATATAAGGTGGACATAGAGGATCCCACGGGATAGAACAAAGTATACATAGGGTGCACTGAATACGCGTTTAAGTAAAGGTGACACAAGCATAAATCCTTCTTCAAACTGGAGAGTCACAGCAGTTGCACTAAACTAGCAAATGATGTGTGGGAATTTAAAAAGAAATACCATAAAAGACCCAGTATAAAATGGAATGTATTAAGGAGAGTTAAGCCTTACAGATGTATTGATAACGTTTGTAGGCTCTGTCAGGAAGAGAAACTGGACTGAGGTAATGTCAAAATATAGACATACCAGTAAATATACTCTGAGCCAGTACAAGCCCGGATGAACAAGATTTTTAGGTTCTTCCTACTCTTTGTATGCCCCTGCCCTTCTGATATATCTGATTTGTGGCGCTTTGATAGTTTATTTAAGCGGGTATGAACAGTGTCACAGATTAAACCCGGGTAGTGCGTTGTGCGGGGATCTTTCCCAATCTTATTTTTTATTACCAGCTCTATAATTCCATTGTTCTGAATTGTGCATTGAGCACTTTACAAATACCCAAGCATTGGCCTAACTCTCAAGTTGCTTGCTATATTTCTTTTTAGTTTTACATATATATAAACAAAAATACTAAAGAACTTCGGATTATGTAACTAACGTGTTCTTTCCTATTTTTCTATATATTTGCACACATACACACACACACACACACACACATATATATATATATATATATATATATGTGTGTGTGTGTGTGTGTGTGTGTGTGTGTGTGTGTGTTAATAATAATAATAATAATAATAATAAATACATATACATATTGATAATAAATACATATACCGGCCGTAACAACTAAATTGTCCAATTGTTAGATTAAGCTTTGAGCCGTTGTATCTTGGAAATGATTAAAGATATCTTACAGGAACTCTCCGAGGTTTCCATAATACTATTGCACTTTACTTCGAACAATAAGAATGTATTTAACTCTAAGTTGAAATGATGATCCCTCTTGCCCCAGTTTTCCTCTCTACTGTTCCCACTATTTTAAAACTTATTCACCGTTCTCTTGATGGTTCTTGAAAAGCCAGTCTATGAATGATGGTACCATTACTAAAGACCTAAATGATGTTTTCCTCTCGCCATTGTTCATTTGGCAAGACAGTGGTTCAGACACAAAACGATCTTGATTCGTTCTCTTTCTGACTGAATAACTCAAAGGGTTTTTCAGTTATTCTTACGACAAATGGTGTCAAGATGTCTAAACGGCTTATCTAAAATCCTGGGGGAAAGTTTAGTATTTTTTCATATATTAAATAATTTGTGGGATAGATAATTATCACATGCAGTTACACGATTTGAAAAATTTTCTGTTACACCCGACTATATATATATATATATATATATATATATATATATATATATATATATATATATATATATATATGCCGTAGTATAATGATAGTCGAACAGTTCATTTTATTCGTCAGGGTAATAAATAAAAAATAAAGATAACATAATATAAAAAGTAATATATACACTTATGCTAAAATATTACATACCACCAACTACAAAAATATAATTATAATTTAAATACTAATATATATATATATATATATATATATATATATATATATATATATATATATATATATATTGAACAATAAAAAAATTAACAAATTTAAAAATTAAAATCTTTAGACAAACTGGGTTTTAGATTAATATTCTTTCGTTTTTTTTTATTATTATTATTCCATTTAGATTCCTCGACTAGTTTCGACCAAAATGGCCATCATCGGGAGGAGAAATATTTCTGCTTGCTGCTAGCAGTGAGCTACAGAAATGAATGTCTTGATGGAGAAAATGAACTTTTGTCTGTAGTTTTCATTTATTTTTTTATTTTTATTTTTTTATCTTTTTAACATGAATCTTTTAACATTCCTTGTGTTGGTCAAACAGTCTCTTTTAAGTTGTTATTTGAGATAAGAGCTGGATAGATACATGCTGCTATGAATTCTCTGGTCAGTTTGACAGTTTTATTGGGCCTGGTGAGGGGATGTGTCCCTGTTTATTGCTGTGGGTGTGTGTTATCATTTGGCTCATTAGGGAGTGAGTGAGTAAGTGTGTATATTCGTGTGGGTGAGTTTATAAGTGTGAGGCCTTCACACCTCCGTAAGCATGTCTGTCTTGTGTGGGTGAGAAATGTGGGTAGGTTTTGATTTGTTGAGTTATATATTGTTAAATTTATGGTTTAGACCGGCTGGATATTTTGTTTTTAGACGTATCCACTTATTTTCATGGGACTCTAAAATCTTTCTAATGTTATCTGCTCTGAACTTTTCTATTCTCTCAATTATAGTGAATTTGGCATGGGTTTTGAAATCATGTTTTTCCAGGCGGAAATGTTGTTCTACCGGTAATAATTTTTCATGGGGAGTCGACTTAATTCGTTTACGATAATTGTTAATTCTGTAGTGAAAGGGCAATTCAGATTTTCCTACATATTGTTTCTGGCATAGTGTGTATTCTAGGAGGTAAATTATGTTATGACTTCTACAGTTAGAATCGTGGTAGATTTTGAAAGTAGATTTAGTGATTGAGCTAGTGAATGAATTCTTGTGTTTAATATGGTTGCAACATAAACTTCTTTTGTTGTTGCATGGTTGGGAAAATCCTGTTGTTTTTGTTCTTAGTTTATTACGGATTACCTTGTCCCCTGAAATGTGGTTACTACCTCTGATTTCTTTTAGGTTCTTAAAATTACTTATCAGATATATATATATATATATATATATATATATATATATATGTGTGTGTGTGTGTGTGTGTGTGTGTGTGTGTGTGTGTGTGTGTCTGTGTGTGTGTGTATGTGTGTGTGTGTGTGTGATAAGTAATTTTAAATATAATACAAATGTACACACAAATATTATGACATATCTACGTATATAAAATATCTATATACGCCCACATTTACATAGCTATAGTAAGGTTTACAGGGAAAATATATTTACATATATTGACTTATCAATATGCTCGCTATAGTATTCATACAAAACTATAAAGACATTTACAATATAGTATAGAGCTTAGAAAAAATTCACAGTGTGAGATAGCCAAGAAGTAAGGCATGTAGCAACATCAGCACGGCGAAGAGCACTCCTTTAAAGGCAAGGAAGGGCAAAAATATTTTAAGTCAAGTGATAGCAATTGCTGTATGAGTCGTACGATTTTTGAATCCAGCACGGGCATCGCCGGGCCATGCTGCTAGTATATATATATATATATATATATATATATATATATATATATATTTCAATATATTATATATTATATTATATTATATATATATATATATTATATTATATTATATATATATATATATATATATATTATATTATATTATATATTATATTATATTATATATATATTATATTATATTATATATATATATATATAAATATATATTTCAAAACCAATCCTGCATGTCGACTCATAAACCCAGCTAAAAGTGAACTAGGTAAAATAAGTAAAACAATACTAGAAAGAATTAATTCTGAACTTAGGAAGAAATTAGGAGTAAACCAGTGGAAAAATACGAAAACAACTATTGACTGGTTCCACAGCATAAATAACAAACAAAACTGCCAATTCTTACAATTAGACATAAAAGAATTTTACCCATCCATAACAGAACGTATGCTAGATAAGGCCATCAACTTAGCTCAGGAACAAGTAATAATACAACCAAGCGAAATCAACATCATTAAGCACTCCCGTAAATCACTATTATTCCACAATGAAGAAGCATGGATAAAGAGAGATGGGATATTTGACACTACAATGGGAAGCTTTGACGGTGCAGAAGCATGCGAAATCATAGGCATTTACTTACTAAACGAACTGAGCAAAATAATAGATAGAAATGACACAGGACTCTACAGGGACGATGGTCTCATAATCTTAAGAAACTGTAACAAACAAAACACAGACAAAACTAGAAAAGCAATAATAAAGATTTTTAAAAATAACGGATTCGACATAGATATAAAAACTAACCTAAACGAAGTAGATTTTCTAGATGTTACCTTCAACCTAAGAGAAGGCACACATAAACCATATAGAAAACCTAATGACAAACCACTCTACATACACACATCTTCCAACCATCCACCTTCTATAATCAAACAGATACCAAAATCGATTAACCGCAGGCTCTCTGACAATTCCTCCAATGAATCCCTATTTAACAAAGCTAAGAAAGACTATGAAACAGCCCTAAAAGATAGCGGATTCCCAGAAATACTCACATACTCACCACAGAATACAAAAAAGGCCAACAGAAGAAGAAATATCATATGGTTCAAACCACCGTACAGCAAGAACGTAAAAACAAACGTAGGGAAAATATTCTTCAAACTCTTACACAAACACTTCCCAGAATCAAGCACCTTACACAAGATATTCAACAAAAACACTGTAAAAATCAGCTACAGCTGCACCGAGAGCATGGCACAAATAATAAAAAAGCACAATAGGAAAATTATCAACAAACCACACGAACAAATTAAACCCACGTGCAACTGCAGAATAAAGAACGAATGTCCCTTAAACGGAAATTGTTTACAAAACAACGTAATATACCAAGCCACGATAAAATCATCAGATAATGAAGAAAAAGTATACATAGGAGTAACTGAAGGACCCTGGAAACAAAGAAATTATACACACAAAACATCTTTCACAAATAGTAAATATGCAAACAGTACAATGCTTTCTAAGTATATCTGGGAAATTAAAAACAAAACGAACATCACACCAAAAATATCTTGGAAGATAAGGAAAAAATCATCAGCCTACAATAACCAATCAAAAACTTGCAAACTTTGCTCGGAGGAAAAAATAGCTATCATTACTTTTCCCGACCAAAATAAATTATTAAACAAAAGATCCGAACTCATCTCAAAATGCAGACATGAAAATAAATTTTTACTACGTAACCTAAAAAATTAAAAAACGAAAAAAATAAAATAAAAACAAATAAATATACTAATAAGCAAAAATAACAAAATAACAAAAAAAAAAAAATAGAAATAAAACATAAAAAAATACTATGTTACTTAAAAATCGAAAACCGAAAAGAGAAAATATACAAGTAAAATAAATTAACCTAAATTCATCCAAGTAAATAAATAAACAAACCAATCCCAAATAAAGATAATCAATTAAAAACTGTTCCCGACAAAATAATACTTAGAATGAACTACAACAATCAACCCCAAAACTGAACAAATAGCTTTAATTAAATTCCCAAACCAAAACAAAACTGTTAAATAAGTGATATAAACAAATTTTTACTACGTTAATAAATAAATAAATAAAATAAGAAACAAAAACAAAAACAAGCAATATAATTTGACCTAAATAGATAAACAAACGACTTCCGGTGGAATAACCGCCATAACAGAATACCCACAATGCACCACTAACCCGTATATATATAAATAGCCGAGAAAAATAACACGTGGCCTGACGATTGCATATAGCATGAAACAGACTGTCGCCTCTAAGTGTTGACTTCTATTTTCACTTTTATATTTATACACGCTCTATCTCTGATATTGAGCACTTTATTCCATAAATATAGCACACCTTAAGACTATATTTCTTTATATATATATATATATATATATATATGGAAGTCGGTCTGTTATGGTCGGGGGTTTGAGGCTGGAAATTTGATTCAGATCAACGGAATTATGAAAAAAGAACAATATCAATTGATTTTGCATAGATATGCTGGTTTCCACATAACAAACATTGATACAAAAAAACACTTCTCACTTATGTCAAAATTACCACGAGTCAAAAAGGGAACAAGATTTTTTAAATTAAAACTTTTTCAACTCAAAAATCTGACAAATTCTAAGTGCTCTTAAATGGACTCCGAACAACAGCAATTTAGAGGTGGTTTCCCGCCTCTCAAAACCTCCTGATAAGCACCTTTGCTTTTGGATGTAGTTTATTGTCATATCCAGGACATAGGCGTATTTAGAACCCCGCCGGTTTTCGGTCCTTTGCAAGCTTTGACTCATATGGTTAATTTGACTGCTTAGCTTTCACTTAAGATGTAAATACTGCCTCAAAGAAAGGTAGTACAGTGTAACCCGGATATAAGAGAGTTGTCTGGACCGGAGAATAAATCTCTTATATCCGGGTTTATCTTATATCCGGGTTTGGTCTATTTTGTTTAAGTAAGTATGGTTCTAATTTGGGACCAGATGAAATCTCTCTTATATCCGGGTCTCTTATATCCGGGTTACACTGATAGGGATTATTTGGTTAGTGCAAAAATAATGACGGTTTTTGACGTTAAAAATACGTCAAAAACCGTCATTATTTTTGCACCAACCTAATATAAGATAATAGCAATGACAATGAGTTTTTCGTTAATGATGAACCTAATAATTCTTTATTGGAATAACCAATTTAGTCA
The DNA here is from genome assembly GCA_963932145.1 of Acanthosepion lycidas. Taxonomy (NCBI): domain Eukaryota; kingdom Metazoa; phylum Mollusca; class Cephalopoda; order Sepiida; family Sepiidae; genus Acanthosepion; species Acanthosepion lycidas. Next base: position 25,879,186 of record OZ010576.1, read on the forward strand.
GAAACATTTCAAACTATACAAACTATTCAATTATCACAAACGAATAAGATTACCTCAGAAACATTGCGCTTCTAAAATAACTTGAATTTATAATTGTGCCTATGCATGGATGTAGGTGTATATTTTCCACGTTTAGAACGAGAAGCCAGCCTTGACAACCGTGATATTTGTATATTTTACACATTCAAGACGGGCAGAAACAATGGGTTAATTAGTAAGACGTGTATTATTAAATCATTATCTACCCCCTACACAACCCTAAATTTCTTACAATCTATAAAAATATTGTCTGGCTTTAAATAACCTGACAATGGTTGATAGGCCGTAAAAAGACGAATCAGTCAACCTAAAAAGAAACTTCTAGAAAAACTCTACAGAAATTGAAATATACTACGTTGACTATATATATATATATATATATATATATATATATATATATATATATATATATATATATATATATATATATATGCGCACATGTGTGTGTTATTTTTATTAAATATAACCGACAAAATCTTTTTTTTCACTTTTTAGTGTATCTTTTAATTTTTCAAGTAAGTTGCGTAACTTCAAGTTCAAAACAGTTCCAATTTTTTATTTTTCGTTTTTTATTCTATTATTTTTCGACCGTCTTGTTCGTTATGAAGAGCTAAATGCTACTATTTTTTTAAGAAAGTAACTACCAAATAACTCTTAGCTCATTTCTACACAATAGAATTGATGAAAAACAAAGTTGTTGTTGTTGATGATGATGATGATGATGATGATGATGATGATGATGATGATGATGATGATGATTTAAAAACATCGGTCCACAATTCTTAATTTGAGTCATAACACCCCCTTAGGGACACCGTGTGCTCTCAATTGGGCAGTAAGTATTCAGGAGTGTCAAGAGAAACTGATTAAATTTTAACAGGGCATTAAGATGATTGAAGACTTTTAGTCCAGACTGGAGCAAGTCGCAACTTTTTATTTACTCATTTGATTATATAATTACATTTATATTTTGTTTTACGCGTTTAAATGCCATTGCTA
>OZ010576.1:25885223-26237723 GCA_963932145.1 Acanthosepion lycidas
AAAGAGTTGTTAGCAAGGTTTAGGGTGACGTCTAGAAAATCTACTTGTTTAACATTAGTAGTGACTATTGTCCTAAGACCTAAATCCTTAAATACCCTATGAATCATTTTCCTAATACGGTCTACCTTAGTTTTAGTGGAGTTTTTAACAACTAATAAACCATCATCCCTATACAATCCTATACTATCGGAATCCAGACAGTCAAAAGCACTTTATACAACAGAAATAATCCAACCAGGTCAGAAGCTTCAGCAGAATCCAGAGAACCCATCGAAATGTCAAAATTGTTGTTGTAAGACTTTTTGGTCCACTGTTCATCCTTGTAGATTAGAACAGAATTTCGGCATTTCATGATGATGTCCACCTCACTCTCAGAAATTAAAACATCAAAAAGCCCTTTCGAAAAAAATTGTAAATTAAAGGAAAAGGTTCCGAATCCTCAAATAAATTGGAAAATTCTAGGTTCCAATAGTTTTACGGATAGGTGCAAACTATGTTTAGAAGAACAAAATTGGGATAATAAAATATAAAATGCAAACTATTAAATCAACAGAGAGAAGTAATCACGAAATGTAGACATAGAAATAGATTCCAAATTACATATGAATACAGTTGCATAGATGTATGTCTGTATGTGTACGTATAGTGGCATATATGTATGATCATGTAAATGTACACACATATGTATGTATAAAGATATGAACTGATATAAATGTGTTGGACGTCACGAGTTAGGCTATTGGGTGCTCTTGCATTACCCACAATCTATAAATCTATAATTCAACTAATTTACATTAATCTTAACGGACTAAAATCCCCCATCGCTTAGTAGTACAAAAACTATTTACTGTGATTCCCAGAAAAACACACCCCGGGGCCCTTATAAGAAACTCCACATAATAGGAAGCGATATTAAGCCACAAACAATAATCCTGGCCATAAATAAACTGCAAACCCAGACCACTTCCCCCGGGATAATATACCTTAGGCCCCCACAACAAACACAGACCCAGTCTCATTAACAAGGCGCCTGCTAAATCTTCAATATTTTGTAGGAGAAATATTTTATATTGTTTTCGACATTGAGATTACAAAAATTCTCAACTAAGTTAAATGTTAATACAGGTTCCAGATGTTAACTCAGCACTGACTGATGTTGCAAACAAAACATATGTAGCTGTCTCTGTTTTTAAAAAAATTATTGTGCCCTTACGAAAATATTTTTATAGTTTTCTTTTAGATTTTTTTAATTTTGAAGTAATTTATACAAAATGGCAAACTCAAAACAACTAAACACTGAGATGAGGACACAAACTGAAATGTTATTCCAAGAAGGTTACTCTCAAAGACAAATTGCCAAGAAGTTGAAGATTTCTAGACATAGGGTGCAATATTCATTGCAAAGGCAATTAGAAACTGACTCAAATGTTGACAGAAAAAGAACTGGAGAACTAAAAGTTGCAACTTCTACTGTAGATAAACACTTGATTATTGAGAGCAAAAGAAAGAAAGAAAACTGCTCCAGAGTCGAAAGAATGGTAAAATGTATTGTGGACAGACGAATCCAAATTTTAATATTCTGGTAGTAACAGGAAAGTGAATGTCAGAAGAAAGACAAGAGAAAGACTGAATAATGAATGTGTGGTTCCAACATTTATGCACTGAAGTGGGTCTGTTATGGTCGGGGGGTTGACTCAGATCAACGGAATTATGAAAAAAGAACAATATCAAATGATTTTGCATAGACATGCTATACCATCTGGTTTACGCATAAATGGGAAAAATCACGTTTCAACAAACAACGATCCAAAAAACGCTTCTCACTTATGTCAAAATTACCACGAGTCAAAAAATGGAACTAGATTGTTTAAATTAAAACTTTTTCGCCTCAAGCGTCTGACAAATTCTAAGTGCTCTTAAGTGGACTCCGATGATTATACACGATTTTATTTTGTTGTTACGTTGAGAATATAAATTTATTAGATCGTTTTTGTTGGATGATTTCCGGTGCACACCAAGTTTTATAATCATCAGAGTCTACTTAAGAGCACTCAGAATTTGCAGCCCTCAATATTTACATGAAGAGGGGAAATACATTGAAAACAATTTCAAGCTAGTTCAATACCCTAATTATTTATATTCAATGTGAAGCAAAGGGCTCATAAAATATTCCAAAATAAGAAAAAATAGCCTCTACTGAGAATACCAATGAATAAAAATACATTTTCCTACCAACTCTATTACCACGACACTTGAAGTGAACTTATCTAAACCAACATAGAATTTATTACTACTACATCTAAAAACAATAAAAACTTAGTTAATACTAAAACAATAAGCTAAAACTTGAAAGAGGAATTTACTCAATCCCCTGTAATAAATGTCGCAAATATACATAGGAGAAACCTCAAGATAAATAAAAATTATGTGAACACAAAAGGTATATTTTACAAAACAATAAAACAAATACATTAGTTGTTCACCGTAATGAGACTGATATAAAAAAATTATATAAAAAATTTGTACCCTGGCTTTTACAATATTTCCCCATTCTGGTGAGATCTTCTATTACGACAGAGTGTGATAGTGAAGGGAAACATAACGAAAAAGAATTTAATTGAAATCGGTTAGATTATATATATTTAACAAAAAATTAAAATTTAAAATTCCAAGCATCCTTCGTTCGAGCTCATGTGTAGTCGCACCAACATAACACATTTAGTCTGATGAAGTGCTAAAGAAAGAAACGTCACACGAACACTTTTTCCACTTTGTCAAACATGTCTCTCTCTATATCTATCTATCTGTATATATATATATATATATATATATATATATATTATCGGGGGAAACAGAAAAATTGCCCAAATCGTGTTGAAGTAAAATTGTCTATTTGTTTGATTAAGCTTTGAACCATTGTATCTTGGTAATGATTAAAGTTATCTAACTTGAATTCTCCGAGGTTTTTATACCACTATTGGACACTACTTTGAACAATGTATATTTACTCTCCAAGTTTAACAGAAGAATCGTGAGGAAATCGATCATAAATGAAAATGACATGATCATCATTAATTAATCATAGGTAAGTATCAAAAGCTCATCAAGGATTGAAATAACGTTCAAATATTTACTTATATATATATATATATATATATATATATATATATATATAAGTTGAAATGACGATCCCGCTTACTGTTGTGACCTCTTGATCCAGGTTTCCTCTCTACTATTTCCTCTTTTTAAACTTATTCACCGTTCCCTTGATGCTTCTTGAATGGGAGCTAGAGTATGAATGTTCTTACCATTTCTGAAGGCCTGAATGATATTTTTTCCTTTCACTATTAGTCACTTGGGAAGACAGTGGATCTGACACAAAATGATTTTAACCTTCTCTCTTTCTATCGGAATAACTCAAAGGATTTTTCAGTGATCCTTACCGAAATTAGTGTCAAGATAGCTAAACCTCTTATCCGAAAGCCTGGGGAACTTAAACCCAATTCGTTTTGCGGTTTTTAGATATTAAACATTTTGTGGGATGGGCAATTATGTTCAAAACGATTTGGAAAATTTTGCTGTTACTTCTGCTATATATCACGCAATATTGTACGACCTGGTTTGCGTCACGATCATCAGCGCGTAACATAAAATCATCGAACCGAGTTCGGATTCGCTGATCATGCTTAGCAATTTCTCTAGTTTGAAATTTATTTCAGGGTTAATATAACCCAAAGGAAAGTTAGATATTTCAGTTATTTTTACATAAGTTAAAAAATCTGGACCTCGCTTTATGCTTAAAATATGCTTATTTTAAGATTTAATAATCTGAGCCTTATCAAGTTTATAAGGTCCATGCTAATGAAGGAAAATAAAACAAGGACAACATTTTAGCAGGGTAGAAGAGATCTATCCAGCCTTTAATGGGACCAGGTTTAAACGAAGGTAAACATTGAATTCTAAACCGTGAAGAAGGCAATAACAAACAACTATAATATTTAAAAAGAGGTCATGGCAATTCATAGATGTTTTAAAGTAGAGAGTTATAATTGACTATATCTTTAATAATGTTGGTATTAAAAATAAAATTATATAAATTTTGTGGGGCTCTCCCCTTTTTACATAAGATGGACTCATCCAAAGTATACTTATACTGACAGAGAGAATACCTGCTGGTTGAGATACGTCTCGATACATTCTTTGACTGTTTGCGACGGCTGTCAGACTCTCTGCATTAGCAGAGAGGAACCCGGACGAAGCTTTGCCGAAAGGCAAGGTTTCGTCCGGGGAGGTAGACAGGGCCTGAACCCGTCTAGGCGGGTTCAAAGGCTATATTTTTGGCCGAGCCTACGGGCTCGGAGATACCCACATTAAACCGGCCTTGTGCCACATTCGGTCCTCGTGGGTGGATTGATAAATACTGAGGTACGTCTCGATACAGTCTTTGACTGTTTGCGACGTCTGTCGAACTCTCTGCGTTAGCAGAGAGGAACCCGGACGAAGCTTTGCCGAAGGGCAAGGTTTCGTCCGGGGAGGTAGACAGGCCCTGAACCCGTCTAGGCGGGTTCAAAGGCTATATTTTTGGCCGAGCCTACGGGCTCGGAGAAACCCACATTAAACTCGGCCTTGTGCCACATTCAATCCTTGTGGGGGGATCGATAAATAGTGAGATACCTGGAGATAAATTGAGATACATGGAGATACGTTGAGATACGTTGAGACAGGTTGAGAGATACGGAAACTGACACAGGGTGTTCTCAGAGAGTTATACAAGAGTCTAGAGAGAGAGATGATTACGGCTTTACTGACAAAGACTTGTACATATACTTTCTACTAACCCGCATTCCTGGACTACTAATGTTCACTTCTAGTCTGTATTCTTACGTTTAATACACTTATTTTTCTATCTCAATTACTGGCGTTGTTTTTTTATTTGTGCAGGATTCCATTCACGGAATCCCCAACAATAAATAAAATACAAAAGAAATTATTATGTAAGCAAATATTATACAAAATTTAATTATTATTATATGAAATAAAATTATACAAAAATTATATAAAAGGTGAAAAAATTATTTTACTCCTTTATTTGCATGAAAGTGCTTTATATTTATTAAGTATTCTATATTATTTAATAAATTTAGTCTAGTCTGGCACAAGGTTGTATAATTAAGGCACGCCGAGAGAACTGATCTCACCACATGAGCGAATGATTTTTGAAAGCCGTTCGTACATAACGGATTTAAAACAAGAGATCAAATTATATGCTTTAACTTGCGAATAATATCCGAATTTATCAGTAAAATCGTTGTTTAGTTTGCAGTTTTCCTTTCTTTGACCGGATCTCTCTTTTGATTTACAATTTTAACAAATTTTCCTCCTTTTGATTCCCATTTGAGAAACGTTCTTTCTAGAATCGCCATAACTATGTCATTAACTGCTAAAATATCTTCACGCAAACCTCTTATCTTAAAAAAAACAGCAATATATCCTGCACAACGATCCACGTTTTACAAACTTCTTCAAATGTTTTTAATATTCTTTTCTAATCTGACTCGGCTTTAACATTATTTCTTTAAACATTAAATTAGCTTTTTTTTTCTTCTTCTTAATGCAGTAAATAAATTAAGACAAGAAACGAAAAACTATAATCAACGGTAATTTTCTATTGTACGATTGACCTGGAAAACATTCAATAAGGAACATAAAACTGACATGCAAGATTATTTTTCTCCTTATTGACTCTAAATATCTTTGCACTATTAATGATTTCAGAAGTTTTAAGCACTTTTTTCTTCAATGTTAACAATATCACTTAAGATGTCGTATGTTCTCTTCAAATCCACGAAGAAAGCAATACACTTGATATTTGTGTCGAATTATAGACTTTATCTCTTTCGTTCAGTTCATTCAGAAATATTTCCAAATAAATTTTATTTCTTCACATTTATTAAATTTAATCCCACCACCCCCGTAAAACCTTCAGAAATTATTAATTCAATTTATTTAACGTAAATACGAAAACATCTTTTAAGTTTAACAAATTTCTCATGTATCATCGTCTGAATATATAAATATAAAGAAATATGTATATAAATAGGTAAACGAATAATTTAAAATATATTGATTTTCACGCACATCCTCACATACACACCTGACTGACTGCACATTTCCAAATATACCTAGGTAAGGTGGCTATTTAATCCCTACTGTAGACGCCTGCTCAGGTACATGTGTGCTTGTTTAACACCCACAGACGTACTATGCCATAGTTACTGTTTCTGGTAGAGAGTACACAATCTGATGTGATCAACATTTTGAACTTTGTATTTGGGTCAGCCTACATCATCAAGGAGTCAATATCTTGACAAATCGACAATACTAGGAGTCAAACCCAGGTCTCAAAGTCTCAAGGTTAACGTCATAACAACTCAACCGCACAATACTAATATATATCATAATTAAAATGTTCTAAAAATAGAAGTGATGGCTAGGTCAAACGAACACGCATAGCACGTGACCGCCAAAAAAAAACACATACAACCCCCACCGTACGTACTCCACACAATAAAACTGCTATGTAGAATCCAACACGGAAATAGTAATTTTCCAAACGTAGCTCAGATGTGGCACAAGGCCGAAAGTATGGGACAACCGGTGAGAATCGAACTCTCTACTCAGTCGTAATTGTTCTAGCGAGACAAGCTTGTTAACCATTACACCACCCCGACGTGCCCAAATCCAACACAGAAATTCACCATTCCAAAACAACATCCTTGACAATGGCTAGAGAAGTAGCCGAAAGCGCTTGGATCAATTATAACTATGGACAATTCCTATATTTTTTATCTCTTGAAAAACGGAAAAAAAGTTACAATGCTAGAAAAAACATTAATTAAATCTACCTAGTCTGCCGTTTTCAATGAAACAAGCTTCAGAGAAAGTTTGTATTTGGGCAGCAATCCCTCTTTTATACAAGTTTGAAAAATTACTGCGGATAAGTTTTTTTTTTATTATTATTTAATTTTTCTCGTGTTCTTATAATTATCTTCTTTTCTGGAAATAAATTCTGTAGAAATTGTCCTAATGTTCAGTATGTCCGGGCGTTTTCGGCTATATTTTAGCCACAATGTACGGACCATGTTTGGAAAATATAACATTCCTATAAATCTAGATACATACATAAAACTATCCATGCATCCAGTTAAAAGTTAAAATTATCCTTGATAATGGCTAAAAGTATAGCCGAAAGCGCTCGGACATACAGAATATTCGGACAATTTCTTCATAATTTATGTCCAGAAAAGAAGAAACGCCTAGGAACAAAAAAAAAGAAAATATACAATATACGAAAAAAAAAAGAAAATATACAATAACTCTGTAAATTCAAAATATTTTTTTACGTTCATTTACAGTGTTCCAAATTCGAATATGCTTTGTAATTTTTTTATTTTAATATTTAAAAATGAAAAAGATATTTAGTTTTTTATTTATAATATTTAAATTACGTATTTTATATAAAACTTTGCTGCTACAAGCATTTAAGAATATTGTTGCAATACTCATAATTTAATTGAGTTTATATTTATTTTTTGATGATGTTTTAATGTATTTTTGACTAATATCTGTCTAAACTGTGAATGTGAATATGAGTATTCCTTTAAATGTCCTAAGATTGAACTCTGACCGTTCAAGTGAAACATAAGCTGTCTCATCATATTCTAACCCCCTGAAGATGGTCTCAGATGGGATTGAAAGTACTTTGGAAAATAAAAATTATTTATAATTTTTCTTAATCAATTTTCTACAGCCACCAAGAAATTAATTCATGGATTTCAAAGGAGAGAGAGGAAGTAATAGAAATGGATGTATGAGAGATAGAAGGGAAGAGAGAGAGAGAGAGAGAGAGAGAGAGAGAGAGAGAAAGAAAAATATTGGTGTACCAGTCATTTTTTTAATTGGTCGGCACAGTAATATGACCGGTTGTGTCATATCGGCGTACCATCGGGACAATCGTTGCATCAGCTGCCTTCATCACCACCTGTCTTGGATCAGTATTCGATTCACTGAGAGAATGAGAAAGCCACAAAAAAAAGAGACTAGATATTTCTCGTCCGATATCTCGTCAGCCTGTCTAGAACAAAAAATTTCTAGGAAGATAGGGCGTCAACAGCTCCGAAATGATGACAGACCTAAAAAGTCTTCCCTCTCACTATCCTTCACCTTTTTTTTCTAAAGAAAGATTATATTATTTTTTTTTTAAAAATCTCCTTTAAGAAAATTAGCGATAATAGTACTCCACAATTATGGCACACTTTGACATCCATAAACTCTCCTGTTGATCATATGTACACAGCCTCACCAGTTGCGATGATGCTCCTGTGGTTTCTGTTGAAAGCAGGCATTTACAAGATGGAGTAGCGCACACCCTGCCGATTATGAATTCAAGGTTATCTTCTTCACAACCTGGTTAACAACCAACTCTATAGAGCCCAGTCTACTATTTAACCCATAACTGGAGAGATAAGAGACCGGTTCAAGTCTATTTGCGTGAAAGTGAACGCCGCACCCGTTACACTGTCACCACTCTATAACCCAAGAGAACGAAAATATTTATAAAATATATCCTTTTAGAATGCAAGCGACCATAGCTCTCCAAAACTTCTTTTTCTTTTAATGTCTGTAAATATTATTAACATCTGATAAGAATAAGAGACTAAGTTTTTCATACGTGAAATATTCGTTTATTTACGTCTGTACTCTCGTCAAATTAACGCCGTCCAATCAAGGGTATGTTGTTTCGGGTCTGTCTTCAAGCGTTCGATCTTCTTGTGTGTATGCGAGTGATTTTGATCTCCTCCTAGGTTAGGCGTTTATATAAATTCCTGTTACCCGGTCGTCTTGCGTGCGTATATCCTTAGTTCACCTGGATTCACATACTGTTTATTTTTGTGCACACGATGTCACCCTTTGAGGTGCGATTCTGATCTTGATAGGACTGAGGTTACCTTCAAGATCCGCCTTCGCTTCTATTAGGTCTTTTGAGTTTTGGTTCTGAGTTTAAAATGTATTTTTGGTATCTCTTAGCGCGAACCCAGAATGCGATTGATTGGACCCAGACCATTGGTATTTCCTAGCGTGAATCACCTGGCATACTACAAGCCTACATTTAGTTGCTTGCGGATATGCAAAATCTACATTTACGTTCAGTCCTGGGTATGACGATAAACTACATCCGATAGCAAGGCCTTTGATCAGAAGGTTTTGAGGGGCGTGGAACCACCTCTTAATTGCTGGTTTTCCCAAGTCCACCCTGACACGGAGTGGTAGCACCTCTCAGAGTTCCAGCTATGGCTAAATAGCTAACCCCTCTAAAAGGAGTCAAAACACTATGAAAGTATAAAAATAGGTTTTAATACCAGCAATACTTTTTGGAAAAATTTTAACCAGCAATACAGTTTTGAAAAAAATTTTTACTAGCAATACATCATTAAAAAAAGTATTACCAGCAATAAAAATCTTATCGGCATTAAATAACCCATTGAGGTTGATATGCCGTAAAACGAAACAAACCATCTCCGTTCACTCGATAAAAAATTTGATATATCAATAAGAATAAAAACGCAGATTGGATTAGGAAAGTTATTAAACTGACATATTTGTTTTTAATTTGTCTAAAAAAAACTATTAAATTTGTTTGCGTTTTTGTTTATAATAATGGTTTCCAGATAATCCTTTTCCAGTTAATTTGAAATACTGACTTTAATTTGGTGCCTGTAGCAGATATACAACTATTTCTGCCACGAGGCAGGTGAGGCTGTTGATAAGCAATTATTTTGACATTCGAAATAGATCTTCTTGCCTTCTTTTCATGCCTCATCGAAAGAAATATATTTCTTCAATGCATCCAATCGGTTGATAAATTTATGAATTTAATAAGCGGTAAACGCTTGCAAATAAAATTGTGTCTTAATTATGGAATTATTCTAATATCAGTTGGTGCTAAGGGCTTTTCTCAGAATTCTGATGAAAAAAATTAGGATCGCAAGTCTGGCAGCTTTCTATCATTGCAATCAACGTGATAACATTCTTATAAAGATTGTATAATTATCTTTCATCTTTGCAGCTTATATTAGGAGCGAAGAGCGAAATAGATAGATAGATAGATAGATATGAATAGACATAGAAAGGTAAGATAGATAATGAACACCTTCTTTGATTTACGTAATTTTGCTTTCATAGGAACGTTCTAATTTCGAATAGCGGCGCGAAATATGTGTTAATTTCAGATTCTTTTTATCTTTCATTCTATTTTAAGTAAAGCTAATGCTTCATACAAGAAATGTAGACAATTTAAGACGTACGGAAATCAGAGATACGTATAGACAAACAATATACCCACGTGAAAATTGGATAATGAAGAATCTAATTCTATGACTAAATTACAACTTGTTATGGCTTCCTATGGCCAACTCTAAAACGCATCCACTATGAGATATAATTCTCATGTTAATTTTATGAGCCGTCTCTTCCATTCTGACCCAAGTCATGTTAGAAGAGAGCATTTGAAGATTTTTCCCGTATTAGGTTGCTATTTCTTCTACAGTATACTGGTTGCCAACCAAGGCTATAAAACCCAGTCTGTCGTGCTATTCAATCCATAGCTGTAGGAAAAATGTGGACTTATGCCTTACCCAGGGGTATTTGCGCGTAAGCGAATATAACGAACTCAACTGAAATTCGAACTCGGTTCTCCAATTTCGTATCCCGAGCCGATATCCATGACACCACAACGCACATCCAATAAGTAATCTTCTATGTTAAAGAGCTTCATCAGATCTGAGTTCCGTTACATCTATTACAACTAATAAGTATAAATAAAGACGAAAATAAAATGAAAGATTAATTAATTAATCTAAGAAATAGATATACTGCTTTGTTTTGTAACGATATACTATGATGCTCATAAAAAAAGAATAGAATAATAACTCTTTTAATGCAACTTAACAGCTCAGAGCACTTATGAGCACTTCTTACCTACCTACTATAAGTTTCGATCAGAGATATTTTTTCTTGTGCGGATGTGGGCAAGGGGCTGTGACTTTCTACTTTTACTATTTGAACTGTCAGGTGGAAGCAGCTTCATAGAAGAGGAAACGTTTTACCTGATGGTCACTCCAATGGATTACCCTATTTGACACTGTTCGCTTTCCCAATTGTCAAAATCTGGTAGCAGTCATACCGTCTCACTGTTGAAACACATGGATCAGCCAAAATGATTCCTTCAACTACTTTTCGTCGTTCTGGATTTTTCGATAAACGTGTCACTTTTCAATCACGCCATTTTTTCTGCATCTAGTCACAGCTATCTGGTAATTAGATATCACAATTACCATATTCAGTATTGTGTTTGTAATTTTTCAGAACTTACAAGATTCAAAATTTTTGTTCTCTACTTTGATTTGGACAACCTACACATAGTAGAACTATGCATTTTCCATGACTCTCTTGGAATGAGAGCGCAGTAGGGATAACGATGGGCTATAGACGTAATACATTCAGGTGGGAATCAAGGCTGTTTTTTTTACTTTTGCTGATATGTTTTGTGAAGGATACCGTTTTCAATGCTAAAGAGAATCCACTCGGAAATGAGAGAGGTGGTCCTAGAAGATGAGAGATGAGAGAGGTGCGATATAGGATCTGAAGCTATATTGTAATGTTTGACAGAATAGCCCTCTGATTACACCTCAGCTAGCATTCATATTTCTGGCGATTTCAATGTTTATCATAAAGACTGGTGATTACACAAGAAAATAAATAATGAACTACCATGCCTTCTCCGGTATATAAGACGACCTACACTGTGGATAATCCTGCTCGTATTGGCTTTATAGCTGGGCATTATGCTCACCTTCTCGAGCGCTTCCTTACCTTTTGCTTTGGCCAATATTCTGCTGAAGTGTTACCACACTTGAGAAATAACAAAATTGATACCAAACCGAAGTCGTCCTCGGATGTTCTGTTTCACTGCACAATCTACCTATACTCCAAAGCTAACTTGGGTAGATTCAGGTCATTCATTGCCGAAGCTCTTCTCTCAATACTCTCCCAAAATAAAGCATCTGTAAGTCCGAATAGGTATTCCTGGAAATTTTTATCCCCTACAAAAATTAACAACAAAGACTGAATAACCAGCTTTGATTCACGCCTGAATACGCTGCAGCCATAGTGCACTGTAATCATTACTACGATCTCTATTTGAGGGTTCGATGTAACAAAAGCGTCACTGTTTAAGAAATGCTAAAAATCAGTGTGTAATGAGAGAGAAAGGGAAAGAAACATTTATTCTTCCAATTACATTTCTCTCGTTATAAGCATTGTTATATCCGTAATACGACAACAGCATAACTCAAGGACAGGATGAAACGGAATGTCTGAAAGGAAAATGAAAGACAAGTATGCTTTGTTCTCAGAGAGAGACTTTTATAGGTACAGCGACATATACAAAACCATAGATAGATAGATAGATAGATAGATAGATAGATAGATAGATAGATAGATAGATAGATAGATGTCCCACGTGACGAACTATATATCACATTTATCCAACTGCAAAGGAAATTATAAGGAGGAACCAAAGGAAAAGTTTTTGATTTGAAGATGTTCCTGACCTGGAGAAGACTCCAGGTTTAAATGGACCGGATTTATCTAGGTCCCAAAGAGAAAGGGCATCATGTGCTTATAAGATGGGGAGGCAGATTTAGACTCAGCCTGGGCCAAAGGACCATTCATCAATGTCCCAAATGGTAATGGCATCATGTGCTTGTGAGCTGGGGTGACAGATTTATCCTGAGTTTGGGCCTTTCGTCCAGGTTAGAAGAAAGCAAACTTCTCGTATGGTTGTTATTCACGAACTGAAAAGCGACTCCTGCTTTGGCTCACTGTATTGAGCGACGTTACGAAGCATTCGTCCTGTGACCACGGAACTGATCTTCCACGAAAGGAGGATAAGCACCTTCAAGTGGAAGAGAATACTAGAAAAATTCTAAAAACAGCAGTTTAAGCCCAAGTTGTAAACAAAATACTTATCTCCCGTGAGTTCTTGAAAATTACAAATAAGATTCTTAACAGAGTCAAGCCGCCAGTGCCTTTAATCGTCTATATCTACATCTATATATTGTCAGCATCAGATAAGGCTAGGATCTCTACAGTTAACTGTAGTCTACGTTAGCCTACTTTCTCCCATCACAGAACCCCACGATATCTATCTCGGTGCGGATAGTTTTCAGACTTGTAAAAAGCCTGGACTCTACGAAAGCTACTGGTATTAATTTAAATAAAAATGTATATGTAAGTCACGGTAATCTCCTCAGTTTCAGACATTTGCTGTGTTTTTTAGGATTATCCCCCTAGATAAGCGAAACTATTGCACATTCTTTTTGTTACACACATATGCACAAATGAACCTTATCATATCTTATCTACGTCAAACTTTGCGATATCTATGTCTCAGCACGGAGATTTTACAGATTCCACGAAAGCTACTGGTCAGGATTATATTCCTGTGGTTGTTCTTATGACCCTTAGCTCAGAGCTATTCCCAGTCTTGATAAAATGTTTTAACCGCTGCCTGAAAAAGAAATGTTTCCCAGTTTTATATAAGATCTCAACTGTATGCCTAGTTTACAAAAACGCCGGTGAGAGCTCATCCCTGTTGCAATATTACCCTATCAGCCGCCTTACTGCCATCAGGAAAATTTTGAGACTATCATCTGTAAGAAAGATGATCACCTAAAAGCAACAAAAAATTTGAATTTTGCGCCTCTATCGATAAAATTGCACGAAAATAATTATTCTAGTACAATTATTTGAAAACAATTATTCGAAAAATATTTATTCGAATTTTAAATTGTTTCAATTACAAAATGATAATTATTCCATATCTATCTATATTTCTGAGATGAGGTATTATGTACACTATACTATTCGGACTATTGTCCTCATCTTTGTTGCCATATTTATCACAACGTTTCGGCCGTTGTACGCTCCAGCGTTCTTCAAGTGGTTGGAATGTCGAACTGAACCCTTTATTTCGGTAACTGGGTTAGACTGTTCTAGTTCCACGTTAAGGCGGTGGAGAGCTTGGAGAGGGGAATTAACAGGAGATAACTGATAACTGACACCCGTTAGACATGATACGAGGAACTAGAACAGTTTACCGCAGTGAGCTAAATAAAGGGTACAGTTCGACATTCCAACCACATGAAGAAGCCTGGAGCGTAAAACGGCCGAAACATTGTGATAAATATGGCGACAAAGATGAGGACAATAGACTGAATAATGTAAATAGTGTGCATAATTATTCGAATAAATATATTTGAAATACGTATGCGGTCTTCATTTGAGAAAATCATTGCTGATTTACCAAGAACTAATAACGCCTCTGAAGGATGGCATAAGGCTTTTTGCAGCAAATATCATCCCATTATCCCACAATATGGAAATTCTGAGACGATCTTAAATGAGATTTTTACTTGCAGGAAATTCATATTGCAAAAGTAAGAACAAAAATATCAAGAGCACCAAGAGATACCCCGACGTAAATGTAAAATTTAAAAAATTAATTACATCCTTTAACGAGTATTCTTCAATAGTTGAATTTTTGCGTGCAGTATCATATAAATTTAGGTTATAAAGTGTTTTTTTTTCTTACTAAATTGTTTTATAGTATTTGTATTTCGAATAACTATTAGGTTGGTGCAAAAATAATGACGTAATAATGTCGTTTTTTTACGTTAAAAATACGTCAAAAAACGACATTATTACGTCATTATTTTTGCACCAACCTAATATTATTTGTTTATTTCCTGTTTTAATTTTTAGATTTTTATTACAATAATGAATTTTGCATTTCCAATAATTAACATTAAGTATAATTGTCCTTTCGATTAATTTTCATTCAAATAATTTACAATTTGAATAAATGTTTTTCTATTAATTGTTTTTGAACAATTATTTTTCAACAATGTACGCATAATCCTCATATTTTATTAGCAGCTTATTGTTGAAAAAATATTTGTTATTCTAATTATAGACAGTAAACATTAAATGTATGCAAATCATGAAAGGAATTTATATCTTGTAATGCAACGATGTTGTTCATAATTACAATTCAATGGACTTAACACAAATAATTTCTTGATATATATATATATATAAATTGGGTACTGGAGAACATAAAGCAAAGTGTGATACCATCGTAACTATAATGAATACCGATGACATATTAGACAATAATGAATCACGTGATCAGTCGTTGATCATGTAATCAGCTATGACGCAAATGTTTCTATATATAGAAAGAAGTTCATGGATCGTTAGTTGCTCTCCGTTATACCTCTTAATCATTTTTAGTTTAGAAAAAATAAGATCAAGATGTTCTAGTTCCACGTGCCATGTCTAATAAATGTCAGTTAACAGGTATCTCCTGTTAATTCCCCTCTCCAAGTTCTCCACCGCCTTAACCAGGTATTGAACTCATTCTGTTTGGATCCTGTAACTGGATCTAACTAACGCCTTTATCCACTGTGCCATGTGGCTAGGGGAATTAAGGGGAGATAACTGATAACTGACGTCCATTAGAAATGGCAAGTAGAACTAGTCTGAAATAAAGGGTTCAGTTCGACATTCCAACCACCTGAAGAAGGCTGGAGCGTACAACGGCCGAAACGTTGTGATAAATATGACGACAAAGATGAGGACAATAGTCCGAATAATGTAAATAGTGTACATAATATCTCATAAATAGAGACAGATACTGAAGATTTATCGTTATTTAGTAAATAATGATGGAATAATGGGGTGCGTATAAGGGTTATTGTCAGTGGTAGCACGTTTGCAGCGAAGCAGTTGACCTTGCTTTACTCTGGTGAACTGGGGAGCGGACCTAGACTTGTCCATGGCCTACATCCAACTCTCTTCAAAAAGTCGCATGGACACTGCATCAGCCACACCCCGGTCAACGGCATCGACCTGCCGAATAAAGTTTGTGAGGGTAGTTGGAAGGGTTTCCCGAAACACCTCACCCCAACCCACTTGTACCAAGCGGCCACCGGGAATTCGCCAGTCTGGGCATAGGAGGTGCCACTTAGTGGTCAATGGCGTTAGCAGTGGGCAGAGCGACTTCTGAGAGTGGGGACCGTTTGAACTCAACATAGCTGTTGCAAAAGAGACCGTCAAGACTTTGTATTATGTCAACATGAACCACAATTACAACAAAGTCGGAATGGTGGCCACAGCGGCGCAAAATGCGCTAACTGAATAAATGATGATGATGATGATGATGATGATGATGATGATGATGATGATGATGACGACGACGAAGTAATAAGCAGTGATGTAGTAATTTTTTTCCAACATTGGTTCTTGTTGGGCTGAATACTACAATGCTGTGTGCTAAGAATGACCCAGAAAAAAGCTTCTCATAGGCTGAAAGGAAATATGCTGTCCGTATAAGTGGGGGTCCTTCTGAGAACTTCCTTTATTTAAAAATAAAACTCCAGCCGAATTCATTACATTCACTTACGTGCTAATACCCTCCGGAAAGGTATGAATCTTCTTCTTCGCCCCACAGCTATGGGTAAATAGCAGGACAGACCGGTTTCTATAGCCTTGGATGGCAACTGGTCTACCGCAGAAAGAAATGGCAAACTACTGCTGGGGAAAAATCTGCCTCGTCAGTCATGTATCGAAAGATCGCCTAAGCGTATATCACGCATGGCACATAACTGACTGACTGCTTGTCCAAGACGCAGTCCCACATCTTACCGATTGAGGCTAGAGAACTAATGACAATATAAAGGGTCAATAAATCTAGTTTAGCAAGCATTGTTACATGAATTGGCTATAATATGTTAATTGCGATGTTGTATGTGATCCACGCCACTAAATAACAGAAGTCTGAATCGAATTTAATGTCAATCAGGAACCTTTGATCTAAGACGAGTTGATCTGTGGTGGCGCTAATATGTATTGGGCTCCTCAATATAGAGTTAGCAAAGTAAACCTTGTACTTGCTTTACCTAAAAACGAATGTAAGGAGAAAGTCTCCACGTCAACGTCAATTTAATAAAGTCTGGGCGTGAATAAGCAATTATTTTTTTATGGAAGATTTAGTCCCGTGTTTTTTAACAGGTGTTACTGCCATAACCAGTCATTTATTAACATAGCTGAGGACGGCAGGAAATGTGTATAGTCTCCGGTGAGAATCTCATTACTAGTTCTCAAGACCACCTTAGTCAAATACTCCTCCATGACGAAACTCATTTCAGAATTCTCTTAGGTTACCCAGATTAATATACACTTAAAGAAGGCTGGATAGGAAACGGCCGAAATGTTGTGATAATATTAGTTTGGTGCAAAAATAATGACGGTTTTTGACGTTAAAAATTACGTCAAAAACCGTCATTTTTGCACCAACCTAATAACAAAGATGAAGACAATCATCCACACATGAATAGCGTAAATAGTGATAGCTCATCGTCCCAGAAATTCAGATAGAAATTAAAGGAATTTTCATTGTTTATATTCGGACTACTCTCCTCATCTTTGTTTTTATTGTAATAGTAACTGTGGGTTCAATCCCTGGGCTGGGTAGTAAAGACTCAAACTTGGTTGAAACAGGACTAGCAATAACTGAACATTATTAAAAATAACAAGATGAGATATCCCTAGACATGAACAGCAGAACAAGAACAATCTATCCAGTAGATAAAATATAGGGTTAAGATCAAAATTTCCTGAAAGTTACCAGGATCGAGACACCTGAAGAAGGTTGAAGAGCACAACGGTCGAAATGAGAACAACAAAATCGAGAACATTAGTTTGAATGTAAATAATAATGTGATCTATGCTTACTAATCTTACTAATTCGCCCCAACTTCACTATTGCTTTTTTCTTGTTTTTTTTTTTCACCATATACAAGGCTCAGAAGCCACTCAAGGTAAAAGGTTAAATAGTAAATAGCACAGTTTGTGGGGATATGGGCTGAAGATAACTGTTAACCCTAGAGTTAAACAGAATGTAGTGATCGAGGGAGAATCCTCTTGGGAGTTCGTTCCACAACGCAACGGTCCGTGGAAAGAAGCTGCTTGATTGGGACTTACATCACGCCAACGGGTTGCCTGATTAATTGATTCGTTTTTTTACGGCTTATCTACCCTTTGTAGGTTATTTAAAGTTATCAAACATAGATTGTAAGATTTTTTTTTTTGAGATAATAATAATTTAGTGATACAAATTTTACTAATAGCTGGTGGGGTAAGATGTGGATTCATAGTACGTAAGTGAATATAACGACCCCAACTGGAATTAGAACTCGGCTCTCTTTTTTTTTCCTGCACCATTATCCATTATACCACCTGCACATCCAAGTTTACAGCACCTTGTATTCCCAAGCGGTCACCTATCTAGGTACTAAACAACTTCGACGTTACTTACTGTCGGTGATCCTAAACAGTAACCGGTGTTTCATCGTGATATGGCCGTAATCTTACTAATGGTATACAAAAGGAATGAGAGTGGTTCGCCAGAATGTGTGTAGCATGGTGGGTCTTAGCCAGTAAGGTTAGAATTGATGGAACGTTTCGTCTGTAGAAAAAGGGTTGTAGGGGGGGGGATAATTCATCAACCAGAAGATATTTTTGAACTCTATCAAGACTGGAAAGTATGAAGTTACTGCCCCTATATGGCAGCAGTAGTCTATTTTCCGCCTGACCTTGTACTTGTAATGCTAGAGGGTAGGGAGTAACCTACTGTCGTTATGGTTAATGAGATATTCTTGCTGAAGAATGGTCATGCCAGGCGCCTAATACTTGCTGTTTATCTTCGTATGGCTCAGATATATGTTTGAAGCGACTAGTTAGAATCGAACACCTTACCGTAGTAATTGCCTGTAAGACTAACTAACACAAATGTGGCGCCCATCTTAACTCTGACGTCATCAGATAACTATCGTTTCCGAATCGTTATTGTCGAAATACAAATCAAATTGCGTGGATAATTAGTTTTCATATGCTTCCTTCCGGGAAGACAGATTAGAAATTTACACGGAGAAAAGCAAAAATTGATGTAAATGACTGAAATCGAGTGAAAACACATTTCGCTGATGCGTCAATTCTGACAAGTCAACCTAATATGAAAAAGAAGTATTCATTGCTTAAGAAGAGAGAAAGGAAACCTAAGGAAAATAAACAGGAAAGAGGATGTCGCCGAAAGCAAAGAATGTAACAAGTGCCGAAGACAAATTGGAACACAAGAATAGTAGAATGAAACACTAATGGATTATATAAAATTGATGAGTGGATGTCGTAACACTCATCGGCGAACAAAGTGAAATCGAAGAACCAAATCCCAATTCTTACCTCATCCATGCCTTCATCTTCTCACAAATTCCTTCGAGATATATATATATATATATATATATATATATATATATATATATATATATGCAATAAGAACGAATCAGTATAAATTCAAACGTCCATAATACTAATTTAAAAAAGGGCTCAATACAAAAGTAGAAAATTGTTATAGCCTTCATTTTAACATCGCCTGATGAGATGCTATGGTGCATCGAAACATTAATGCATTTTTGTAGCGGAAATATGAATGTTCGAATGTAATAACCTATAATAACGATATATATACATATATAAACTCGTGAATAGTTTTGAAAATCTGCTTTCGGTGCCCAGACTTGAGAGTCACATATGTGAAATATTCATTACCAGGCCCAACCATGATGACAAAATGATCTTGTACCATCATCTTCAAACTCCATTTATTGGTTTGCTCATTCTTCAACATCACACGAATGGCTGTCTTCTTACCATCAAAATACAGCGACGTCATATATTCAAAACTAGCCATCCGAAATTCTTGCCACTTCAATCGGTATTTTTGCCTCGCATCTCGTAACTTATGTGGTCCAATAACTTGACTCTTATCATTCTTTGGGATAATGCCATAGTCAGTTAAGGTAGCAGTAGTAATGGCAGCGTGTGGTGTATTGTCCTGTTCTGAGAACTGGTGTCTGTCAGAGCTTTTGGATAGGGGTGGGGACAAAATCAGCATCAGTATTGACAGAAGGGATATCCCTTGAATCATCGGAATTATCATCAACATAAGGAATATATCCTACTCAGATCTCGATGTCTTTGATCAAGCTATCTGTCCGCATCATGCTTCTCTCTTAGCGTCATTCTGTCCCACATCATCGTCACTTTCATGTCAATCCCTGTAATTTTCATCTTGCTATCAATTCACTGATCAAGAAGTAACTACCTCAAGCTTGGGAAATTTTATATCACGATTACCGCCAGGTGATATCCGTCACACGTCTTAACTTTGCACTTCAAATCCTGACAGGAAACAGGGGAACAGTAATAGCTACAGATAACAATATATTTACCCACATTCTTCTTCTCATTAATTTCGATTCTTCTGTCGTATAATTTTCTCAACCTTCCCTAAATAGTCTTCTGGCTAAAAATAGGAACAGTCTATCTCCAATTGCTTTTTCCAATATTTCTGAACAATCCTAGGCGGCCATCTTGAAAATCATTGAGACATCTGCAAATTTTCTTTCATCACGTTTATATCGCAAGCAATTCTTTTTACATTTCGCCTTTCGAGAGAAGTTTGTCTCCTGGAAGAACACTTGCAGGGCCAAAAAATGCCCGATCTGTGGTTGTCCTCGTTAGTACAGTATCCATCTCAATAGGAAATTGATCAGTTAACATGATAAGAAAAGAGAAAGCGTTAATGAATGAACAAAATTGAATATAAACATTGTACATTTATACAATGTACATTACACTTCACAACACATCATAAGTAATTTTTTCAATTTCAGTTGCAAATGCTGCAGACTAAACCTCAACCTATCAGCTTCAAATTTGGCATGGAGACTTAAGAAACAATCCAAATAGAGTGCAACTTCGAGGAAAATTTCAATTCTTTCTAATATATATATACAGTGTAACCCGGATATAAGAGAGTTGTCGGAACCGGAGAAGAAGTATCTTATATCCGGGTTTCTCTTATATCCGGTGTTTGGTCTATTTTGTTTAGGTAAGTATGGCTCTAATTTGAGACCAGAGAAAATCTCTCTTATATCCGGGTCTTTTATATCCGGGTTACACTGTATATATATATATATATATATATATAAGAGAGAAAGACATTATTATTATTATTATTATTATTATTATTATTATTATTATTATTATTATTACTAGTTTTAACCCGTGAAGATCTCACGTTTTCCTATTTTCAATTTTTGATGAATCTTATTTCTTTAGTTAATGATTGAATGAGTTAATGGCGAATTCTACGACAATGAAATATCCGTAGAAATTCCCCAATCGCATCGTTAAATATTTGAACTTAATAACTTTAACAAGGTATTGCAATAAAAATCATTAATATGACTGCTGGGCGTTATTTTAAGACAACTTTTTCTATTTCAATGAAACAGACATTAAACACTTCTATCTTCTCTTCCTCCTTTAATTTTCTCACTGAAACCAATTAGCGTTTAGGATACGTCTTTTGTCTTCTAATGCGATCAAAATACAATAGTCTATTATTTATGAGGTAATAGAAGGAGACGTTAAACATTTCTTTCTTTCTTTCTCTGAGAGCAAGTAGCGTCTATGATATGCCTGTTGTCTTTCCACACGATCAAAACGGAATAGACCATTATTTATTAGATATTGGCAGTACGTAACGGTCGTGCAAACTAAGGAACTAACGAAGGGTCGCACAAGCACAATTACTATATGATTATTATTCACAGCATATTATGTTCGTAAGAAAACATTATTTTCAGGTTACTATTCGTGACTATAAAACGATCATTTTTTTTCTTTTCACCGACAGAATGTATCCGATACTTTTCAAATTATACCTGCTGTTCTAAGCAGACAAGTTTGTTTTTTTTTTTGTTTTTTTTTTTGTTTTTTTTTTTTTTTTGCAATGGCTCTATTTCCAAATCACAATCCAATAAGTGAAAAATGTTTCCCATGTTTTTTGTAGGACACCCCAGTGCTTCAAGCATAACGGATACTTTAATTACTTCTTTTTGCTAGACTTTCTCAAATATTCAGGATTTCCTATTTTAAATCTTTTTTACTTACCGAGCTTCTTGCATTTACTTTCAATTCTCATATCAAATGGAATTCTATCAGAAAGCAAATCTTTTTTGTTTTGTTTTATTTGTCCAACAGAATTTAATCTCGTTATCACTGTGTCTGTAATGGAAAATCCCACTGGATTTTCATTTTGCTATTCTTTAGTTCCTTTGTTATTAATATCATCATCATGATTATATTTTGATTTCTGCTATGGTCACACTACCTACCAAGTCTTTGGGAAGACCTAGTGATGAGTTGTTATGGCTACATTTTATGATTTTTTTTTCTAACTCCTATAACATCACTAGCGTTACATGGATAAAGTTCTTCTTAGTGTTTTGGGTTCGACTTATCAAGACAATGTTTGTATTCCTCTTAAGCTGGTATTTCCAAGGATTCTTTCAATGTGTTGTTGTGTTTCTTTTTTTATCATTCCAAGCGCACCTACTATGACGGGTACCATTACTGTTTACATTTTCTGCATTTTTTTCTATTTCGATTTCCAGGTCTTTATACTACAATAGTGTGTCAAATTCCGTCGTTGCTATGTTACAATCCGCTGGATTATTATTATTATTATTATTATTATTATTATTATTATTATTATTATTACGATTTCTACAGAGGGTGGCATTTGTACTGATTCCCATTTAATATACTTCGGTCAATGTACCAAACATGACTTGATTGCAGGACATTTTATTACAATCGATTGTAATTAAGACAAGCAACGTTTGTACAAAGACTGATCATTTTTTGCAGATTTATATATATTTATACTTGATTTTTTTTTTAAATATACCTTGATGACAGACATTCTGTTGAAATATATTTGATCATTGTCAAACACTGTGTTTTTCTTTTCGTTTTCTTTTCTTAAATCGAGACCTTCTCTTAACTATTATTATTATTATCATTTTTATTTTCTTTGCTTTCTGGCGTTTACACATTTCTTTCCGGGTCCCACCCAGGGACCTAAGGTTAGAAATGTCATCATGACACTTTTCACTGACAAAAAAAAAAAATAAAAAATAAAAATAAAATAAAATAATTACATAGATAAAGCCCTTCGTAAAGTGTGGGCTGTACTTGTCAGAACAATTTTTTGTATCTCCTTGAGGCATGGGCTTCCAGGAATCCCTGCAATTAGTCTACTGCAATCTTTTCCAACCAGTCCTAGGGCTCCAACTACAACAGGGATTGTTGATGTTCCCATATGCCACATTTTCGAGATCTCTATTTCAAGGTCCTTGTATTTTGACAGTTTTTTGAATATCTTCAAAGATACATTGCAGTCAGCAGGGACTGCCATATCAATAAGGAGGCACCGTTTTTGTTTGTGGTCTTTAATAACAATATCTGGGCGGTTGGCCTTGATTGTTCTGTCAGTGTGAATTGTGTAGTCCCATAGAATTGTAACAGGTCCTATCTCCGTAACTGGGCCTGGGTGGTGTTGGTACCAGTTTCTTTCAGTTTCCTTCCCGTAGAAGTTGCAGATTTTCCAGTGCAGATATTGGCCCACTCTGTCATGTCGGGTTTTATATTCAGTGGGTGCCAACATCGTGCAACCTGATACAAGATGATCAATCGTTTCTGGATATTTATCACAGAATCTGCATTTTGGGCTGACACAATATTTTAGTATATGTGCTTGATAATTCCTAGTTAGCAAGCATTGGTCCTGCGCAGCAAGGATAAAACCTTCAGTTTCCGCTTTCAACCCTGCACTGCGTAGCCACTGATGGGTACGGGTTTTGTCTACATCAGCTTGTTTGATACGGGCAGAGTATTGGCCATGAAGCGGTTTATCTTGCCATCGCTTCTGTATCTGGTCGGTTGCATTCGTCTTTGCTGTCTTTTTCAGGTATTTTGCAGTTTCAGCCGGTGTATTGTGCTGTAGTTGCATCTCTACGCCCATTTGAAGCTCCAGTTTGAATTTGTTGGCTTCTTTCATTACGGAGTAAAGACGCTTACTACTTTCATGTTCCTTGACGCATACCATCATCCAGTCTTCTGTAGTTTCCAAGTATTTTTGGAGGCCAATTGTTGTAGTTTTGTAGGACAGTTCTAGTTGAACTAATCCTCTGCCTCCTTCGGATCTGGGCACATACAGACGATCAACATCAGCTTTGGGATGATGCATGCGATAGCAAGTGAGAAGCTTCCTCGTTTTGGCGTCCATTCGCTTAATTTCAGCTATGGTCCAGTTAAGGACATTAAAGCTGTAATGCACCACTGGGACAGCCAGTGAGTTTATAGCTGATATTCTATTTTTTGAGTTTAGTTCAGTATTTAGTATCAGACGTACACGCCTGTAGTACTCTTTTCTTATTTTTTCTTTCATTTGGGGGTGTTGTATGCCATCTCCTTCGCTAATTCCTAGGTACTTATAAGCTTCTTCATGCTCCAATTCCCTAATCTTTGTGACAAAATCTAAATCTATTGAGGGTGTTTCTGTAATTCTACCTTTCTTGAATGTTACTTTTGCACATTTATCTAATCCGAAGTCCATACCTATGTCGTCACTAAAGTATTTTACAATATTGAGGAGGCCTTTCAACTCATTGTCGTCTTTGGCAAAGAGTTTGAGATCATCCATGTATAGTAGGTGATTGAAAATTTTCTTATTTATTTTGAAACCATAGCTACTGTTGTTCAGTTCATGTGTAAGAGGGGTTAAGGATAAACAAAACAGAAGGGGTGACAGAGAGTCTCCTTGAAAAATTCCACGTCGGATATTCAGACGGTTGGATATGGCAGTGCCCCCGGTGTGCCTAAGGTATAGTTTTGTGTTCCACATCCCCATGCTGTGCTTAAGAAAGTTTAATACCACAGGGGAGACTTTGTACATTTCCAAAGCCTTAAGGATCCAAGAATGTGGAACACTATCAAAGGCTTTACGATAATCAATCCACGCTGCACTGAGATTTCTGCGTCGTCTCCTGCAATTTTCCAGGATCATTTTATTTATCAGAAGTTGATCTTTGCAGCCATATGAACCTCTACTGCATCCCTTCTGTTCCAGCGGGAGAATGCTGTTTGATTCGAAGAAGGAGTAAGTACGGTTCGTCAGTACAGACGTGATCAACTTATACGTTGTGGAAAGACATGTTATCGGTCTATAATTTTTCGGGTCGTCTGTTTCAGTTGTTTTTGGTATGAGGTATGTAATACCTTCAGTAACCCATTCCGGGATTTTATTGGGATTATTTACAAGCGTTGATAATGTTTTTGCAAGTATGCCATGGGTAGATGAGAGATGATACAGCCAGAAATTGGGCAACTTGTCATTTCCTGAGATGATACAGCCAGAAATTATTATTATTATTATTATTATTATTATTATTATTATTATTATTATTATTATTATTTCTTTTGTTTTCTAATGTGTACTCATTTCTTTCCAGATCCCGCTAAGAGACCTATGGTTAGAAATGGCATCATGATATATTCCATTAAAAAAAAAAAGTATTTTACATAAACAAAGCCCTTCGTAAGGTGTGGGCTGTACTCGTGAGTACAATTTTTTTGTATTTTTTAAGGCATGGGCTTCCAGGTATCCCTTCAGTTAGTGTACGGGTATCTTTTTCCAAATAATCCGAGGGCTCCAACTACAACAAGGATTGTTGATGTTCCCATGTGCTACATTTTTCAGATTTCGATTTCAAGGTCCTTGTATTTTGATATTATTATTATTATTATTATTATTATTATTATTATTATTATTATTATTATTATTGCATAATTAACCTGGTTTCTGATATCAGGTGAATGTTAATCTGATTATTATTATTATTATTATTTTCTTGATCATCCTAAGTATCGTTGAACCTTCATTGACAACACTCAACACAAATCCCCAGCACCTTCCTCAGTATCGGATCTCAACAAATCTGTAGGCCCAATAGCCTTAAGAATTGCCTGAATTTCTCCTTCATCTTATCTCGATTCCCATGTTCTTAGCATTATGGCATTTTCACTGTGTATTTTTGTAAAAAAAAATAAATAAATAAACAAATAAAAATAAACAACACGCTATCGCACAGATTTTACATAGATAAAGTCCTTCTTAATGTATGCGCTATTCTTGTGAGTCACGGTGGAGTAATGGATTTCAGCTCGAATTGAGGATTCGGAGAGCCGAGTTCGAATTCCAGTCGAGTTCAATATATTCACTTACGTGAAAAAGGTACAAATCCATCTCTTCTAAAGCTATGGACAGACTGGGTGGTAACCGGTCTGGGAGAAGGAAAACCATCCTGGAAATGATTTGCTCCGTCAGACTTCTACTGCGGATTCCAATCAATCCGAAGATTTCAACTACAACTGGAATTATTGAGGTCCTCATATGCCACATTTACACTTCAAGATCCTTATATTTTGATAGCTTTTTGAAAGTCTTCAAAGATACATTACAGTCTGCAGGAACTGACATATGAATAAGAAAGCACATTCTGTTTTTGTCTTCTGAACAATTAGCTTTGATTGTTCTGTCTACGTGCATTGTAATGTATCGAGTCTGGGTGATGTTCATACCAATTTCTGGCAGTTTCCTTCCCATAAAATATTCAAATTTTTCAATGCAGATATTAGCCCCCTATCTCATGCCGTGCTTTATATTCAGTGAGGGCTAAATACTGTGCAACTTGATACAAGATGGCCAATAATATATGGATATTTATCACAGAATCTGCATTTCAGGTTAACACTTTTCAGTATAGATGCTTAGTAATTTCTAGTTAGCAAGCATGTGGTTCTGTGCATAAAGAATAAAACTTTCGACTTCAGCTTTTACCCTTGTACTACGTAAACACTAGTAGATACGGGGTTTGTCTACTTCAGCTTGTTTGGCACGGGTAGAGTATTGAAAAATGAAGAGGCTTATCTTGCCATCGTTTCTGCATTTGGTCCATTCCTTTTGTTTTTCTTTTTTAGGCTCTTTGTCGTTGCAGTTGGTGCATTAAGGTTTAGTTGCACTTCTTTCACCAACTTGAAATTCCCTTTTGAATTTGTTGGCTTCCTTTATTATTAGATACAATTTCTCTTTTCTTTCATGTTTTTGACACGAATCATCATCCAGTTGACTGTAGCTTCTAGATATCTTAGAAGACCGTTTCTTATAGTTTTGTAAAACAGTTCTAGTTGAACTAATCCTCTACCTCCTTCAGATCTGGACACATACAGACGAAAAATGTCGACCATACAATGGTGCATGTGATGGCAAGTAAGAAGTTTTCTCGTTTTGACATCCATTCACTTAATGTCAACTATGGTCTTGTTAAGGATGTTGAAACTTTATTGCACCAAAGGGACAACCAAAGTTTTATGGTTGATATTCTGTTTTGTGAATTCAACTCGGTATTTAACACCAGATACACACGCCTGTAGTATTCTTCCCTTACTTTCTCCTTCATTCAGATATGTTGTATTCTATCTCCTTCGCTGACTCCTAGGTATTTATAAGCTTCTTATTCTAGCTCCCTAACCTCTCTGACAAAATCTAGATCTATTGAGTGTTTTTCTGCAATTCTCTTTTTCCTCAACGGCACAATTATCTAATCCAAAATCCATACCGATGTCATCACTGAAACCTTTTACAATATAAAGAAGAGCTTTCATGTCATTGTCGTCTTTGGCAAAAAGATCACGGTCATCTAT
The DNA here is from genome assembly GCA_963932145.1 of Acanthosepion lycidas. Classification (NCBI taxonomy): domain Eukaryota; kingdom Metazoa; phylum Mollusca; class Cephalopoda; order Sepiida; family Sepiidae; genus Acanthosepion; species Acanthosepion lycidas. The sequence goes on from OZ010576.1 coordinate 25,913,079, forward strand.
ACAGAATAAGTGATTAAATTCTTTTTTTTTTACATTATATCCATAGTGATTACTGTTTATTTCCTGTGAAAGGGGGATTAAGAATATGCAGAATAAAATATGTGACAGGGATAAGGATACAAGAGTGTTGCATTTCCAGAATCATTATATTCATCAATATTTTATCTTTGCAAACATAAGAACCTCTTCGGCATCCCTTCTGTTCCAGGATAATAAAGTTGTTTTCATCGAAAAATGACTAAGTACAGTTCACCATAACAGACGTGATTAATTAATGTGGTAGACAGACTGGCCTATAATTTTTTGGATCACCCGGTTTTGGTGGGTGATATGTAATACCTTCAGTGATCCATTCTGGAATTTTATCAGGATTATTAATTAGCATTTATAAAGTTTGCGGAAGGGTTTTATGTGTCGATGACAGATGATAGAGCCAAAAGTTGGACACCTTTACAGTTTATTGATATTTCATTTTCGGGGAATTTGTTAGAGTTTTTCTAAAATTCTTGGTAATATTTTAAAATGCTTCTAAAGGTTTAGGCTTCATTATTTATCGTTCTCGTTTCATACATTCTGCATTGGATTTATATTCTTTTGGCTTGTTCCAAATATTCTCCTAAATTGTTTGCCCTTTTTCAATAGTTGGTGGTTTTCAACTTCTAGAACTTCTTTTCTGATTTCCATGTAAAATTTCTTGAGGTTCGTTTAAAATATCTTATTTTGTCGATAGAATCTACAACACTTTTCATATCTCATCCTGTTCCCTGTTCCTTTAATTGTGTTTTCTCTCTAAGTATTTCATTGATTGGTGGAATTTCATTTGCCACATTAATTTTATATTAAAGCTTGATCTTCTTGCTTTCCCGTGTTGAACCATTTCTTGAAATCTCATCTCGTATCGATAAATCACATTTTTTTGTTGTTGTTGCTATCATTATTATTATTATTATTATTATTATTATTATTATTATTATTATTATTATCCTTTGTTTTCTGTTATACACGCATTTCCTTCCGGGTTCCAATCTAAGGTAAAACATGGCATCGTTACATTTTACACTGAGGATTTTGTAATAAAATTAATAAAACAACCTTGGAACACAGATATTTAACATAGATAAAGCCCTTTGTGAGGTGCGAGCCGTACTTGTGAGAACAATTTTTTGTATTTCTTTAAGGCATGGTCTACTAGGGATCCCTTCAATGAGTCTGTCAAAACTTTTTCCAATCAAACCAAGTTTCCAAACTCAGCTGGAATTATTGGCCTCATATGCCACATTTTTTTAGATTTGCACTTCAAAATCCCTTTTCGCTCATTTTTGGTAGGAGATTTCATTATTACTATTATTATTATTATTATTATTATTATTGAATGGTTGAGCTGCACCTCAACAAAGTGACGCTTGCTTAAAAATATACTATGATAAATATATCTATTATGACAACCAGTTTGATAAGAAATTGCTACGAACATCACGAATGTTGGACAACAGTTGAGCGGTTTAGACGTTGTTTTGCAAACTGGTTTAATTTTATATTTCTTAACCGGTGTAGGCCAGGAATAAAAGTTACTGTCGGTCAGCAGGTGGCGAAGACTACAACACAGGGTGACCTCCGGAAGTGCTTGCACATACACCTAATCAAGCACGACATAAGACAGCAAGAATACAGATATTATGCGACTGTTGACTATAGCAGTTTCTCTCAGCGTGTGTAAGCTTCTCTAAGAGTTCCAGCTCCTTACTCCCAGTCGTGATGCAGCAACCAAAAAATTGCCACCCCGGTACCCTCGGCATGAAAAATCATAGCTTCGAGCAAGTCATATCGCCAAAAAGTCATGACAGATATTCTGTCAACTGTAGAATTTCTATGGCCAAAGCTAGTTGTTGTTCTTATTATTATTGTTTGTGTGTTATGTATCCTGCTTTGTATACTGTAGAGCCGGGTCCAAACTTTGCTCCTTAGGCCCTATAGGAGGATTGTCATATAATTAATAGCACTTTTCTTATTATATGGGACGTTGCTAGTAGGGCGATCTTCTGGGCAACTTGTATGTTGATGTTACCTAGGACACTGTTAGTAAAATTGTCCATTCCTTTTCTCACGAGGCCCAGTGCTCCGATTACTATCGGTGCAGTCTCAGTCTTCATTTCCCACATCCTGTTAATCTCGATCTCCATGTATATGGAAAATGTCTCGATAATTTTTATGGAGGTGTTTCTCCACAGATGGCACTGCTATGTCAATAAGCATACACTACTTGAATTTCTTGTCTTTTATGATAATATCAGTTCTATTGGATTTAATATTTTCTAATCTTGCCTTTCGTTGCTCACAAATCTTCTACGTTTAATTATTTATCTATCGACGGAGGCTGGTTTCACTATAGATCTTTCGTAAAGAATTTATGCTTTGCTTTTCAGTAAGGCATTCTTTTCTTTTTATGTTGCTACACAGTATTTTTATTCTCATTTGTTTTTATTTAATTTTAGACAACGAAATTTTTCTACGAATCTAAACTAAAATAAAATAGCTCTTGTCATTAAATGTTCAGAAGAAGATATAAAACAAAAACATCATCGAATTCAAATACTTATCCCCTGAAAATCGGATTTTCATTAACTTCTTCATTTTTTATATTAAAATATATTATTATTATTATTATTATTATTATTTGTGTATGTTATGTTTCCTCCTTTGTATCCCATAGAGCCGAGTCCAAACTATGGTCTTTAGGGCCTATAGGAGAATTGTCATTTATATGATAGCACTTTTTCCTAGTAGAGCGATTGTCTGGGCAACTTGTATGTTGATGCTACCTGGGACACTGTTAGTAAAATTGTTCATTACTTTTCTCACGAGGTACGGAGCTCTGATTCCTACTGGTACATTATTATTATTATTATTATTATTATTATTAGGTTGGTGCAAAAATAATGACGTAATAATGACGTAATAATGTCGTTTTTGACGTTAAAAAATACGTCAAAAAACGACATTATTACGTCATTATTTTTGCACCAACCTAATATTATTATTATTATTATTATTATTATTATTTAATAATGTGTCCGTTACTTTCAAGTTTATTTTCAAAATCATTTCATTTTATTTTCTTATGTCACATCTGTATGTCATTGGTCCCGCCAAGATCCCTTGAACAATTGGTTGCATTTAAGTTTTGTTCTTGTTTGGGGGCTTTCGACAAATCAGCAGTTGTAAATATATTCTTTTAATTATGATATTATTCCAATATCAGTTGATGCTGAAGGCTTTTCTCGCAATTCTGTTGAAAGAAAAATCAGTATCGTATCAAGAGAAGGTCTGGCAGCTTTCTGCCATTGCAACCAACGGGATAATACTCGTATAACGCTTGTTCCATCACCTTTCATCTTTCCAGTTTTGATTAGAAGCGAAGAGCGAGATAGATAGATAGATAGATAGATAGATAGATAGATAGATAGATAGATAGATAGATATGATTTGGTCTTGTTCATTTTCACATAGGTTTCTTTTTATGCTTCACTAGAAAGTTTAGTTGTTCACTATTTATCTGATTTACGAAAATTAACTTTATGTCCCTCGCTTTAAAGAAATAAATATATTATTACAGGTTTCCTCGATATCCGAAATGGCGCAAAACAAAAACATTTCAAGGATTTAGCGATAATCGGTTAGTGTACTCAGATAACCTTCTATATTTATCTGGCTTAAGGCTATCAGCTGTGGCAGATATGGAAGACTTAAAATAAAACAATATCATTAGATTCACGCTTTTTTTATAACAGTTATTTGTAAGCACTGAATATGTCCTGCAAATCTGCGGTAAATTTAGGTTCCATTAAATAATGTTATACTTTTCTGCAGGTATAGAACATCTGCTACAAGGTCAATTTGGATCTAGGAACGATCAAATTAATGGATGGTGTTGCTTCTCTCGACTTTAGGATAGCTGGAGAAAATGTTTTAATTTGTGTTGTGCTGTTCTCCCTCTAAATAGTCTATGGTAGACTCTTCCGCCTACTATTAGTTCAGTAGAAGAGAAGGTTCGAGGAACAGTGAACAGTGAATAGATTGAGTGTGAGTTCATTAGATACACTCTCACTAGTCGTGTAATACTCTTCTGGTGTACTTACTGTTTAATATACGATACATCTGCAAACCTGTTTTTTTGTTATTACTTAACCATTTACTTGATCACAACAATTTCAAACTCGATTTATGTTTCATCTCCTTTTTAATAATAAAGAAAATGTTTCATCTATTTCTTTTGATTTCATCTCAGAAATTCTTATTTTTCTTACTAAGCCTAGAACAACACAATTTCAAACGGAAAGAAGTGCGAGTTGGAAGTCGTTGAAGTGGAGACGGCCTGCTTCCCTTTGAAATCCAACATCCGAAATCTTTGTTTTCATCTCATCTTGAACACGTCACCACCTCAGCCAAGAATAACGTATTTATTGATATTTACTAAGCGTTGCTTTGCATAGCATATGCCAAAATGAAGAGAAAGGCGGACAGACAAAATTGATTGTATTCATCTATCAACTGGATACGGCCGACCTTGTTTGAAATTCGAAATTCATTTTTAGATAGCTTCTAAGAAGGTATCATATTATGATTCTCATTGTTCTTCCCTTACTTGGTAAGAAAACGCGTGCATTACGCCCTTCCATTACCTCAGATAAATAATGAACCATTCCGTTTTTCTTGCAAAAAAAAACAGAAGAAAAAGATATCTTAGACGTGAGGTTTCGTGAGGAAAGAAAAGCAATGATAGAACTGACAAACTTGGATCTAGTGTAGAAACAAGAAACCAAAGAAGACAGTTTTATTCTAATAATTCTTGTCTGAAGTAATTCTACTATGCGTTTTCTAATGTTTAGAAATATCGTTTAATTACTTCTGTGACAAGCTCAAATCGGGTAAAAACATCGTATTGCACCAAAATCCTAAATTTGATGAGTGATTGCCTGCTTAGAAAACTCAATATTCGGAAATCCGGTTTTTTATCCGAGTTTAAATACCGACTACAACCACCACTTAGAAATGCACAACTATCTTAGCCATTAAGCAAGCAAAGAAATTCTTGCTAATTCTGTCTTGCTTCTAGATTGTCTCAAGAATATCTCGAGCCACCATTCTTTAGTTCTTTCCGGATGTTTTGGTTAGGCGATGATTTTTTTTTCTTATGATCCCTTCGCATCATCACGATGAATTTAGGTTTTAATTTGATCTTTAATAAACAGGCTTTCCTTTTTAAGTGCTCAATTTAAACTAACTCCTAAAATTTTCTTCTTCTTAACGAATCGATAAAAATTCATAAGTGGCTAATTTAACGACTGTGTTCATTTCCAACGAAAGACATATATTCTACGAAAAATCCATCTTGCACATTTATAAATCTACCATTCATCTGTGTATTAAATACTACTCGGCCTATCTGATCCGGTGAACCTGATACAAATATCAAGATTCATGACAAAATTCTAAAAAGGGTTTGTAATGTAATCGACCATGACCTGGCATTTCCTCTTTTCTACAAATATTTTCATAGTAATTCTTTTTCCTTAGTACCTTGCTTGCATGTTACATGGTTAGCAACTTGGTTTCGCCGTTTGACTGTTGAACTACCAAGATACAACCGTCAGTTCTATTCTAATAGTTTGTTTTCTCACACTTCTCGCCTGTGGAACTCTTCTGGTTTCTTGCGTCCATGCCACCTACAATCTTCAAAAATTTAAATGAAACATCAATCGCAATATTCTGTCTTCCGGATAACTGTTCTTTTATTGTTCTTTCTTCTAACTAAAGTCTTCTCGTTTTCTTTTCATTCCCAGTATCCCCTTGTGTCTTAGTGCCATTATCGCCTTGCTTAAGGTGAAACGATTAAAAAAAACGCACACTGGCTCTGAAAAATTACGAATCTGTCTGAGCGGACGCCTGCAAATTTGATTAGCTAGCTACCGGAGTAAATTCCATATACTTCCGAGACTGAAAGATGCCTGGTATAAAATATACATAATAATTTATTTTTGCTTCACATCATTTTTTCTTCAAATTTTAAGGATACAATTTACAAATCACATCTTTTTAAGTTGTTTCGTATATTATAACAATATTCAGTTTATTTGATGTTGAACAGGAAAATGAATAACTCATTTTATGTCGGTGTGTTTGAAACCAAAAAGTGCTTGAACAAATATAAAGTCTATTTTATTTCATAAAACATGACACTCAACCTTATACGATGATGTGCTGAAAGGTTCATGGGCTGACTATGAAGGAACGAAGCTAGAGCTGTGAAATATTGCATGCATTAGTTTAAACTCTGCTTATTAGTAACTGTATCGTTTCTTTTTGGGTAAAGTGACATCTGACTGTTCAAAAAGGCTGACTATGAAGGAATGCTGTTAGAGCTGTGAAATTTTGCATGCATTAATTTCAACTCTTATTAATAACTGCATTGTTTCTCTATTTACATTATTCGGACTATTGTCCTCATCTTTGTTGCCATATTTATCACAACGTTTCGGCCGTTATACGCTCCGGCCTTCTTCAAGTGGTTGGAATGTCGAACTGAATCCTTTATTTCGCTCGCTGGGATAGACTGTTTTCTTACACAGAACCGATCTTAGGATAAAAAACCAGACGGGTAGAGGATGTGTATACGTAGATATGTGTTTGAGAGAAAACATTATTCCGCGAACAAAATAGATGAACGGTCTCTGTGTTGACACCGCGACTTGCGAAAGAAATTCGCTACACAATCCAACATTGAATACAGCGACCAATTGCATACGTATACACGCAACGACACATGGATGCGTATATACGCACAGCACTGTTCACATATATGTTTGTATTAGCTGCAATGTGTGAACATGCGTGTATGTGTGAACATGCGTGTATGTATCTCTGCATACGTATGAGTGGTGTTTTCTTCCACTCTCATAAAGCAATGATATACGCAACCATATATAAATCCAAAATTTAAAAATTAATCAGTTTGTCTGACAATCGCAAATAGCGTGAAACACAGTGTCACAAACTCACCTCAATCCAACATATTGTTGTATTCTCTCACTAAGTATTATTTTATTCGGCTTGTTATTTTTTCAATTCTAAGTTTTACAGATTATCTCCTCATATATATATATATATATATATATATATATATATATATATATATGAACTATTTGCTTATCTGCCTTGCACTTTGGAAAAGTTTATGGCTACGGTCAAATCACGCTGGAAACCTGTTTTCGTTTGCTCACCGTAGTTAAGCAGCGTCGATCCCTGTTAGTATTTAGAGGGAAAATCTCTTGTGAACACCGGGTAATGTACGCAACCTCCTACAATTTGAAATATGTTTCGACTTTAAATAATCCACAAAGGCTTGACAAGCCGTAAATAAAACAAATCAAACAATTGGAAAAATTTACATCAGAGATTCTGGATTTTATCTCGGTTTGAACCCTGACCGCCAGCACTGAGGGGAATCAAGCAACTATCACAAACCTGGAGGAATTTAAATATTTAGTTTTTAAATCTAAACAGGGAAAATGAAGATAGGAAGATTGTATATTGCCAGAATGCCTCAATTTTGGAATAAAAACGCAAAAAGAAATTATTCAAAATTCTTAGGTTCTTTACCGCCACCCGTTCAGACTTTTACAGCTAAGAAGACATGTCACGGAGTCGATTCATATTCATTTCTTCCATGTTCCATATATAATGAGAAAATTCCACAATTCAATTTTTTCCAAGATCTGCGACATTGTAGAACAGTCTCCCACGCTCGTACTTCCCTAGACTCTTTTTAGTCTTAACCTCATCAAGTCATGGGTTAATCATTATCAATTCTACTTATCTTCTTATTCTTCACTTCCTGCTTATCTCCTCTTTCGTTCATATCACCCACATTTCCTTGATCATAACCATTTTACCATTGTGCCTTTTCTATAAAGACTTTCATGATAATTGCTCGGATGTGCTATTCGCTATGGTACCTATATAACGCCTTTTGCCACCGCTTACATCCGGTGATGTAAACACGATTTATTGATCCTGTCCTCGGGGTCTTAGAACGAGTTTTTAACCACGGGGCTACCTTTGTGCTGGTGATTGCTGACGTTGGTCCAAGCTGGTTGTTAATCTCTGGCCGCTTTGATCCACACTAACTCTGCCCACGCTGAGTTCTTGATCTCAGAGCAATGGAAAATCGAAGGTCGTATTCTCGTAGTGCTGGTCCAATCCGTGGCATTTATTATGTTAAGGAAAAAATATCTTCACGATGAAAAATAAAACGAGAGATTCGTCGGCTTAATCTCCAGTTGGTTTATATAACACGCTTGGTACAACAAAGATTAACCCATCCCTCACCAATATGGGCCTTGGAGGGTCTGGAATCAGATAATCTGCTTGGCAGCTGACGTGGATTTCTGATGTAGAGCCGAACGGTTTCGGTGATTGCCCAATTTTCAATAATTCCAATAAAGGTTTTCTTTGTTCCCTATTTCTACTTTCTTTATCAGCTTTCCAAATTTGGTGGATTATCTACCTTCCTTGGGAGTTGTTACAAGGATTGGTCCTCCTTTAATTTGCACCTACTCCAGTTCAGATCTGGCAACACTACTCCACACAAGCAGGGCTAAATACTGTCCCTTCCTTTTCTCTTCGCGCTATTCTAACACTGCCAACTTCCCAGAACTGGCATAACTGTCTTTGTGACAAATCTATTTTAATACGCATATGAGAAAGAAGTGGTTCATTCTCTTTATTAATTTTAATTCTCTGACACCCTTTCTTGGACCCACGCGTCCAGCGAAAACAGAAAACAGATTACTTTCTCATTTTAACCTTCCGAGCGATAGAAAAAATTATTTCCCAATTTGTTTTCGTCAATGAAAATATATTCGTTTACCTAAATTCTCAACAGAGACATGCTGTTTCCCATCCTTGGGTCGGTCGACGTCTTAGCGAAAATATAAGCCAGATCACCTACCTGTTATGACGGATCGATTTTCATAATCCTAACCTTTGCAGCTGGTACATTATCTGTTTTAATTTTTCAATTCCTTTTCGCTAACGAAAATATAATTCGCCGCCTGCTCCTCTCTTCGGCAATGACATGTGTTTTTTTTTTCTAATTTCCCAAGAAAGAGATAAAACCATTTCCCAATTTGCTTTACCCGTATGCCAGATTTTCGATAGCTAAAAAAGTAAACTCTCAGTGCATGGTTCCAATTCGCAGGGGTGAGGCAATCCAGATGGCCCTTTCTTCACTTCCGCATTATCAGGTAAAATGTCTTCCAATTTCTCTTTTTATCTCTCTATCTTCCAGTTTATATTTCATTTTGGTCTTAACCCTTTTTCTGCTTAGAATTAATGTTCAATCACCTCACAATCTCAGTGTAACACCTCGACTTTTTAAAAATTTAAACGCAGTACTAGATTGGTATCGAAACCTCATCAAATTACAGTTGAGATGGCTATAGATGTAGCTGTAAATTCTATGCTAAACAGTTTAATTTCTTGCACTTATCGCTGGTGGAAATACCTTCTCGTCCCATGCAGAGCAACCAACATTAATCAGCAAAAATTTTAAATGCAATGTCAATCGCTTTCTGCTTCCTCCTGATTAATCTTTCCTCTTCCGGCTCCTTATTAATGTTTCTTTTCCTAATTCTTCCACACCTTGTAACCCCCGCCTTGTGTCTTAGTGGCTTTACAGCCTTGCATGAGGTGATATCGATTAAAAAGAAACATTAACACTCTACCTTGAGTGTTTCGCGATCCTTGTATTAGGTCAACTTAAGCATAACAAAGTTTTTAACAACGACAACTGCTGGGTAATATGAGTCAATTAGTAAGTTTTATGATATCTGTGTGTCTGCACAAGGGACATAAATCGATTTGGCATATTAATTAATTTGGATGCACAATAATATATGCAAGCAAATTGTACAACACCTGAATTTTAGGTCTTTTCAATTATTAATCTTCGGATGAAATCAAATTGAAAGGCAAATAAGAATGCAATAAAAATATGGAACTGACAATTGTTCTATTCCATTCAAACAATGCAGCTGTCATCAAACACAGAAGCATTAAGTCAAACTTTTGCATAAGACTGAATACTAAGAAGGAAGATTGCAAACACTAGTATAATTTGAAAACGTAATATCAACAGCAAAAATTAATTCCATAAAACGGTTCCCTAATGGAATATATTTCGAAATCAGCCACAACAGTCATGAAGAAAATCTCATTCCGCGTATGAATATACGGCCTCTTCAATGTTGATTATTTTCTTACACAAAACTAAATATAAAGGATAAAATCATACAAGAGGAAGAAAAATAATCCCAATTTTAAGACGGGTATAAACACAGTATAAAAAGTAAGAAGACCTCTTACTTCTTAACAACGCCGTACGCAAGTCATCATCAGATAAAAAAATAATCACTTGAATCTAAATCATTAGCTTTATACTTCCGTATTGGGATGCCGCGTTCAAATTCCAGTTTTCTCTACTGCGTCTATTTTTGTACTAATACCTTTGAGAAAAAGTATAAATAAACCTACTGAACTATGTGTTAAATAACTGAGTAGACTGTGTTCTCTAGCCTTGTGTGGCCACCAAAGCAAAAGAATTACAACTCAGAATGATGGTAGCGGGAAAACATTTCACTGTCGTTTCCAAACATTATTGGCAAACTGTTGCATTGCTTGTCGTATCTGGATTCTTGCGGTCTATTGGCAATTACTCAAGCCCCAACGCTGCATCACAATTGAATTAACGAAGAATAATTTTCTTTAGGCTTCTTTTTCTCCATTTATTTCTGGGGATACACAGTAGTAGTAGCATATAGAGAGGACGGGTTTCAACAGGGTGGCTGACCGTCAGAACTTTGGGGTGTGTCTCAATCTACTGAAGCCAGTCATGTCAAGGAACCAGGGAGGGGGGCAGAGGGGCGTCTTCAACCTTCTATTATTGCCATTGTACTTTCTTGCGTTTTTTGGTCTTATATTAAAGCTTAAAGACAATCCATCACTGTCAGAATTCCCCGTCCACGGTATTCAAATCACTCTGCTTCGTTCGGGTCATCAAAGTATGGTAGGATTCGCCATATTGGTCTAACCGACGCATTCCTTAACAAAATTCCATCCTACATGTTGAAAGGACATGACTTTGACGAAAAATATATTTGAATAAAAGGATGAAATTAGTTGCGTTTACTTCGCAATAATTCTCTTCGGAGAAGATGAAACCACACCTTACTCTTCGGCTGTTGGAAAATATTAAAGTAAGTGGTGTTATTTAGCTATGTTAGAAAAACCAGTTTTGGAAAAAGAAAGTTTTATATTCAGAATCTTGGAGAAAGCAACGAGACTTTCACAAGAACAATCACAGTAATTCACAGAAATTAAAAAAAAGAAGTCGTGGAGAGTGATACAATCTCACTTCCTAAACGAACATGACAAAAACAAAACGATAAAATGCATAAGTAATGGCCTGATTCATGCCTGAGTTAGGTCCGCATTTCTGACTGTTATCAGAATATATGTTCAAATCCATATAAAAATGGATGCATTTCGAATGCTGATTTTCAAGGCAGGGAGTATCACTCAAATTTGAAGCTTATCGCGGCAGAATCTTCAATTTCCTAAGCTAATTATAGATACGATCATCGCTAAAGTCATTTTTTTTATTTTCCACAGATACCAGTGATCTGATTTCAAACGCAGGTAAAAGTATTTGAAATTCTAATTTTGAAGGCGAGCAAGCTATCATTACTTGAAATTTTGACGTAAAACAATTTTTTTTTATCTACAGTCCATTGTAGTCTATTACCTTACTAAGATGATCTTAGTAAATATAAATTAAATCTGCTTCGGGGCTGGAATAATTGCGTATTTGCTATCAGTGCAAGTAGGTACTAATAAAGATTTGATTGTTTTCCAAATAGGCAAGCGTTTACTTTTCTCTCCATCTAGAATGTTCTTTTTCTTTGCTGAATAAATATTTTTGCTACAAATTACAAGTACAGTGACCCCTCTCTAATTCACGGTTCTACTATCGCGGATTAACGATTTTTAAAATATATATATAGCAAATATATCGTGGAGTTTCTGGAAAATTCTAGAAAAATCACGATATATGAACACCTAAAATTTTTCATTAAACCCATTAAAATAATAATAAATATTATTTCCTGGCCTAGGAACAACAAAACAAGTGTAAAATAGCAATAGAATTGGCACCGCCGTCTGAAGAGACGTAAAATACAATTATCGGCTGCACAATAGAAGTCATCATCAGCTTCATCATCATCATTTCTACTGTGCAGCAAATTCATCATCATCATCATTCAAATTCTACTTCAACTTTTATCGTGTTGAATACAGTAACAATCTTTTTTTTTTAATCTAAATTGTTATTGCTTAATAGTTGTCCTTGTTATTAATAGAGTACTGTAATGGGTGGGTTGTTAACAGTACAGGGAGGGTTGCAAAAGTCCAAATACACCTTAAATAAATACTGTAAATATGGCGTCCCTACTTCGCGGAAATTCAGATATCGCGGCCGGTCACGGAACCAATTTACCGCGATAAACGAGGGTTCACTGTAGTGTTAAAGCGAGGACTATAAGAAATAAAAAGGGTCGGATGATCATGATCCAAAAGAAATAATTTCTGACTCTATTTTTTATGCGACTGCGTAATATTGTCCCAGTATCTAATACGGTTGGGCATGTGGCTGTATGTCCGTGGTTCTACCACCAACTTTTCTCTGCGACCGCTGATCGTCATAATAACTCGAAAGCGTATTTAGTGATCGTTGTTTCTTAGTCGTGGATCGAGTCGGTTGCTTCGTCACGTTCATTTCTACACTTCTGGGATCAATGTACTAAATCTGGCCTGTCTCTACCACATGTTAAAAATCGAATTAGATGTTTTTCACCCAGCGAGTTAGAGAGATTCCTTCTCGTAGCGTTAGACTGCACAACGCATATAGTCTGAATTGACTGATTTTATTGCCCTTGGTAAGGAAATTTTACCGACTATTTATTAGTAAAAGAAATACAGGAAGTGAGTGGGAGAGAGACTTCCATTCTTTACTTTTTTTTTCCTTTTGCTATTCGCCCACTCCTAGCAATTTCAGTCCGTGTGCTCACTAAGAAGCAAAAATTCTCACTGAAAAATTTGCGGGAAAAACTCCTTTTATAAGGATATACCCCACATTCTCCTCTATTGGTAATTATGTTCAGCCGTATCTACTTTATGAAACGAAACCGTTTTCTTATATTTCCTTTTTTATTGATGACCAATACCAATCAGTGAACATTGTCATTGCAGTTGGATACTTCAGGTAGACTTTCAGCTGCGATATCAAATCTGTTTCATTCTTATCTTCTTCTGTGTGAGGTATCTCTTACGGACGTTAGCGACCATGCCTCTCCACAATTTCCTGTCCTATGTAGCTCTTAATAAATCTTGTCTTTTTGCTATCTCTCCTAGATCCTGATTCGACATACATTCACTCATTCTCGCCTGGTAGATCGTACATTGCTTTTCTCTCTCTTTTACATTCCAACTGTCCTTTGAGTATCAAATATTCCAAGCCCTCTTGAACACTGATTCGTAATTATTATTGTTATTATTATTATTAGTAGTAGTAGTAGTATTCTGTTTTCCCCCTTCTTTAATTAATTAGTTCATAATTAGTTCGCCCGACCGTTACACCCTGCCAATACCTAATAAGTAATGGACCATTTCGTTTTGACCGTGCGAAAACATATCATAGACGCTACTTGGCTTCAGTTAGAAAATGAAAGAACGAAATAAGAAAGAAATTGTTATGATAATTTATCCACGAACGCGCATAACTATAAATAGGAGCAGGTACTGCCTTTTGGGAGTGAAGCTTCCAGCATTCAGCTCTTGCAGTTGGATCGTAATTGTTTGTATATGTTTGTAACACTCTTGTTTGTATATGTTTGTATTACTGTTTCTGCTCGTATATTTGTTTAACTCGATTCCCCTCTTTGTGTCTTTATTTCTGGCCCTAACAAGGTCACAACAGAAAGAAAGAAAGAAAGAATGTTTACCGTCTGTTCCAGTAAAATGGAAAAAATTGTCATGTTTACATCTTTTCATTTCTACACCCTCACTTATGAATACACTTATTAATAAAAAAAATGTTTCTAAGACAGTTTTGAGAGTATTTCTTTTCATCTCAATGCCAATAGATACTAATTTCCTTATTTAAAAAATACAGACGTATACTCAAAGACGTGTACCTAATAAATATTACGTTTATGCTTTAATAAATCGAGTTCGCTGATTTCGAATACCCACTCAGTATGATCCCCGTACTTCAATTTCGATATACATAGCATATTTATTTTCAAGGTAAATACTATATGAAGGAATAATAAGTTTATGCTCAAGGAAGATTTAGATACGATGAGAAATAACCGAACATATATAAAATCTTATTCTTTCACCTATCACGTCATGCTAAACATGCTAACATGCTAAATCCTCTCCACATCTTCCCATCCTTCAGAGCTCTTATCAATGATTTTCTTTCTACTCTTTCTCCCTCTTCGCTGTTACATTCTGCCACTGTTGCAGTCAATAGTCCTTTGTGTGTCAAATTTTCTAAGTCCTCTTTCCTCATTATGATGAAAGATATAAAATAGTTTATTTCTGATATCTTCAGAGTGGTTTGAAACACTTTTTGTTGTGCTTGTATGTTAATTTATAAGAAGCAACGGTCGTTACCTATCTTTTTTGGTTTGGTTTGTTTTACGGCGCATCAACCTCAATGTTATTTAATGCCGACAACATTTTTATTGCTGGTCATATTTTGTTATGTCAAAAATCTATTTCTGGTAATGTTTTTCCTTCAAAAATGTATTGCTGGTAATTTTTTATTTTCAAAAATATATTGCTGGTAAGAATTTCTTAAAGTATTACTGGTATTAAAACCTATTTTTACACTTTTATAGTGTTTTTACCCCAGTTTCAGGGTTAACTATTTGCCTATAGCTGGGACCCTAACAGGTGCTACCACCCCGGGTCAGGGTGTACCTGGGAATACCAGCAATTAAGAGGTGGTTCCACACTCCTCAAAATCTCCTAATCAGTAGCCTTGCTGCTGGATGTAGTTTATCGTCTTACCCAGGACGCGGATGTAGTTTAACGTCATACTCAGGACAGTATCTTTTTTGGATAGAACCGGCTTTGATACTTTGATTTCATCTTAGATGTGTCCTGGTGGAACCATATCCATGTTTATTGCTTACGGCACTCAGATCAGTTGGTAAAGAATCTAGATGAGAATGCAAGCAATGCATTTTAAGCGACATCTGGCGTTCAATTCTTTGACAAGCTCTTAACATCGCGCTTATTAAATCAGTAAAGATTCCAGCGCAGTGAGATCGAAGAATGTTCTGTGCAATTAACACGAATGAATGTCTTGCCGCCAGCTGATGTGGATACTTTTCTCTCGTGTCCAGTGCACTCAATAAATCCATCTGCATCAAAAAAAATATTCATATTCCTTTCGGGATGCTGAATTTAGTATGTCATACACATACAAATACCAAACGCAGATACCAGGATAGATAATTGAGACCGTAACCTGACGATGTTTGAAATATTGATCAAAATTTTTCACTGCACATGTTGTGGCAAAGTAAGTGTCCAAATGGCCTTGTGAAAGCACAGTTTGTTTGCTTAATCACTACTAGTTAATATCACCGTCAAAGTACCCACATTGTTAGCCCTCCCCCTGAAACTCACTTATCTGTCTTAACTCTGTATGTTACTTTCAGCACTAATAAATTGTGAAATCTAACACTATTCAAAAGCGACAAGTAGGAAATAATAAGAATTATTTTATCTAAAACAGTATTCAATCACTATAATTACTTATTAATAATTTCTACCGAAAAGATTTCTTTTCAGAAATATTGTTTGACGCCTTCTGTTGACAAATATTTTACTATGTCAGATATTCTTTGTCAACAATTAAATATATATTGGTACTGATATATGATTTTGCAATCAATGCAACCCTTATACGGCAAATATTATGACAGAATCCTATTCAGCCTTGTTCTGAAGTGTCTGTTTTCTTTCATTTCTTTTCCTCCATTGATTGGATTGCTGCCTTTTCGGATTTTTTTCTTTGTAAACAAATGTCTAGTGGAATTCTTGCTGAGATTAGTAGCAATTTCTACAAGTTTGCTAAAAATTTTTAATATATATTAGCTGAAATAAATCTGTGCGATCTCAAATCCAAATAGAGAGGAAACACGAGAAAAGGTATATATATATATATATATATATATATATATATATATATATATATATATATATTAGGTCGGTGCAAAAATAATGTCGTTTTCTCAGATATGTTACTATGTGAGAAAACGACATTATTTTTGCACCAACCTAATATATATATATATATATATATATATATATATATATATATATATATATATACTCTCCCGGCGCTTCGACGTATGAGGGTCAAGCAGATCAGTTCCTAGGAAACCGACAGCCCGACATCAGCACATAAGATTTGATTATAGTGGTGAAGGTTTCGTGCAGAACCATCCACTCTTTTGTGTGTGTATATATATATATATATATATATATATATATATATATATATATATATATATATATATATATATCATGTAAAACGAAATAACAAGTACTGAAGACCGTTCCCGAATGTAGACAAGAATTTCATTTTTTACTCCATAAAGTTTCAAATATTTCAAATCATTATTTCTCGCTAAAGGGATACAAAAGGACATTGTCTCCTTTTCGTTGAGTCATGAGGGTTAGATGACGACCACTGAGTGACGTCAGGAGATATAGTAGGCACTTGCGATGTAAGAAGAAGAACGCCTCAAGTCCACAGCGGTAGATCTCACAGGAAAAAAACACACAGAAACACACAGCCACACAAGTTTCATAGAGAAACCACTGTAACTCTAATTTTCCCTTCGGGAGATATTACAAGTAAGTCTCTTCAATTTTACACGCTGCTTGTTGTTACAGACATGTTATATAGCTTCTCTGTGTGCTTATCATTGATAACGTTGGAGCCGAATAGTCCAAAATTCACAGCATTAACCACAAGCCTTACATTGAATAAAGTATCACGAAAGAAGTTTTTTTTTCAATTAATATATCATTATTTACTCTATTTACTTTGTTGTCGTTATTTTTATTGTCACATTCACGACGTTTCAATCGTTGTACGCTCCGGTCTTCTTCAGGTGACTTTTTTTTTTAATTTCAAACTGAAACCAGAAGAGTCAATCCGTGATTGTGAAGATTGGTCCGATGACGTTTGTGTAGACGCTCCTCCCATTGACTATTCTGGGTTAGGTTCGAAATTTTTTAAAAATCACCCGAAGAAAGCCGGGGACTAAAGCGGCCGAAACGTTGTGAATGTGGCAATAAAGATGAGGACAATAGCCAGAACTATGTAAATAGTGTAAATAGTTACTCATCTCAGAATTATAGACAAATACGTTTTTGTCAACTACTTGCATTTTCTATAGGATTTTGCTAGTTGTTAAAATTTATTTGCAATAAATTATTTATAGTACCTCTTCTTCTATGTGACGTGACCCTCCAGGATGTAGGCGATCATTGCTCTCCACAATTTCCTTGTCTTTATAGCTATTAAGAAATTTAGTTTTCAATTATTTCTCCTAAACGCTGACTTTCATCCATTTACTAAAACTCGCTAAGTAGATTATGCGTTGTTTTCCTTTTGTACCTCTTGCCTTTAATTTGTCCTGTGAGTATCAAATTTTCCAAGCCCTCTTTCCTAATTATTTCAACTGTCTCTTCCTGATGTTAATTATAAGTTTCCTTTTTGTTTCCATTTTCTCTAACACTTCGTCGTTGCCCACGTGTTCGGTCCATGATATTCTCAGCATCCTTCTGTAGAACTATATTTCTGTTGCTTCAAGTCTCTTCTTTATCTGTATGGTAATTGTCCTGCATTCACTGCCACATAGGAGGTTAATATTTTAATAATATTTTCCAAAATTCGTAATGATATTGTTAAAATACAAAAGCATTTTTAAATGTCGGGGGGCTATGAGGGTCCATCGGAGTAAAATTGCAAGGAAAGTTGTCCATGTTAAAAAGGAAAAAAAATCTGTTCTAAACAAATCAATCCTATTCACGTAACCAGCACGTTTTTCTTTCTTTTATACTCACAGTTTCCCCTGCCGTACTTCTCGCTTGAGGAACTCTCTTCTGGTTTCTTGTTTCCCTGTCAACTTTGATCTTCAAAAATTTACATGCAATATCAATTGTTATCGCATTAATTCTTGCCCTTTTATTGTCACCTCTCCTTAATAGATTTTTTTATCATACTCCCTAACAGGCAGTAACCCCCTTAAGCCTTGATTTGGTTGAAAGGATTTTAAAAAATTGCTGATTTACATACAAGCGGAATCTATCATTTTTCGGTCTACGCTTCATCATGTCCAAACTTCAGTCGGTTTTATCGCTTCTTTTTGCTGTCCCAAATTGTTCGTGGCTTCAGATTCTTCTTTCTTCTCATTGGTCAAAATTTCTAACTTTGATTTTGATGTCCCTCACTGCTATTCATTCCAGACAATAATTACGACTTTAGAATGGTCAGCAGAACAATGATTATAATTTCCCTACCAAACCTTCAACAAAATAAAAATAGCTATGTAACGTTATCGTCTTTGGACAAATGATGACACAGGAGTTACGCTTGCTCTCTCTCACTCTCTCTCTTCTCTCTCTCTCTCTCTCTCTCGCCTACTCTCAACCCCCTCTCTCTCACTTATTCTCTTTCTCTCACCCTCTTTCTTATTCTCTTTCTCTTACCCCTTCTCTCTCTTTTTCTCTTTCCATGTTTTCCGATTCGTGTAGATGTTTACATATCTACATAGGGTTCTTACCACACGTACACATCCTAGGAGCAACTTTATCGACCACATGTTTACATGTCGAGTACAGCCACTGACATCGAATGAAAAGTGGATCTACATTGGATCTGCATTTTGGAGCGAGAGTTTATTTCTTCTGCCAACGCGCTAATCCACTTAACTTCTCTGAAGGACACGAAGTGTAAAGTCTGTTCCAATTTCATCTGAGGTGAGTCACCTACGACAGCAATTGTACGAATTAGTCTTCATTTTTTCATCCCGGACTTCATCTCCAGGTATGCTTTGCTATAATCATTTAGTGCAGGTGTAGGCAAACTTATTTTAATAGAGAGCAGCATCATTTTCAGCCCTGTGTAAATTAGGGCGTGACAAAGTAACAATTCAAGTTTCACAACGACAATATAAATATGAATCATACATACGTCTGTCATTTGTAGATTTATTTGCTTCTTGGACGCATTTCGTGAACAGACTGTACAAATGTATGAGAAATCAGTTTAATATTGAATACATTTACTACTGTTAATGAGATTTGTACAACTGAAAAAAATATTTTTTAGTAATGTAAAATTCTCGATAAATCCCGTAACCGCATAGATGATATTCAACTCGATCACTCACAGGTACCTAGATCCCGACATGAGCTTACACTGAACCAAATAAACGTGCATCTGTATCGGTACAGGGATCCGGGTGCCTGTTGTAGCACAGGGTGGTACGAAAGTCTTGTCAACCACACCAAAAATTATGTTGCATGTAGTGACAAGACGTTCGGACCAACCAGTATATAATAAAGTGTGGATATTGTAAGCAATAAAGTTCCTGAGAACTGTGGTTCAGTATTAAATTGTGTATGTCTTTGTTGTCTTAATATTTTGTGCAATATTTAATCACAAAATACCAATCTTTTTTAATGGACATTTAGAAAAAAAATAATGTTTCTTGTTCTCTTGCGGGCCATTTAAAACAATCATGACCACCAACCGTAATTTCAATATGTTCTTCCCATAGTGCTGTTATCTTAATTTTCGATAACCACAATAATATTTTATCAAGTTTCACATGTGTGTGTACAGAGTGATGCTTAGGAAATGTCCCATTCTATCTCGTCCTTTTCTTGGTAAGGTGGGTACAGCTTCTTATCATTGAAAATATTTGTCTTCCTTATGCAGTAAAAAAAATGCAAAATCCCTACACAGATGGGATGCCAAATAAAAGAGGAATTTTGCTGATCGTAAAAATCCATTCCCGTAATGTTGATATTTTACAAGCTTAGTACGAAATTGCGGGTAAATAGCGTAACGATTAATAGGATTGAAAAAGGAGTCTGCGAGCCAGGTTCAATTCCTGCTCGAATCTGCTACCTTTTTTCACTTTAATGTCCTTGAAAATGTTATTAGTTTTTCTTTTCTTCCCGACCTAACGGTAATTGGCTAAATAGTCTCAGACAGTCATCGTCAAACTGCGGATTGTGGACTGCATGCTGCCCTTTGATCTTTCTAAATGGCACTTCCAATTTAATGGGGTAAATAACGTTTATTAAAACTTCATTTGTTTCGTTTCATTCCCACTTGTTCACCCACACATTCTCATACACAACCAAATATGCACAAAGTTATTAAGTACAATGAGCTTTGAATTTTGTAATATAACAATTTTGAAGATAGCTTTTTTTCATCATTTAAAACTATTGGCGACTTTCACTATGGAATTTCAAACATGTAAATGTATGCTGCCTTAGGAACATGAAAAGTTCATAATAATTCTTTTCGCTGGAGAAAAATATATTTGTTTTATATTTTTATTTTCAAATGACTGAATTAAAAACAAATCACACGCGACGGCGTGTGTTAATAAATTATAGCAAGAAGTCAATCTTTTAATTATAGAAAAAAAATTTCCTCATTTTTAAGTCAGACGTTTATCCGTATTGTGTTTTATAGTGAAAATGTCAGGGCTACCTTCAAACTAAAATGATCCTGAATCTTTTTGGTAATGGAGCCCGTTTTATGGGGATTCATATCTGATGCGGCACTCAAGTCTAGTCAAAGAAAATGAAAACTCTGAATTCAAAGCGGTTAGGAGTATCTTGATAACATATTTTTAGACAAAGATGAAAGAGTAAAAAACGTCCTCTATAAGAGAGTGGTCACTAGCAGCCAAAAACAGAGACCCACAGAGAGCAACAAGAGAAGAACAAGAGACAGCTTGCCGCGATGCGAAAAGGGAGAAAACCCGTTAGACTATTCGCCTTCTCGCCTCCTCTTCATCCCTGCCTCTCTTTTCTACAAGAGAAGGTTACAACCAGAATAAAATTCGCCTACTGCTACAATCGGCCCATGGTTTTGTTTCGTGTGTAACGATCTGGTCAAAGAGTTATTTTTAAACCAGAAGTGTCTGACTGCACACTTCAAATGAAACTGGTGTTCAGTTTGAATCCCGATGCTACAAAAGGTATTTGAATTATATTCCCTCAAATTATCATTTAACTCTGTCTAACCTACTCATTCTGTAACAAGTGTCTGTAGGTTTCTTTATGAAATTCTCCTGCTAACCACCGTCTGTGACACTTACTGAAACAGTTCGCAGAGATAGATAGTTAATATCTAGCAAAATCCAAATCAGTAATCCAAATTTGTAACTGGATATTGTAGGGAAATGTAAACAACTTCATGGCATTATGAGCATGAAAGCATTTATTCAGCGCCAAAACAAAGGTAGTAATTTTTCGTAATCACATAACGAACACTTAATTTTCTCCACTTATAATTAACGGTTGTAGTCTCAAAGAGGATCTATACCTGGAAAGCCTATCGCGCTTGAGGTTCGCTCCAGACCTCAAGAAGAACGTAAATATGATCCATAAAGATACTGGAAAAATGGTAATGGTCGGTTCCTTTCATCACTCCAGAAAGTACACAATCCCATCAGCTATAGTCTGTCTTTATATAAGCCAGATCAAACAGAAAATAAATAAATTGTTTTCCGCCCTATAAGCTCTTTAAATTTTGCTAGCCCCTCAATCCTCCATGCCTATTTTCAGAACATATGTGAACTACATTTCTTTGTAACACCAGTTCAAAACTACACAGTTAGGAGCGACCACACAACGTACGCCGTGTTGATTCGCGATCATCTTTTCCATATTCCATTAGAGGAAGTTCCATTCAAATGGGCAGCTTTTTTCCCTATAACTGTTGCATTGTAGAAGGGACTGCCGAGAGGATGCTTCCGCGATCACTACAAAACCTCTTTATATCTAGGGTTAACTGTGATTTATCCTAGATATCCTGATAATATGCCCATTTCCCCCCTCGCTATATACCCTTTAAACAGTCTGGTATCACTATACCACTACTTTGAGTAATTATTGAGCATTGTATTGCATAAACAGCTTTAATGTGTAACGATAAAAAGCGAAAACGCGATGGAAATATATTATGTTCTGGAAATTATTTATGGAATGTTATTTTCCCAAATCGTTTCTGAAATTCAAGGCACATGCCATGAACAATTTTCTAAATGCAGTACATGATGAAATATCGAAAGAATCCCTTTGATTGCTATGCAACCAGTGTTCGAGGTTAAAACCACAAACAAAGCCATGAGTAAATGGGATTCCGTTGAAAAAGCGACTACTACATGAATCTCTTAACGCCCTACTTTGTCGAGTTGTCAAATTGTTTATATATATATATATATATATATATATATATATATATTACTTTGACATATTTTCTTTCATTCATATATATATATATATATATATATATATAGTAAATTCTTCAGTAACGCAGAATCAATAAATTCTATTTTAATCTCGGCACGTACGTGTTAAAATGTCTTTCATAAATCATGTTTAAACGAACTATTGCTTACTAAGTACATTATATATATATATATATATATATATATATATATATATATATATATATATATATATATGGGTTTGTGTTAGTGTGTGTGTGCGTGTGTGCGTGTGTGTCTGTAATATTTGTGTAAATATGGGCATTTGTATTGTATGATTGCTTATATCTACAGATGTCTATGCATAAACACACATTCATACATACACAAACGGCACACACAACATACACACACGCTCGTGCGCGCACACACACGCGCGCGCGCACACACAAACATATATATATATGTGTGTGTGTGTGTGATAAAAATATACTTTTAAGGCATGCTATATTCATGGGTGGTCAATATTATTGACAGGGCATATGTAAATATTAAAATGGACATTGGCATTGAGGCCACCAACCAGCGGTGACAGTCTGTGTAAAATTTAAGCGTTAAACCAACTGACGCCGCTGGGTGTTGAACTCAATGTCCACTATATATATATATATATATATATATATATATATATATATATATATATATATATATATATAGTTACTTAGTTAGTTAGTTAAACCTAGAGAGCCAGACAAACCTACCAAAGTTTAAACTAAGCGGATCGTCAGGGAAGGCTGGCTAAAAAGGTAAACAAAAGAATGGAATATTTATAGTCTATTAACAAAAATATCATAACCACGTGACAAAAAAAAAGAAAAGATAAGAAAAAGCCAGCCTTCCCTGACGATATGCTGAGGTGAAACCTTGGTAGTTTTGTCTGGGTTTAACTTTATTTAGTTATTTTGCTTACTCGTATTGTTTTTTTTTCTTTGGACTTGCATGCTAGACGATTATTTTTGGCTAACGTACATGTTCTTGGTTCTTTCCTTTTTTATACCTTTTTTTCACTTTGGTATTGATTTGATTATTCGCAACTCAAGACACCGAAGGTTTTCTGGACGAGTATAATTTCTTATACTTATAAGATTATTACTAACATTCTTCTCTGACCTCCTCATGACACAAAGATCAAATACAAGACAAACTAAAGAAAGTCGATTTTGTTTGGCTGAACCTGCGTGGAAATGATAGAGATATAGAATAGGATTCCAGGGATAGACTCTTAACCGTCGAACAATGTAGACGTGTTTTCTGTATTGTCTGAGTCTGCTCCACAGTGGGATGGGAGAGCGACCCCACTTGATAGAGATGCATATGTCGACGTAAACAAAATACGTAAGATTAAAATTCCCTTTGTTGATGTCTTTCAAAACAAAACCATTTCGCCAGGAGAAGAAGAAAGAGAGAGAAGGCAACGTTATCATGATCAAATCGACACCGTCGCCTATGACTCCCCAGAAGGAGTGACCAATACAACATTATACTCAATTTGGTGCAATGATCAAGACCTCCAGGCATAAGGAATCTATACAACAGTTGCATTTTTTGGCGTCGTTGACTAGGACCTCCCAGCAGGGAGGGCGCAAAATGCGGATTACAACGCAACGTCGTAATGTTCGAAGAAATTCTCAAAGTAGAATTCAACGGTACGGATATAAAAAAAAGAAAAAGAAAAAGTAGTCAACACATAAGGACAAGAAAAAAAAATGACAAACTGTATGTATGATGATATTACTATGTTTTACAGCTCGCGCACACACACATCTAAACAACAAACCAAAATAGCAAGTAAGGATGAAAAAATAAGAGAAAAAAGTAAACAAAGAGCGTTTGATGGACAGACAAAGAACAAAGGGCGAATAAGGTAAAGAAAAAAAAAGAGGGAACACAGTGAACACCAACACTCACGTATACAATGTCAATTTTGATGAAACATTTTAGTGAGAGACTGATTTTTGTTGTTTTGTCTTTTTACTAAGTTTTAGAACCATGTGCGAAAATCTATTGTTGATTTTGATTAATACGCTGTAATGTTGTATGTCTGGCAGTCAATGGCCACGTCGAGGCCTGAATTCGCTTACGTAGCGCATTGAAAAATTGTTTGAAAAAGAAAAATTGGCGGTATTTTGGGATGAGGCATTCCCACTGTGATTTCTGTGTACTGTTAATGAGTTGAATTCTTTTCTGAATATGGTTTGGCACGCATTCAAATGTTTTAAGTTTAGAATTATTTTGTTAATTGTAACTGACTGACAAATGTTTTTTTATTTCTTTTTCATTTTTGTAAAAGAGTGTGGAATTCTTTTTTATTAAGCAGTCATGTGTATACTTTTTGCCTTTATTGATTGAATAAGTAAGTTGTTAATTCGTGACTTTTGGGAGTTAATTTTTGTGGAAAAATTAATTAATTATTTGTAGGAATAAGTAGATTCGGTCGGCATTCTTTCGGTTGTTCGAATACGTTTGGGTCTGGGTTCTGGGGAAAATTAGCACACCTCGATTTGTAGATAGAAACCGAACAATGGTTGTTAGGGTTAGAACTTTACTCTATGAGGTATTCAGTATCGAGTGAATATATCCCTAACATACGCCCCCTGGGCCAAGTAAGGGCCCTGACGACCAAAAGGAATTGGTCAAGTGGCTTGTGGGATGCCAGGTCGCGGTAGACGACTAAGGGAAGAAAACCCTTGTAACCACGGTTGATCCAGTAATGGATTAGGAGATGCTGAGCAGGTGTGGTTGTTTTCCCCGTGGTGACAGCCAAGGTCAGAAATAACTGGAGATGGCGCGAGTTGAGTTTTGGCACATAGAGGCAGATGGTTAATAAAAGTGTTTGAAGATTTGTTCAAGTAAATCTGGTAATACGCAAATAACAAAATATTTAATTGGTTGCGGTTGAATAAATAGTGTGATAATGAACTGTGTGTCACTGTGAGTAGAAAATAAGTGTGGATCATAGTATATTCAAATTGTACATTTAGGTGGCAAGGACGTGGCTTAGCTATGGAAGTGGTTGACGCTGTAGCGTGGGACTTTTTGGCATGTATTGTGTGATTTTTGGACCAGTATTTTTTTCTGTGAATTGTATGTACATTTCGTGTAGTCTCAAGTGAAGAAGCAAGGAATTTTGTTCTCCCCAGGAATATCGGATTGCAGAGGTGGTGGTACCTGCTGACCTGGGTGTGGGTGACAGAAACTAGTGACCAAGAATGGACAAAGGATTGTCCGGTATTCCTTTTTTTTTTTCTTTTGTTAAAAAATATATTTGAGAAGCGTGAAAAAATGGTCAGAATTGTGTTGTTTATGTTCATCTTTTCAGGAATGTTATATGTGCATGGCGGGGGGGGGGGGTCATGTGACCGAGGCCCAATGAAGAAAAATGCAAGGAGCACGCCTTGCAGACATGAAGGAGAAGAGGGGATTTTAGAGCAATATAGTTGAAATAAAATTCATAAATAATTTTTCTAATATTAGGTAAGGAATGTTAAATAATACTTTCAACTAGTATTATTTTTTAGAAAAGTGTATTTTTGTTCTGGCCCTAAGAGAAAATAAAGTCGATTTTGATTGGCTGAACGAGCGTGGGAATGATAGAAATATAGAAAGGGTTTCCAGGGAATCGAGTCTCAATGTAGACGGGTTTCCTTCGTGTCTGGATTGGTTTGGTTTGTTTTACGGCATATCAACCTCAATGGGTTATTTAATGCCGACATTATTTTTATTACTGGTAATATTTTTTTCCAAAAATGTATTGCTGGTAATATATTTCCCCAAATTATACTGCTTGCAATTTTTTTCAAAAATGTACTGCTGGTATTAGACCCTATTTTTATACTTACATAGTGTTTGCCCCCTTTTGGGGGGCAACTATTTTCCCATACCTGGGGACCCTGACAGGTACTACCACCACGGGCCAGAGCGGACTTGGGAACACCAGCATTTAAGAGGTGGTTCCACACTCCTCAAAATCTCCTGATCAGAGACCTTGCTGTCGAATATAGTTTATTGTCTTACCGAGGACGCGGATGTAGTTTATCGTCATACCCAGAACGGCTTCGAGTCTGTATTGTATTAATTGGTACAATGACCAAGAAATCCCCAGTATGAGGGGGCTATACAACACATTGAATTATAATCTGAAATTTTAATTTTCTAATGTTCGATCTCTCGAAAAAATTGAGTTCAAAGTATTAACGAGAAAGTAGATCATGTTGAAAAATATTTGTGAAAATAAAATGCTTTTTTATTATCATGAGGTTAATGACCTATTGATATAGATCTATGTATATAATATTTGGGTGTCTATATCTGGGCACACATGCACACACACACGCACACACACACACACACACACACACACATATATATATATATATATATATCAAGTTGGTGCAAAAGTAATGTCCGATTTCAAGGTCTATATTAAAAATGTAAAAGCCCATGATTATGAAAATATTTATTCGTTAACTTAATCTCCTTTGCTTTCTAGAATATCATTCCATCTGTCAATAAGCTTATAAATGCCACGCCTGTAAAATTCCTTATGTTTTGAAGCAAAATATGAATGATTTTCAACCTCTTCTATTGAGGTCAACCTAAGACCATCCAAATGATTCTGTTGTCCCCGAAATAAGTGATAATCAGAAAGAGCAAGGTCAGGAGAATATGGTGGATGAAGCAATATTTCCAAAACAAGCTCTTCCAAAAGATTTTTACTCAATTGAGCTGAGTGATGACAATCATTATGGCGATGGATGATGACACCCTTTTCTGTTCACTAAGGAAGATCGCTTTTGGTTCAAAGTTGTTTTCAAACGACGAAGCTGATCACAATAAAGATTAGCTGTAGTTGTTTGATTGTTGTTTAACAGATTGTAATGGACAATCCATTCAATAACCTAACCACACACTCACCATGATCTTCTTTGGATGAAGTTCTCCTCTTGGGTTCTGAATTGATCTTCCTCCTCGACTGATCCACGATCGGTGGCGTTTAACGTTATGATAAAGGATCCACTTCTCATCACCTGTAACAAGTTTACTTAAAAATGTTGTCTGAAGGGGGTGAAAGCAATGATTTGCAACAAGCAACACGCTGCTGCCGATTCTCTGGAGATATTTTGCGTGTGAACCACATCCCAACCACTGAAACCTTTCCGATCCAAAGTAATTATCATAACACGGTTGTATGGTTTAGGTTAAATTGTTCTGCAAGTTCCCTAGAGGTAATGGTGGGATTGTCAGTTTTCTGGACGACCTTTTTTTTGCCCGTCTTTCAAACTGAAATTCCCACTTCGGAAACAGGAAAACCACCTTTTGCCACTTCTTTCATTCACTGCTTCGTCACCATAAGCGCACTGAATAGACTTTGCTGCTGCATTTGCATTGACACTTTTAAGATATGTCAAATGTGATCTTTTAATGGGAAGAACATGAGTGTGAATATTGCGGAAAATCATGAAAAATATTTTTATAATCTGAAAGAGAAAGGTATAAATTCTTTATTGTGACATTCCTTAACAATAACAAGAAGCACAAATCTCATAAATACTATCTAAAACTTTCTTATAAAAAATCGGACATTATTTTTGCACCAACCTTTAATATATTTATTTGTTTAAAAAAAAACGTATAGTCTACTAGTTATTAAAAGTAGGGATAATACTTTAAAATAGAGGGAATAAATTTTAAATATTAAAAATACGACGTACTCACATTCAAACGAACATTTTGAGAAAATCTTTGTGTATAAAATTAGAAATTAAAAAGTAAAATAAAGATGCAAAAAAAAACAGAGCACATTCGAAAAACGAATGTCATGATTAGTTGAACAGGCTCCCCCTGTCCTTCCTTAACATAACCTGTTTTGAAAGTTGCTTATATTTGACACAGAGGTTGCCGATGGAAACGAATACCATACCACCCCTCATTAATAATGATTTAAATTTGCCGTAAACCTGACAACTAATAATATCAACGTTGTTTGTGCTTATAAATCCAGTCAATTTCAAAATAATTTGTTCCGGAAATCGCTTGAAAATAAATCAGATATAAAGATATATATATATATATATATATATATATATATATATATATATATATATATATATATATATATATATATAAGTGAACATAGAAGTCAACAGTTAGAGGCGACAGTCTGTTTCCTGCTAGATGCAATCCTCAGGCCACGAGTGCTGAGGATTGCATCGTCGCCTGAGGATTGCATCTAGAATGAAACAGACTGTCGCCTCTAAGTGTTGACTTCTATTTTCACTTATATATTTACACACGCTCTCTCTCTCTCTCTCTCTCTCTCTCTCTCTCTCTCTCTCTCTCTGATATTGAGCACTTTATCCCATAAATATAGCACATCTTAAGACTATATTTCTTCATATATATATATATATATATATATATATATATATATATATATATATATATATATGTCTTTAAAATTGTTCTTTTTATATATATATACGGCAGATACGCTTATCGAAGACCAAGCAAAACGAATTTGGGTTTCAGCTCAAAGTACTTCTGTCTTATTCACAGTAATTTCCTTAGTAAACGCATGAATCTACTTTACTCTGCATTCTGTCCCAACAACACAAATAAATCTGTGCAAATGAGTACTTAAGCAAACCCGTCCAATCGGTAGCAGCAAAAGCTGTGACTTCTCTTAATCAACCTTAACAGCGAGTCATAATAATAAGAACTACAGATTTCAAAGTCCTTCCCGGCTAGATGATGAAAAGTGAATAGTTTACCATGATATGGAGCGAAAAAAAGAGGAAAGACAATAATTAAACAATGTTAAGCATCCCAAAAGCCGGTTTGCATCTGAAGAAGGTGATTCTGTGCACTTAGCGGAATTGGAAGGAAATTATGTCTGATACAAAATCAAAGGTTGTATTCTGAAGAATAGTTCTGATCCAATAAACCGATTAAAGGCGGCAATCGATGAAAAATGTCCGACATTCGTTTATCGAAGGGTGTCTTCTTCCGTCAGGACATTACCAGACTCCCATGTTTCGTTGCAAACCCGACAGAAATTGTTTCAATTTGAATGGGATAATCGACAACACCAATCAGACTCAGCCGAACTTGCACTTTCGTATTACCACTTATTTCAACCCTACAAAATTATCTTAAATTCTTAAGTTCTTAAATTTCAATTCTGCGGAAGACTGTACAAAACATTTAGAACAATTTCTCGCCCAGGAAGATATCATGTTCTGGGTGGACAGAATCACGAAGCTGCATTCAAAGTGGAACAAAATATGTGGTTGAATAAATCTATGAACTATTATCTAAATATTGCGTTTGAATTTCACTTAAAAAATGCTAGAAACTTTTTTGTGCTGACCCAAAATAAATTAACTGTTATTGTAGTTATTTTTGTTGGTTAATAAATGTGCCAAACATGGACAAATTCAATTTAAAAAAAAACAAAAAAAAAAGCCTTGTATATCAAAAGACAACGTCAAGGAAAATATTTTAGCATATAAATGATAACTCATATTGATTTTTCCAGCCTTCACTCAACAACTCACTCTTTCCAACACTAGAAATACTATGAGGAATTTTCTTAATAAAATAAAATAGAACAGAATTAAGGCGTATTTCAAGCACAGCTATGTTTTAACTTTTTCGGCTTGTTCAGAAAAAAAAAAGTGTAATTATAGTTTATAAAATAAAAAATTCCAGAGAATGCCTGAAAACGCAAATTGTACTAAATTCTGCTATTATTTTCCTATACCTACAAACCAAAGATAAAGTATACTTTATAAATCAGGTACATTATGTAGAATAAATATGACAATATACTGTAATAAATGTTATGCGATGGATAGAAGCCTCGTTCTCACCGTAGATCTTATTAGGTGAAATAAGAGATTAAAATAAATAGCTAATCATACAATAGAATAATTAAGACTATATATTATAATAACCTTTATATGAGAGATAAAAGATGTATTTTGCCATAGACCTTATTAGGCATAATAAAACATTAATGACAATAATTAATAATAAAATGGAACAATTATAGCAAGAAAATTCTTTTTACCGTAGGTCTTATTTGGCACAAGAAGTAATTAACAACAATAACTAATAATAAAATAGAGCAATCATAATAATATATTGTAGTAAAGTTATTTGACGGATAGACAATTCGTTCTTACCGTAGATCTTATTAGGCGAAATAAAAGATTATCAACAATAAATAATAATAAAAGCGAACAATTAAAACAATATACGATAATAAAATTTACATGATAGAACATGAGTAGAAAGATTCACCTATCGCCCAATTCACACTACTTCCCGTGTTTTGAACAGGAGTAGCGGTTTGTCCTTGTTTCCTGTTTAGGGTTTGGTTTTCAGTTACTTTTCATCAAGTCTTTTAATTCTCTCTCGCTCCCAGTAACCCGTTGCGTCTTAGTGACACTATCGCCTTATTTGGGGGTGAAATGATTTTTTTAAAGAATATAGGTTTTGCCATAGAGCAAAATTTAATTTCATTGATTCATTTGTTTTGTTTTTTTGTTTCAAGTTATCAACCTTCTGCAGGTTATTTTAACCCAGAACTTTTTAGATTGTAAGAATTTTTTTTTTTTTTTTTTTTTTTGAGATAAGAATGATTTAGTGATACAAGTCCTACTGATTAACCTATAGCTGGGGAGGGGAAATAAGGTTTATTCTTACTATTCCCAGTGGTATTTCCGCGTAAGTGAATATAATGACCCCGACTGGGATTGGAACTCAGCCCTCCGATTTTCAATTACAGCATCTGGTATGACCAAACGGTTACCCATCTAAGTACTGGTCAAATTAGAAATTGTTTAACTTCGCTGATGCTCGTAAGCCATTCGGCACAAGAAGGCATTAACAACAATAACTAATAATAAGAATAAATCCACTATAATTACAATTATAAAAATATACTGTAATGAAAGATATGTGATGAATAGAAGATTGGTTCTTACCGTAGATTTTATGAGGTGCAATAAAAGATTAGAAAGAGTATGACTTGATAAATTAGTAGATTATAACAATATGCTGTAATGAGAATTATGTCGGCGATAAAATATTCGTTCTGACAGTAGATCATAGCAACGTCACCATATGACATTTTTCCGGTCTTAGTTGTAAGTTGTAAGTTGTAAGTTTTCACATTTACACTTAAAGGAAGCACTTTAAGGCTTCTCTTCAACATGCCAGTGTCACTATTCTCACGCTTGTTTATTTCTACCGCGGTTAAAGGAAGAAGCAGAAAACTAAACCGTGGATAAGAGGATTCAATGTAATACGTTTGCTATATACCCTCTAGTTGTTTTAGTAGGCAAAATTTGTAACGTGGGAATCATTGTAAAAATATACTGTGTGGATTGAACACTAGCCAAAACTTCTGGTAATATGGAACTATAGCTACTGCCTTCCACTCGCAATGACTTCGAGAATTCCTGAAATCAAGTTATTCTAATGATCCAACTCACCTGCCAACAAGCTATAAATAGCGGTGAATGTAACCTTCATTCATCTCTTAGAGAACTGTATATATTATTGGTGAAATTTGTGTTTTATGTCTCATACGTGTCTCATATTTGGAATTATCATCAAAAGCCAGGCTTTTCTTGTAAGGAGAATGGCTAGATCCCCAGCGAGAATAAAACAAGACCTGTCAAAGGACGGATGACGATTCTTGTAGGGTCAACGATCATCTAGCACAATGGATTAGACTGGATTCTATAGCTATGTGTTTAGCCAGTGTGGTGATTACACTGCATCGAAGGGCGAAGGGTTTCCTAGAAACAAATCTATGGCCAATGAGGACGGTTCCTCGATGGAATCAACGGCCACGTGAACAAGACAAGCCTTCAAGTTGGAGGACATTGGCTATGGTTAAATTTGGAGAGGGATAATCCCCACCAGATCTATTTATCCACGGTACGCTACGCATGAATAAATTCCTCTCCAGATTTCAACCCAGATATATGACGGGAACTAATCAGATGCTCACCTACGCTGCGACCCTACGATCACATACGGTTATATGATTGACCATCGTAATGATGATGATGAAATTGGAATTAAACGATAATGGACTTCTCTATGTTATTAACTTTTCTGTTATTTTTTCTTTAACATTCTATTAAATGTCCTTATTATTATATTATTGTTTGTTCTCAATTATCTGACGCAGAGTTATGTATTATGGGGTCCTCCCCTTTTTCATATAAGTGGACTGGACCAGAATGTTACTTGGACTGCTGCCGTTAAATACCCAGAGTCAGTCAGAATATAGAGAGAGAGTGAGCAGAGAAAGTGAGCAGAGATTGTGATTGAGTTGGAGGTAGAGTAATAGTGTGAGGGAACCGATTGTAGAAGTCACAGTTACAAGCACGTAGACTTTAAGGAAGTCCTACTTCGAGACTGTATATATATATATATATATATATATATTATTATTATTATTATTGCTACTAACCGCGTTCCTGGATTTACTAACAGAATTACCCATTGTATTATTGTGTAAATACATTTAATTTCTTATATTTAATTCTTGCGTTTGTCATTCATTGGAGACCGAATTTCATCTCGGAATCCACAACAGTATGTTTGCGTTCGTATGTGTATAGCACAATAGATCCCCCTACACTACGGAAGGGACACACAGAGAGCCAAGTGGACCCTAGGTGATGTTATCTGTGTCTGAAATGTCATGTGTTTTATGACCAACGGCAAGATCTCTAAAATGGGGTTTCAAAGCGGACACACTTTACCGAAATTGGATAAATAAATACATAAATAAATAAATGAAAATCTTGTGAGGTCAAATGACACTTGTTTGGAATTTTGAAGTTTCTGCTTGAAGGCTTATAAGTCCCGGTTAGAGTGAGGGAAAAGAGCAGTTCTTCCAAGCATTTGCATCAATATCAGTTGCTCGACGGAAATATAAAAAGCAGTCGAAGAAACCTATGTGTCATGTACATACCAATGGGGACACTACTACGCCTGACTCGAAATGCGGACTGTGAATAATTGAAAACAGGATTCGTGTTTACATGTCTTATCGTGGTGTTGACTTCATTTT
This sequence comes from Acanthosepion lycidas, assembly GCA_963932145.1. Classification (NCBI taxonomy): domain Eukaryota; kingdom Metazoa; phylum Mollusca; class Cephalopoda; order Sepiida; family Sepiidae; genus Acanthosepion; species Acanthosepion lycidas. Next base: position 25,946,904 of record OZ010576.1, read on the forward strand.
CTCTTCTTTTGCGAACGTACAAGGAGACTTTCCCAGATTTGTGCACAACGACACAGTCGGAAGGCGAAAAACAATGTGAAGGTGTTTTACAAACGGTGAAAGGCTGAGAGAGAGAGAAAGAGAGAGAGATAGAGAGAGAGAAAGAGAGAGCGAGAAAGAGAGAGAAAGAGAGAGAGAGAGAAGCCCCGTTGTATGTTCACATAAGTATGTATGCAAGTGCATATGTTGGATTTCTTTTGTATTTTCTATAAATATTACTTTTTAGGAGGAGATAGAAATTAAATTTCATAAAGGTGTTTTCGCTTGTCAAATATAAGATCATTTACGTCACTCAACAAACTTAATCGAAATCAGTGTTTGTATTAAAATTTTAATATTTAATCAAGACATATAATGTATTCTTGTTGCTTTTGTGCGATATCCATTTTTCCTCGCGATTAGAGCGTTAATTCTTAGAAGATGTATAAGCATTTCACAAATAGGCAAGTCTTTTTTATTGTCATACTAATTGCTATTGAAAAAAAAAACTAAAAAACGCCCTGTAAAGGAAAGATCTTCTATCATCTAAATATGTCTGTTCCAAACTTGATTAAAAAATTTCAATATCCTCAACATGAAAAGACGTCATGCTACTATGAGCTTGGAATAAATATTTCATAGGCTGACTATGAAAGAGTGATGCGAAAGCTGTGAAATCTTACAGGCATCAATTTCAACTCTTCTTATTAATAACTGCATTGTTTCTTTCCAGGCAAACTGACACCTGACTGTTCAAGGAAGACGTCAAAAGTAACTGGTACCTGCAGAAAAAGATTTTACTCCAAAGGACATTCATATTGACATGACTCCTATATTAATGGTTGAGGCTCCAGTTATATCAACGGTACAGAAGTTGGCAGCTGAATTTAAGAAGGGAATGTGAGTCTTGAAGATGGCGCAAGTGTTGGATATCCAGCAACTGCCATCACAGAGAAAAACATGGATGAAAAGCGACTGACTATAAATCAAATAGCGAATGCTATAAGGCATATCTCGCGAGAAATTTAAGAATACTCTGCATAAGGAACTTGGAATGAGAAAGGTTTCTGCTCGGCGGCTGCCATGTCTTCTGACAGCTGATCAAAAGCGCATAAGGCTAAGCACATCACAGGAAAATCTATTATTAAGTCAGGTCTAGCTGGTTTCCTAGAACGTTTCCTAACCCACTATAAGTTGGGTACGTCATTGAGCCAGAGATAAAGAGACAACCCATGCAGTGGGCACCACCCTGATCACATGTTCCAAACAAGGCTAATGACGTTTTATCTGCAAGGAAGATGATGGTCTCAATTTGACGCTGGCGGCAAAAAGTATTCTGTTAATTGATTATATCCCAAAGGGCCACACCATCAGTAAGTTGGCATATTAATATATGCCAACTTACTGAGGCAGTTACAGAAGACTATTAAGGCCAAACGCCTAGGAAAACTGACGAAAATTATCTTGTTTCATCAGGACACAAGTCATTTGTTTCAATGGCTATCGGGAGTACCAGTGGCTTTGAAATGGTTGATCACCCGCCATATTTTCCTGATTTCTCCCCATATGACTATCATCTGTCCCTTGAGATCAAAAAATACTTTGCTGGGAACCAGTATCATAGTGATGAGGACGTTATATCTGCTTTTGGTGACTTTTTTTACCAACAGAAAGAAAGCTTCTTAACCAATGAGATCCAAACACTGCAACACCGATGGCAGAATTACGTCGATAGCAAAGGAGACTATGTTGAAAAATAAACCTCATTTGTTCTTATTCCATGAGAGTATCTTGGTCAACTTATGACCTTTTCAGCCGGCCCTCATATTAACGGGAAATATTCGATATTCATTGACCAAGCAGCCAGTGCTATACTATCGGTTGAAATTTACAAAATCTTTCTCTTAAAACAATAGTAAAATAGGTCTCCCCAGAGGCGCAACAGTTATCGCTCTTTCCGATATTAATAGAGGTTTCCTTCCTAACCTTTTATCTGAAGTCGTGTGGAATATCAACATCTTGATTATGTCACTATTTTCTCTTCGAGTTACTATCAAGTTTAGTTGTTGTTGCTGTTGAAAGTCCTTAAGTGTTGTAGTTTCTATTATTTGGTACTCTTCTTTGCCTGTGATTATGTAGCGCCAGTCCACAATGTTCAAAGAAAGATGGTTTTCGTTAAGACTCACAGGCTTCACTTACTCAAAGACGTTTTTAATCATTGATCTGAGAAATCGTTTGTATGCTGTCAGTTTAGATATTTCTGAATAGGTTTGGTGCCATACATGGCATCCATATGAAAGTCTCGATCTGACATGCCTTTTAATGGCATAACTTGAGTTTTCGGGTTAATGTCTTGTTTATTTTTTCATCAATCTGTGGTGTTGAACGAAACTATCTCTAGCATAGCCTATTATGTTCAACTTCGTTTTTCCCTATACTAAATTTGTTATACATACGCAGACATATTTGAAGTGTTTAGTATTTACTAAATTCTCATCCTTAATTTTTATGATGGATACAGCATATGTTTAGAGAATACCGTGAAGAATTTCTTGTACGACATTTTCTTTCCTTCCGTTATTAATACATTTCTTGTTAAATGGTTTTTTAAAGGTAAAGAGAAAACTAAACATGGTATTCTTAAAAGAAAAATATTACTTTACTCAAAAAGTTTTCAAATCAGTAGTAACGGATAAAGAAAGGGTTAGGTATGAACAACAAGATGACAGAATGCACGGTTATCAGCAAATGGGTGAGCCCAAAACGCAAATTACAGGTCGGGGATACTAAAATCAAACAAATATAGAAATTTAAATATCTGGGAAGTGTTTTAACAGAGGACGTAAAGTGCGACACTGAGATCCGAAGACGTATTGGGATAGCCAAAGATGTATTCCAAATGCTAAGCAAAGTATTAAGAGACAGGAAGATTTCGTTAGAAACAAAGAAGAGAGTTACATGATAACTGTCCACCTGTATGGCAGCGATGAAGAGACTTGAAGCAACAGAAATGTGGTTCTACAGAATGATGATGAGTATACCATAGACTTTGGAGAAAATGGAAACAAAATGAAGATGCAGTTGAAATCTTTGGTGCACATAATGAAAAAGGAGGGTTTGGAAAACTTGATAACTCACAGGACAGAGGAAAGCAGCGAGAAACATACTTGATGAGCTTGATTAAATGGATGCTAGAACAGGGTTTGAGAGGAATAGCAAAAAGACAAAACTTATTAAGAGCTACAAGGAACAAGAAGATATGGAAGGTCATCGCCTACGTCCTGCAAGAAGTAAGAAGTAGCAGATAGCTTACAGTGAAGATCAAATGACAGTAAACGTCATCAAGAGGTTCGCTGTAAGACTTGATCATTTCTAAAATAGACACGATAATGTGGAAATTAAACCAATGATGGCACATTCTAACATTATATTAGTCAGAATATAGAATTAATAAATTCTAAACAATGCAAATATCACGCTGTATGGATCAAAAAATATAGCATAAGCGGTAAGGAAATTAAAGGCGGGAAAAATTGCCCTCGGGGTTCATTTATCCGACACCAATAGATGCGACGAAACCAAAACATTAACCTGAGAACCCAAGTTCTTAGACTCACAGATCGACATTTTCATATATATATATATATATATATATATATATATAATTATTTATTTTAGAATATTAAAGCAAAAATATGTTAAAGATCGCTACACAATGGCAATTATGTTTCAACACTACAAATGTGTCACCTCAAGCGATGTTAACCTACTGGCAAGTGAACGATTAATTTAATTTTAAAGGCAGAATACTTCCTCTTTTTCAAAAAAAAAGGTTAAAAATAGGCTTGTAGGCTCTACCGTGATTAACCAAACGAATGTGACTTACACTAAATTCAAACTCACCGATTTTTTTTTAATTATAGGTCATGACATGAAGTTGTCAGCATATAAATCCTAGACAATTTCATTATGGACATCTGTTATAATGGTTACATTATTTTGTATTATTTCATTTGTATTTGTCCATAATGAAATTGTCTAGGATGTATATGCTGACAACTTCATGTCATGACCTATATTAAAAAAATATTGTAGCGGTTTTTAACATGTTTTTGTTTTAATATCCTAAAATACATAATATTTAGCTCTACTCTGTATTTTGCCCTCTTTGAAATTAGATGTTACAAGCAGTGGAATTGTACTCCATTTTTCTTATTTTACCTATATATATATATATATATATATATATATATATATATATATATATATATATATATATTAGGCATGAAATCCAATTCATTTAGAAATTTCTATCATTCCTACACAACTGTTTCCTCATATATCCAATATATATATATATATATATATATATATATATATATATATATATATATATATTCGGCATGAAATCCAATTCATTTAGAAATTTCTATCATTCATACACAACTGTTTCCTCATATCAATTATTAAAAATGGATTCAAGTGAATGAATCATTTCCGTCTTAACGAAGGTCAACTCTTCTTGATGATCTCATGAGAGTGTCGAAATTCTCCAAGCCCTCTTTACTGACCTTTGAAGAAATTTGAGGCCCCTTTTTTAATTACATGTTTTCTTTTTGTTTCCATTTTCATTAAATCTTTCTTGTTGCTTACATCCCTCGTCCATGGTATTCTCATCATCCTTCTGCATAACTGTTGTCTTATCTCTCCTCTTTATCTATGAGGAAATTTTCCAGCATCCATTGCTATTGACAGGCCTAAAATGCCCTTGGAAAGAAATTGTGTGGAAGTTTCTTATTGTCAATGGAATACGTTACATAATTAGCCATCCCTATCTGAATAGATGCACTTGGATCGTAAGTGTTTTTAGTTTAACTCTACACATCTAGTGTCTTCGGTTAAACTCTGAGATTTTATTTACTAATTTTTTTTTAAATTTAGAGATTAAATTACTTTTTTTTCCAATAGGAGTAGATAGGTTCACGTATCACCAGGTTTATACTCCTTCACTATCTTTTGAACAGGAGTAGAGGTTTCCTTGCTTCCTATTTAGGATTTGGGTTTCCTTCTAAAGTCTCTTTTATTTCCAGCCAGCCCTTGTGTCTTAGTGGATTTATCGACTAGCATTTTTTTAATCGAGTTCACCCCAAGCAAGGTAGTAAAGCCACTAACAACACAAAGGGTTACTGCGTGCGGAAGAATTAGAAAACATTACTAAAGAGGCACGGTGGAGTAATGGATAGCGGCTCGGATTGAGAAAGCTGAGAGCCGAGTTCGAATTCCAGTCGAATTCATTACATTCACTTACGTGCTAATACCCTTGGGAAAGGTATGAATCCTCTTCTTCTCCCTCCACCTATAGTGGGGAAAGAAGGAACGGGATGAAAAGAGTAATCAGAAAGACAGTAGATAGTGATTGACATTGCATTTAATTTTTTTCACAAATATAAGTTCAGTGGAAAGCATGGAGTCCAGAAGGGAGTTCCACAAGCGAGAAGTGCGACAAAAGAAACTGTTAGCATCGAATTTACGGCTAGCTCTATCCAGCTCAACTCTAAATTGATGAGATCCAGTCTAGTCAGTCATTTATGTGCCATGCGTGACACACGGTTAGGCAATAATGTATCTTTCGATACATGACTGACGAGGAAGATTTTCCCGCAGTAGGTTGCCATTTCTTTCTGCGGTAGACTAATTGCCATCCAAGGCTATAGAATCCAGTCTGTCCTGCTATTTACCCATAGCTGGGGAGAGAAGAAAAAGAGCCATACTTTTCTCAAGGGTATTAGCACGTAAGTGAATGTAATGGATTCGATAGAATTCGAACTCTGCTCTCCGATTCCTCAATTCGAACCGTTATCCATTACTCCTCCTCTAGTACTGCTCTTAAACTCAAAAAGGCTTTTGGGTTGATACGATTTTATAAAAATTACGAATGACATAAAATGAGGATGACTCGATCCTGCGTACGTTGCATTGTCGGGTCCTAGCTGTGAAGATAATGGCTGCTGGAACTAAGCAATTTATTTTGTCTAAATATTTACCAGGAGAATGGCGATAAAGTAGCGAGAGGCCAGAAAAGGTTTCGTCTGTAGGAAAGGGGGATGTACAGTGGCAAATAATATAGTTGTAGGGATAAATGGGTTCATGCCTTTCTCAAGGGTATTTCGTGCAAAGACTCAGCGCTTTTTACCGATTCCATTCCCTTCACTTTTCAACGCCAAACCAGCCACATCTCCGTAAGTGCTGAGGCGAATAAGTATCCATTTAAAAAAAGAAAAAGAAAACATTTTTCAAGTCTTAATTTTAATGAAAACAGCGTCCTTCCTCGCATGAAATTACTCATCTCAGAAAAATATTGATAACCAAGATATAGGCAAAAATAATGGCTTTTAAATATTTTAATATTAGCCACAGCGAATCAATTTACACACCCTCTTTATTGCAACAGAACGTGCAAATATAGTACATAATATTTTCTTGTAAACAGACTGTCAATCTCTTTGTTTGGTAGTCTATAAAGGTAAAAATATGATGCGGTCTGTAAATGAAGTCTGATGGTTACTGCTATAACTTTCAACTCAATCCCGACATGTTCATAAAAGGCGGTTTGGAAGCAGGCGTCACCGTGTAAAAATTATGGTATCAACATTGAAATGGCGAAAAGAGAGTTGGCTTATATCATAAAGAAACATTTACTTAAAAGGGTCATTATGAAATTCGTCCACGCCAAGCAAGTGTATGCACATATAGACCTAATCATAGACATATTCGTCGAAAGAGGAATAACAAAATCAAATGCTGGATAATTTCCTTACAACTAACGACAACTTGATCAACCGAAACGTTAAGTTGTTCTACAAAAAGATACTACCATAGACAAAACATGTAAGGAACATTGAAGTTTTAATAAAAATGGGGATGAAAAATAGGAGAACCATGTTCGACTTCCTGTTAGGTTCGTTACTTTTTCCACTACGCGCCGCTTTACCCTCAGGAAAGCTATGAGTTAAGTAACAGGAGTTGTAACTGGGAAAATCATTGTTATTTTCAACAAATAATTAATGCAATATTCCCTCGCATAAAATTATGTTTTTGCATTAAATAACGCACAATGGTTTGATAAGCCTTATGTAGCCGTAACTTCTGTCGTGGCAGTTTCTTTTCTCGCAACTCTCGTCTGTGGAACTCCCTTCAGTCTCCATGTTTTCCAGCCCAACTTTAATCTGCAAAAGTTTAAATGCAATGTCAATTGCTATCTTTTGTCCGCGTGATTGTTCTTATTTTCTTCCCGCTCATTACTAATGTTTCTGGTCTTAATTCTTCCACACCCTGTAACCCTTTGTGTCTTAGTGGCTTTACTGCCTTGCTTTGGGTGATACCAATTAAAAATAAATAAATAAATAAATCCATCAATAATTTAAGGAAAATAGGAACGCAAAGCACTTAGAATCGGAAAGAGACAGCTGACATTTCTGAGACAAATAATGAGGAAATTGGGCTTGGAGAAATCGACATCCACAGGACATATTGAAGCCAAGACGATCATGGGGAAACTTTGAGTAATCTACCTCACGTAATTGTAAATTTGAGGCATATATATATATATATATATATATATATATATATATATATATATATATATATATATATATATATCTGTGAAGAAAATATACGGAAAAAAACAAAAATCCTAATATCCAATTATGCTGTTTTAATGTTAATATAATGTCAACGTCGATTCTGTGAAGATTTTAAAATATATTCATAATAAAAGGCGGATTTATGAGGCAGGCATAATATCTATCTCACGCACGGTGAATACTAGACCTGGCTTCTTTAATATTTCCCCTTTTCTAGCAAAATTAATGCTCGACAAACGTACATGTTTTAGATTAAAATAAAATTCTTTACATTTTTCATTCAAAATATTAGGTTGGTGCAAAAATATCGTTTTTTGACATATTTTTAACGTCAAAAACCGTCATTATTTTTGCACCAACCTAATACTATATTTTAGGAATACGTTTTCACAACATCGCCCACGTGACGCCGACGTGATCATATTGAAACGTAACGCTGATCTTGAAAAATTTCAGTTGTCTGTTTTGATTAGTCTTACTCTTATTGTCCATCGTCTTTTCATGTTGAATTAAATATAGCCTAATGTTAATTATGTTTTATGAATATGTCCTGAAGATGGTCTACTAGACCGAAACGTCCGACGTTGACATTATATTAACATTAAAACAGCATAATTGCATATTAGGATTTTTGTTTGTTTTTTCCGTATATTTTTCTTCATACTGTCGGATCTATATGCATATATTTGCTTACATATATATATATATATATATATATATATATATATATATATATATAAGTAATGAAAATCTTGGTAATCCGTATGGATAAGCCCAGGGAGGATGAAATCCAGAGAGCTCAATGTTAAAAGAGAGCGATTAATTTAATTTAATGAAAACAGACAACATTAAGGGCCCATGGTTATAATATATTTTCACGGGGAATTTCTTATTCCCTGGCTCGTCACACCACACTTCCAAGAGTAAAAAAAATGAATTTAAATTTTCATATAATTTTTTAGACTTTTGAAGGAGTAGTATTAAGTTGATGTAAGGTAATACAGAGAGTGGTGAGAGATAGTGTGACAGACATGGTCGAAATTAGGGAGGGGAGGGAGAGATAGAAATGCTTTTAAATTTATTTTTATTACAATACTTAATAGTGAGGATGTAGGTAAGGATCAGACCTATTTCTCACCGGAACCGATATAGAGAGAAGATGTAAGAAATAAAAAGATGGAATTAGGGTTTTGAAGGAAAGAAAGGATAATATAAATTTAGAGAGGGAAATTAAAAGAATTAATGTATGTAGGCATATAGTGGCCAAGCTGGAAAAACCCAGATTTATTTATCTTTAAATCTTTATATATATATATATATATATATATATATATATATATATATATATATATATATATATATATATATATATATATATATATATATATATTCAATTATATGGATATGAGTTTGTAACCCTGGGTTTCACGCTTTTGCAACAAACTCCACTTTCATAATTATATATATATATATATATATATATATATATATATATATATATATATATATATATATATTCAATTATATGGATATGAGTTTGTAAACCTGGGTTTCACGATTTTGCAACAAACTCCGCTTTCATAATTATATATATATATATATATATATATATATATATATATATATATATATATATATATATATATATATATATATATACTTAAATACTTGCATCTATAAAAAGAACGTTAAACATAAAAAATGTCTTTAATAAATAATATATATATATATATATATATAGGGTTACCTGAAAGTTCTGTCACCTACTAAAAAAGTAATGGGAATAATAGCAGCATAAATATTATAATAATGCACTACACATGTACTGCATTCAGTTTAATCACTCTCATTGACGCTGTCATACATCGTGAATGTCTATATCAGGGCTCCCCAAACCCATGGTCGTGACCCTATTACGTGTCGCGAGGGTTTTCTAGAAGGTCGCAGATAGCCTCATAAAAATGTGTAATTTACAATATTTTAATACCATACAGACAGTCGGAAGTTAACCCTACGAAGTAAAATTTAGAATAACGCAAAAAGTTTGTACGCAGGTAGGCTTGACGCACTTTTATTTCCTTAATTCCGGTCAGATAATTAAATACTAAATGTGTGAATTTCGAACTTACGTTTATTCGGACGGGAATGAATGTTATCATTCCCGCCCGAATAAAAGTAAGTTTTCTGTGATCCTTTTCTTATCTATATAATACAGACAATGCCGAAAAGTCCAGGGATTTAAATTCACGTATTTTCCATAATATGTTTAAAGAAATGGGGTCACACAATGAAGACCTGTTGCTCCACTCTGATGTCCGTTGACTATATCGAGGAAAGATTCATGCAAGAGTTATTGAACTAAAAACTGAAAGTAGAACATTTTGGTGTGAGAAAAAGCATGCACTTTCAGATTTCTTTAAAAATATTGCTGGCAACGCTTGTTTATTTGAGCGACATATTCATGCACCTGAATGAACTCAATTCAGACATGCAGGCACGTAATCATACCATGGTAGACATTGGGGGAAAAATTGTCTGATTCCTGAAGAAAATTTCTCTTTGAAGAGAAAAGTTAGCTAAAGGAAAAACTGCAGCTTTTCCAGGACTAAATACTATCTTGGAAGATTCATCAGAAATATCTCTTACTGATTTTTGAAGATCATCTAAAAAATCTTCAAGAAATGGACAACTTTTTTCCAGAAAATGTTGACATGAAGAAGCATAGCTTGATCAGAAATGTTTTCAGTGTGAATGCCAGTGATGTTGGTGAAGATATTCCAGGGTTTCAAGAAGAATTTATAGACCTCCAAGAAAATCAAGTACAGAAACAAAGCATTAAAATCCTACAAATTCAGAATTTTGGATTCAGCTCAATGACAAGCCAATTCAGAAAAGAGAGACTGGAAAGCTCTTCCTTTTCCAACAACATATCTCTGTGAACAAGTCTTTTTTCAAGTTTTTTACGATCAAAACTGAAACAAAGAACCGCTTGGATCCCCAGTATGATTTGCGTTGTTTTCTAGCAATCAACACCAAAACCTTAGAAGATCTCACTCCATGCTAGTCACTGAAAAATCATTTCTGATTTTGTGACTTTTGACTACCAATTCATGTAATAAACGTTTTTCATGAAAATTTGCTTTTTTTCAGTTTTTTTTTTTTTTTGCTCAATAAAAATATGCAATTGTAAATAAGTGTAATGAATCGAAACTAATTATCAGATATTGTATATACAGTGTGGATATGACAAATTTTTTTGGCTGTTTTTTACTCCCCCACGAATTAAAATTTCAGATAACAGCAAAAATATGAATTAAACTCAGTATATTTCAAGAAGAAGGATTGAAAAAATCTCTTGTAAAAATTGTTTTACAGTTTATAAAAATAGCAAATTTTAATTTTAAATTTTAAACTTTCAGCGGAAGCCATTTTCCAGTAATAGATTACGTTATGGGTGATCCACACGTATTTTTCAAAAATCCACCAAAAATCAAATAATTACCCGATTTTAGTATTTTTTTCAGGACAGATTAAAAAATATATAAAGTAAAAAAATAAAAATAAAAAAATATATAGGATTATGAGTTTTTAAACGTCCGACACCACGCACCAACACTCCCCCACCGTGGTCCAAAATAGCCGGCATATGAATTTTGAAAATCCAAACTGGAAAAATTTGTTCATGGTATTTTCTTCAAAATTTAAAACCGGAACAGCTGCCTGGTAAGTATTTCCAATATAAATGTTTGATTGTAAAATATCATGAAACATTTTATATAAGTCCTGAAAAAATAGTAAAATTGGGTTATTATTTGATTTTTCGTGGATTTTCGAATAGTACTGGTGATTCAACCGTAATGAAAGTTTAAAATTTCAAATTAAAAATTTGCTATTTTTTTAACTATAAAACAACTAATTTTTACATGAGATTGTTTTTATAATCTTTTCTCTTAAAAATATATCGAAATTTATATTGAGTGTCATTCATAGTTTTGGTGTTATGTTAAATTTTAATTCATGGGGTCGGGGGCCAAAAAAAATCGTCATCTAACATTCACTTATTCAGCAATATGGGAACCAGTAATAAGGAGTGCCATAGAAAAGCAAGAACAACAACAAAAATTGAAATATAAGCTGTGGTAAAAACATTCAATGATAACTGCAAAAATTGCAATATGAGCACTGGTAAAAAAAAAAAAAACGTTGCTGAAGACATTAGGTTTATGATACCCGGAAATTCTTACACAGATGTCCTCAAGGACACATGGCACAGTGGATAAAGGCGGTGGTTAGATCCAGTGACAGGACCCAAAGAGTGTGAGTTCAATAAGTCAATGGGGTCTTGGAGAGGGGAATTAACTGGAGATAACTGATAACAAACATCCATTAAACATGGCACGTGGAATTAGAACAGTCTACCCAAGTGAGCGAAATAGAAGGTTCAGTTCGACATTCCAACCACCTGAAGAAGGCCGCAGCGTACAACGGCCGAAACGTTGTAATGAATATGGCGACGAAAATGTAAATAGTGAAAACATTGTAATTATAGGGCTCTGCTTATAAGCCATTAGTAGTCACCGTCCCCAAAGAGTGGGATGATAGCCACAGAATCGACATTTCTATCATTCATCGATGAGAAACAAAAACTTAAATCACTAATTTCGCAACACGCTGTAACTATAAGGCGTCCGTTTTCTTGCCCGGATTAATTCAATAATGTTTACCTCTCGAATTGGCATGATTATGTTTGGTTTGCAGAATATATGTGGCGTCATTAATAGTAGCTGCATACTTTCTCTCCGGTCCTGAAAAAGGATAGCTAGCGATTATTATAACAATATGTCTGTACTGAGAAGTCCCTGTTTCAAGAAATTGTGCCTTTTCCACCTGTCAAGAAAGCGACTCCTCATGGCATCTATATGATCAGTGCATACTAATTAGGGAAGAGGAAGGAAACTTAACACAATACTAGATTCGGTTTTAAGCAGTCAAAAGTATTTACCGGACAAATATGGTCGTTCCAACTGAAAAGGGTTAAAAAAAGAAAAAAAAGTAAAAAAGTAGATATTTTTGTAAAAAAAAAATAATGGATGACAATGCTTCTGCTAAAATTTAAAGAGAAACTTTTTATGCCAACTTCCAAATATAACAAAATATCAAAGACTAGTAACAAAATTGTTGGAAAAAATATTTTTCTTTAAAAAAATCTCAACAGTTGCATAAATAAAATCACGAAAAGCTTCAAGCCAGGTAAATCAATCAGTTGGATATATTATTGATACCTTGAGCTAACGATATTATTGGATCGGAAAGTTATCTTTTACCTGGTTGTTTAAAGATTGCTCAGAGGTAAATAGTCATTTGGAACATTTTATAACTATAGAAAAATCAATGATTATACCGCAAAAAATATTATAAATCAGCATACAATTATTTAATATAAAGGCAGTATATCTTACCATTCATATAAAAACCTGAATGGGCACTTCCACGTGGTGTAATGGTTAGCAACGTTGATTCGCTCGTTCAATTACTGCTGAATAGTGTGTTCGATCCTCACTGACAGCCACATATTTTCGACTTTGGGCTACATCTAAGGTAAGCTTTGAAAATCAACACCATATAAAAACTCGCATTAATTCCAGAAACTTCTAAAATAAAAATCTATTTTAAAAGACTTTTCGTAGATATCGTAATAAGTCTATAGACTAAGGATGGTTAACAAGCTTGTTTCGCTAGATCAGTTACAACTGAGTAGTGAGTTTGATACTCACTGACTGCTCTATACTTTCGGCCTTGTGCCACATCTAAGCTACGCTTAGAAAAGCATTTGGGCACCTCCATCAAGTGTAATCTTTAGCAAGCTTGTCTTACAAGATCAATTAAGACCGAGTAGTGAGTTCGATTCTCACTGGGTGCTCCACACCTTCGGCCTTAATCCACGTCTAAACGACGCTTAGGAAATCATTAGACACTTTGACCTAGTGTAAGAGACTTTTATTCAGATATCGTAATAAGACCATAGACTAAGGATCGTGTAATGGTTAACAAGCTTACCTTGCTAGATCAATTGCGTCTGAGTAGGAAGTTCGATTCTCACTGGATGCGCCACGCTTTCGGCCTTGCACCACATATAATCAACGCTTAGAAGATGATTAGACACTTTGAGATGGCGTAATGGTTAGCAAGCTTGTCTCGCTAGAACCATTACGACTGAATAGCGATTTCGATCTCCACTGGGTGCCCAGTACCTCTATGCTACACTTCGGAAATCATCATAGTCTAAGGATGAAAAAACATTCATTCTTAACAACAAATATTTATTCTTCATTATTTTCATTCACATTTTGACGCAATTCTTCTCGATGAATCACAAATTCAAAATTCAGTTAACTATGTCCGTGTAAAGAATTATTGACCCAGTCTGCTACACCATATATGCTCGTATATAAGCCTACTTCAGTGCGTCCCTCAATATTTTTGTGAAAAACCTCATTTTTTCAGATATATATATTGTGTATAATTCGACCACAGCTTCTGAGCAATACTAGTGGGCCTACCATAGTCAAATATTGCACTACCAGAACATATTTTATAGCAAATAAATAGCCTTAAATCTTATTTTTGTACAAAGCTACACCAAAATGAAGAGAAAATTCACTTATCGTAAAATATCTATTACGAACATTTAGAAACTGTACTTTTTTGTGCGTTCATGCCTGACTACAGATTTGAGAAAGGTATAAAAATATTTTTAATTCTTCATTTATTTAATGCATTTATAGATTTTAATCGGCACACATAGTGAATGAAGTTCTGCTGTTCATGTAGCAACCGAAAGAAAGAATCTAGACTGTGTGAGGCAGGCTAGAGGACCATACCCGTACCCTTAAGGTTATCCAAAAGTACCGAGGTCTACCAGATAGATTACGGTCACCGAAAATGCATGAATTTTAACTCTTCCGGAAAACAATATGTGTATAGTGCAACCTAAAATGCAAGATTCTTAATATCTTCAAAAAATGACCTATGTAAAATGCGTCCTCCTGATCAGAGGCCTTGCTGTTGGACGTAGTTTATCGTCTTGCCCAGGACGCGGATGTAATTTATCATCATACACAGCACGAGTAATCAGGAGGATAGCAGACAGTAATTGACATTTCATTTGAGAAGTGCGAGAAACGAAACTGTTAGCATAGAATTTATGACTACATCTAGCTAGCTCCACTGTAAATTGATATTTCGATGCAAGTCTGTGCTTAAATTCAAAACCTCTAGCTACCATAGCGGAGAGCTCATCCGAACCATTGCCATTAAGGTTTTTATAGAAATGACATAGAAAGGCAACCTTATTGCGGTGAGAAATTGATTGAAGCTGAGCTGAGCTGAGCTGCCGAAAAGTGACTAGAACCAATAAAGTTCAAGATTATATTACTACTAATTCAAATCTTGTAATGAAAGTTGTCTTGAATGGCCACTTATCTAGATCTTTTTGGATTAATGCAGGTTTCCTCGAGGGCTGTATTCTTGGACTTATTTTGTTCCTTATCTTCATCAACGATCTTCCCGATGTCATCATTCCCGACTCAGTATCTATGCTAATGACACAACTATTTTCTCCCATATTAATAATGTGAGGAGTTTGATAAAGGGAAATTGACATTTGCACTCGAAAATAACCTTCAATCTGTTGTTAACTGGAGCAAGTAGTGATTGATGATTTTATCGCTTCCAAAACGAAACTGTTCTCTAATAATCATCTTAAAGAACCTTTTTGCCTCCGTTCAACATAGCTTATGATGACCTACAGGAGTACAACTCACTATTACTTATTCGTCCCCGTTTTCCACTTATATGAAATCAAAAGATTATATTGAATCAATTACAAAGTCTGCTACTAAGTCGGTTCACTATCTCGTGCTAAAAAGTTTTCCCGACAGAATCTATCTTGCACCTTTGTAAGTCTACCATTCGTCGGTGCATCGAATATTGCTGGCACATCTGATCCTGAGTTCTGCTCTATATATGTAGAGATTATTGACAAAATCCAAAAAAGAACCTCCAACGTTATCTGTCCGGACATGACTTCAGTCCTTTTCCCACATCCGTCACATAACTTCCTTGTGCTTTTCCTATAAATATTTCCACGTTAACTGTTTTTATGGTACTTTGACTTCTTCTTATTAAACACATTACTAGATTGGCAGCTAGGTCACATAATTTTCCTGTTAAAGCTAGTTGTAAGTTCTATGTTAATAGTTTCTTATCTATGACTTCTCGCTTGTGGAACTTTCTTCCGGTTTTCTAGTTTCCCATCAGTTACGATCATCAAAGATGTTACTGCAGTCGACGTCGTCTTTCTTTTTGTAAACTGTTCTTTTATTGTCCTCTGCGTTTCTTTCACTCTCGGCAACCCCTTGGCTTTTATCGACATGCTCGCGATGATATTGGTTAAGAAAATGCTACTCGTGTAAATAAGGTAACCGAAATTATATGAAAGAAATTCTAGTTAAAAATTATTGACTGCTTCATTTCAAGATAATTAAAAATACCTAATTTCAATTAAGTTACTTCTTACTCCATTCCATACAAAGGTGATATTTACCGTATATACTCGCATATCATGCGACTTTTGAAGACCTAATTTTGAAGCTAATTTGACACCAGTGAACGGATATATAGTTTGGCCAATGGCGTAGACAGGGCTAGCGATACATACATTTTTTTTAATCAGTATCACCTCATGCAAGGCATGTCCTGGGTAAGACGTTAAACTACATCCGCGTCCTGGGTAAGACGTTAAACTACGTCCTGCAGCAAGACCTCTGATCAGGAGGTTTTGAGGAGCATGGAACCACCTCTTAATTGTTCTCAGGTCCACCTTGACCCGGGGTGGCAGCACCTGTTAGGGTCCCAACTATGTGCAAATAGTTAACTATTACCAGCAATACCTTTTGAAAAAAAATATTACCAGCAATAAAATTTTGAAGGAAATATATTACCAGAAACACATTGACAAAACAAAATATTACCAGCAATAAAAAATTTCGTCAGCATTAAATAAACCATTGAGGTTGATATGCCATAAAACAAAATAAACCAAACCAAACTATCCTAAAAATTTTGTCGGCATTAAATAACCCATTGAAGTTGATATGCCGTAAACAAAATAAACCAAACCAAACTATCCTAAAAATTTTGTCGGCATTAAATAACCCATTGAGGTTGATATGCCGTAAAACAAAATAAACCAAACCAAACTATCCTAAAAATTTTGTCGGCATTAAATAACCTATTGAGGTTGATATGCCGTAAAACAAAATAAACCAAAACAAACTATCCTAAACATTTTGTCGGCATTAAATAACCCATTGAGGTTGATATGCCGTTAAATAAACCAAACCAAACTATCCTAAAAAATTTGTCTGCATTAAATAACCCATTGAAGTTGATATGCCGTAAAACAAAATAAACCAAACCAAACTATCCTAAAAAATTTTGTCGGCATTAAATAACCCATTGAGATTGATATGCCGTTAAACAGACCAAACCAAACTAAACCAAACCCATGCGCAAGCAGTACAGCCACTATGACACATGGTGTTACAGGGTGTTGGGGAATTAGGAACAGAAACATTAGTAATGAGTAGAAAGAAAGTGTAATCAGGAGGACAATAGATAGCGATTGACATTCCATTTAATTTTTTGCAGATTAAATTTGGCTGGAAAGCATGGACCTGGAAGGAGTTTCCACAAACCAAAACTGCGAGAGAATAAACTGTTAGCATAGAAGTTACGGCTACATCTCGCTTGCTCAACTGTAAATTGGTGAAATCTCGACGCCAGTCTATTATTGCGCTTAAATTCTCAAAGTATATCTACAATAGCGAAGAGTTCATCCGAACAATAATCATGAAAATATTTATAAAAAAGGTACAATGAGTCAACCTTACAGCGGTTCATTAATTTTATATCTCGTGTATGATGCGACCCCCTTAAAATTAGCTTCAAACTTAGGTCTCCGAAAGAAGATACGCATTACACGCGAATATTTACGGTATGTGATTCCTGTAGTTTGACTCTGACCATTTCTTACCATCATAATGTATTAATTCATCTAATTAGATAAATAACTGAAGTTTTCGGTTTATAAACAGTAATGATTATCAATCTCGGAAAGAAAGTTTGAGCAGTTTAATCTTTATCTGCAATCAAGTAAATTAAACGTATTTTATTTTATAAAAACCAACGTGACATTAAGATGTGTGGGTAACGTAATGGTTATTGGCGCGAAAGTGGATATGTCACTTCAAGATTAAATTGTATCCGAGCCTGCTATGTTCACCTCGTAATACTGCCCTTGGAAAAAGCATGGCTCCATCTCTTCTCCTCCCAGCCATGGAATGTACATCAGTGAACTCCCTTTTGTGTTCACTTTTGTTGTATCGTCAAAAACGATCCTTTGTCGCCACTTTGGGATTTAACGTTGTTCATGATGACGGACGTCTTTGAGTATAGAATCCAGAGGTTAGCAGTGAATATTTCGAAGACAGTATGGAAGCTTAGTTCAGGTTAGCAGTGGATATCCCGGTAAAGTAGCAGAGCGTAGTTCAGTAGTTCTTCCTTCTGTTCTTTAGCCTGACAAGTTGGCACTGGACATTCGGAGAGAGTAAACAAAATGGCCGCATTTATACACGACGGATTGAATATTTTACGTCTTCTGATTGGTTAACCTTCTATTGGTGGATTATAAAATGAGTCAACTCATTTAGACCGGCTCACTAGTACACACATATACACAAAAAACTGCAACAATTACAACGTATACTTGCTTGATACTTCGTCTATGCCAACGTAGTAGAAACTTTGTAATCGTAGATACCAGTTATAATACACCAATACAGAATAGTATATGGGATAGAGGAGAAATAGTGAACACCTCATACATCATACGACTTCTTCTATATTCATATAATTGTGGAAGCCATTTATAAAGCTGAAAAGAAGGCAATAAGAGAATTGGGTTTACTGTTCTAGCTTCAAGATTGTCTATGAGACACTATCACATAATTAAATTTGGTATCATAGTAATTGTGAATTCAATCCTTATGCTGAGTAATATAGACTCAGACTCAACGAAAACAGGACTAGCAATAACTGAGCAGTATTAAAAATGAACACGTCAAGATATCCCTAGACAAAGACAATGGAATGAGAACAATCTACCCTCATAGATTAAAAAAAGGTTCAATTTAAAATTCCCTGAAGGTTACCCAGTTCAACAGATATCAAAAAAAATCTGAAACATTCTGATAGTAACAAGAAAGATGAGGACACTAGTCTAACTGTAAATAAAGTAAATAACAGAAAATATTTACTCTGACAGAAAAATACCAAGCATCCCAAACCCAAATAAAAGTGAAGAGATGAGGTTTTATGTTGTCAGACCCTTTGTTGCCACTGTTGTGATGACAACATATGCTTGCTTGATACTTTGTCTATGCCAACGTAGTAGAGACTTTGTAATCGTAGATACCAATTTTAATACACCAATTAATAATACTTGTATCAGACGTCTTAGAATAATACTTGTGGTAATGGTACTTTGTATAGTGAGAAGAGAAATTGATGAAGGAATACTTTGATGAGAAGCAGGTGAGTGTTATGACATGGCCGCCCCAATCTCACAACTTCAACCCCATAGAAAACTTATGGAGCATTATAAAGTACAGGCTCTCGAGAAATCAGTTTAGAAGAGAGCAGGCAAGACTCTAAAATTATCTTGTACTGCTCGCTCCCGAGGGTCTTTTCAATAGGTTTTAAGAAACCAGTTCTATGAAAAGAAAAGCATCCCTAGAACATTATACTGAACGGATGCTCGACCGTACTTACTGCTAAATTCAAAGAGATTTCAAAGCTTCTTCTTCGGATTTTAGATCGCTTATCCTTTGAATTTAGCTCAACTTTCGTTTCATCGGAGAAGAGAACATTTAGTAAAAAATATAAGGTGAGTCACTTTTATCGAACAGCACTGTACATATGTAGACGTCACGCGACTTCTTCTATATTAGCGTTTCCGCTATGGTCACGTGATCTACCTAATGAATAATGAGATCGCATGTGTTTGTTCACTTACGATATACGTTCAAATACAAGTGTCAGTAGCGGCACTTTTATTTCGAAAGAACAACTTTCATTTAAATACCCTTGAGAAATGCATTAATATGTCCCTACTTTCTCCAGCTATCGGTTAAATCGCAAAGAAAACTGGGTCTTCTAGGCTAGACAGGGGAAATACAACTCTGAATTCAGAAGGGTGGCGGAGGTAACGAAAAACAGCTTCACTATCTTTACCGAAAAGCCATGCAAATAATTAAAAAAGGAAGATGCGGAGAGCCATCGTAACCTGCAACCTGAAATAATACGGCATTAAAAATATCTGACCCTATTATATACAATCACAGCTTATGAGTGATAGCAATATCATAACGATTTAAATCATTTTTTTGTAGTACAAAATTTAAGGATAGCTAGCAATAAGCATAATTTATATGGCATTTTAATGTATATTTTAAAAGCTATAAAACAACCGGTTTCGTCCCAGCCTTATCAAGTTTATTTCTGGGATATAGAAAATAAACGTGTAAATTTAATTGATATTAATGATAACGAATAGAGGGAAAAATATAATAACGATTAAATCGAAATGTAATGTAGTGTAATAATGTTATTTTGGGAAAAGTAACGTTACTGCTTTCCCGCCTTTTCTCGGCACATGTGAAGGGTTCCCCTTATCCGAAACTGGTATCTGTTCTCTAATACCCGCACGAATTCGTTTATATGAAAAAGCAATAACCGGTGGGCTGTCACAAGTGAATATATTGACACAATTAGACCATTGGTTCACATTCTCAATAGGTCTCCTTATGGCCCGTTTTTCCTGATAACCTATTCTTCCTATAAGACCACCGATGATCATGTCTTTATGTAAATAAACCATACGGCTAATGAGCTTTGGCGAAGTTTCTTTATCTTTTAAATTCTTTTCTCCGATATTATTCTGCTAAAAAAACTATCCCAATCCAATGAATAGTTCATTATGAAAACAATTCAGTCTTGCGGGAGAATGAAAATTATATAAATAATAAACATACATTAAAAAAAATTAATAATTTAATTTTCCCATAATGCAAATGGAACCAAAAAAAGGGGTTCCCGGTTATGTGAAAAGTTTGTGTTACAACGTCCGGAAAGGAATCGTCTTTCTCTTGATACTCTCGAGTCATTCGATTCAGACGTGTTTTTGTAGCAGTCCTAAGGGAAGGAGATACAGTTACCCTTTCTCAACGTCATATTGACTTGCGCTTGACCACTCTCTTCCCTTTTAGTTTATTATAGATACATGCGTCAATAAAAATTGACCGTTAATTTTCCAACCGCGTTTCGTGTTATTTATTGTGGTTCAACGACATTGCATCTTCTGACACCGGACGAAAAAGCAAGTACCAACCCCACCAGAGTTTCAGTTACCCTTATAAATAATTCCCGATTTTGGCCAAGGAAGTCATTTATTACTGGTCATCATTTTCACCTAATTTGGCATACGTTGCAAGTAGATACAGGGTCTAGTTACACTAAGTGCTAAATTAACTCAAACTACTCGGATTCATATCCTTCAATCGATCTAATTTCTCAAAACTAATTAACTTTCTCAATTAGTTCCTTTTCCAACATTTAATTCCAATAATCATTAAACCCAATCAAATCTTTTCTCAAATTTTCCCTGAATCTCTACTATAATATCGAGCTTTCTCTGTTTGCAGTCTGCCGTCTGCTCTACTCACACACTTTTTGCGTATCCATTCTTTTTCTAATCTAATATCGCCTTCAGCGTAAAAATTCCTTATTCTTCGTCTGAGACAATTTACTTTTGTTCTTATCAGAAAGTTTTGAAAGAATATCGTCAAGATGCATTTTATGGTGGAGACACGAGAATCAAACTTTATTTGATTTTTAAACTCCCTACTTAAAGATTGTTTTATCTCCAATACAAGTGACGTCAGTTGAAGCGCATAAGCTGATAGCATCAAAGATGTGTTTAATCTTTTAATATTCTCAGAGGCAATGTTTCTCCGAAATAGTTGTTAGATTTTATTTCGTGATTTTGTCTTGATTTCTTTGTTGCCAAAAACTGAACGCGATACTAGATCAAAATAAAGCATCGATTTTAGCTAAAAATACACCATTTAAATTTTTTAAATGAATTATATCATTCATAATCATCATTAGTCCCTTGACTGCTTCAGTCGTCGACGGGACCTAAGGGCAGAAAAAACTGACAATTTACTCCAGAGTGATCTGTTGGAGGTGGCTCTCAGGAGTTCCGGCATTGTCATGTCCGTCTATTCTTTGATGTTGTCTAACCAGCTTTTGCGTTGCCGTTCTCGCTTGCGTTCACCATTAATAATGACTTGTATGATGGTCTTGCAGAGGCTGTTATGCGGTGTGACGTGACCAAACCATGCCATCTACTGACGTTTAACACTTTCACTGCTACTCATTTGCGATTGCCTAGTACTGCCCCCATCCGGCCAGCCATTTTTAAAGAAAATGCCAAATTTCAACCTACATATTTTATTACACAGAAAACTGGCACCAGTGTGTTTTACAGCATTCCATTTTCATGGATATACCTAGGAATGACTTACCAGATCAGTAATGGATATACACATGATATCTTTTGAAGCATTGTCCTTTGTGATTTTACGATAGATGGCGCAACGTGACACTCATAACAGCGGTATGCAAAAAACGTAGGTTTCCGTACTTAGCCAGCAAGATAAGAAAAACGAAGATCTCCGTAGTTAGCAGCGGAAGTGTTAATAGCGTTGAGCAGAGATTCTTGCAGGTTCACAAGACTTTTGACTTTGCTCCGTACATAGTCATTGGCTTTGTGCTCCCAGTAGAGAGCTGTCAACTAACAAATTACTTTCAACAGAACTCATATTTGGTACCAAACTGCTAGACAATATAGTAAAGGAAAGTGTGAAGAAAGGAATAATTATTAATTGTAAGAACACAGAATGAATTGCCATTAATATTTCGAACAGCTGAAAATGCAAACTAAGAATTCGTGACGTCAGAGGAACAAATCTAAATTTGGGAAATTTTGACGGAAGACCGAAAATGTGACAGAAATTCAAAGGCGTTTTGAAACACGGAAAGATGCTGTTTAGAAACTAAAAGTGTATTTATTTATTTATTTATTTATTTAGTGCATTTTTCACCGCTGTGGTCACCATTTCCTCTATTTCGGTTGTAATTATGGTTCATGTTGACATTCAAGGCAAAATAGTGCAGTGTCTTGACGGTTTCTTTTGCACCTGAGACGTAGAGGTTATCCCATCCCTCTTTTCAGAAGTTTCACCGCCCATTGGTAAAGCCATTAACCTCTGAGGCGCAGCTTATTCACACAAGCTGGCGACTGGCCGATGGCTGCTTGCCACAAATGGTTTAGAAAGAGGCGTTTCCCTTCACCAGTCGTGACAGGAAACCCTTCCGTCTACCCTCACACAATTTAACCTACAGGTCGATAACGCTGACCAATATGTGGTCGTCGCAGTACACATGCCACTTCATGGAGCCACGTGTGAGAATTGAATATAGGCTGTTAGACCAGTACAATTCTGCATCCCAATTAATTTGAGTAATGCAGGCCGTCAGCTTAGCTGCAGAGATGCTACCACTGACGACACCCCCCACACACAAAACAAATTATTAAGAAACAGGAAAAGTTCGTTAGAACCAAAGAAAAGAGTGCGGAACTGCTATATAATATTAATCTTTTATGATATCGAATACAGTACAATTTCCTCATAGATGAAAAGGAGACTTTAGGTAACCGAGATGAAGTTCTACAGAAGGATACCGAGAATGATATGCACGGAACATGTGAGCAATGCGGTAGTTTTAAGGAAAATGGAAACTAAAAATATCGCTTGTACTTAAAACCGAAAAATTTCACTTGAAATTTCTAGGAGACATAGTGAAGAATTTCACACTCACAGATCGAATGAAATCCTCGTGAAATAGGTTACCTCGATAACTACCTGACGACCTGATGCATATATATTATAGAACAGCGGCTGTGAGATATAGTAAATAGGCAAATATTTGTAAGTGATGCAAATGATATGAAGTTGTGGAGAGCCATTATCGCCCACGTACTGAAGGGACGTAGCACATAAAATAAGAAGAATATGTAAGATGACCACAAAGGTGATGCCTCCAGTTAGGATCGAACACATTTCAGTAATAAATCGTATACAATGGCTACTTCTCATCGTCCTGCAATAGGTGCTTCATTTTTTTTTCTTATTCTTTCCAGAAATTGAGATAGAATTTGAAATATGATGACAGCATTGCGTCAGTCATTTAAGTTAGAAGAACCTTTTTGCCTGAGTACCGATTTAAAATCAAAAGCACTACGCAAGCGATTGGCCTGCGAGACAAGCTTGAAAACAAGCGATCTACAACAAATAGTTTGAAGTTATTTAATAAAGTTTCCTTAGTCTGGCACAAGACCATAGACGTAGAGCACCCAGTGATAGTCATATTCACTACACAATCAATGTGATCTGCTCGATGTGATTATACAGGGTGTTCCAGAAGTCACCTAGGCATTTTAAACTGAAGTAATATCAACATTTTTTTTTATTATTCGAAAATAGTTTTATACAGAATAAAAATTCAAATACTGGAAATATATTCCGATTTATTTATGAGAAATTATACGACATAAATATTTTTCATTTTCGACTGAACAGAGATAGGTTCTTTTTCTATAACAGTTGTTAATAATTGGCTGAATCTCACGAATTTTTGTATAGATGTTATCCTTGGCTGTTGCTGTGGTTTATTGATGCATACACGTTCCTTAAAGTAACCCCACATAAAATACTCGGGAGGCATCAAATAAGGAGAATGTTGTGGCCATAAAATTCCAGAATTTCGCGAAAATATTCAGTAATCAAATGTTTGATTAAATCTAAAATAAAATTCAACAATGCTTGTTCTCTGCCCAGTAGTGACTTTTTCCATTGGACATTTCTCGAAGTTAATCCAAGTTCCGAAAAGTGAATAAGCAAATAAAATGTATTTAAAAAATTCTGACATATTATGACATTTTTAACCTTAGAATACTAACCATCAATTACTAACCATGGGTATAGCATACCCGATTTTGAAAATATTTAAAAAAATATTAAATATAAATCTTTATTTGAAATATTTTACATGCAGGCACTTCAAACTTTGTACTTTGAGTTAACATTAATAGGAACTGAAAAACATATTGTTTAGGTAAGAAAATCAAGTACCGAAAATTGTAATTAAAAATAGGAAATTTGCGCTGGGTACTATATACACATGGTTAGTGTTCGGAAACACCTAGATAACCTTGAGGACGCCCTGTATACAGGGCTGGCGTATGGCCGTTTAAGTCCGCTAAGCTAATGAAAAAATGGAGGCACTTTCTAACTCGCCCGTACCCGTTTTGAATATTTTTTTGCTCGTGATATGTTTTAGTGACACTTATATAGCTTGACGTAAACTTATTGCAAATTCTCTAAATAAACTAGAATAGCTATCTTTTGTTTATCAATAAAAATATTATTTAAGAAATACCACTATTTTACTATGTTTTGCAAATTTAATTAGCACAGATTCCTACTGTAGTAAAAAAAAAAAACTTTTTTTTTATAACCAACATTATTAAGGGGCCCTAGGCTGCAGCCTATACAAGCCTAGAAAATAATCCGTCCCTGACTGTATAACATTCTCTCTACAACGAGTCATCGAAATTTATTAGATATCGTTTAGTTTAGCGTATGATTCTAGTTTAAGGAACGGTTTCGATAAAAGTTAGACTTACAAATAATTTAGAATTCAATAGAAAAGCAAACGTTTCAAAAAGGTTAAAAAGAAAGAATAAAATGATTCTTGAATGTCAAAGCAAAAAGTGAAATTAAGAAACAAATTGAGAGAAAAAGAGAAAAGAGAATAAACATTATATACTGAATATTTTAATGTTACATTATTCTCAGCCCCACCCAAACCAAATTAATTTAACCTTGAAAATAACTGGAAAGAATATTGTTAACCTAAAATCGTATTTAGTTTCTTACAGATATGATCTTCTGATAACTGATGCTGCTTAGACAATAACATTTTGTATACAACTTACATTTTTCGAAATCTATTTGAACTTAAACTTCCAAGAAAGACAATAAAGCTACTGCACAAGGAATTATTGAGTGTGAAATAATATGAGAAAAAGAAAATGATAAACATTATTAAAGCGACAAAACGACAAAAGAACAAGAATTAAGATAACAACTGACATTGCATTTAAATCATTAAAAGATGGCTGTTTCCAGCAAGAAGCCGGAAGTGAGTTCAACAATCTAGAAGTACAAGAAAAGAAACAGTTAGCATAGAACTTACCGTTACACCTAGCCATTTTAACTGCAACATGATGAGACCTTGCCGCCAATCTAGTACTGCGTTTAAATTCGTGAAGTCTAGGCACTAATGATAAAGCTCATCAGAACAATTGCCAAGAAAATATTTATAGAAAAGGCAGAGGGAAGCTACTTTACGGCGGTGAGAAAGTGACTAAAGTCGTGATACCAGGGTCAGGATCAATAACATTGCAGATTCTCTTTTGTATTTTATCAAGAATTTTAAATGCATAGCAGAAGCAGATGTAACAGCAATATTCAATGCATGGACGAATGTGTAGCTTATAAATATGTAAGATAGATTCTGGCAAGAAAAATGGTCTAGCTAGACGCAAGGAATCAACTTTCCGAGCAACAATGTTTGGTGTAATTGAATTTCATGTTTGGAGTAAATTTCATGTTTGCGCTAAATTTCTTGTTCGGAGTAAATTTTACGTTTGCGTTAAATTATATGTTTGGGATAAATTTCATGTTCGGAGGAAATTTCATGTTTGTGATAAATTTCATCTTTGGAATAAATTTTATGTTTCGGTTAAATTTCATGTTTATGATAAATTTTATGGTCGGAATGTATTTCATGTTTTGGCTAAATTTCATATTTGGAATAAATTTTATGTTTTGGTTAAAATTCATGTTTGTGGAAATTTTCATGTTTGGAACAAATTTTACACCTGGAGTAAATGTTTGGGGTAAATTTCATGCAAACTTCGTGATAATTATTTCTGTCTTCCCGCAGCCAAAATATATGATTACTTCTTTTGAGATACAGGGATATGTGGCATTATGGAACAATATGGGTATATAATATGATAAGACATTATGAGTACGTGATGTCGTCTGAGACATTCGGTTATTTAATATGTTTGGCTTAGTCTGGTACAAAGAAATACTGTTAGGAATAAAATCGTTAAAACAGAAACATACATAGTGCGTTGCTGTCACTTCAGTAATAAGAGAAATCTATGATATACTGTTATCGCCAGAGTGCATTCATTTCTCTTTCGTTCTCCAGAGAAGCGTCTCAACAGATTTAAGAAAAGCTTTGGCCTCCTTCAGTTCTTGGAAGTAATAGAGTTTTAAGAGGTAAGTCAACACGGATTGTGCAATAAGTGTAATATATACAGTTTATTTATCTTTAAATATGAAACTATGAAATTTCTTTCGTAACTCGGTATATGCATTGCTTTTCAAAAATTTGTTTTACGCTACTTTGCTTTCACGAAAAACTGACATAGCTATAGGTCTTTCCCAGTTATCTAAAATGGCGTAAAGCGAAGAAGCGATTACATCTGATTTATATGAAAAATATTTTGAACGTTCCCAGACCAAAAATGTTTTTCTTTCTACGTCTACGTTGCTTGACGTATGTTGTATGGATGAATTTACATGTCATGTTATTTAATGCCTAATTCGTATATGGTGCACTGAACGAGGATCGATCTCACAATGAAACAGCCAACCAAAACAGGTCCTGTTTGAATTTCTAGAATGAGGATTCAAGATTATGGGATGAAGTTTTCATTCAAAATAATGCCTCCATCTTTGTTGCTATTATTGCAACGTTTCCGACATTGACTCCTCCACCTTCTTCAGGTGCTTTAGGAACTTTCGAATTGCATCTTTTATTTACTCTATGGAGTAGGTTGTTCTCGTTCTATGTCTAGAAATATCTCGTCTTGTTCTTAATAAGATTCAGTTACTGCTCGCCATACTTTTTATTAAGTCTAAGTCTGTTCTACCCGACCCAGAGATTTCTCTTTGCCTTCAAATGCACTGACTAACAGCTTAATCCACTAAGCAGTTCCAGCACGCTTAGCACTGCCAAAGGGTGATAGTTGTTACTTGCTGTGATTAATGTAGAAGGCTTGAAATGCGAGAGCGTGCTTGACTGGTTTACCTCACGCTTTTTTAACATCGGGTACCTTGTAGACAGTCAAAACATGCTGAAAACATGTCCTATATCTATTTTTTTTAATTAAACTCCTACTCATCTCAAATGTAGCAGTATTGTCAGTTGTAGCGAAAATCCCATGCGATTTGGGTGTGGAGGAGTTTTGTCGGTGGGGCTGAATGGAAACGCTCAACGATAATTTAATTCTTTTGCTTGAGAAAATGTTATATAGGAAAGGGCTACTTTGTGTTTCCGACGGAAAACCCTACCTGAAAACATCAGCATTACGTATTTTTTAGCAGTTCTTTGCATGAAACCCTGCAAAAACTATTGCAGCCGATGATTCGTTAAAACTGAAATATGTATTTATGTCAGAGAGAGAGAGAGTGTGTGTATGTGTGAGACAGACAGAGATAGATATGTTGAGACCATCGAATAGTTTTTGCACAAATTTGATCTGTATTTAATAAAGCACACAAACAAACACATACACACACACACACACACACACACATATATATATATATATATATATATATATATATATATATATATATATATCCTTGTGCAGGTATGCAGAAAATAGAAAAGAACACGTTGGGTGCATAATCCGGGGTTCCTTAGTATTTTTGTTTTTATTTTTAAAAAACAGTGCTCCATACAGAAGTAGAGCTTATATTATAATAATATTTTTTGTTTAAAAATATGATTCCTTCGCTACATAAGAGTTCTCATGTTTCAAACATTGAAACATGAGAACTCTTATGTAGCGAAGGAATCATATTTTTAAACAAAAAATATTATTATAATATATATATATATATATATGTTTAACCAGTTTGTGACTGGAAGGGATAATTCTGAGGAGGATATAAATCAAGGGAGAGTTCAATGTAGACTACAGAGTATTATAATGATAAGAAGACTTTAATTATCCATTTCATTTATATTTTTTTATTTCACGAACACCGGGGGAGGTTTCGTTCTGATGAGCTGAACATCTCGCTCTGTGTCTGTGTGTGTGTGTGTGTGTGTGTGTGTGTGTGTGTGTGTGTGTGTGTGTGTGTGTGTGTTTGTGCTTTATGAAATACATCCGAAAAGATATGTGTGTGTATGTTCTATAGGCAAACACTTAGCGACTAACTGCTTTTGTGATGTCAACGAACACTCGTCGCCACTTTTGGTAATGTCAACGATTACTCGTTGTCTCTTTCGTAATGTTCGTTGTAGCAGAGACTTTGTAATCGTACACAGAACTTATACTAACACTGATAGAAGTTGATTTTTCTCAGTGAAGAGCGACACTAGATGCTATCAAGAGGAATTAAGTTCAGCTCTCAACTCTAAAGCAGCTTTCCTTCTATTTATTTGCTCTCAATGATCAAGCGTTTATCTTTAGCAGCAGTTGTTACTTTTGGTGCTCCAGCACGTTTTTGTCAAAAAGTTTCGAACTGCCTTTGTAACTAAAGCAGAGTCATGGAAAAAATGGTTATGACAGTCAAAAATTGCAGTAAGCTTGACAATAAAGCATGCAAACGATCAGAAATGTACAAAATGAAAAGAAAATTACATTATAGCCATTTTAAGATACAAATAGTAAAGTACTCTAATCAAAATGATATAACCATGGTTATAAAGAGGACATCTGAAAAGGGAAACTGCTAACCTATAAATAACAGCCCAGAATAATCCTGTAAAAATATACTTTATTATGATCAAGAAATCAAACAGTATAATAGTATAGTAAATGTCGAATGCATGGTGATAATGACTGCCAATAATATGCAGCGATTACAGAAAATTGGCATACCAAATATGTGTAACTTAGTAAGGAACATCATTCACTGAGAATTTGGCCGTATAAATTAAGATAATCTACAAGCCATATAAAAGACTGTGTCTTAACCATATATATTTCGATAGTATATGCACAAACCAACATCTGTTCTAAAATAGATGAATCCTCTGGGGTCTTGAAATTCAATCACATCCAGCGATTCAAACCGGAAAACAAGGAAAAACTATATATTGTTGTTCCGGCAGAGCAAAGAATTATATCGAAACAAAGTCAAGAACTGGAGTAAAAAATCGAGGAGAATTTGCGAAAAGAAATCGACACCATTTTGACGCATCTGAAACGACACCAAAATTTGAAAGAATTCGAAATAAAGGTAACTTCGCTAAAATTAGCTAGAATAATGTGCAAATGATGTAATCTACCATTTGGTCTCCAATGAAAACGACTAGTTATTACTCAATGAGTTCCAATAATAATAATAATAATAATCAGAAGGCTCTATCAAATTCCTCTTGAAAGTAATGCTTAATTTACAACGCGTGACATACGTGTATAATCTGATTCTGGGTCCACAATATGATACTATTTAAAATTATCTCCACCTGTGGCAATATACCACCTTTGAACCTACTTGTCAAATCCACTTTAGTAAACTCTTTCAGGCCACTGTGGTTAAACGATGGCCTCTCACCACATTAGTTCCGCCCTCTATAAACATTTCCACCCATTGAATATGACTCTCATCTACTGTCGCCTCACCAAACACGTTACTGAGTCTTCTGTGCATGTCGACCTTTGTCCCTACACATTTATAGATTGCCCAAATAAAGAGAAACTAAGTCATTCGGTAATAATTATTATATATATTAATGCGAACCCAGCGCATTTCAATAACTAATTTCGCGGAAAATGGCAGTTGGTGTGCGCGTGATCAGACTGTTATCTAGGATCGGTTAAGTAAATTCCGGCTTGTCAAGTTCGAATTCCGGTTTAGGTGAATGCATTCACTTTCGTACAAATACTATTTGGAATAGTATAAATCCATTTCTCCTAACTCCATCTATAGAGTTAAAATGCAAAACATACTGGGCTCGGTAGCCCTGGTTGCCAACTAGTCTAGAAGAAGAACAACTTTGAATTAAAATTCGGCGTGGAAATGACAACATCACATCGTAAAATGCTTATTTCCCAGCAAGACTATCATGGTGAAACAGGGCTCTACTGGTAATGAGGAGGGGGATAAAAAGACAGGTATTACTTTAAGGCCGGCCCTCATATTTGTTTTTTTTTTGTTTTTGTTTTTTTTGTTGTTTTTTTTTTTTGTTTTACAAACAGTTGAAATTTCTAAGATATATAAAAAGGAAAGATGTCTTGGAGAATATGACACTCACACGACAGCGAGGAACATACTTGGCAGAAAAGTGACTTGGAAGAATAACAAGGAGACAAATATTACTTACAGACACAAGAAAAAAATGGATATAGGAACTTGGGAAGAGTTCTAATCGTCCACGTGCCAAATGGACACGGCATATAAAAGGAGAAAAGGAAAACGTAAAGAAAAATATACTTAGAATCAGAAAGAGAAAAAGTTTCTACTACAGATAATGAGCAAAAACGGTACGAAGAATCCGACATTCAAAAGGGCAGTCAAGAGAGACAGAGAAATGCAACGAGTAACTAACATAACATGGCTTGTATAAATATATGACAGAGCAGAGATTGGGAGAGGTAAATAAAAGACAAGACTTACTAAGAGTTACAAAGAGTAGAAAGTTGTGGAGAGCTATGATCTCCCACGTACTGCAGGGAAACATCACATAGAAGAAATATTTCACTTTTGAATTCCCTTTTTATTCGAATATAATTCTTTACATTATTTACATTATTCCGGCTGTTGTCCCCATCTTCATTGCCATTTTCACGACGTTTTGGTCCTTGTACGCTCCGGGCTTCTTGAGGTGATTGGAATTTCGAACTGAACCCTTTATTTCGCTCACTGTTCTAGTTCCACGTGCTATGTTTAATGGGTGTTTGTTATCAGTTATCTCCAGTTAATTCCCCTCTCCAAGTCCCCCACTGCCTTATTGAACTCACACGCTTTCGGTCCTGTCACTGGATCTAACCAACGCCTTTATCCACTGTGCCATGTGTCCTTGAGGACATCTGTGTATGAATTTCTGGGCATTATAAACCTGATGTCTTCAGCAACCTTTTTTTTACCAGTGCTCATATTGCAATTTTTGCGGTTATCATTGAATGTTTTTACCAGAGCTCATATTTCACTGGGGTATATTGTTCTAATTTCACGTGCTATGCTTCTTCCATATGTCTCAGTTATCTCCCTTTAACTCAACTCACCAAGGTTTTGTTCACTACTGCTGTGGCCTGGTATTGACCTCAAAACTCTTTGCGTCTAGTCACGGAATCTAACCAACGTCTTTATCGACTAGGCCATGTGTCCAATAACCTGAAGAAGACTGGAGCGTACAACAGCCGAAACAGTCTGAATAACGTAAATAATGTAAATAATCACAGTGATATAGACGAATATAATTCTTGTTTTATCGGATTTGTTTATGCATTATTTTGTTTATTTTTTTGTCTCTCTGCTTCAAGTATGGTGGGGGAGGTGGTAAATCTCAGTTTTTATACCGTTCACCGTTTATACCTTTCAATTCTGTTGACGTGATGGCTGACAATTTCATATTGACCAGACCAGTGCCATGTACTTTCAAACCAGAGAAACAAATTAAATTCGAAATTGTTTCGCCCTACTTATGTGACAGAAGATAAAATTAGAAAAAATAAAGACATTTCATTATTCAGCAAAAACGTCAAACATTTCCCGTTCATGTGATGGACTTAAGCAATTTAATTAAAGTGTCACACTAAAACATCATTTACATAAATCTTATTAATAAACTATCCACAGTTAATGCATGTGTAGTAGAAAATTTTATTATAAAGATACCTCAGCAAAGCAAAACACCCACTAGAAGACAACATAAGAAATAATTGTCTGTACAACACTCCATGCAGTTGAAACAGATAATACTGTTTGTATTGTTTATCAATGATCACCCTTATGTCATCAGTTCCCAGCTTGTAATTTATGCAGATAACACTATCATTTAGCCCTGTCCTAGCAACAAATTCATCAGATCTGTCAAAATAAATCTGGCAGCTACTCTTGAAAAGGATCGCCAATCAGTGATTAAAAGGAGCAAGAAATGGTTTATAAATTTTATCAGTATGGCTAACGCTAAACTCCTGGAGAGCAACGCATACGCTTTATTGGCCTCATGTTTTCCACTGACATGAAATGGAGCGATTATATCAAATCTGTAGCTGCATCTACTGAAAGGAAAGTTGGCTCGCTGTGTCGTGACAGATAATTTTTCTGGTCAAAATCCATCTTGCACATTTACAAATCTACAATACATTCAAAAACGGCAATTTGTAAAGGCACTACAAAATCAGGGTTACTTGAATATGTTGACTGTTTTCTATTTCTTCTATGTGCCGTATCCCTTCAGCATAATGGTGATCATGGCTCACCACAATTTCCAGTCCTTTGTATCTCTTGGTAAAGTTTGTCTTTTTGCTATTTTTTCTAATTCCTATTCTGTTATCCCTTTACACACGCTCGTTATGTAGTTTGTGCACTGTTTCCCTCTGGCCTTTAATGAGATGTGAGTGCCAAATTTCCCAAACCATCTTTCCTCATTATGTGCCCTAGAATTTTCAGCTACCTCTTTCTGATGTTAAGTATAAGTGATTACAAGAAATTAATACAAACTTTATAATACTAAATTTTATTGCGCAGATAACACAGCAAACCAGCCCCTCTGTAAGAAAACATCATCACGATCTTTATGTTCAACATCCCATAGAGTTGTAACTAATAATACAAAGCCAAGACCACAAACACTAAAATGTTGCAATCAATTTTGGCTAAACATGTAGACAGATAGAGAAGAGCTTATGAACCATTATTAAATGAAGTTATAAAACAGAAATAATGGGAAATATCCTATCAAAAACATTTCATTGAAAAAAATTAAATCAACTAAATGTATCTCTATTTGAGCTATGTCACTTCAGGTTATAGGGAATCATGACTCTCCACAACTTGCATATCTGTAAACTCTGTATTGCCATTATTGTTACAACTAGAATGCTTTCCAGTGGTCTTCTCAAGGATTTTAGATTCAGCGTATTTTTCTCTTAGACTGGTTGCCAACCAAAGCTAAAAAAAAAAGTATGCCTTGCTATTTATCTGGTTGGGAGAAGATATTGACGCCTATTTTCCCCAAGGATATAAGAACGGCGTGAACGCAAATACTCTAAGGTGAAATTTGGATTCTCTCGACAATTGCATTTTATGTGATGTTTTTAGTCCATTCACAATTTCGACAAGTAAATACAGTATAATTAAACTTGGGTGTTTCGTACAATAATTTTGTATCTGTTGCTTCCTGGAATAGTGTACCTTGCTAGGCGTATACTTCCTCTCCCTTTGCGTATGGTCAATCATACGATTAAACACCAACATTGTGGAATGAACAAATATAGAACAGCATTTGAGAATAACATTTAAAAAAAAAGATATGTGCAGATATTTTTCTCAGAGAACTCGATCAGTAAGCCGATCAGGAGACCAGTGGCATGGACCAAAGAATAGGATAAAATGGCGAAGTTCAGTTGGTATCCAGCAACAGGAAGACGCAAACACTGGGATATAGAGTGCAAAAAAAGGAGTATTCTTAACGAAGACGATTTAACAATATTCTATAGGACAATGGTACTTTTTTCGCTGATATGAAGTGGAAAGATTATAATGAAACAACTGACAGATCTACTGCTAGGAAAGATATTTCAATGTGTCGTGCTAGACAGTTGTTTTCACCAGAATCTATCTTGCATATTGATATGTCTACCATTCGCCCATGCATTGAATATTGCTGTCATATACGGTTTCGTGCTTCTACTATGTATTTAAAGATACTTAATTAAATACAAAGAAGAATCGGCAATGTTATTGCTCCTGGCATGGCATCTCTGCTTCAGTCACTTCTCACCACCGTACCATAGCTCTTCTGTGGCTGTTTCATAAATATTTTCATGATAATTGTTTTGTAATGAAATTTACTCTTTAGTACGTAGACAATGAATTTAAGCGTACTGCTAGATTGGAAGCATGGTCTCGTCATTTTACAATTGAAATGGCGAGATGTAACCGTAAGTTCTATGCTAACAGCTTCTTCTATCGTACTTCTCACTTGTTGAACTCAATTCGGATTTCTTGCTTTCCATTCACGTTTGAGCTTCAAAAAATTATATACAACGTCAATCGTTATCTTCTGTCTTCTTTATTCCTGTTATTTTATTTGTTTTTTTTTTTCTGACTAAGATTTTTCTTTTTTTATATATTCTTTTACATATATTCACCTTAATGGCCGTATTATTTTTCTTGGGGGAAAGTGATTAAAAAACCTATCAATTGTTAATGATCTAAGTTCCTTTGATCAACAATTAGCGAAGAAAAGCTACGAAAGGAGTGGATGAAAATATGGTAGGTGGAGAAACTGTATTGAGTAAGAAGTAATAACTTCATTTACCCACTTCCTTGAAATTCGGATGATCTGAAGAAAAAAAAAAACGAAAAGAAATTCGCGAGCCTATGGGAAATTATTTTCTTTGAATCAATGAAAAGTTTGCTTTCACAGAGATTAGCTGTTGAGCCAAAAAAAGAAAGAAAAGAAAAATGCGATTTTGATCTTAAATCAGGAGAAAAATTAAATTAATAAGAGAAGGATGTCTGAAGTCAAGTGAAAGATTTTATTTCTGATCACGCATCCAGGGTTAAACCTGTTGCCGATGTCAAATTACTAGCCAATTATGTTATCGGCCTTTTAAGCAAGCACGAAGCACTTCAAAGAACATTCTCTCAACAATGCAAGTAAGCTAAACATTCCAAACCATTCCGCTTCGTCTTTTGAACGTACGCAAACTATATATCCCTACTCTGAGCAACGAACTCTCTTACCTTTGTTTTAAAGAATTTGAAAATTATTTTGTTTCAGATCATTTAATCTCTGTTGTATTAACATTTTCTCTTTATGATAATTAGTTAAAACTACGGACTTTAAGAATTCTGATTTATTTTCCTGAAAAGATCTACTGACTCAACTTCAAGCGTGTAAATTCGTAAATAAATTTCTTATCTTATTTTGATAAAATTACCCGTGTTTTCTTGTTATTAGCAGCCTCTATTAATCGTCCATGCATTGAATATTGCTGTCACATATGGTTTCGTTCTTCTACTATGTATTTAAAGATACTTGATGAAATACAAAGAAGAATCGGCAATGTTATTGGTCCTGGAATGGCATCTCTGCTTCAGTCACTTTCTCATCACCCTACCATAGCTCTTCCATGGCTTTTTCATAAATATTTTTATCGTAATTGTTTTGTAATGGGATTTACTCTTTGGTACATAGACAATGAATATAAGCGTACTGCAAGATTGGAAACAAGATCTCGTCATTTGACAATTGAAATGGCTAGATGTAACCGCAATTTTTATGATAAAATTAATTGATAAAATTACCCGTGTGTTTTCTTGTTATTAGCAGCCTGCATTAATCTTTTCGAAGTTCAGTTCATTTTAACTCCAATGTCTCACGGTGCTATAAAACAAAAGGAATTAGATCAATAATCCGAATAATTCTTATAATAAAAATGACACATCCCCAAATTACAGAATGGTAATCGGAATATATTGCTGTAATAATCTTCCATATACAATGAACATTCGTACCTTGATCAACATTCAAATTGGTTACTGTCATTTGCTCTCGAAAAACCACAAAAAGACATACTTACTCACCTCAGTAAGCCAAACTCGTCTTTATTTAATTTTTTCCTTCGTGTATTTTATGATAATGTAGAGACAAATACGATCAACTAAAATTTATAGAATTAATTCAAAATAATAGACAAGGTTCAGTATTGGACAATAAAAAAGTTAAAAAATGTGTCTACATACCAGGTCCAGATAACTCAATCAGCAGACCGAGCAGAGATAATAATGGCGTGTTGGATGTACTAAAGAAAGGAAAAAAAAATATCTACTTCGGATTCCATCGGCATAGACCGAGAGATAGGAGAGCGTGTAATGTTCAACGAGAGGTCACAAGTTCAACTTCAGAGATCAAGAGATAATCACAAGAACACAGACGAAGAACCGGATATTATGTATGTGAGGAGATGGGCATGCTCTCTGAGAAAAAGAAAGTTTCGTTAACGTTCCAGAACATAAATGGCACCTGGCTTTAAGCCAGTTGGAGGCATTGCTGCCAAATGCAACCCGCGTCTAATGGGAATCTCTGATAGGGGAATCTACTCTAGTCTTACAAAATGCAGATGACAACACATTGCAACATCCACTTAAAATCACGCGATAGATTTTATAGTGAACAGCAACATATTTTTTTCTGAATTCTTAAAAAGTCACGGGATTTAAAAGTTGAATTAAATATGCTTCTTGATTTTAGAATATCGTAAAAATGTTAAAAGACAAGATATATATATATATATATATATATATATATATATATATATATATATATATGTGTGTGTGTGTGTGTGTTTAAAAACTTTTAAATACCAATTAACCTGTAAATCTTTAACGCTATCAGGTGATTAAATTACTATATTAGAACTTTATTGCTATACATATTTCTACTGTGAAATTTATAAATTTACATTAAGGCAAACATATAAGTTTAACATATAAATCTCTATAATTAGGATTGAAACATACAACTGTATTAGACGTGTAACACAGACAAAATTGATATAAAACAGGTCTGTTACCAGATGCACAGAAAATGGTATCAGCAAGCCCATGTTCATATTCCAGCCAAGTCCGTTAAAAATGTCCTTATGAAAGGCATGAACCCATCTGTCCTTCTTCCAAAGCTATAAGTGACATTGCGAGGTAGATTCGGCTCTTTTCGCCTTATGGTAGGCAGTCCATAAGAAACCGAATTCAAAATCATGGAGAAAAAGAGATGAGGTTAATTGAGCCATAATAAATAAGTAAAGCCATATAGATCCATGTTCACCTCCGTTATGAAGGGACATTGTATAGAAAATGTGATGTCTGTTGAATCTATTGCGAAATATTAGGTTGGTGCAAAAGTAATGACGGTTTTTGACGTTAAAAAATACGTCAAAAACCGTCATTATTTTTGCACCAACCTAATATATGAAGCAAACGTTTCTAAAATAAGAAATGATTTTTTAAAAGTCATTTCAAGGCAGCAAAAACAGCTTTCTATCAACTTTTCCAAGAATAACGCAAAGATTGTTTGTTTACTTGAATGCTTTCATATAGGTATGTTAAAATGTGTTTAATTAATGTGTTTAAAATGTGTTTAAAATGTGTTTAATTTACACTTAATTATATAACAATTTGCTTCATTTTATTTTATGTCAAAATATGCATTATTTATACATCATTTTATATCAAAACAGCGTAATTTACGCAAAATTTTATATTAAATGTGCTTCATTTAGACGTAATTTTATATTGAAATTTCCTTCATTTTCACAAATTATATCAAAATTTGCTTAATTTAAACATAATTTTATATCAAAATGTGCTTATTTTACATGCAATTTTATATCAAAATGTGCTTCATTTACACGCAATTTTATATTGAAGTATGCTTAGTTTACACATAATCTTATATTAATATGTACTTCTTTGACACGAAATTATGTTAAAATATGTTATTGTCACATGTTATATTAAAATCTGCTTCATTTTCATGTAATTCTAATTTTTAATATGCTTAATTTAAGCGCAATTTTATTATAAAATGTGGTTAATTTACACGTAATTTTATATCTAAATAAGCTTATTTTTACACATCATTTTATATCAAACTGTGCTTTATTTACATGTAATATTACATCAAAATATGCTTAATTTTTACGTAATTTTATGTTAAAATGTGCTTAATTTATACGTTGTTCTGTATTAAAATCTATAATCTGTATTGCTTTCATTAAGTTACATCCACATCGCGAATAATTTGATTGTTTTTCATTCTTCTGTAGAGATGTCAATAAAGTTTTTATAAACTTTATTGATATCTTTAAGATTCTTCGGTTATGCGCGTTGCGTCCCTGAAAGTACAATCGGCGTGCTGAGTTCGAATTCCAGTAGAGTCCGTTGCTTTCGCTTTCGTGAACTCTAGAAAAGTATGAAACCCTTTATTCCTCCACCAGCTATGGGTTAAATAACATCTCAGACTGGGATCTCTGGACTTAGTTCGAAACTAAAGTAAGATAACTCTGAAATACAAACCGTTTGGTCGTGCCAGTAGTAACTTGAATCCGTAATAAAGGTACTTCCTGCCTTAAACACAGCAGCATCAACTAGAGTGGTGTGGCTGTCACACTATATCCGACAGGGACGTCGACTGTCACTAATAAGAATTAAAATGAGGGGGGGATTGTACATACAGTGGCAATAAACAAAAGATGTTTTCCCAATCACTATAATATTGACATCTTCAAGACTACACGGTTAATCATCATCTTTCTTGCATAACCTAATAAAATGTTGTTTTTTTTTTTTGCCTTTTCTCATACAAAATCACACAGTGACCGTCTACATTAAAAGGAAAATCTAATACAGATAATTCATATGAATTTATATGGACCCTATTCTATTCCATCAGTTATGGCGGTATATTGAAATGAAATTATTCAAGACTTTTACCTCCAATGAGTGATGGATTCAATAATTAGTAAACAGACGTAGTGTCGCCCGGAATTCGAACTCTCTTCATTGATTTCGTTTTCTGCGTTAATAACCATTACTTCAGCTCTTAGCTCCGAATTTGGCAGTCATTAAAAAAAGGAGTTTTAACTTGAATAGCATTCGTTTTGACAAGTCATTTCCAGGACGGGAAAAAATATTTGTGTTGTTAATTTCATCACTGAAGTCTGACAATAATTTCTTACTTTTCATATCAAAGCATTTTTTTCGCACTGAACATATCTGAACGAGAATTTGTTTTTTTAATTGCATTTATTTTAGGAGGAAGAGTGTTTTTCACTTCTATAAGAAAAACAAAAGCCTCGATAAAAAAATCTAAATGACTAGTTTTTAACGTAACGTCAAACGATTAAATGTGGCTGCCATTTCAACTGAGTTGTCACCAATTCAAAAAATTAGTATGTCTTCGTTTTTTTTTCCT
Organism: Acanthosepion lycidas; assembly: GCA_963932145.1. Taxonomy (NCBI): domain Eukaryota; kingdom Metazoa; phylum Mollusca; class Cephalopoda; order Sepiida; family Sepiidae; genus Acanthosepion; species Acanthosepion lycidas. The sequence continues at coordinate 25,987,058 of OZ010576.1, forward strand.
TTTTTAACCACCCGGCTTAGTCTGTGTTTTTATTTTTAAAAAAAGAAAAAGAAAATGTACTATAAATAAACTAAAACTATTGCATTGAACTCGAAAACATTCATAGAGATTCCTTGTTTCTACTTCGAGTTCATTTACTTCAATGAATTTCGAAATCTCACAGAATCTATTAGGTTTCTCTTTTATTCAGCAGTTCTTTAGCCTTAACACGGGTCAGTTGACTGAGACTTTCATTTAGCAGACAATACCTTGAAGTAACATGATTCTCGACATGATGAGACTAAATTTTGGCATTTAACTACAAATCTAATGTTATCTGAGAGGATTTGAATAATTATACAAAACTTTTCTGGAAAAAATATTTAAAACTGTTTCTTTATTTCTGCTTGATTCACATAAAAAAAAACACCAACAAACAGAAGAAAAGCGGATATCTCCGATGTTATTAAAAAAAACATAATTTATTCGTTAACGTTATTTTCCAGCGTGATTCCAATATAACCATCGCTTCCAGGGACCTTATTTTTGTGAGTGTAATTCCAGCTAGATCTATCTAAACGCTTTTGCAAGAATGCTCATACAGACTTTATAAATTCTTTCTTAGAGAGAATTTCGAAGATCAACATGAATATAAAAATTTGAACGTAGAAATTTAAATTTGTGCAAAATATGTACATAAGATTTTAATGGCATCAGCTCTGACCTTTACAACGAAAATCCGCCATACTAAGGCCACAGGGCAAAATCATCTTCATTCCTACCAAATTCCAATTTTTTGGAGAAAGTTTCAGATAGATAGATATTTCCGGAAACTTGTTACTTTGTAAGAGATTCTCCTGAGTGGATGCTTCCTCGAAAATTGCACTCTTAATCACTTCAAAGTTAGGATCAATACTTTTCTACCTTCCCTGATTATCATTTACTACTTCCTCCGGATACTTTCATATCTTGTCATTTAGTAATCCTCTACCGTGATTTTATCACAGGCCTTGTATTGGGTGAAAATGTGCTGGAGAATTACCTCGGAAGTCCAAGAGGGCTAGAGTAACGTAGCCTAAATGTGCGTATAGGACGATCGAATTGCTAGCGATTCAAACCGTCCGGCTCTGGAATGATGAGGCGCATGCGTCATTGAGTCAGATAGAGGCTGGCAGCTTGTTCAATATGCAAATTCTCTGGCTTGGCAAGAACGTATAAAAATAGGTGAGTGTTTGTTGAGACGTCAGGTCAACTCGGTGCGTACTGAACCAGAATCCGTTGCAAGTGTGTTTCCAGTGTCTGCTACAGAATCCTAGGTTTCTTGCTACAGAACATTATTGCAAAATGAATGACTTTTCTCTTGCTGTCAAAAAAAGATGGTTATATTTTATACATGATATCAGATTTTAGAATACAAATCATTTTTTGTAAAAAAATTGGTATTAACCAACGAATATTGGTAAAGTTTCCAGGTTGTATTTATACAAAGATGATAGGCGTGCCATGTGAATTTTAACCTATGATATCTATATGTATTAGAAATATTCACAATAATGTATTTGAAGATGTGAGATTTCATTATGAATATCTCAGGTTGTTCATTATAATATATATATATATATATATATATATATATATATATATATATATATATAGAGAGAGAGAGAGAGAGGGAGAGAGAGACAAAGAGAGAGAAAGTCATCCACAGACAGCTTCACTGTATCACAGCTCTTCAATGTGGCTAGACGTCCGATTGCTTCAAGCTGGGATCGAAACCCGACTGATGTGACATCAGTCAAATATCTTACCTCTAGAAGACTGAAAGGAAGGGAAATTAACGTTTTTCTCTATACTAAATACTCCATCGGCTCGGAGAACTCAATTCACTTTAATTGAAGAGTAATGCTTAATATATATATATATATATATATATATATATATATAGATAGATAGATGGATAGATATGATTTCAGATGTATAAAGAATGCCAAATGTGGTAAGAAAGTTATTAGCTGAAAAGAAATACAAGGTATCGGAATGCTATTGAATAATGGGCAAACAACCTTAGTAATTGCGAAAAGCTGAAACGAGATCAAAGAACAATAAAAAAAAATTGCAAACAATATTAAGTTAAAAAAAAAAGCAAAAATAAAAATGTCTTTTATAATATATGAAAAGTAAATCGCGAAAATATGAAAGTTTAATATGCAAAGTGAGTGAATTAACCATCGAATGTAAACAGAGAAGAAATATGTAGAATATTTTTGTTAAAATGGCTAAAAATATGAGATCAACCAGGCTAGCACTTTTAAATGAGCAAAGAGAAACGTATAAGCTTGGCAAAGAATTATATATAAACTTATTTCACGGTAGAAATGTTTAATGATGAAAATAGAGTGACATGGATGAAGGCGATAGCTTAATTAGGTCAGTCAGTCAGTGATGTGTCATGCGTGTTACACGTTCAGACGATCATGTATCTTTCGATACATGACTGACGAGGCAGATTTTTCCTGCAGCTGTAAACTAATTGCCATCCAAGGATATAGAACCCGGTCTGTCCTGCTATTTACCTATAGCTGGACGGGGAGAGAAGAAGAGGGTTCATACCTTTCCCAATGAATGTAATGGATTCGACTGGAATTCGAACTCGGCTCTCCGATTTCTCAATCCGAGCCGGTATCCGTTACTCTACCGTCATGGAAATAGACACCGTGCATGCCTTAGAAGAAAACGGTAGGAAAGAGAGGTAATATTCTGGATTCGCATTATCGGCAGTAAATTTATAGGCGCTTTCAAAGAATGGTGTTTGTATAAACGCAGAGTATTATTGTAATTTTTTTCAATAAAGATAGATTTTGGGTGGTACAGGTCATAATCAGGAAGCTTTAACCTAAAATACATATTCATACTCTTTCCCGTTATAAAACGATAAATATTGCCCAACTTCCGCCCCACCCCCCAAAAAAAGACTTCAAAGATACTAAATGAAATTGTTCTCCAGCCTCTCTAGATATAAATACAATGGAAAACTTATAATTTATCATTAAAAAGATGTACGTGAGAATGGAAAATCATAATCGAATATATTTCTTGGAGACAATAAAACTGATGCAAGTAATATTAATATGGAAACATTGGAAAAGTTGACAAAAACTTATATATGAAAATTACAGAATGTAAAGGAGCTTATAGCCACATGGAAAATATAAACGTAACTGGTCTGCGTATATGGGATATTGCGATAATCAATTACATGATTCTATGACCGATATGTTTTGAATTTATTTATAATTAAAAATCTTTATGTTTTTGCATAATAATAACTGACATCACCAAAACAAGTTATTATCAATATTATTAATAATGATAGATATTATCAGCTGAAAATCAAACAATATATTGCCTATATTAATATATCTTAAAACTTTTACGAACATCGGTTGGTTAATACTGATTTTATTGTGAATTCAAGATTATACATGACCTGTTGTGTCACTGACGGTTCAGGGTATAAAATATTAAAGTTGATTTTAACATTCCATTGAAATGAAAGTTAATTTTATTATGATTCAGTTAAATATTTCATTTCGTTCATGTCATCAGTGGTCTGGTTTCATGTTTAACATTTTACTGATTGTTTACAGCAAGGTTTAGCAGCCTTTTGCTATGTGCTGACTTAGGATTTTAAAATCATTCAGTGTGCCAACGGCATATGTATTTTTAATCAAGTCAAGGTCAATATAACCGTTCTACAATATACTTTTATATAGTAATATATAGTATATATACTTTAGTACAAATTAAAATACGAACAGCTAAATATCTTCTTTGCATTATAATAGTTATTGGTTTGAACTTTGTAACGTCATTTTCGGCTTGAAATTGTTTGGCATGCCATGTGTGTCATGCGTGTCGTACGTTGCTGATCCTTGGTTTACAGCATTTAATAAGAATAGAACTTCCGGGATAAACTTGAACTTTAAATCAGATTAACTTAAAAAATATTTATTAATATGTCAAAAATATTTTTAAATTATATTCACTTCAAAATATTTTTTAAATATGCCAAAAAAATTTTTTTTTTAATATTTAAAATATTGTTTGTATAAAGAAAGTTGAAATATAAATAATTACACTACAAACAACTGGAGGAAACGACAAAGCGGGATCTCTTTGTGTCTGTCTTTAACTTAAAATTATTTTAATTCAAGTAATTGTCTGCTTGAAGAAAGTTAAAATAAAAAATACTTACTGTATAAACAACTCTCAAATCATTATGCGCCAGACGGACGCACCACACAAGCACGCAATAACGGACTTTTACTATTATATAGATAGATAATTGCATGATAAAATTTAAAACAGTCTAAGTTTTTGATATTTTATCAGTATAATGCAATTACAAAATTTATGTCCATTGGTTTGCGAGCTAAAAGTAATTTTGGACTTAGGATAGTGTATGTAAAATGAAAAGTGTAGGCAAACAAAGAAAAGTCTAGTGTATCAGATGTCCCGACAAGAAATAATAAAACCTATATAATTAGATTTGAATTTCTATAAAGAATTTCTTTGTAGCCTAAAAAGCTCCTGAATTTTTGCATCCTCTCTATTAAAAAGATGATTAGGTCCTGATAATTGCTATTATTTCATTCTCATTTCAATGCATCTTGAAGCTTATGTTGCATATAATTTAAAAGATCATATCAAATGCAAGGTTGCTCCTAATATTTATATAACTTTATTCATTGGCAAGAATCGTAATTTCAATCACTATGTTCAATAATGTGTGAATTTCCGAAATAAAAGTTTGATGAAATTTTATAACACTCTCAGAAACAAAACAAATATGTTATCAGTATTGTAGTAATGTCCTGTTTTAAGACAATTTCGTTATATACAATTACTTTTTATTGTTAGCGCGTCGCATTTTAGTAATATCGACGAAATAACCAGATATCCCATAATAGTTCTTGTTTTCACTGTTTTCCTCAAATATTTAGAAATTTGTCCTGAATCACTAACCAATCCTAAAGGAAATTTCTCTTGGACCAATCCAGGACAATAATTATTGTCACTGCTTTCAACTTTCCTTACGAAGGAACGCTTCCAATTAGGGAACTCTTTTAAATCCCGGTCCTTTCCAACTCTGAAACATTCCCGACTCAAGAATGCTTTTGGAAAATGTATACGTTTGGACTACAATTTCTCAGTACAACTATATTTTAACTATATTCAACACTATACTGTTTGCTGGGTATTTGAGAATACATGTTTTGTTGTCCATAAATGTAAAACGATCTAATGTAATACCTCATCTGCCAAATCTCTACATTCTCATATTTTTCAGATGTATCAGGAGCATTAACTTGGTAATAATCTAATCTGACTCAAGAACCAAAAAGTTTCGCCGTCTCTGTACGATTAGCCGCAAACCACGACGAATCGTAGATAGCCAATTTCTGAAAAATGACTAGGTGAACAGGAAGAACAACAGCTAGGTCTGCGCAGAACCTATGAGAATGCATCCCAAGTACACATCATCTGTTATGGTTCTTGGGGCCCTAAGCAAACAGAGCTGTCATACGACCTTATTTATTCTAGTAGGGCTTCAAGGATAATGCCGCCACTCGAACCGAGATATTAGACACAGTCTTCAAGCTCTAGATAGAGGAGTAGCCGTATGTGTTTCGAAAGTACGCTACTCCCACCTACATTGTCCACGTCTCCCAAAAGATGTTATCTCCTAGCTCTCTTGCATTGAATCCCCTGGATTACTATCTCTGGGTTGTCGTCGTGAGGGTGACTAATCAGAGGCCCACACACAGCACCAAGGACTCGTTAAATACTAATCATGCTGGACTTGATGGCCAACATAAAATATAACCACCTGAGCCGAGAATACAATCACTTCTGCAATGTGGCCATCTTTGAGGCTGAACTGGTTATACTGAATAACCTCTTTTTACTGAATAGTTGTTAATTTTTTTCATATATTCCCTATAACTGCTATCTTATACTAATGATAGAGAACCATTTTTGCCATTCATCAGCATGACTGATACTAACCTCCAGGAGAGTAACACATTGACATAAGTGGAGTGATTATATTGAATCAATTGCTAGGACCTCTGCTAGGAAATTTGGTTCACTGTGTTGTTCCAGACAATTTTTCTCGTCAGAACTCTCCGCCTACTACACATCTCGTGATTTTCAATAAAATCCAAAGAAGTGTGTATAACGTTATCTGTCCTGACCTGGCACTGACTTCATTCAATCCCCACCCGTCGTCTTGATATGGATTCCCTCTGTCTTTTCTATAAATATTTTCATGGTGGTTTATCTAATGAGCCCTCTTCTGATTTTTTGTTTCCTGCCACCTTCAATTTTCAAAAAAATTAAATACAACGACAATCGTAATCTTTTGTTCTTCTTTGTTCTTTCCGTTCTCCTCACAAAAGTCTTTTCATTCTGTCCCACTTCTAGTAAAGTTTAGCGTGTTTTTTTTTTTTTCGTTTTTTTTTTTTTTGTTTTTTTTTTTGTTGGGGTGAGTAAGCATTTCACCTCAAGCAAATCAGAAGTGTCACTAGTGCACAATGAATGTAAGAGACAAGACTGTGTATGTTGGGGATTGAGAAAAGGATAAAAAGAAGACCGAGGATTAAGGCATCAGATGACGACGATTGACTATATTTAAATTTTTGAAGATTGTAGTTATCGGGGAAGCAAGTAAGAAAAAGGGAGTTTCACTGTCAGGAAGTGTGAGAGAAGAAGCTGTTGGAGTAAAATAGGCGGATATATTTAACTGTTACAACAGTAAAACGGCGATATATATATGCTAACCTAGTAGCATGATTAAATTCCTGCAGTTGAGACACCAGGGAAATTGGCTCGTCAGCGCAGCTGCCATGATAATATTTGTAGAAGAGGCTGAGGGAAGTCACATCACGTCTGTGTAAAAGCGACTGGAGTCGAGGTGCCAAGTCACATTTTCAGATCTGTCTTTGGATTTTGTGGGAGAACCTCGAGGTGAATAGCAGGAGTGCCAGACCAGATTATGGTAACAATATTCAATGCATGTACGAGTGATAGATTTGTAGATGTGTAGGATGGATTCAAACAAGAAAAACCTTCTGCCACGACACAGAGAACCAACTGTCCTTATGGTAGATGCAGCTATTGATTCAAAGTAGTTGTTCCATTCGAAAGCGTGAGACCAAGAAGGCCCAATGAGATACTCTCCTGGAGTCTAGCATCAACCATGCTATTAGGAGGCAGGTAAGTTGGTCGTTAAATGTGAGGACTTCCGCTTTCAAAACCGTCCTTCTTCTTTCTAACCATGGCCAGCACTGCCATATATATATATATATATATATATATATATATATATATATATATATATATGTGTGTGTGTGTGTGTGCGCGCGCGCGCACGTGGACGAGTAGTTAGAACGTTCGCTTCGAATCTCACAATGGTGGATTTGTCGGCATAAGGGCGCCCTTTTGGAAAGTCCATGAAAACCATTCCACGGGTTGATCACGCTAGATAACGCACTTTCCCCAGAACTGTAACTAGGGTCGGCTAAGCAAAGTTGCAATATAGACCACTGGTGGGCTCTGTGGGTGTTGAACAAACGCAAACGGGGTCTGAAACAGGGATTGGCTCGCCGCTCTAGTAGACGACAATCCTCGGATACGTGTGGCCAGCGATTTATTTTAGAGGGAGAAGAGTTGGATGCATACATAGGCATTTATGCGAGAGTGAGTATAACGAATGTAACGGTCCTGCACAGAATTCGAACTTGGCTCGCCGATATCGCTTTCCGAATTGATAACCATTTCACTACCAATACATTTATTGCATCTGTACGACAGCTAGAAAATATGGTTTATGAGTCAAAAACAGACATTCAATGATGTATTAGGTGGGTGCAAAAATAATGACGTAATAATGTCGTTTTTTGACGTATTTTTAACGTCAAAAAACGACATTATTACGTCATTATTTTTGCACCAACCTAATACTTTGGGCTGATTTAATGGAAGATCCATTCCTGACAAGCAATTTCAAATATGTCAATATTTATTAATATTGATATTTGCTAGAACAACACAAGGAAAATTATGGTTGTACTATTTTCTAATGTGAATACTTCAAGTAGGACGGGACAGTTTACCTTGAAAATCATTACTATCTCGTCTCAGTCATATATCTCTGATAGCCCTGGAAAATATGTAACTGTTTGAGACATTCCAATGACATCTCATTTCCATGACCAATATTTATTTATCAATATTTAAGATGTGCCGTATCTCTTCAGCGATCATGACACTCCACAATTTGCTGTTTTTGTAGCTCATAGTAAAATTTGTTTTTTTTTTCTTTTTGTGCGCCATGTTCTTTCAGGTCGTAGGCGATCATGGCTCTCCACCTCCCTGTATCCTTGCACCTCCCAACAAGTTCCTTTCCTCTGCTTCCTTCCCCAGACGACTTGCTTAAGTCCGCCAGGTATGTCACGTGTTGTTTTCCCTTGTCTATCTTTCTCTCTATTCGACTCGTGAGTATCAGATTCCCCAGGCCCTCCTTCCTCATTATGTGTCCCAGAAACTTCAGCTGTCTCTCTTCCTGATGTTAAGTATAAGCCTCCTCCTTGTTGCATCCTCTCTAAGACCTCATCGTTGCTCACACGCTCGGTCTATACCTCTTCTAATCCCTGCTATGACACCCATTTGAACAAACTCGTTGGGTAGGTTACGCGTTCCTTTCCATTGACCCGCTTACCTTTAGTATGTCTTGTGAGTGTTAAATTTTCTAAGCCCTCTGTGTATCCCATATTACATAACTTTACTTTTTTTCTTTGTTTCTAATGAAATTCCATTTTTTTCTTTCTATTTTGTTTAACTTTTGAAAGGCATCGTTCCTTATTTTGGTGTTTCATGTTCTGTTATTCATTACGAAGTTTAGATTTTTTATGATACGGAAATAATTGAATAAAGAAAATAGAGCAAGGAAATTCTGCTACGTGAATCTGCTAAGAAAGATACCCTTACCTGTCTGCATTCAAAATAATGTCGTTTTAGCTTGACTTGAACATCGAACGCTAGCAATATCGCAGGCATTATTCAATTATCTAAACCTGAGATTCGAGTCAAGCAATGTTGGTTGCTACTTAAAGAATAAACAGTCTAAGAATCTAGAAAGAAAAAAATGGAAATCTATAAAATGCTATTTACATGAAGAAAATAAAAAAACAATATAGAAGCGTATGTGACCTCTGGCGAGCCGAAAATTACAACAGAGAGGAGGAGGGATTTAATGTTCAATTAGCGAAATAGTGAGAAAAAATTTTAAAATCAGCACAACAAAGGCATTCAAATCATGCAAATAAATTTTGGTGTTAAAAGAATGTTTAATTATTTCTGAAAAATACTACTTAATAATAATAATCTAATCACGATCCTGACATCGTGATTAGAGACCGCAAAGACAAAATGTGTCTCCTTATTGACATAGCAGTCCCTGCAGACTGCAAATGTGTCTTTGAAGATCTTCAAAAAACTATCAAAATACCAGGACCTTGAAATCGAAATCTCAAAATGAGGAGCATGAGAACATCAATAATTTCAGTTGTAGTTGGAGCCCTCGGTTTGATTGGAAAAGATTCCAATAGACTCATTCAAGGAATCCCTGGTAGCCCATGCCTTAAAGAAATACAAAACATTGTACTTACAAGTACAACCCACACCATACGAAGGGCTTTATCTCTGTAAAATATGTGCGATTTTTTTTTTCAAAACTATTCAGTGGAAAATGTTATGATGCCATTTCTGACTTTAGATCTCTGGTCGGGACCCGGAAAGAATCGAGTACACATCAGAAACCAAAGGAAATAATAATAATGATGTAATGAATAAGCATACCCGCTCACAATAATATGATTGGCTGGTGTCAGCCATAAATACAGGCAGATGTAGAAGTACAGGAGGACGCCCAATCGACTACGCCATTGGCTATCCTATTGGTCTACGCATAAATTTACGCCTATTGCTTACACCTATTGCCTACACCTATTGCCTGCTACTAGTACCAGTTCCATTACCTGCTAGATTGTTCTACTCGGTTACAGTTGCCTAAACCACTTAGCTACTTAGATCAAAGATATCCGTTTCCGGGACATATCAAATAATAATACAAATACTACTACTAATAATAATAATAATAATAATAGCAACAACAATAATAATAATAAAACAATAATAACAACAACAATAATAATGCATTAAACTTTTATAGTCACAAATTTCAAGAGAAACATGATACGGTTTAACAACTTACAATCGAGTTATTTATGTGTCAGCATCTCGACGAAATATTCTGCTATAAATTTCATAAAATTTACTGTTTTTACTGCCTTTCTTACAATTTACGAATATATTCTTAGTTACTTTCCAACTCAAAAAAGACCCAAGACAAAGACATTTATCTCGGGTTATCTCATTAACCACTCCAGGATAAACATTGCTTTTACTAACTTTATCAACTTCAAACGCGAAAACTTTCTTTACCATAGAACTCATCCGAATTTTTACCACACCAATACACTTACAATTCTGGAACCTTTCCGACACAAGAATGCTTTTGGGAAACATTTACAACTCCGGAAAAATCACAAAAGTTGGTGGAAGTAATGGAAGTATATCGTCAGACTGGAGTGAAGGAAAGTGACGAGAAATGATTAAACATCAGTTGTAAGAAGACAACATTTATGGTTGATAGGCAAAGGATGAGCCTAAAATGCAAATGATGAATTGGAAATATCAAAATAAAACAAGTTAAATACCTTGGAAGTGTTTCAATAGAGGACGGAATGTGCGACAGTGAAATCCGAAGTCGCATTGGGTTAGCCAAAGATGCATTCCTAAAGCTAAGCAAGAAACAAAGGATAGTATACTGGATAGTTACGTGATTTCTATACAGTATTTACATTAGTCGGACTATTGTCCTCATCTTTGTCGCCATATTTGTCACAACGTGTCGGCCGTTGTACGCTCCAGCCTTCTTCAGGTGGTTGGAATTTCGAACTGAACCATTTATTTCGATCACTGGGGTAGACTGTACTAGTTCCACGTGCCATGATGGATGGCAGTGCTCATATTGCAATTTTGCTGTTATCATTGCATGTTTTTACCAGAGCTCATATTGCAACTTTGTTATCATTGCTTTTCTCTGGCTCTCCTTATTACTGGTTCCCATATTGTATTTATTTCTATGCTTGGTCGGCTCAGGAAATTTTTGTGGCCTAGCATATGTGCTGATTCCTGAAGTTTACGAATTTTCCAATGGTGTTCCCTGTCTATGATCTCAACATGATCCCACAGGGGACGGTGATCTCCCTTCTCTCTCCATATGTGGTCAGTCACGCCTGATTTTTATACTTCGCGTTACAGCTTTCTGGTGTTCTTGAAGCCTTACCTTGAGGAGGCGGCCTCTCTCTCCTTTATATTCACACAGTTTTTAGTCATGTTCTCCTCTATGGGGGGTCTCACTCGGGAGAGATATCTGCGAAGTGTTGTCACGCTTTTGAAAGTTGTCCTGATGTCATATGGACCGCAGATCCTTTGTATTTTCTCTGATAAAAAATGGTTGCTGAAAACATTAGGTTTATAATACCCAGAAATTCATACCCAGATGTCCTCAAGGACACATGGCACATGGATAAAGGCGTTGGTTAGATCCAGTGACAGACCCAAAGAGTGTGAGTTCAATACTCGGTTTAGACAGTGGAGAACTTTCAGAGGGAAAATTAGCAGGAGATAACTGACATCAAACATGGCATATAAATAAAGGGTTCAGTTCGAAATTCCAACCACCTGAAGAAAGCCGGAGCGGACAACGGCCGAAACGTTGTGACAAATATGGCGACAAAGATGAGGACAATAGTCCGACTAATGTAAATACTGTACATAATACCTCATCTCAGAAATATAGACAGACTCTACGTGATTTCTGTCCTCCTATATGGCAGTGAATGTCGGAGAATCTCCTCAAGCATGAAGTTACTTGAAGCAACAGAGGAGGCTACTAAGTGTTACTATGAACCAAATATGTGAACAACGACAAAGTTTGAGAAAGAACGTAAACAAAAAGGAAACTTATACTTAACAGCAGGAAGAGACAGTTGAAATTTGATGGAGCTTGGAAAATTTGATAGTCACAGGATAGATTGAAGGCAAGAAGGACAGATTAAAACAAATGTATAATAGACTTAGCTTCAGTAAATGGATGGAGGAATAAGCTTATGGGAAAATAACAAAAAGATAAAATTTATTAAGAAAGGACAGGAAATTGTCTTGAGTTATGATCGCTTATGTTGTGAGGGGGGGGGCACGGCACATTAAGAAGTGGTCGGAAATTACTTCAGATACGCTATTTACATTACCTTTGTCGCCATATTTATTACAACGTTTCGCTCCGGCCTTTTTAAGAATGTCGAACTGAACCCTTTATTTCGTTCACTGGGGTAGACGTGCCATATTTTAATGGATGTCAGTTATCTCCTGTTAATTCCCCTCAACTGCCATAACCGTGTATTGAACTCACACTCTTTGGGTTCTGTCACTGAATCTAACTAACGCCTTTATCCACTGTGGCATGTGCCCATGAGGAGATCTGCGTTTGAATTTCTGGGTATTATAAACGTAATGTCTTCAGTAACTATTTTTTACCAGTGCTCATATTGCAATTTTTGCTGTTATCATATCATTTTTTTACCAGAGCTCATATTGCAATTTTTGTTGTTATGATCGTTTTTCTCTGGCACTCCTTATTACTGGTTCCAATATTGTATTCATTTCTATGCTTGATCGGCTCAGGAGATTTTTGTGGCCTAGCATATATGCTGATTCCTTAAGTTTACGAAATGTTGAAATAAATATGGCGACAAAGAGGAGGACAATAGTCCGAATAATGTAAATAGTGTACATAATACCTCATCTCAGAAATATAGACAGATTAATTCTGATGTTTTTAATGAATCTCTCTCATTGTTTTCCATGTTAAATATCTTCTACTGAAAAGGAAAATGTTACAAATCTTTAAAAGGGACGTAAAATAATTACTTTACTTAAGCTGCAAATTGAATTAATTTAATCAATGAAAAATATAAAGTAACAAAAGCGAAACGGAAACTTTTTGAAAATGAAAATATTTGTCATTATTTGCTCAGTGTAACTCTCTCCAACATCAAGCCTCAATTGGGGATCAACCATTATGGATCGAAATCACTATGGTAACAATAGTCTGCAAAATTAGTTTCGTAACTACTACTTCAATGTAAGACACTTTCTTAGGTTTCTATATTTCTTACTATAAGTTATAAGTACCCGAAAAATATTTGTTCTTTCCAAAATTTAGCTATACTGAAATCGTTGTTCCCAACAATTTTTACCGGATTTATCAGTCCCCAGACTTTTGTGGAAACCCTGTAACTGAAGATAGATGCTTAAGGTTTTTCTAACGGTTTTAGGGCCTATGGAACCCTGCCTAAACAATAAACTTTTTCAAAATTAAACCAACGATAGGAGAATGGCACCAGAAACACCAGGCTCCATACCCCTTGGGTTATCTTCAAGACTCTCGCTTATCTCCCTAAATTCAGCTGCCCAATTTTGCACTGTTGATAAATCTGGAGCGTCATCCTTTAATGTATCAACCATTTCAGCATGAATGTCCCTGGGGGTGAAAGACTTTTTCTTGATACAACCACGATGCCAGATTTTGTCTATTTTCAAGAGAAGTCGTTAATTGTTACTTTGAAGACTTCTTTGAGCAGTCAAAAGTCAGTTTACCTGATAAAAATAATAGAGTTAATAAGAAGTCGAGCTAAAATGAATGCATGCAAGATTTCACAGTTCTAACATCAACAGAATAGTTGCAGCTGAATTTTCATTTTTCCAACTAAATCTACGTATAAAACCATATTTGTCCCTAGTGATTTTAACTAAGGTCCGCTCAGTATCGTTATATTATAAATCAATGTTCGGCTCTGTCGGTGTAAAAGAAACACAAATGGGCCTGAGCAGATTGGTGTGCCTGGAAACGAGCAACCATGCCAAAGGTGAGAAATATCAATGATTTACAATATGCCTTCAAGTCGAAACATCAAAATAACTCTGATGATGAACCCTTCTATACCACATATATTCTGGTAGGATAATGGTTAAGCTAGAATAGTTAAGTTTTGGGGGTTTTAGATTCCCTTCTTTAATTCTTTTTTGCTTCTATGAAAACTGAAAGCAATAAAATATCAAGACTGTGTTTTGCCAAGTTTTATTCATTATTCCCCTCTTTCCAGTCAACTTATGGAAATAGTTTTGTCGTTTAAATTGTTTTCCCTTTGATTTCCACCACTGTCCTTTTTGATTTGGCAAATGTATCAAAAAATAAGATTAGAAAATCCAAAAGCACAATCACGTGCGATAGAAGAGAGCAGCTTATTGATGTTTCAAATGCAAAATCTTTGGTTCTAAACGTCGAAAACAATGTTTTCTATTAGAATTTTCTCCAAACATTACGAACAGAACGGGCATTTATTCCAGTAGGATCAATTTTTAAACAACTTGAGCATTATTTCGTCATCTATTGCTTTTTATTAAACATGTATAGTTGTACCGAACATATTTCTAGTAAGCAAAAAAAAAAAAAATGGCTGGTCCTAATACTCACAAGTGGCTACATTATTCACACGAGGATTTCGAATTTACTTTGCTTACTACTTTAAAAAAATCCCAATGAGCATGTTAAATGAAAAAGGTTAATTTCAGTAATGATGCCATGAAACCTGTGTGACACCTCTTGTTGAGGTCCGTGCAATTTCTCCGGCGGCCGTCCTTGACGCTGTGATGTTGCCGGGGGTTGGTTGAAAAAGTCGAAGTCTCAAGCTGGGGGCACAAGATAAACCATTGAAGGAACGAACTTCCACAACTTAGATGAGTTTAATCGACGCTTTATTTCGTTCAGACTTAGTCTTGCCGTTGGGGTAGGCGATGTGACACTCAGCTCTAACTCTAACTAATGGAGATCAAATGCCGAACCGACCGACTCAGACGAACGGAGTTTCACTTCTTCGGTGTGCCGGACACACGTGGCTACTTCAAGCACACGCCCGGCTGAACTGCTCGGCTCGGAAAAATCCCTTGTATTTATATTGAAATAATCGGAAGTCCACTAGACCACCGGCTGAAAACAAAAGATAAGCATTGGCGACTGTAAGCTCAAAATTTCAAGGTACTTAAATTTTGCTTCCTTTGATGTGTAAACATCCCGTGGACATCCCGTCTGCACTCGGCCTCCAACGATGTATTTTCCAGGATTTTTTTTTTATCTTTTTATCTTAACAAATCTTCGTGTGAAGGCCGTCGGATGTTTTTTTTATAGCCCTAGCACTTTCTCAGTAGTCAGGCGTTTTTTTTTTTTTCTTTTCTTTTTTGTTTTTTTTTTTTTTTTGCCTGGAGAAAGGGAAAATTCTATTATCTTTTCTTTATTTCCTTAATGTGTTGTCGAAATACCGTAAAGACAGTTTTTGACCTGGTCATCTAAAATCTATTTCCTAAACGTTTATCTTTTATCACATCAAATCACTTAGTCAAATATTTTATTGGAAGACTGCTAGGATTTAACAGTAATCTGATGCCCTTTTCTCTTCCACAAATTTACTTATAAAAGAAAAAGCGTTTTTTTTTTTTTCCTTTTCTTTTTCCCTTAGTACTTTTGTTAAACGAAATACTTGTTTTTAAACTATTTTTCTATCCTTAATTTATTAAAATAAAATACATATTTTAGAAATCCACCTTAATATACGCCTAGTTATCGTGTCACATTACCTCCCCCAACGGATCTTGTCATTTATGTTAATAAATTACAATAAACACAAATAAAGTCATGACACGATGCTTCTTCAGGTCGACACGCCATCACCACAAAAATTATTTTGATTCCACAGGGGTATTCTCCTCCCCTCCATAACCATTAATTATGAAATTTCTTATTAATCAATTTGGCATTATTTACCATTCTTTGTATTCCCTCAACCTATTTTTCTTTTTTTTTTCTTTTTTTCCACAACCAATTCATCAATTTTGTCTTCGTAGCCGGTGCCATCAATGAATCTACGCAGTTGGTTTATCGCTACGTTTGAATGTCAATTCTTCGTTAACGAACACCTTTCCCAACTTAAAGTTTTGCTTTCCGATTTACATCCATTCCCTTTTATTTCTGGAAGAGGTTCTACTCTTTGTCAATTCAACTCCTGTTACCAATTTCCAGCCCTGAAAGATAGGCCACAAATCCCTGGGCCTTCCTGCTCCCTCCTATGAAACCTCGTCATGATGGAAGTTTGCTGAGGACGTCCCCTCCCAATGGGGTCAATGGCGCCCGACAGAATAATTGAAGCTTAGTTTACCCAATAAAATCAAGAGAGGGGAGTGTTTCCACTCCCTCCCCCAAAGAAAAAAAATTAAATAACACAAATATAACAGTCATAACTCTGAGCAAGTCCACTGCATAAATTTAGGAGCGATGTAACTGTTCCTCATTATCAGTCTCCTTTTCAACTGTTTAAAGTTCTCCAAACCTATTCCATTTTCCTTTCTTTCATTTTCTTTTCTTTTAAACAGAACAAAAAAAATAAATGTTTCCAAAATGTCTCTTTCTGTTTTTCTCAAAAATATTTTTTTCATCATCATCATCATCTCTTTTTTTTTCGCAAGCACAGTTGTTTCTTGCTCTCTCCCTTCCTCTTTTTTTTTTTCATTTTTTTTTTTTTTTTTAAGTACACACATTTTTTCTTTATGTGCATGCTCCTGGAGCACCCTGTCCATTAGAAGGAAGAGGAATATGGAATATCAGTTCTTTTCTTTTTCATTGTTTTTTTTTTTTTGTTTTGTTTTGTTTTTTTTAAACCTCCAATCGTACGACCGTTAGTTGCAACCGTTCCTCTGCCTGGGTTCCTTTCTCAAGATCAGTTTCAGGGTTCTCTGTCCCTTGGGTCTCCGTGGTTTCAACAGGTGGTCCACCCTTTTTGCTATTCAGTCCTCTCGCCGGCATAATTCTTCTACATCTTTTTAACCACTGCCTTCCCCAAACTACTTGAATTATTATTAATATTATCCCCACCAAAATACATCCCCCAACTGATAACAAGGCTACAGATTTAGTGGTCCAACTCCCCTGTGGAAGAACCTCCCCATCTATCGTCTCTAGTTGATCAATTAAGTCTTGTAAATCGATTCTTTCTATTTTCTCTAATAGTTGTGGAAGTTCCCTTGCAGTAACATTCAACGATGTTCTAACGAGAGGTTTCCACAAGTCTGTCCAATGAGCCGATGAGATGTTTGAGAGAGCAAGGAAAGAATCTCTAGATTCAAATCTCTCTTCCGCTTGGTAAAAAGGCGGAAGTGTGATAGACGTGCCGAAGGCTGTGCACCCCATAGGTAAGCTTGATAGATAGGGGCGGAGTGGCTGTAATGGTTAGTGTTGGCCTCCCTTTGCATACCCGGGACAAATCTAACTTTGTCTCCAACGCTACCGCCCACACCCCGTCTGACAACCCTATGGCTTGTGGCATCAATTTGCTTTTTGATACCTCTATGTTGCAGGTTCGGTTAATCTCCTCTTTGTTCCCATTAAATAACCCAAGTAAACAGGTCTGATGCCCTCCAGTACCATATATAGGACTCCTTGAGGGGATGTTCCCAGCATGTCCATTCTGCATTTTTTCGCTTCCGCTGCAGTGAGCAACATGAACTTGGTTCTAGCTAGGTTCAAGGCTATATATTCTGCTTCTATCTTATATTTAGCAATTACTCCTAGCTCCTGTTTGGTTCCAGGGTAGGGGATGGGTAAATTAATTACCTGGAAAACTTCAAACATACTCCCTCTGTTTAATAACGGTATTGGTACTAAGGCTAACAACTCATCGTTTTCTATCAGTGTAACACAACCCAGGGAGCTATAGTAGCGCCATAATTCCATGTTGGGATCAGCGGGCAACCGAAACTGGTGAGGAAGTTCAGTCTGAACCCCCAGCAAGATATTTCTGAGGTGACCGGGAGCTACAATACTAGGTGACAGATATCCTAGGGAGAGCATGTCTAATTAAGCACTAACATGCTCGAGAGACAACTGCAAGGACTGCGAGGCCTGTCACAATCTGTTGATGGCCATGAGCAATTGTAGGAATTGCGCCACAAATCCCCCGAGTTCCTGCAGCTCGGCCGACATGGAATGGGTCACTTGGCCTAATTTATTCTGTATGTCTAGTACGTTCTTTATCAGCCGATTGATGGTCTGCCTATTTTTTGCCAAGTCTATCCTGGTAACATTTAAAATCGATAGACTATTCCTTGTCTGTTTCTCAAGACTTTTTTTACCTTCCCCTATTGCTGTTAATTTCCTTCTGATAGTCTCCAAGTCGGCCCCGGTTATCGTTCCAAAAAACACACTAAGTGCCTTACCTACAATTGGTAAGACTGACTTTTTTTTTTCTAGATTCAAGTAACTTCAGTCCACCCAGATAGTCTCCCATATTGCCCCAGTGCAACTCCAATGCAATTATTTCCTGCCTAAGCGAATACACGAGGTTATGATAGTTCCCCTTATCAGAGTAATAATTTTCAGCTATGTATTCGCCTATTGTTTTTGCCTTCTGTATCTCCAAACCCAACCCTTCCAATAATCTGTTACGTGGCTTCAGGTCGATCATCAACGTGATGACCCATTTTGATCTGGTAACGACAAACTTCCGCAGTCTTTTTGAAAAGGGTGTTCTCGCTATGTCGCAAGGCAACGGTTGACGCAACAAGGACGAGCAGCAACAGAATCCTAACGCTGTCCATCCTTAAGTGAATCAGTGCTTGTTGATTACGGGTTCCCTTTTCTTTCTTTGTTTTTTTTATGTTTTTTTTTTGTTTTTTTTTTAAAGCTTATACCAAGCAATTAGAGTGTCTTTTAGTGGGTGTGACGATCAAATCACATCAAATCACTTAGTCAAATATTTTATTGGAAGACTGCTAGGATTTAACAGTAATCTGATACCCTTTTCTCTTCCACAAATTTACTTATATAAGAAAAAGCGTTTTTTTTTTCCTTTTCTTTTTCCCTTAGTACTTTTGTTAAACGAAACACTTGTTTTTAAACTATTTTTCTATTCTTAATTTATTAAAATAAAATACATATTTTAGAAATCCACCTAAATATACGCCTAGTTATCGTGTCACACCTGCTAAAATGGAAAACTGCTTTGAAAAGATTAACTCTGAAAAGGAAATCAAATATCTTGCATTTCTTAAGTAGAAAAACAAAATGAGAATTCTACCAGTTTCTTTTTAATAATTTTAAAGCACCGTCAATTTCTTATGATAAAGTAGGACTGAAGAAAATGGAAAAATGTCATATAATAATTCTGTCTTTTTTGTTTTTTTTCTGTTTGTTAGCTAGCCTGTGCGTAATCCTTGACAGTACTACCGATAAATAATGGACCATTCCGTTTTTATTACGAGGGAAGACGGTGTTAAGTTTTACTGATAAAACGAAATCACACACACACATCATCATCATAACAGCCACAACAATAATAATAATAATAATAATAATAATAATTGCAGATTCAGTGATAAATATCCAGAAAAAAATTGATCATTTTGTATCAGGTTGCACGATATTGACACCCACTGAATAAAAAAGCCGGCATGAAATAGAGAGCCAGTATCTGTACTGGAAAATCTGCAACTTCTACGCGAAGAAAACTGAAAGATATTGGTATGAACACCACCAAAACCCGGTTACGGATATAGGGCCTGTACAATTTTATGCGACTACACAATCCACACAGGCAGAACAATCAAAGCTAACAGACCAGACATTGTTATTAGCATGATAGAAATGTTACCATTTTTAAGCACGAACAATACTTATGCTTTTACAAATTAATCCAGACCATTTTTTAAAAGAATTTATTCGCGGGGAGAGGATTTTGGTAATTTTCAAACATACGGCAGTGGGAAGAAAAAGAAAAGTGTTCAGACAGTAATCAGAAAGTAATTTACGAAATTAATTGAAAGCTTTAAAGTACGGTTTAAGGGTCAAGAGAAAGTGTATGTCTCTGGATTGTTAAACTGTTTGATTTGGAAATGGAAAACGCAAACATTGAATCTCATTTAAAAGATGAAAGCGATGATGTGTACGCATCTCAAAGTTAAATCATCGTTCAAAAGTAAATGCCTCTGTTACTATCAGAATAAAGTAAATACTGCTACGAAATACTAACAGCTTAGTGCAATCAATTGAGCAATTTTCACTTTCCTTCCCAAGTTCGTAGATCGTTCAAGCTGGTTTTAGCTACGTAGATACAAGTTCTAATACAGAAAAGGAACGAAGTGCATTGCATGGTTACTTACTACTAAACCTCACCAATCTCCAGCTATATCGATTCCTTTCCTTTTTCCCGCCTAACCCTCTTTTTCATTAATGATATATGTGAGATTACTCAACCTTATTCGACTTCTCCTGATGGTCGATAGGTGACGTTGTATAAATATTATATTAAAAAAGGGTGCAGGCCTCTCTCTTGTTTGCTTTATTTACCAACAGGATGCCGGCAAAAGAAAACTTGTCTCATTTCCTTTCCAGGGGACTTCTTAGTCCCTGGCGAAACACCTGTCACATTGTACACAACTAAGTGTACAAATGCACAAAGCTGGTAGCTACTAAATCAGCAAGAGACATTTCGTCAATGTATTCCTCTTAACATTTTTAATAGGCCTTTACACTGGGCGTACGAGTAAGGATGCCTCAGTATACACACTTCGAATTACCTCTTTTTATGTTCTTCCTATTTAGTTTTGCTAAGGCAATAAAATATTGTTTTTATGTATAATAGTGTTTGCTATTCAATTCCTTTCTCCTGTTTGTGAAAACACCTTGTACAACAATTAATAATGCTACATAAAAGTAGCAATCTTGCCACATGAATAATTTTAACAAAAATATGAATGATTTTTTTGTTTTACCTAAATTATTTATAAAAAGATTTTTATCCTCATTATTGATTTTAGGTTTGGTATCTGTAACTGTGTTCGGTCCATGTTATTCTCACCATCCTTCTGTAGAACTACATTTATGTTGCTGCAAGTCTCTTTTTCATCTGTGATGAGATGTTACAGAATTCACTGCCATATAGGAGTGTCGATATTGCATAACATTTCTGTACTTTTTGTTTCTCACGAATGGTTTGGTTTGATTTGTTTTCCCCCTAAATGGGTTATTTAATGCCGATAATATTTTATTACTGGTAATATTTTTTTTTAAAATGTATTGCTGGTGATGTTGTGGATTCCGAGATGAAACCCGGTCTCCAATGAATGACAAACACAGGAATGAAATATAACAAATAAATTTATTTACACAATAATACAATGGGTAATACTGTTAGTAAAAATAGAAACGCGGTTAGTAGCAATATATATATATATATATATATATATATATATATATAGTCTGATAAATTCAGTCACGAAGTAGGACTTCCTTAGAGTCTACGTGCTTGTAACTGTGACTTCTACAAGCGGTTACCTCACACTATTACTCTACCTCCAACTCAATCACAATCTCTGCTCTCTGCTCTCTCACACTACTCTGACTCACTCTGGGTATTTAACGGCAGCAGTCCAAGTACACATTGGTCGAGTTCACTTGGACCCCATAACAGGTAATAATCTATTGCTTTTAATGATATTTTACAAAAGTGTATTGCTAGTAGTAAAACCTACTTTTACATTTTCACAGCGCCCTGAGACAAGTATGGGGGTTAACTATTTGCCCTTAGCTAGGACCCTAACAAGTACTACCACCCCGGGTCTTGATGGACCTGGGAACAGCAGCAATTAAGAGGTGGTTCCGCAATCCCCAAACCCTCCCGATCAGGAGGCCTTGCTGCTGGGTCTCGTTTATCGTCTTCACCCAGGACGTGGATATTGTTTATTACTTTCTATATTTCTCGTCACTTTCGCAAAAACATTTTTTTTTCTATTTGTTTCGCTTTCAAGTGTGATATTGACGGTTGACGAGATACATGGATGTAGTTTATCGTCTTACCCAGTACGCGGACGTAGTTTATGGTCTTACCCAGGACAACTCAGGAAATCTTCCGGTTTTTTAATATTTTGCTTAGCTTTCGGAAGGCATCTTTCGCTATCCCAATGCACCTTCGGGTTTAAGAGTCGCACTGACTTATGTCGAGTTATTGCAAACATGCTTTTCAACCAGTGAATTAAGCTGTGTGTCACTAATACTAAAAACTTCGACATTGAATTCTTGAATGAAATTCATTATTTTCTATATTTCTCGTCACTTTCAATACAAAAATATTTTTTCTTTATATTTCGTTTTCAAGAATGATATTGACGGTTGATGAGACACAGAATAACAATCTCGCACGGTTTTGCTGTACCGTTTCGCTTCATTAATTCATATGAAAACTACAAGTCTATGAACAGCCCATAGTTAAATCGGAAGGAATGGAGGTTCCTAGAGCTTTCGATCGTTTCATCGATCCTCATCAGGATGGAAGCTTAGATGGGATTTTGTTTGATTTTATTAACCGTCTTTCATTGTCAGTTATTTATTGATTGTTCATATTTGGGTATCGATGAAGGATCAAGGATTACCTTAGGGATTTGACGGACAAAAATGTTGGCAATTTCTAATTTACCGCAATCTTGCTTTATGTTATCATGAGTAAATGAAACGCATAGTCAAAGTACGCTTTTCTAACAAATACGTCTGAAATAGTCATGTCGGCGGTATTTTTTCAAGTAATAAAACCAGCGTGCCGGTTCAAATAAACGTTCCGCCGAGAATTTTATAGTGATTTTCCAAGCGTAGCATAGATGTGGCACAAGGCCGAAAGCATGGCGCATTCTGTGAGTATCGAAATCAATACTCAATTGTATTCGATCTAGTGCGACAAACTTGCTAACCATTACACCGCCTCGTAGTGCCCTAACAGAGTTTCTAAGCATAGCTTAAATGTGGTACAAGGCTGAAAGTGTGGAGCACTCAGTGAGAATTGAAACCACTAATCAGTTGTAATCGACCTAGCGAAACAAGGTTGATCAATATTACACCGCCTCGAGGTGCCCTCGCCGAGAATTTTATGTCAGTTTAATAAAAGTGGGAAAAAATAACCGTTCTGCGGAGAAAATTATTTGTGAAAATAATAAACGTGACGTACCAAATAAACCCTATAACATGTTTTGGCTTGGAGAATTGAAGAGGATAATTTAATTGTGCCTGTGTAGCGGGTCAGACGGCTTGGCCGAGTCCAGAATAACCTCGGTAGTATGATTGGGTTTAGCCTAGTTTATAACTTGTGGCGCAAAATAGCCTCGTCTAAACTATACTATTAGGTTGGCGCAAAAATAATGACGTAATAATGTCGTTTTTTGACGTTAAAAAATACGTCAAAAACGACATTATTACGTCATTATTTTTGCACCAACCTGTGCAAAAAATATTGTCGTTTTTTGACGTTAAAAAATATGTCAAAAAACGACTATTTTTGCACCAACCTAATATGTTATGTCAATGGCTTCAGTCTACAAATGAATAATAACGACTGATCCCTTCAGGACGTTGGCGAGCATGACTCTCCCTAATTTCCTATCCTTTGTAGCTTTTAATAAATATTGTTTTTTTATCTCTCCCAAACCAAGTTCTGCCATCCATTTACGCAATCTCGTTAGGTAGATTAGACTTTCCCCTCCCGTCCGTCTTGCCTTCAGATTTTCCAGGCCCTTTTTCCTCATTATGTGCACTAGAAATTTCAATTATCTCTTCCTGTCAAGTATAAGCATCCTTTTTTGTTTCAATTTTCTATAGAACTTCGTCGTTGCTCACATGTTTCGTCCATCATATTCTCAGCATCCTTCTGTAGAAAAACATTTCTGTGGTTACAAATCTCTTCTTCGTCTTTGATTAGATTGTCCGGCATTTCATTGATTACTAAGCTTACAAAAACAAAATCGTCGTCGAGCCATGAAATGTTAGAATATTATACCAATATGGAAAATTGGAAAATTAAAAAGGCTAACCATCAACATTCTTTTAGTATTTGAAACTAGATAGATAAATAACGAAGACTTGGCAAGCGACGGGTACAGAATAATACCTGACGGAGAAAAGAAAATAAGGAAGACTAATTTTAGACTAAAAAAAAGGAATATATTGTAGAAAATTTACAACTCTCCGTCATAACTCTTCTGAAAATAGAAACTATTTAATATTAACCATCAGAGGAGTTTCTTTGCCAACTCGTGGGAATGAAAAATGTGGTCTAAATATAAAAATTAAAACAGCACAATAAAATAATTTTCTCCTTGAATGATTTTAATTTTATTTGTTGCAACAACACGGGGGAAAAATGAAAAATCTTCGTGATTATTTTTTAAATAGAAGTTTAAGAAATATGAATCAACCTTTTTAAAATTAAACTTTTTCAATTCCCTTGTTTTCTTCTTTCTGCCCTTGATCGTTTTTAAAATGTTCTTATTAAATATTAATAGCCGATAAATCAACAAATTCGTTAATAATCATTATTCGCTTTAAGTTTAATAGACTTTTTTAGCGAATTTTCCTGATTATCTCTTTGTGAACATTTATTTCTTTTCATGATTTTTCAAACCAGTTGTGACATTTGTAATTGTTGCCTTTTTGGACAGCCATACATAAGGAAACGTTATCTTTTTATTAACGTGATACGCCCTTTTTCCTATCCAAATCCAAAGTTGGAAAATATCAAATTAAAAAGGCGAACCATCACCATTCTGCTGGTATTTGAAACTAGATGGCTAACGATGATATGTCAAGCGACCTTGACAGAATAATATCTAACGGGGGAAAAAAGTAAGGAAGACTAATTTTAGACAAATAAAAAAAGGAATATATTGTAGAAAATTTACAACTCTCGGTCATAATTCTTTTGAAAATAGAAACTATTTAATATTAACCATCATAGGAGTTGATTTGCCAACGTCACAAAACACGGGAGAAATAGATCAGTTTTATAATATTTATAAATTTATATTTAAACTGAGACATTTTTTTTTATTCAAACGTTATTAAAGTGGATACTCGTATCTGAAATAGACGCCTCTTTTGTTAATTTTAAACAGTGCGTATTAAATCTATGGGCCTGCGCATTCCAGAAATCCTAATAAAGAAAATGTGCTCTCCAGCAAAGATCAAACTTGCGCTACCCTTTTTAGTAAAAGCCACCGTTTTACCCAGGGTTCTTGGCCACTCGGCTACAGAGAGCGTCACAGTTCAGCAACGCTCTATTTTCTCTTCGTGGTTCAGATATTTTTTTCTCGTAAGATCATATCTGCTTAGTATCACATCGAAAACGCAAGCAAATCAATTTCTGAAGAATTCCTGGATTTATTTTTTAATTCGATATTGTTTTATTACTTGAAACGTTATTATTAATGGATACTCGTATTTGAAATAGACGCCCCATTTTTACGTAATCGAGCGGTACAAAGGAGAATGCAGGTTCGATCCCTGCCGGAGAACACATTTTTCTTTATTAGGACTTATAGAATGCCCAAGCCGATAGACGTACTACATACGGTTTAAAATAAATATATAAAAAATGAGGCGACTATTTTTACATATGAGTATAAACTATAATAACGTTTAAATTACTTTCTTTGACGGCATATAAGGCGCACATTTTACTAAAGATATCTTTTAGAATTCCCCTACGTCTTATATAGGTTTACTAATTTTACAAATTACTAATTTTTTCTTGATTTACCCTCCTGAAATTGGGGTGCGTCTTATACACCGGTGCGTCTTATATGCCATCAAATACGGTAATAAACAACAAATTTTATAGCAAATTAGAAAACGTCAAGTGTCTCGAACAAATCATAAAAATTATCATCATATGGAAGACCAAAACGCAAAAATAGAAATTGGACAAGGCAGTGAAATAGTAGGTAAATAAGGAGTTGGGTCCCCCTACGAACGCGGAGAAAATGGGTCCAGTGGTACACAGTAAATAAATGATTAATGACCAACACCTGGTTTCAAGAACACCCAGGAGACTTGTGGATATTGGAAAGCTTAGAAGACACAAAAAAGCAGATAAGTAACCTGGAAATCAACATAAATATTCAGAAATGTAGTTCTACACTGTCAAAATTATTTAGGTGCCGACTGTGGAACCGACCAGCTCCGGATTATGTGTAAAAATCGAAACAGCCATGAGCTACGATACAGCAGACACGACAGTTCACAAAGAGACGGATGCTTATAGAGTTAAGCGCCAATATAGAAGCCTAGAAAAGGTTATGAATTCAAAATGGAACATCTTCAATGAAGCACTGCTAACATCGTTGCACGAAATCCCCTCAAAAATGAACAAGAAAAATTAATGGATGAAAGATGAAAGTTTCAAGCTGATGAAAAAAAAGACAGCAAACAATGCCAAGGAATGGCACAATTTATAGGTGTTAAGCGAAAAAATTAAAATCATTCTCAACAATAAGTGAGCAGAGACAGAAACACTGCATAACTGTTGTAACCTAGGGAAGGTTACTGAATAGAAAAAAACAAACGAAGGTTGGTAATGAACGATAAAACGCAGGACAAGAACAACACATATAAGAATCACCAACGGCACGTAGAAGTAGTAGTTAACTGCTAGAAGTGAGTCAAGTGAATTCCACAATGAATCTCCAACTGCAGGATATCTACTAACCGCCCACGCGGTCAGATGTGGCACAAGGCCGAATTTAATGTAGGGTATCGAGGCCGTAGATTTGGCAAAAATTCCCTGTAGACCGAGTATCAAACGGGTTTGGGTGGATGTTTCCTGAGACAAGACTCTGTCATTGGACATAGCCTTCTCTGGGGATCCTCTCTACCCGGAGGCAGAGAGTTTGACCAGCACAACTGCAGACCAACATACAGTATTTACTAATGTATTTATGTGAATGGGAACATACCCATTATCGTTCCTAGGTATGCGACAACATAGACATTGCAAGCATGCATAAAATCATATCTGGATTATCCTTTAGGCTAGTATAGGTTGCAGCATAGGTCTCCTCAACATTTTATAAAACAATGATTTTAATTTTCTAAATGTTATGCTTTGTAAATATTTTCATAAACTAAAATGATTTCAAAGCAAGGAAAAGAAAGTAGACGTTTCATTTCAGTTCAGAATTACCTTCGATAATTTCAGGATCGACAGTATTACTGAAATAATAAATGAAATATATGACAGTGACAATATACCAGAAAATATAGCGATTGCATGACTGAGCTTATAATTAGAGTGCTAGTGAATAGAACCTGAAGTAGAATTAAACTAGGAACAGAACAAAAATGGTGTGGCTTTTGTTGACGACACTAGTACAAGAAATGTTATTTTACAGTTCCAATTCTATTACAGCGAGCGATAAAATACAAAAATACATATCTTCCATACATTACGAAAAATTATTTGATACGTCATGAATTTAAAAAGAACTATTTGAGTTGCTATGTATGAAATATATTAGAATAATCGGTAACATTTATTGAAAACATGCAGATAAAATTGATTCATCCGTTTTTACGGCTTATCAACCCTTTGCAGGTTATTTAAAGCCAGAAATTATTTTTTAGATTGTAAGAATTTTTTTTTTTAAGACTTCGGGCTATAAGTTGTGGGGAGAAAAATGAACTCATACCTTTCCCAAGAGTACTTGTGCGTAAGCAAATATAACGAACCGAATTGAAATTGGAACTCATCGGTTCTCCAGTCAATAATTCCAAGCCATTATCGGTTAAACTACACACCTATCCAGTTTTACAGCATTTCGTCTACAATCACTCTCTCACAGACGTGATGTGGCTTCCCTCTGTCTTTTCTACAAGTATTTTCACGGCATCTGCTATGCCGAGCTACTTTCACTGGTGCCCCAACTACAGGAATTTAAGCGTGCTACTAGATTGGCATCTCGGTCCCAATCTTTCACTGTCGAGACAGTTAAATGGAACCGACTCTTCTACTCCAACAGTTTTTTATCTCATACAGTGGGACTCCCTTCCTCTTACTTGCTTCCCTGATACCTATAATCACCCAATATTCAAACGTAATGTCGATCGACATCGTCTGATGACTTGATCCTGATCCCCGTCTTTCTCTATATCCTTTCGTCAAATACTTCTCTTTACTCTTGCTCTCAATCCTCTGTAACCTCTTGCGTGCTAGTGGCACTCCCGCCTTGCTTGGTGTGATATGCTTTAAAAAATTGACATTCTCAAGTAGCCTTCCATCTAGTAACCGACCAGACTCAACTTTGCTCAACTTCACTGATAAAGTTGAACAAGTACGCATAAATTAAAAAAAAAAAGTTAAACAATGATGCATCTTGTAACTGGATTTATTATCAGAAGACATCATTTTAACAACATACGATATGCAGATAATATTGTGTTGATGCTAGATTAAGATGGAAACTGCAAGGACCTCGGACCAAGGAAGAAAAGGAAAGCGAGAGGAAAGGAATAACTGCGCGTAAATATATGTTTATCAGCACGAGAGACATGCCAAGGTGTTAGCACTGAATTGGTGATGTGAAAATCAGGAATGTATAAAAATTTAATTATCTGCGAAGTGGAATAACAAACAGGAAATGTGACACAGAGATCCGAAGTCTTATTGAAACAGTGGAAGATGTCTTTCAGTAATTAAACAAAATAAGAAGATATGGGAATATTTTGTTGGAAACAAAAAGGTTACCAAATTCTTTTATTTTATATATATATATTATATTATTTTATCCTATATGAGAGTGAATACAAGACAATTTCCTCACAGATAGTTCCTGACCTAGCGTTTCGACTCCAGTCACTTTCTCACAGACATGATGCGGCTTCATTCTGTCTTTACTACAAATATTTTCATGGTAACTGTTCTGACGAGCTATTTTCACTGGTGTCCCATCTGCAAGAATTTAAGCGTGATACTAGGTTTGCATTTCGGTCCCAACCTTTCACTTTCAAAATATTTAAACGTAACCGCCTCTTCTACTCCAACAGATTCTTCTTTCGCACTTCCCGACAGTGGAACTCCCTTCCTCTTACCTACTTCCCTGATAACTATAATCTTCAAATATTCAAATGTAATGTCAATCATTATTTTCTGATGCCCTGACCTTGATCCCTGTCCTTCTCTCTGTCCTTTCCTCAAACACCCCTCTTTACTCTTACTTTTACTCTCTGTAACCCCTTGCGTGCTAATGGCACTCCCGCCTTGCTTGGGGTGAAATGCTTAAAAAAAAGATCAAGAGAAAACTTGAGTTAATAAGAAAGTGATTTTGCAGAAGGATGCTACGAATACCATGACCTCAAGATTTGAGCAACAGGGGAATTTTATACAAAACGGTAACTAAAGTGACAATTTGTCATAAAAATCAGGAAGAGACAGTTGACATTTCTGTTGTGCGAGTCCATTGTGAAAAAGTTTTGAGAAACACGACAAAGACGAAGAAACGACTTTCAAAGAACCAGTGTAAGATTTAAAGGCATTTCTCTTCCGATGGCTAATCTTGTAAGACTCACATTGCCCAAATGTCTAATAAAGCTTAGCTGCGAATCAACCAGTTTTTCTCGGTAGTTAGTTTTTCACATGTGAAATTAAAAAATATTTCTATGGCACCGTTACTTCATACTTGACTACATTCGAGTCGACAGTAAACTTGGATTGACTCATATTTGTAAAGACTGTTCCCTGAGTTTGCCTCAGTTTGTACTTTGGCGTTTAGGTCCATATAGGTTTTCTTTGACAGATGACACTCCCCGAGGAAGCATTCTTTCTTCTCGGTGCTATGAGATATCGGATTACATTTCAAATAGAACCTGTCAATGAATCTTTCACTAAATTTGCTTCATATGAAAGGCTTTTCATACTTGGATATTCATAGCCATGTCTTCGATTGCAATTGACAGTGAAAATCTTAACACTTCTCTCTTGGACGTTTTCCTCTTTTTTACAGATTTTTTCTTCTTTTTTTTACATTTCTTTTTTTTTACATTTCTTCTTTTCCATGTTCTTAATCTCTTTTTTACCTTTTCTTATTCCTTTTTTCTTTCTTTTTCTTGCTTTTTCATGTTTTATTTTTTTCTTCTTCTTTTTCCTAAGTAAATGGATCTAAGTGATTAACTAGAAGTGACACAATCCCGTTTATTTGGTCCTATACGCTGCCTTCATATGGCCTCTATCTTTAGTTTGAATTCTCCATTGAAGGAAGCAAATGAGACTTCTTCATTATTATTAACGTTCGGAATACTGATTCTGGCATTAATTCTCTAAGGACAGTTTCACTGTAAATTCATTACACAGGGCTGCTAACAGAGGTTACTCAACTTTAAAAAAAAAAAAGAGAGAAAAAATGGCTTCCTCTCCTGACGCCTAATCTACTCTGGTCATATTATTTTTCATTTATTATCAACTCAAATATATCCTCTTGAGTTGTTTTGTGAAGCTGAGATGAATTATTTTTAAATTATTACACTTATTTTATTAGTAATTGAACGATTTTCTGTGTCCTTTTGTTTTGTCTTTATTTTACTTTGTCACATTTTTAGCAAATCTATTATTCGCTTTTTAAATTAAACTGGGGAAATCGGGAACAAATAAATATCTCTCTGTATATTTCTGAGATGTACACTATTTACATTATTCAGACTATTGTCCTCGTCCTTGTCGCCATATTTATTACAACGTTTCGGCCGTTGTACGCTCCGGCCTTCTTCAGGTGGATGGAATGTCGAACTGAATCCTTTATTTCGCTCACTGGGGTAGACTCTTCTAGTTCCACGTGCCATGTTTAATGGATGTCAGTTATCATTTCTCTCATGTTAATTTCCCTCTGAAATTTCTCTACTGCCTTAACCGGGTATTGAACTCACACTTTTTGGGTCCTGTCACAGGATCTAACTAACGCCTTTATCCACTGTGCTATGTGTGCTTGTAATAAATATGGCGACAAAAGTGAGGAAAATAGTCCGAATAATATAAATAGTGTAAATAAATATCTTCCAACATGAAACTCGGGATAGTAATATTCATACATGCTGTCTTCTCGGATTTTCCTTATGCTTTTGACCTGAGTTGTCCACACCACGCGAGCTTTACACAAACATAAATACCGTAATTCTCAATGTATAATACGACTGCATCCATAATACGCACCCCTAAAATTGTGCTGAAAGTGTGGAAAAATTCTTCTACTCACGCATAATACGCACCCTTTGTTTGGTAATCAAACCCTATAAACTGTACCTCTCCAATTTCATTACGGCCAGCGTTTCCCACCCTTATTCAAGCTGTAATTGAAGATATTTATCAAAATTTCTAATCATCACAATTCTAAAAGGAAACGGAAATACCTATACTGTGCCTACTGCGCAGACTCATTAACCTCTTTTTGTTCGATAAAATGTGCAATATACCGGGTCTGTATGGAGTTTTTCACATACAATGGTTTTAAACATAGAATAATATTATTCATATTTAGCTTTATGATAAATCTTATTTTCTTTTACATTTGTAAGTATTGTTAGGTACATGTGATTGTATTTGACATCCTTATGCGATCGCAATCGCTGAATGTTAGTGTCAAATTGTCGTATATTTGTGGTGAGTAATTTGGTTTGTTTTGTTTTACTGCATATCAACCTCGATTGGTTATTTAATGCCGACAAAATTTTCATTGTTGGTAATATTTTTTTCCAAATATCTATTTCTGGTAATATTTTTTCCTTCAAAAATCTATTACTGGTAAGAATTTTCCTTCAGTGGTAATATTTGTTTTTCAAAAAATACGTTGCTAGTAATATTTGTTTTTCAAAAATGTATTGCTGGTAATATTTTTTACAAAGTATTTCTGGTATTAAAACCTATTTTTACACTTTCATAGTGTTTTAACCCCAGTTTAGGTGTTAACTATTTACCCATAGCTGGGACCCTAACAGGTGCTGCCACCCCAGGTCAGGGTGGACCTGGGAACATCAGAAATTAAGATGTGGTTCCAGGCTGCTCAGAACCTCCTGTTCAGAGGCCTTGCTGCTGGATGTAGTTTATCGTCTTACCCAGGACACGACTGTAGTTTATCGTCATACTCAGAACGGATGGTGAGTAGCTATTTCGCAACTGAAATCGACCTATGAAACAACAATTACTGTTTAGAAAAAAATGCGTATTATACATGAGGATTTACGGTATTTAAAGTCTTGTTAGAATTTGCTGGTTAATATATTGGTGAATAAAACACAGATCGCATGTGCGACGTTCTGAGCTGTGCAATTGAATTTGGAACTGGTATTGGAATTGATTTTTTTACCAAAATACAAGAAACTGAATATTCTTAAAATCGTCACGAAAGAGTAAATTGAAAATATCCTCAAAAATTTGTCCAAGAACAGCAGGCTTCATGGCACTATTTGAATCTGATAATTTGCGAAATCTACAAATAAATAAAAAGCGGATACCCTACACGTAAGCCCCCAATCTGCCACTGGGTGTCATGCCACTAACATTTAACACTGGTGGCCCACTGTCGGATCGCCGTCGTGTTTGTCTCGGTAAGGTTACCACTGGCGGACCGCTAGAGGCTCACTGGTGGCCTGCCGGCGGCTGCCACCAGAGAACCGCTGATGTTGCCACTAGCGGCTTACGTGTAGGGTATTGAAGTCATCTTGTAAGAAAATCAATTTTAAAATATATACTCGAGTTTTCTTTTAATGCCAACTTCAATATATCCTAACTTGCTTAACATTCTGGGATTGGGGTGGATTTTGTTGTTCTTGTTTTAAGTTATACTTTGCTTTCCAGCGTGATCATCTTGCTACGTAGTCGGTAAACCTTATGGAATTTCAAACCTATTCTTTTATTCAATCCACAGGGTAGATCTTATTCCGTTTTTTTTTTTTTAATATTTAGGGCAGATAACTTATATCATTTAAGGAAAATACTCACTCATCTTATTTAGCTTTTTATTGACAAATCGCATGCCATCGTTTCGTGGGAGAAACAGACAAGTGACAGAAAGCTGAATAAAGTGAATTCGATTTTAACACTTCCACTGCTAACTACGGAGATCTTCGTTTTTCTTATCTTGCTCCAGCTGGCTAAGTACGGAAACCTACTTTTTTTGCATACCGTTGGTATCAGTGTCCCGTTGCACCATCTATCGTAAAATCACAAAGGACAATGCTTCAAAAGATATCATGTGTATATCCATTACTGATCTGGTAAGTCATTCCCAGGTATATCCATGAAAATGGAATGCTGTAGAACACACTGGTGCCAGTTTTCTGTGTAATAAAATATGTAGGTTGAAATTTGGCATTTTCTTTAAAAATGGCTGGCCGGATGGGTGCAGTACTAGGCAAATGAGTAGCAGTGAAAGTGTTAAAATTAAAATCTGAGAGTTAGAATCAAAGAAAAGCTTCGAATGTGACTTGAACTTGCTACCCAAAATTTGGGATTTCGCCTTATCATTGAATCTACCAAAACTGGAAGCATCTCACTCACTCCCGACTTGAGGTCTGCGATAAAACAACATTTACATCCAACTGCATTTCATTCCTTTTTTTCACCACAGCATCAGTGCCAACTTTAACACAACTTGTCCTCTCATTTAAGGTCTCAGCAAATGGCACGAAGAAATAGATTCCGTCTGTGAATTTATGCATTGGAAAAGGTATTGAAATTCTTCCAACTTATTCAACTCTACACGCGCACGCTCGCAGAGGCAATCGACTCACTAATCCATC
The DNA here is from genome assembly GCA_963932145.1 of Acanthosepion lycidas. Classification (NCBI taxonomy): domain Eukaryota; kingdom Metazoa; phylum Mollusca; class Cephalopoda; order Sepiida; family Sepiidae; genus Acanthosepion; species Acanthosepion lycidas. The sequence continues at coordinate 26,020,929 of OZ010576.1, forward strand.
AACCATCTAGTATTTTACTCCTATTTCTTTTCTTATGTTGGAACACACAAAAAGAATTATATGTGCCGACAGTAAAAGTACCTGTACGCAAATTCAGAGTCCATGGTAGGCGCCGGGTTTAATCCGATGTGACTTGACCTTAAGTACTTTGAAGTTCTTCTAGTTGCTGGCAAAAGAATGTCAATAAGTAATGGAGACAAAACTACAGAAAGTTCACTGGAGTCAACCAAAAGGCCAGCATGTCAATATGTTAATGATGATATTAGCCATTTCCTTATAAGGAAATATTTGACATTCATTGAAATTTATAAGATCTGTCGATTAAAACAATTTTTCAAGATAGGTTTTTCAATTCCAGTAGCTGTTATCACTCTTTCCAGTATTGATGGGTGTTTCCTTCCTGACGTTTTATTTTAAGTGGTTTGGAATGTTAACATCTTCGTTATCTCATATGAAAAAGAAAAACTGGATCATTTTCAAACTTTGAATAGTTAAGTACTACAGCTAAACGCCACTTGCATTTATTTTTAGTGAAATTATGTTTCTCTTCTTTAATTAGGTTCATACAAAAATGAGTAAGAAGATAATGTTGCGTCAATCTCTTAACTAAGAACCAGTAGTCGTTCTTAGTTAAGAGAGGCCTATTTTGAAAGTAAGCAACTGAAATGTTGGCTTTTAGATGTTTACTAAGAGAAGTACGGCACAAAACCAAACTGAGAGAAATGTTAGTGTGAAGATTGTTTTGCGCCAAATTACTAAATGGGGATAACGTGTTATAAAAAATGGCATTCAAAATTATAGCTTTTAGATGTTTACTAAGCTATGTTTAATATTGCAGTAAGCAAATTTGGAAGAAATGTAGATATGAAATTTGTATTGCGTCAATTCTTTAAGTGGAGATGGTCAGTTTGCGAACTGATGGCTAAACTTTACTGACACAAAACCATATTGAAAGTATCACTGGTCCAAGGGTTGTATTGTTAAATGGTGATGGTCTGCCTGCTATGAAAATCAATATATGACATCATAGCTTTCAGATATTATTCGGTCGAGCTAGCTTGGACATTCATGAGTCTATCACGCCAACCATCGCAAGTACAACATTAAAGTCGACAGGTCGTTAGGGTGACATTCTATGTCATAACATAGTTGGCAATTTTAGATGCTTGCTGGGCGACCAACACGTCTTTCGCTATGGCTCGGTGTCCAGAGCAGTAAATCACGTTCAAATTTTTGTTTTTCTCCCCAGCAGTTTCCTGCAAAGTACGTTCTGCGTTCATGTAAGATTGTAGAAATATCAAGGATGGAGGCATAGAGCTGTGATTTAGTTGGATATTGTTTCCAAGAGATGTTAAGTATAGCTCTCAGGATCTGAGTATAGGTTACATCATGCATAGACTCAAGGGATTTTGTTAATATCCAAACAGCGGCAACATACATTAACACCGACACTACAGTGGCACGAACGAATCTCCGTTTGATGTTTTCTGGCAGATCAGATTTCCAGATTACATCTATTTTATTCAAGGCGTACCAGACCTTAGCTATGCGGATTTGTGCATCCTATTCGATAGAAAGAATTTTACTTCCTAGATATGTAAAAGCTTCGACGTGAATTTACTGATTCTCCTGAGACTATTTAAATTACTCCGACACCAAGATTGGAAAAAATGTTTCGCCAGTCTCCTTGATCGTCTTAGCCTGTCTTAATGTCTAATATTAAATTTCTATCTTTTACTAGCGTTTGAGCGCTAACTCCCATCGCTAGCGGGAAATAAACAGCTAAAACAAAACTGTTTGGTGACATAAAGTGAAAAGACTAGAGATTAAGAGAAAAAAGATAAAGAATCCAGTGTTGAAAGATTAAATAGGGATCGAATATGCAAATATTTTGTTTTCTAACATGAAGCGGAACGGAAAAAGTCTATTTAAATACAGAGTGGCGAAAGGTATAAAAATATAACAAAACCAGCCTGAAGATCTTAGGGGTGAAACTGTGGAAACTTGTTATATTTTTCAAGATAATACTCACACACACACACACATATATATATAGTTTTACTACCAAGCCCCGTGATGAGTGGATACCATATCTATGAAACACTCAGTAGCTACACAAATAACGTAAACATTTAATTTTATTTGTTACTAAATATATATATATATATATATATATATATATATATATATATATATATATATATATATATATATATATATACCAACAAATTTGTTTAAAAAAGAACTGACAAGGTCTGTCTGTTTCTCAAAAATGAGGCATTAAAATTTACATTATTACATTATTTACATTATTCGGACTGTTATCCTCATCTTCATTGCCATATTCCGAACGTTTCGACCGTTGTACGCTCCATCCTTCTTCAGATGTTTGAAATTTCGGACCGAACACTTTATTTTGTCCAGCAAGTTAGATTGTTCTAATTCCGCGTGCCATGCCTCTTACGGATGTCTTTATCCAATGGGACATGTGTCCTGTGGATAAAGACGTTGGTGACTAAACCCAAAGTGTTGCGACTTCAAGCAGTGGTGAACCAAAACTTGGAGAGTTGAGTTAATAATTGAGACGTCCAAAATAAGAATAAAGTATATGGACCCCGATTTTAAATGTGAAGTTTAAGCATCTAATGAGTTTTTTCTTTATCTTTCAGATTTAACAATTTAAGTCTTTGGCAATTTCAAATATTTAAAATTCTGCATTACTTCAATCCGGTTAGGTGATATCGTTATTATGTGAAAACTATACTTACAAATCAAAAATTGAAATGCTTATTAAATGTCGTTTTTCGCAAAGATTTTTAAAATAATTTTTATTTTTTTTAATGTTGAAACATTTCCGTAACTATAGATGTCCGACATGTATCTTAAGAGTTGTCCTCACTGAAAAATCTGGCCGTCTGCAATTCTTTTATTATTCATTTGTGTTTCACCCTGTTTACGTCTCAACAGGTTTTGCAAATCATCCCTCCGAAATTTTAAAATTTTAAATTTAAAGTAATTTTGACGTTTTAACTCCTATTTTATTAAATATTTTTATTTTATGTATATATTTTAATGTGAGTCATACTTCAATTAAGTAAATTTTTAGTTTCATTTTAGTTAAGAAATAACCTGATACGAAACACAATATAATTCTACTCGAAATATTTTTTAAGTTAAATTAAATTAAATTTTTCTTATTCAATTTCTATTTTAAGTTCTTATTTTTTTAATTTGCGTGTCATTTTGAAATTTCCTTTTAAATTATTTTTACTTTAACTCCTATTTCATAAAAAATGTTTTGTTTTTCTTAGTAGTTTTTACTTTTTTAAGTTTATTCTTTTTTGTGAGAGTCATTTTGATAAAAACGTAAGGCTATAAAGCTGAAGTAACTAAAATTCAATAAAATATTAGATAATTTTTGAAATGTTATGTTAATTTTGTTTTAATTACTAGGTAGTTAAAAGCCAAAAACAAAGTGTTCACTTACATTTGATAAACTTCTGTCAACTTCAGAGCAATCATACTTAGGATCACAATATAAATCAATCAGCACGTCAGAAAAACAAGACACAATGCTTGTGTACTACATTTTATATCCTATAACTAAGCAGTATTTGTTACAAATCAGATTAATTTAACATTAAATTTGCTAATTTTTCTCATATAACGTGTCACAAATATATATTTTATTTTTGGAAGATTTTTAAAACCGAAAATTAACTTTTGTTCACAAAAGATTCAAAGGGACGCTATTTATCGATTTTTATCGATTTCCTGAATGCATCCAAAAATGCGATTCCGATCAAGATAAATACTTTTTTTAAATACACCAGAGTATTTTGTTTACTGGAAATTGTAAATTGAATCCTTTAGTTTTCAATTAAAACTAACATGAAAGCTTCAAGTATGCGTATACATTTTTAAATTTCATTTTAAACCTTAGTTATCAAAAATTTATTGAGGTGGGGCTCTACACTTGTTTAATTATTATGAGGATTTGAGTGGAATACTAAAAAAATGTTAAGAGCTACAACAGACATGAAGTTGTGGAGAGTCATGAACGCCCACGTCCTGGAGGGACATGGCACATAAAAGAAGAATTAATTCAGAAAAATAGAAAAATAGAATCTGTATGTATTTTTTAAGAAAAAATTTAAGCGATAAATTATCTCTCTCTATCCGAAGGGACGATGACAGCGGTTCAAGTGCTCCTTTTAAGTGCGTGAGATTTTTTGTTTTGTTTTGTTAGTTTTTTTTTTTGTTGTTGTTTTTTTTTTTTTTTTGTTTGTTTTTTGTTGTTGTTTTGTTTTTTTCGCTGAGTAAGAAACTGGAAAATTAAAGAAACCGAAAACAAGGCCTTAGATAATAATGCAATAGACTCCAGAATGACTCGATCTGTATACAAACAGATGCTAATATATTAAAAACAAATATAAAACTTTAGAAGATGTCGGTAACTCCTTAAAGGAAGCACCGGTGACACCGGCAAAAGAAATGTTTCCAGTGGAAGAAAGACAAGAAAACAAGAAAGGGATGACATTGAAAATCTCGAACTAATGAAAAGCGACAGAAGATAGAGACAAGGAATGACAAAGAAAATAGAATCTTAAAAATACACATTAAGAATAAACGCAAACAAGAAAAGGGGAATGGCTCAGTGAGAAGTCAGCAGAGATGTAAATACCTCAGAAATAGGAAGCATATATAAAATGATTTAAAAGAATTAACAGGACAGAAAACTCTTTGACAGGATGCATGAAATTTTAAAGAACATCCAAAATAGATCAGGAAAAGACAATACAAAGATGCAAAAAATATATAGGAAACTTCTTTCATGACAACAGAAGATCGAAACTTAGAATGTATAGAAACATGGTTTGGTTTCATTTGTTTTGTTTTACGACATATCAACTTTAATGGGTTATTTAATGCCGACAAAATTGTTATTGCTGGTAATATTTTTTTATCTATTTATCTCAGTATATATTTGATTTGTTTTGTTTTATGACATATCAGCCTCAATGGGTTATTCAATGCCGACAAAATTGTTATTGCTTGTAATATGTTTTTCTTCAAAAATCTATTTCTGGGAATATTTTTCCTTGAAGAAATCTAGAGCTGGTCATATTTGTTTCAAAAAATGTATAGCTGTTTGTATTGCTGGTATTTTTTTAAAGTGTTGCTGGTAATAATTTTTTTTATTACAAAGTGTTCCTGGCAAAAAAAAAAACTATTTTTATGCAAGTTTGGGTGTTAACTATTTGCGCATAGCTGGGATCCTAACAGATGCTACCACCCCGAGTCAAGGTGGACCTGGGAACACCAGCAATTAAGAGGTGGTTCCACGCTCCTCAAGACCTCTTGATCAGAGGTAGTTTATCGTCTTACCCAGGACGCGGATGTAGTTTATCATCATACCCAGGTCGGCATAAAAAACATGGAACAACGTATAGTATTAAAATCTAAGGTAAGATCAACATTAGCCAAAATTAACAAAAATAGAGCAATTCTAATTGATAAAACTGATATCAACCTCACACGATATTGGGCTCGATAAGATTATGACAGCGGTGAAATACCGAAAGACCTTAGTAGATTATGTAACGATATCAGTTGTCAGCTGATATCATCTTAAGGAGACACCTGAAGGGTGTTACAGAAATCATTTCGACAATTATCGTCTTAAGAAGGCCGCTGATTGGAGCGGACCTCACAAGAAGCAGGTCAGCCGACCCTGAAAAAGAAGGTCAGCTGAATGAAGTTGACTAAGAATCCTCGGCTATTCATGAATTAATTTTTAGACAAAAGCTGATAGGACAATGAAGGCTGGTCTCTATAAGACAGTGGTCGATAGCAGCCTAAACCACAAAGGATCGCTCGCCTGCCACGCGTAAGGAAGGCACAGCGTTCGACCGGAAGAAGCTGCACTCCGCAAACGAAACTGGTGACTGGTCTAAGCTGCAACGCTACAGTTACTCTTCATCGCAAAGGAATAGGAACTCCGTCGGACCTGAATCACATCTTTATAATTAAGACTCTAATGAATGAAGCTCGTGATAAAATTAGACCAGAAATAGAGTAAGAAAAGAATGGTTTTGTTCCAGACATTGGAATTAAAAAGGCTGACTTAATGATCAGAATGTTATAATAGTGAGCAATATTCTTTCTATATGTTCTATGCCTCTTAGTGGCGTTGGCGATCATGGCTCTCCACAATTTCCGGTCCTTTGTAGCTGTTACTAAATTTTATCTCTTTGCTATCTCTCCTAAACCCTGTTCTCCCAACCATTTATATAAGCTCGTTAGATCATGAGCTGCTTTCCTCTGTCCCTTTTGCCTTCAATATGCCCTATGAGTGTCAAATTTTCCAATCCGTCTTTCCTCATTATTTGCCCTAGAATTTCCAGCTGTCTCTTTCTAATGTTAGATATAAGTTTCCTTTTTGTTTCAATTTTTTTTAAAATTTCCTCATTGCTCACATGTTCAGTCCATGGTATTTTCAGCATCCTTATGTAAAATCACATTTCTGCTATCTCAAATCTCTCCATCATCCTTAATAAAATTGTCTCGTATTCACTGCTATATTAGAGGACTGATATTACATTATATTTCAGTACTATTTTTTTTGTTTCTAACGAAATTTATCTGTTTCTTAATACTTTACTTAGCTTTGGGAAGGCATTTTCTCTATCCTAATGCCTCTTCGGATTTCGTTATCGCATTTTCAAAAATATTCAATTTTTTGTGGGGTGGGGTGGGGGGAGATAAGGGTTGACCCTAAACTTGAACATGTTAACATTGTAGTGATCATGGAAGCACCATCTTACGTTGTCCTACAAAGCATCGGTTCGAAATTGGTTAAGTGGGTTTTCATCTCACCAATGGAATATGAATGGACTGAGGGTGATTCTCTACAATAGGCATGACATGAAAGCGGGGGCTACGTCAGAATCATGCTGGTACAGAAATTCAACTATTTTACAGTTACAGACAATGAAAAATGCGACACAGAGATCCAAAGATGTATTAGAATACCAAAAGACGCCTTCCAAAATCTAAGCAAACTAATAAGACATAGGAAAATATAATTACAAACAAGGAATATAGTACTGAATTGCTACGTAATTTCTTGTATTGAATTTATCAGAGGAAAAGATGCCCTAAATTGTTTGTCGGTATAATGGAATTGTAAGTTTATGTTATTTAATGTAAAAGGGATAAGGGCGAATTTTCGTCAGTTCATATCACTAACAACATTGTGTCTATAATGAGTCTTATCAGGATCCTAACTTGGTGCCCCATAACTGGGATTTTGCTCTAAATAAAAGGGGTGCTTATAAGTAGTGTGCTTAAATTAAATCAATTGGAACACCAGTTGCGTAGACCTTGTATCCCCAAGAGCCCCTGGTACAAAAAAAATACATACCTCGACAAACAGTCACATCAACCAAAAGTACCCACGTTGTTTATATATATATATATATATATATTCGACTGATTTCCTAATTTTTTCTTTTTATATGTGTAGTGAGCATTTTTTAATACTGCTACTATGTTTCCTGGTCTAATTCAACTCTGACCATTAAATTTTATATATATATATATATATATATATATATATATATATATATATATATATATATATTGTCATGGGTCCTTACAGAATGAACTCTTCCTAACACTATGTATACTACGCCTGTCAAGAAAGAGGCTCGAATCAAGCCGAGCTTCTCGACTTGACGGTCGAACTCTCTGCCTCTATGCAGAGAGGAACCCGGACGAGGCTCCGCCGAAGGGCAGATTCTTGTTCAGGGAGGTTGACCAACCCGATCCGGTTTATACGGGTTCTAGGGGCATTTTTTGGCCGAGCCTACGGGCTCGGAAAACCCACGTTAAACTCGGCCTTGTGCCACATGCAACCCTCGTGGGGGGTGGCTAGATACAGAATCGAGTCGAGACGATAGTAGTCCACTCCAAACCAGACTGACAGTCATACTAACATCTTCCACATCTTGTATTATTATTTCGTATAATATACCTTCGTTATTTCTACACTTGTGTTCGTGTTGTTCTTCCTTGCTCCTAACCTGGACCATAACACACACACACACACATACACACACACACACACATATATATATATATATATATATATATATATATATATATATATATATATATATATATATATAAGCTAAAGAAAAACTTCTCTAGGCCGACGCGTTTCGTCCTCTGAGGTACTTTATCAGAGCAGGTGCCTCAGAGGACGGAACGCGTTTTCCTTTTGTCTTTATCTACATTGTACTTTCATAGATATATTTGGAATTTTATATATATATATATATATATATATATATATATATATATATAGTATTTATTTTTTTGGTATAAAAGACTTTTGTTTAAAAAACTGGTGGAACCAAGTGTACGAAAACACACAGTTGACATACTTAAGCTTCTGATGAATATGCTCTGACACGTTCCATCTTACATCCGACATCTGATGGGTTAAATGAGCCCGTGACTCAAACACAGCCTTAATGACGCAGACTACTCTACACAGGCATTAAGGAACCTGGTATTTCTGTCCAAATATTTTTTTTATTTTTATTGCTTTGCTTATACTTTTTCACCTTCTTTATCTTGTCATGTGAATTCCATTTTCTTGTCTCTCAAAACCACTTGCTAATTTCGCCTTCATCTATTCGGAGTTGCAAATCCGATCACATACATCATGTTACAGTATCAACAGAAAATTGAACTTATTGCGCACAAGTAATCGTCGGCTACACTAGCTCGAAAACTATTAAACCAAAACAGAGGCATCGAAAAAGGAAACTGTTCTATATGTATGCGATCACTAGGAATATATTTCAAATAATTTAGGATGATAATGGATATACTCGGATTACGGCTCTCCACAGATTTTATTATCTATGAATCGCTACTCCTTCTTGGGAAAGACAATGAAGTCGTTCCCCGTTGCCTTATCCATGGGTTTGAATTCACCCTCTATACTGGTAGCCACTCAAGAATGAGGGAGCCCAATCTAACTGTTATTCAACTCAGAACTTAAAGATTTGATAGATTCATACTTTTCCCAAAGGCATTAGGGCATAGGTGAACATAACAGATTAGGCCGGAATTCCAACGCGGCTCACCGATTGGCAGTTATGACGAGCACCACGCCCACTTTTATATTTCGCGGACGTCTCAGTGCTTAAGAAAATTCTTTGTATTTTATCTTTGAAATACCTTTATCTTCAACATGATAAGCGAACACAGCTTAACAGGAATTACTTCCTTTGATCGCTACTACAAAATCACACGACGGACAAACTGTAATTAATGAATCTTGCACCCGATAACTGTCGAATAGATCAATTTTTCGTCTACAAAACTCTATTTTCGCACAGAATCTCTATCATTGGCTATTAAAAATATTTTAATTTAATGATTTCAAACTAAGCAATATAATAATGCTGCTAAAACGCCAGTGGTCACTTAGAGTGACACACTTTACATGACAATAAAAGGACAGGATTTGGGGAGATGACAATTGACATTGCTTTCACATTTTTGCAAAATCGTAGCTGGCAGGGAAGCAAGAAACCGGATTAGCAAGAAAAGAAAATATTAGAATAGAACTTACGGTTCCATCTATAGCTATTTCGACAGTAAAATGATGAGATGTTGCCAATCGCTTAAATCCGTGCAATCATGATACCAAGTAGAAGATCTTATTGGGAGTACTGTCATGAAAATATAGAAAAGACAGAGAGAAGCCACGCCACTGCGGTAGAAAAGTGACCGAAGCTGAGATGCCAGGTCAGGCCCGATAACATTACAGACCCTTCTTTGGAGATATATAGCTGGAGCACCAGACCAGATATGACAGTAATATTCAATGCATGGACGAATGGCAAATTTATAAATGTACACGATGGATTCTAACAAGAAAAAAATTCTTGTCACGACTCAGTGAATCAATTTTCCTAGCAGCAGACCTAGCTGTTGATTCAATATGATCACTGCAGTTCATGTCAGTAGAAATCATTAGATCAAGAAGGCACAATTCTCCTGAAGGTTAACATCAGACATACAGATGGAAAGGTTCTCTAATACGATTAGAAGATAGCAGTTTCATTTAGGAGGCGTTAAAATTCACAAGCCATTTCTTGCCCCAGTTAACTGTTGATTAGACGTCATTTTCGGAATCAACTGCTAGTTTTTCTGTCGGTCGGGCCTATCGGACTTACTATTAGAACAGGATTAAATAGTTCTGTCAAAAATGTCAAATTGGGAACTGCTGACACCAGGAAGGTCGTTAATGAAGATAAGAAACAGTTTAGGTCGAAGGATAGAGTCCTGGGGTAACGCACATTAATGTGAAAGAATCTAGAAGTGTGAACGTTCAACACGAAGCCCACTTCATTTCATGGGGTGACCGTTATGCAGAGCCGCCCAGAAAGTGTCATATCGCACACAACGTTTTCTTCACTGCCTAAACACATTACCCACCACACAGCTGTGTTTACATCCACTATTTAATCTCTGTAAAAGTTTAATGGGAGCATTTCTCAGCACAAGAAAATTAAATGACACACCTCTACCGAATATGTAATTTCATGTCAGACATCATTTTGCTGGAATGTTATCTGTAAGGAGAGAAGATTCAACTTCTACTGCCGTTTCAACAGTATCTACCATAATATAATAGGAGTCATTACTTTTGGAGTGGCCCTTTTATGTAAAAGGTTTTAATTAATATTAGGTTGTCACACATGAAATGACGCATTTTATAGGAAATTAATAAAATGCTTCTGAAGTGTTAAATAACTAATTTATTTAGTAGAAATGGGTGCCATGTTAATAAATGACTATTCTCTAACTTAACTCTAAATTCTTGATCTCAAAATTTTAATACTTTGATGTGGTAAACTGTTTAAATGTTTTATTGCGTATGATTTAGCTTTTAATGCATTTATCAAATAAATCTTGTATCGTTATCTATAATTACCATTTTCACTTTATTTAAAGCAACCATTTGAATGATAATTTGATGCAATATTATTCTTTTCTGGTTTTGACTGATGAATCCTATACTGCAAAATTCTGCAAACTGTTTAAACCCAATATGTTATTATTGAAAAATAAGTAAAAAAAACTTGTCAAATTTGCTTTGAAATATATGAATACTAATTTAATGGCTCATTAGATATGAATTTAATGAACCTGATTTTACTTAAATTAATTAACATCTCTGTGTTATTTATTGTTCTTTTTAATGAGATTTTTGTAATTCTGTCAAATAGTTCCAGGAAATTGTCTTTTACATGTCACATTCTCAAGAATATTTCAGCATTGTTTGATTTGTGAAGCCAGTTCCACACTTCTATTTAAAATTTTATGCCGGAAGATGGGAATAATCATGAAATGACCTAAGTGCCCTCACAGATATGTTTCATTGCAAACTTATGTATGCAATCTTTTTTTTATCTGTTAAGATAATAATATGCTTTGTTTTAAGATTGAAGTTTTCTTTTTTTTTTTTGTTGTCAATTCATGCAAATAACAATTGACAACATGGCTGATATCAGATCATCAGCAATTTGTACATTGAACTCAATTACTGAATGACATTAAATGTAATAAAAGATTAAATAAAAAGTGCTAAACTTTTAGTTATGTATTAATGAAGCATTTTTCTTATGAAAGTTTCATCTTAAAAGATGGCTGGTTAGACAAAATGCTGGCATGAAATTCAGAAAAGTATGAAACAAAATTCTCAAAATCATACAAAAAAAAAGAAATCAAAAATATCCCACTTCCTTCAAAATATTAGATTGTCACACATAAAATGACACACTTTATAGAAAAAGAAATAAAACGCTTCGGAAATGTTAAATAACTAACTTACTTCATTGAAATAGGCACCATGTTGATGAATGACTGTTCTCCAATGTACCTCTAAATTCTTGTTCCCATCTTTAAAAAAAAGTCTAATCCTTTGATGTGAAACACTTCAAATGCTTTGATTACCTCTTCCTTATTGGAAAATATTTTATTGCATATGAAAAGCTGAAAATGCTTAAATAAGTGCTCACCAGTAGGAGAGATATCAGGTGAATATAGAAGGTGAGGCAAAATTTCATAATTCAGGCTATGCAGCTTTTGCACAATTGATTGAGAAGCGTACGACCGTGCATTGTCGTGCAGCAAATTTGGGCCATCCTTATCCTAGAATGTTTCTTTTTCAATTTTCCATGTCCATGCATACACTCAATTTCTCAACAATACAAGGTTGGTGTTAGTTTTTCTCTTGAGGCAGGAATGATTAATGAATAACCCCTTTGAAAGACCGCTATACAGTAACCATTGGGGCGAAATCGAGATTTTGGGTACTGCTTTGATGATTCGCTTGCATCTAACCACTGGCCAACTCTCTTACTGTTATCAAAGAGTATCCATATCTCATCGCATGTAATTATTTGATACAAAAAATGGTTCTTTTTCCCAGTTTGTTCTTATACACTTGCTCGACATTGTTTCATTGTAATCATTTTCATTGGGCTTTTGAGTAACAATATATTGAAAGAAAATTATCTCGAAAGAAAAAGTGTCAAGAATAAGTGAAGATTTTTTATATACTAAGGAGGTTACTTTGTTAGACGACCGGATCAACAACCAACCAAACAATGCGTCATTTTATGAGTGGCAACCTAATAACATAATAAAATTAATCTATATATATTATTATAATTATATATACATTATTATAATTCAGTCAGAAATAAGTCAAGATTTTTTTATATACTAAGGAGGTTACTTTTTTAGACGACCGGATCATCAACCAACCAAACAATGCATCATTTTATGTGTGGCAACCTAGTAACATAATAATATTAATCTCTATATATAATGTTGTAGCCTCTGTCTTCCTATTTGCTATCGAACTCCTCCTAGAGTTTTGGAGATAGACAACATAATCATATATATTCTGAAACTACATCACCCGGGGTACTTGTATAAGTATATTTCATTTTTATCCAAAGGGGTCCGGAGGAGGGATGCACAAACATTTAACTTAAGTTTTAAGGAAGAACTGGTTTAGCCATAAACGAAGATACGGGTGCCGAATCTATTATCTAAATATCAAATGGACGTAATTCAAAGTTGTTTTGTTTTTTTTTTTTTGTTTTTCTTGTTTCTTCTTCCTTACATTCTCTTTCCCGTGCTAAACGCTTTATTTTTTTTCGGTCGTTTTGTATTTATTTTTTTATTTTTTTATGTCCCTACATTCTTTCACCAAAAATCATTTCTTCTTTATCGTCTACTTCTCTTTGCTTCTCGGCTCGAAATTAAAATGAAGTGTCATATTTGCAATACATTTATTCGTTTGACGCTGTTTACTTGTAAACTGAAAATTACTTATTGTTTTTCTATTTTCCCATTAACATTATAGGGATTACCGCTCATACATACATACATACATATATATATATATATATATATATATATATATATATAGAGAGAGAGAGAGAGGGAGAGAGAGAGAGAGAATGAATGTATATTTAGGTAGCAATTTTTCTTATGCAGTCATTGCAACAGACACTGAAAGATGGTTATGTTTTTAATCAACTTTTCATGCTTTCAAATCAAACGCTTTCCATCAGATGGCAATCAGTCAAATTTGGAGGTAGAAAGATTACGAGAATTTTTTTTTTACCGTTCCATTGATTATCATGATAGAGGGCATCTGTTATATACGTTCTATATTTTGAATTGTTACATTATTGCTTCATCAAACTTTTTCGGTATTGCTTTATCAAACATTTTGGGTATTGCTTCATCAAACATTTTGAGTATTGCTTCATCAAACTTCTGGGGTTGTTCCCAAAACGAAAAAAAACTTGTAATATTTTGTTTCATCAGTTATTTTTCCTTTTACATTTTTTGTCTTTCTTTTTCAAATATTAGAATGGTCAATAAAGATATCAATTTATCTTTCTATCCCAATATAATCACTACCATAACCGCGATATAATAACATTTTGTTCAAGGGATAAATGGAAAAGAACATGTATATATGTTTGAGAGAAAACACTTTATCTTCATATTTATTATAAACTTGAATTTGTAGAATCACTTCTACATTCTCGCATACGGAAAAGAGAAGTGAATTATTGTCTTACTTTGGAGCTGACTTGCCAATGCATTGCTTCTGTGATGTTGATGGGTACTACTTGAAAGCGTGTGCTACTGAGCAATTTATATTGAATTTAATCATTTTCAGATAGTGAAAAGGTCACTTTCTTTAGATGTATGATTTGTCTTTGATTATTACAGGCGAAAAGCAATCAGATGGACAGATTATCAAATCAATAAATTAATTGATAATAATACACTGCGGACGGACAGTTGCGTCCCTGCACAATTTAATTTCCTAGACAAATGTGTCCCTGGATCATTGCGTAGCTCTAATAATTTTTAAAGTTACCATTTTTTAAAGAGTTTAATATAGAAATCTGCACACAAATATCTGTTAATTACTCTAAACAAGCAGAAAGGTAGTTACCATGAATAAAAAAGAGGAAAATTTATTTTTTAAAGCAAGAGAAAATTAAGTCAGTAGTTTCAGTTCACTCCAGCAGTCCGTGCTACAAATATCTAATAGGTTCTGAATTTTATAGATAATATTTTTATTTGGAACCCATGTCTAATTTCCGAAAATAAATCACTGGTGGAAAAATATTTGTGGACAAGGAAAATTACAGTTACCACTATCATAAGAAAAACGCCGACGAAACAAAAACATACCGGCGATGTATAGAGCGTTCTTGCAACACTGTTAATCTGTCATTGCATTTTAAACAAAAATAAACTTTTAATATTTTTTTAATTTATTACTTTCATTCCTTTTTTAAACATGATTACTACATACGTTTTTTTTTCAAAATTTATGGTAATAACCTTTAAAGGTTATTACCATAAATTTTGAAACTTTAAAAGATTATCAGTGGTGCGCAATTATCTAGACACACATTTGCCTATGGACGCAAATTTCGAGAAACTTAATTGTCCGCTATGCAAATGTTCAGTACGTAACTGTCCTAGAACCATACATACACTACAAGTAAAATATTTGCGCCCCCACATCTGGATTTAATAATTAGTAATCTTCATGTATTCTTTGGTTTAATTATCTCCGACTAACTTAGGGTATTGAAAATATTTGATCCATTACTACATAGGATCCTGTTTTTTAGACAAGGGTTTACCTATCATTCAAAATCTACCACCCAAAAGATTAACATTAGCAATCAAAATAGATTAGGCAAAGATTTTTACGGAAACTTTATACAGTAATGGGATAGTTATTATCACTATTATTATTATTATTATTATTATTATTATTATTATTATTATTATTATTATTATTGGATATATGAAGAATTGCTCCAAGAGAAAGCCCCACTGTTAAAGTGTTCTCTTAAATTAATTTTGAAAAATGCTGGTAACCGTCAATTTTTAGGCAAATTTTCGAAATCCAGAGGGTAACCCCAAAAATTTTTACCTATGGGGGCCGGCTGAAAATTTCTAGGCTGACCAAGCAAGTGTACCAGAATACAACAGCTGAGCGACCATTTGTTGCATTCTGGTTCACTTGCATGTCTTTTAGTCGAACAACTAGTGCGTCTACTTACAGCTTGATGAAACTATAAACTTTACAGCCGAACCTCGTAAAGCAAAGCAACACTGCTTTGCCTTAGATTGCCATGGGTGAAACGCATTTGTTAAATCTCTTAAGTAAAATTCTGAATAAAAACACATGGGGGTCAATACGGACAGTAAAGTTTGTGAAAGAAAAATATAAAAATAAATCGATTTAAGCGCACATCACAGACTAATTTTCATCAATGCAAGCAACGAAGGTGCAATTGTCATTATCACATCATCCCGTAATTTGTTAATTAAAAAATTAGCTTGGCTCGTATTTTGGATCTTTTATTTTCGTAAATATATCGAAAAGACACAGGCTACCACGTCAGGTATTTGTTTTAGTACTTGACACAGTTGTTGTTTTCGTTAAATACGCTCTCGCTTGAATCATCTGTGACTGATTGATTGTTTGTTTTTTTACAGCTTATCAACCTTTTGCTATTTATTTAAAGCCAGAATACATTTTTAGATCGTAAGCATTTTCTGGAGACAATAATAATTTACTGCTACAAGTCTTAATAATAAACCCATAGCTGGGGGGCAGAGAAGATGTGAAACTCATACCTTTCCCAACCGTATTTGGACGCAAGTGAATATAACAAACCCGACTGTAATTGAAACTCCGCTCTCCGATTTCTAATTCCTAGCCGTTATCCATTACACCACCCGCACATCCATGTTTACAGCACCTAGTATTCCCAAGCAATAACTCGTAGACACGATACTGCTTAACTTTGGAGATGGTACGAGAACCTGTTTTTCAACGTTATATGGCCGTAAACTTTTGACAATCAAACCAACTTAAAATGTTGGAATAATTGATACATAACATAGAAACATTATGGTATCATAGAGGGATTTTCTAAGCATAGCTTAGATGTGGCACAAGGTCTAAAGTATGGAGCACCCAGAGAGGATCGAATTCACGACCCAGTCGTAATTGGTCCAGCGAGACAAGCTAGCTAAGCATTATACCACGTGGAAGTGCTGTATTATGTCATCGTATAATCAGAAGGCTGCAATTGAAAAATCTGTCTGCCTATGTCGGCTTCTGATGGCAAAATGGTTGAATTCATCTATTTATGTAATGTAGTTTCAAAACTTGCTTCTTAATTTTGATTCTGTATTGTTTCAGTTTATCACATAGAAAGTGTTGGCTAAAAAATAAAAATACAGCAACAAAAACATAAAGAAAAGTATTCGAAATCCATAATGGAAATAGGTTATCTTAAAATCCTAAGGACGTTAAGTTACAAATGTCCATTAGGTTGCCATTGACAACCGCTTGGTTAGCGCCGACATCACTAAGATCACGCGGATTCACATTTTACTGTTATTAACTTATTAGATATTACTTCTCATAAAACCAAATTTACTCAACAAATGCCGCAGCTGCTTGATTCCTATGCCCATTCAAGACCCAGACAATTACGACTTTTTGCATCTTTCTTTTCTTTAATATCTTCAAATTATCTATTCTTATGATTGTTCTTGAGAAAGATAATGAAATAGTTTCCCAGTGCTTTCTTTACAGTTTTTTTCAAATTCTTCTTGCCTTCCCGACCAAGACTAGATAGCTTAGTCTGTCTTACTATTTTACCTACAGCTAGGAAGGGGGAAAAGATATAGATTTATACTTTGCCAAGGACTTTAGAGCAAAGGGAATTTAACAGCCTCAGACAGAATTTGAACTCGATTCCATTTTCAAACCTGATAACCATTACGCCACATTTATATCCATATTCAACACAGAGAAATAACAAAATCTATTACGTGGCTTCATTTCAGAATTGAAGTTTCTTTCCTAAAGCAATAGAAGAAGAAATAAATCAATACATCTTGTATCGATTGCAATCTATTTATCTCCCTAAACCAAAACAGAATATGTTCTCAATAGATTGATTCAAAGATTTCCAATATTTTTTTAAAATAAAATATTTTATTGAAATAAATTTCGACCATAATAATTCAGTATTCATTTTTTCTTTATTGTCAACAACCTTGTAAAGACGATAATGCCACTAAAACGCCGGGGATTACGCACATTGAAAGAGAATGAGAAAACTTTAGTGAGCAGAAAGGACAACAAAAGTACAGGTTTCAGGAAAAGAGAAAACGATAATTGACAAGAATCAAGAAGAGACTTCCACAGATTTGAAACTATTAGAATAGAACTTGCTTTTGCATTTAGCTATTTCAAAAGTAAAATGATGAGACCTAGTTGCCAATTTAGTACTGTATTCAAATTCATGCGGTCTAGAAGGAAATAAAGAACAGGAATGAAGAAGAAAGTAGATAACGATTGATATCACATTTCAATTTTTGAAGATCAAAAGCATGCTGGAAAAGCATGCTGGGATTTCTTCCTAGCCAATAAGATTGGCCACTTCTCGGTCTCATCTGACTTAGTCCCGAGCTATCCGGTCTTGAAGTCAGAACACTGCCATCATTAATCCGAATCCGTTCTTGTTTGTCAACACCAGTTCTTAGTTTTTGAACAGTTTGCCTTATTACTGTTGCTTTGTCTTGTATATATTTTTTGTTTGTCCAATATCATTTTTGCCATGTTTTTTTTTTCTTTTCTTTTCCTGTTATTGTTTATGAAAAACTTTGTCAACTCGGTTTATTGTTCAGTTTCGCCATTTGCATTTAACCAAGGGCAATGACTCTAAATATTATCACTGATGACAATGTGATTAACAAAAAGTTCTGTCACGGATTTGTTTCTAATTAATTCATTTGTAAATACAAAAAATATTTTTTAAATAAAAAAATATATTTCTTCTGCAGCGAAAAAAATTATAATGAATATTTCCTTCATTATCTGTCTATATTTCTGAAATGAGATATTATGTACAATATTTACATTATTTGGACTATTGTCCTCATCTTTGTCACCATATTTATTACAACGTTTCGGCCGTTGTACGCTCCGGCCTTCTTCAGGTGGTTCGAATGTTGAACTGAACCCTTTATTTCGCTCACTGGGGTAGACTGTTCTAGTTCCACATGCCATGTATAATGGATGTCAGTTATCAGTTATCTCCTGTTAATTTCCCTCTGAAAGTTCTCCACTGCCTTAACCGGGTATTGAACTCACATTCTTTGGATCCTGTCACTGGATCTAACAAACGCTTTTATCCACTGTGCCATGAGTCCTTGAGGACTATGAATTTCTGGGTATTATAAACCTAATGTCTCAGCAATATGAGCACTGGTAAAAAATGGTGCGAGTGTGAGTTCAATATCCGGTTAAGGCAGTGGAGAACTTTCAGAGGGAAATTAACGGGAGATAACTGACATCCATTATACATGGCATGTGGAACTAGAACAGTCTACCCCAGTGAACGAAATAAAAGGTTCAGTTCGACATTCCAACCACGGCCGAAACGTTGTAATAAATATGGCGACAAAGATGATGACTATAGTCCGAATAATATAAATAGTCTGAATGTTTCCTGTTTCAAAATCAAAAGATGATTACGCGTAAGATCTTCCTTAGTGAAAATTACCAATACTTTAAAATAAGGAAAAGTTTAATTTTCAACGAAAAGTTCCAAAATTCAAGAAACATTGTACTTAATCATTGTTTATGCATTCGAGAGTATGAGTGGACCAGTGAAAACGAAACAAAGAAAATTTTAAGAAACTTTATTTTCCTCGTAAATTTAGGCGTGTAAAACGGTTGCCCGTGGTTCGGAAGTTTGCACATGTTACGTTCTTTCTTAAAACCAGATCTACTTCTGATATATGCTACACTAATTTCCGCCACTAGCCGGACGTGAACGTTCCGAGCACCGAAACTGAACTAAAATTCAGTCCGCTGCGCACGGCTTTGCACATCTCTTCCGTTTTTGCTCACACAATGAAAGAAAAAATAAGCAATACAATCCAGAATTTCCAACCAATAGCACCCTAAAGAAATCAAATAAAAACCGGAGCCGATTTGAGCCTAAGAAAGGACATAAAAATCCCATCAAAGGGACATTTTTGAGAGTTGCTGATTATCTTGGCCTTCACTGACTACGCTAGAAAGCGACCTCCCATCTCCAAGAGACATCTCTCTAAATGCTGTCATTCCAGTGAGTCTGCAAACTCATCCTCCGTCTCCTTCCATACACCTCAGCCGATGCCTTTTTACAACTGCACCTACCTCCTTTCCTTCAACGAAAGACGTCTACATCGATTCATCTTTTATTGTACTTTACGTTTATACAATTGTTTATTTCTTTAAGCCTTCCTTGTTTCTTTTTTTGTTCTGCCACCATTACGCTTAACATAACACACATGACTGGGCAAATACTAACTAATGTGTTACAAAGAGTTTAAATCACTAACCAATATGTGTGTTTTTTATTTATTTATTTCCACATATATTAGTCTATTTGATAACATGACTGGAAAAAAAGGTAAAATTTACTTACCGTGTATAATTTGCACTCCTAATTTTAGTCTTAAAAATCTTAAGAATGAATGCGTATTATATACAAATGATTACGATACACTGACTGACATGAATTAATCTTAACATTTTTTCCTTAGCCTAAGCACATGAGACAATTCCATGAATACCTAAACGGAATAAGGTACCCAAGTGGGACAACAATCCTGAGTTGAAAAGATCGATACATGAAAGAAACAAATAGAAGGGGAAGAAAATAGAAGTGAGAGTACTAATAATAATACTAATAATATTAATAATAATACTGATAACAAATGGAATGCAGAATACTAAACAGATAAAAAAAATTGAAACAAGAAAAACAAACAAAAAGAGAAGACAAATGGAAGAGACAATACTAATAATAATACTAAGAATAATAATAATATTAGGTTGGCGCAAAAATAATGACGTAATAATTTCGTTTTTTGACGTTAAAAAATACTTCAAAAAACGACATTATTACCTCATTATTTTTGCACCAACCTAATAATTAATATTAATACTAATAATATTAATAATAATAATAATAATAATAATAATAATAATAAATGGAAGAGAGAATACTAAACAGGTAGATACAAGATTGATACAAGAAAAACAAACAGAAATAGAAGTCAAATGGAAGAGACAATACTAATATTAATACTACAACTACTACTACTACTACTACTACTAATAATAATAATAATAATAATAATAATAACATTAATAATATTAATACTAATACTAATAACAAATGGAAGAGAATACTAAACAGGTAAAAAGATTGATACAAGAAAAACGAACAGGAAAAGAAGACAAAGGGAAGAGACAATACTAATAATAAAAATTATAATAATAATACTAATAATATTAATAATAATACTAATGACAAATGAAAGAGAGAATACTAAACACGTAAAACAGATTGATACAAGAAAAACAAACACAAAAAGAGGACAAATGAAAGAGACAATACTAGTAATAATACTAATAATAATACTAATAATACTACTAATAATACTACTACTAATAATAATAATAACAAATGGAAGATAGAATACTAAACAGGTAGATACAAGATTGATACAAGAAAAACAAACAGAAATAGAAGTCAAATGGAAGAGACAATACTAATATTAATACTACAACTACTACTACTACTACTACTAATAATAATAATAATAATAATAATAATAATAATAATAATAATAATAATAATAATAAAATGGAAGTGAGAATGCTAAACAGCTAAAAAAACGAAACAAAAATACAATAAACAAAAAAACTCAGAACTCAGAGAAAAACAATATTTCCGGAAATTAATGAAGCCAAGCAGCATAAACAATTTGTTGAAATGTGGAGAAAAGAGAAAAATCACAATAACTTTATACAATGGAAACCAACACAGAAGAAATGTGCCGTTCTCAAGCAACACTAAGTCAGATTTCAATGTAGACTGCACGAAACTTAGGAAATAAATGCCAGAGGAAATAAAACACACCAATACACGTCTAATCATTAGAAAGTCTATCTTCAAGCATAAACGATAATAAAGCGAATGATAAGAATGTTAAGAAAAGCTATAAGAAAAAATAAGTAATAATAAAGCATCATTTGACATTAAGGCTGAACTTCTGAATATAGCTTACCTTCTCCCAGAATTCAATAACATGAATGATGTCTGGAATCAGAAACGCATTCCGAAAAAGTAGGGTTTATCACCTATTGATACACTATGTTGAATTCTTCTTAATATAAAAAATATTTTCTGTTTTACATCACTACAAAGAAATAGTCACTCGACACGTGAATAAGTGTTAATTTATAATTGTGTTTCTCCTCGTGCTTTCGTCGCAAGTAGTTTGTATTTTTGTCTGGATATTTATGTACGTTATCTGTAAATACCGTTATAAATTACATTATAATATACAACTCGGTAAATTATTAATTTTCGTCGATATAAATCGGATAAAATGCTGATAAATTTTCTGGTTACATTCGAAATCGAAACAAGTGATCTTCCTTCATCACCGAGCGAACCTTGAATTTTCACCTGTTGCTATGAACGGTTCTCTCAGGGAATCCCTGTGACTTTAACGTCTGTTGGGACTTAAACTCAAATCAGACCCGTCCTGGGTATGACGATAAACTACATCCGCGTTCTGGGTAAGACGATAAACTACGTCCAACAGCAAGGACCCTGATCAGGAGGTTTTGAGGAGCGTGGAACCACCTCTTAATTGCTGGTGTTCACAGATCCACCCTGATCCGGGGTGGTTATACCTGTTAAGGTCCCAGCTAAAGCCAAATAGGTTTTAATACCAGCAATACATTTTGAAGGAAAATGTTTTATGTATTTTGAAAAAACAAAAATACTACCAGCAATAAATTTTTGAAAAAATATTAACAGCAATAAAAATAAATAAATAATCCATTTAGGTTGTTATGCCGTAAGACAAAACAAACCAAAACATCAAACCAGATCACAAGTGGAGCTCGTACATTAGGGAGCATTAAAAAAAAGATTTATTGAGTTACAATTTGCACTTTTGAGACATCGTTTGTATGATCATAACAAACATCTGTGAAACATTTCCGGCCATTTGTTTGCCAGGTAAATTATAAATTGTACATCGGTGACATCAATTTAATTCCAATCTGATTTAAGAGGTACATCATATTCAAATATTACAAGTTAATAGTGAAATATTTTTTGTGTAGAACCTGGGCATCTTTTTCCTAGACAACAAACTTTACCTAATTTATCCATCTCTCACTTCAGTGCAAGTTTCAGTCATCAGTTTTACCCTCATTCAACCGCCTGCGTACCGTTTGTCTACCTGAGGATTATTACCAGTGTCTCAAGAACAGCATTAACCTGTTGATCCGATAGAGAATCAATATAGGAGGTTCAGTCTTAAGTTCATTCATCCAGTTAATCATGGAATGATAGTTTTTTTGCTTACCACTTTTGTTTAGGAGTCACCAAGTTTCTCAATTTGACTACAGGAGGCACATCCTCATTCGTATCTCCATTTTCTCTCTCCTCCTCATCATCAGTGTACTTTAACAAATCCTCGTTAACAACAGCAGCAGCAGCAGAATCGTCTTCATCTTCATCAGATATATCATTTAATTCTTCCATCTGAAGATTCTGTTCTCTAATTTTCCTTATTAAGACATCTGGACACATCTGGACACATCTGGACACATAACAAGAAGTGTGGGCGAAGTATGCATTTCTCTGGACACTCTTTCTTCACCATCGTCTTCTCCATACTATTCAGGTTTTTAATACATATCAGTGATCGGAATACATTCCTTGAACTGTGTATTACATAAGAATGAATCTTGATGTAGAACCACATTGGAGCACTGAACTTCATAAATGTAATGACGATTCTTTTCAGCTCATAGCTGGGGCTTGATATTGCTACGTACAGCCTGAGGATTCTACTCCATAAAGTATCCCACCTTGACACGGAGGGAGGACCTGGCTCAATAGCAGCCAATACATCATCAACAATACCTGTAATAACTCCTTTACAAATCCTATACAGGTATTTCTGATTACAAGTCAGATCTCTCTCCACTTCATTCAGGACAGGGAAATCAATGAAACTGACTGACTGGAAGGCAACAACTGGCAGCTCAGACAAAGGGTTCCTTGATCTGCTTTCCAATGTGACCCCTGAAATGCTCGTTACCACTTGGTTTACCATTATAGTGAGAGAAAATATCGCACAGATGCAGCTCATTTCCGTTAAGCTTACAGATCGAGCGAGTGACCAGGTAACATTTCAAGATGGTGAATGGTTCTATTTTCCGATCTTACATTTATATTGGGTTGATGGGTTAGCTTTTTCTCCACCAGAAACACGTGAAAAATTTTGGCAATCTACTTTTCGAGTCCAGTCTTGGGAGTCACATGTGTGAGATCATTGCCAGTCTCAACTATGAACACATAATGATTTTGCACCACTATCCTCAAACTCCATTTATTGGTCTTTTCATTCTTCATCATCACACGAGTGGCGGTTTTCTTACCATCAAAATACAGTGACGTCATATTTTCAAAACTCGCCATCTGAATTTCTTGCGTCTTCAGTCGGTATTTTTGTTTCACATCTCGTAGCTTATGTTGGCCCAAAAACTTGACTCTTGCTGTCTTTGTGATATAATGCTTTAGTAAGTTAAGGCAGCAATAGCAATGGCAGGATCAGCATAATCACTAATCAAGTATCGGTCACAAGTTAGTGTGGGGAGTCTTGTCCTGTTCAGTGAGCTGGTGTCTGCCAGAGCTTTTGTACCTGGGACAAAATCAGCATCAGTATTGATAGGAGGGATATCTCTTGAATCATCCGAATTATCCTCAGCATAAGGAATATATCCAGCTCAGATATATATATATATATATATATATATATATATATATATATAATTTAATTTCAATTAAAAGCTGCAAATATAATTTATAAATTCATGAATCATTCATACAAAAACAAATATAGAGGTTAATGATTTAAATGGCGAGAATACATCGTCGCAAACAATCTAAATAAGATACATCAACCCCGAACCTGTCTATGAATGATATGATCCCCGTTTATAAATTCCAGTTGCATAAGGTCTTTTTAATTTTACAAACTTTCGTCTGTTCCTACAGACATCATCAGGTATGGAAGTAGATTTTGTTCTTGTTTTTACTTCTCGGTAATAAGAGGACAACGAAAATAGAAATGTAATCCGAAAAAATGCTATGAGAAATGTGTTATTGTTTTGGAACGTGCGGTCGCAACGCTGAGTTTGAATTTAAATTTTAAGGTTCTGCGTTTTTGTACAAATATAGCAATAAGAGAATTCTTTTTTACTGGTAGATTTTCCGTGAATATGGCATGAACTATATTGTTCAATAATTACAGTAATTATTTGTCACGTGTGGAGAATATTTTCATTATATCTGTGTTGGTGTATTCAACCATTTTCTTTTGATTTTATGAATCTGTTGTGTATATTTGTTTGTTAAGAATTTTGTTAAGAAAGGTGAAATAGGGAAAAAAATCTGGGCGTAGATTAATATTTGGGTAATTTTCTATGGCGGAACTCTCCAGAATTTTCCTTCTGAGTGAGTTATTTTCTTTTTTTATGACTGTAGCATTTTTAAAATCAAAATTATTGTTGAATTTATTTCTATGTATGACTAGTGCATTAGCTAAGTTGTTTTTTGTGAGGTCTCTTTTGTGCTCATAAATACGTTTTTTCAAACTTCTACTTGTTTCTCCAATATATTGGGAGGAACAGTTTTGGCAATTTATTTTATAATTGCCTGCTTCAGAAATATTATTGCTATTAGTGTTTGAAGATCTTAGTATATCTATAATATTTTTGGAAGTGTTTGTGACTATTTCAAGATTATTTAGATGGGATAGGTTATTCTGGATAGTGGACGTGACAGAATTGGTCGGTAGTATTATGTATCTGTTTTCATGTGATTTACTATTGCGGATTATATTATTAGTTTTGTTTCGTTTGTATATTCTGTATGCCTTTCTTCTTGCGTTGTGGATGAAATGATATGGGTATTGTAGGTTTTTGAATGTGTTTTCTATGTATGTTTCTTCTTTAAATAAATATTGGGGACTACAAATTCTTAATGCTCTTAGATAGAAACCTATAATAATTCCAGATTTAATTTTTGAAGAGTGGTTTGAGTAGAAACTGATCAGATCATTTTTGTTTATAGCCTTTCTGTAAATGTCAAAATTGAGTTCGTTATTATTTCTAATTAACAAAATGTCCAGGAACGGAAGAGTGTAGTTGGTTTCAGTTTCGAAAGTGAAGTTTATTGTAGGTTCAATGTTATTATGTTTGGAGAGAAAATCCGTTAAAATGGTGTTTTTTGGGATTATTAATAATGAGTTGTCTGTATCTGAAATATGAAGAATTAGTAGGGAGAATATTTTTGAATGAGTCACTTTCTAGAAATTCTAAAAATAGACACGCAAGAACGCTGCTGAGATGAGATCCCATTGGCAAACCAAATTCTGTCTGTAATGTTGGTTATTAAAAGTAAAAAAACATAGCTTGGTAATTAGTTGGCACATTTTTATAATTTTGTGTGTAGATATAGGTAATTTGATTTTTGCATTTGTTTGGTGTTTTTTTAATACATTTAAGCATTTATCTATGGGGACGTTTGTATAAAGACATTGTATATCTAAACTAGTCATATATTTGTTTTCAATGTCTATGTTCTTTTTAATTTGTTTAAGAGGTCACCTTAATTTTTTATGTGCGATGGACTAATAGTGTCGAGAAGTGGAGTTAAAATTCTGCTTAGTTTGCAGGCTATTTTATGTGGAGCGCTGCCTATCCCTGATATGATAGGTCTCATTGGTATGTTCGGTTTATGTGTTTTTGGTAATCCATATAATATGGGTGTTTTGGGATGGTCTT
Source organism: Acanthosepion lycidas (assembly GCA_963932145.1). Lineage (NCBI taxonomy): Eukaryota > Metazoa > Mollusca > Cephalopoda > Sepiida > Sepiidae > Acanthosepion > Acanthosepion lycidas. Next base: position 26,047,534 of record OZ010576.1, read on the forward strand.
CATTTTTTAGTAGTTTTATGATGTTGCTTGTAAATTTTTGTGTTTCTTTTATAGCTATGTTTTCATTTACTTTTTCATAGATGTTATCATCGTTAATGAGCTTTCTCATCATCTGTTGGTAAATGTGTTTATTCATAATTACAATTCCGCCGCCCTTATCAAAAGTAGATATATGGATGATTTTGTTGTTAGCTAATTCTTTCAAGGCGTTGATATATCTTCGAGGTAGTGCGGTGTCATTCGTATTTTTGTGTGTAGATGTGATTAAGGCCCTGAATATAGCCTTTGGTAAAATCGGCGTCATTGTGGTGATGATTTTTGATTATGTAATCCGTGGTATCATATTTTGGTAATCCAGTGGCAAATTTCTGACCAAAGCTGAGTGCTTCTAATTGTGTATCCGATAGTTGGAATTTGGATAAATTTGTTATTAGGTTTTGCTAATGTATCTCAAGATCGAATTTCTCAGTTAACTTTTTATTGAAGAGAAAATTGTAACAAAAAGAAATATTAAAATGTACTTTATTTGTATTGTAATGTCGTTCTATACCATTGATTTGGTTTTATTTTTGTCTTGAGCTAAATTTTATCAAATTCAATGGATATTATGTCCAATTTATTACACTAAAACAGAATAAGTAATAAAAAAATAAAAAAAATAAATGAACCCAGTGTAATGGCTGGTGTGACCGGTTGTATGGAATAAAATCCAGACTGCTATAGGTACGTGCAGCCTGGATCATTCAAGCTGATTTTCTAGGCTAATAAAAAGAAGCTGAAAGTCCTTGCTTAGAAATTTTATTATTTTTATTCGTGTGAGGATTTCATTTCCAGTTGTTTCTTAAACATCCTGTGTGTTCATATATATATATATATATATATATATATATATATATATATATATATATATATATATATATATATATATATATATATATATATATATATATATATGATTATATATGATACCTATTTTTTCATAATAGAAAGAGAGAGAGAGAGAACTATTATTATTAAAAGGTTCGTCACTTAGCTGATTAGTTTGTATTAATCCTTATGAACAAAGAGCAAATTTTATCAGCATGATTTATGTGTCCTCGGCTGCAGCCGAGCCAACTCCGTTGATTCTATGTTATGTATGTATGTAATTTGCTACAGTCTTCCAATTCATAACGGCTTTAAGTAATGCCCTAGTGGGTAAAACCGTTGTTTTGCGAATTAAGTAAACTAGTGCTTGTGAGTTCAATCCATACGTCCGGCAGTGTTTACTTGCACTTAGTGGAATCAGATGAGCAATAACTGAATATTACTAAATAAAGTAAGAACAAGATGATATCCCTAGACATGAACGAGAACAGTCTAAGCCCATATATTAAATAAAGTTTCAGATTAAATTCACTTCAGAGTTCTTTGTAGGTTATTTAGTTCGATATAGACCTGACAATAGCCGAAACGAAAATGATGAGGAAAATAATGCGAATTTAATTCGATCTCTGATTGGTTAGAAATTGAGATTGTATTAATCTGAAATTTTTATTTATTCCTACCGGAAGATTCGCATCGATCCCTAACTGCACATTTTGTTTTTATTTCCGTTATTGATCCGGTTGCTTTTAAGGTACCTATATAACGAGTGATGTGTAAATTGTCGCCATTTTATATTTTTAAATTCGCGCATGCGCGTTTTTTTTTTTGTTTTTTTTTTTTGACTGAACAGTATAGTTGAATCAGTCGGGCACCGTCTGAAAGAAAAAGAGACCATGACTCAAATCACTCAGCGGGAAATTTGGAAACGGCATTCTGTACTGCTTGGCATTCGTGCCGGAAGCTCCAATACGATCATTTCAGAGGGTATAGGTGTCAATCTGAGGACAGTACTGAGGATTCAGAAAGATATGTATAAGTCTAATGGTGATTACGACAGTGTTTGGTATGATCACTTATTATGCTGACGTTATGCTTCCATTCATCTTCCAACGGGGCCTCAGACTCAACATGGAGGCCTACATCAAGACCCTTGAGAAGGCAGTGCTGCCTTGGGCCAAGAGAATGACTGATGGAAGACCTTGTGTCTGGTAACAGTCCTCTGCACCATGTCACAAAATCAGGAGAACCAGAAAATTTCTGCAACCACATCACCTTTTACATCTGGCCAACTATCTCCTCAGACTGCAACTCCTTTGATTATTGCGTGATGCACATTTGAGCAAGAGACCAATAAAACTCCTTGTAACACCAAAGATGAACTGAGGAGAACGATTATTGCAGCATTGACCAACTTAAACAAGGAGAGAGTCTAGAACAGTTGAAGGAGATTCCAAAGTCACCTAGAGGCCGTTGTTGAAGCCAGTGGCGATTTTATGGAATAAATTTACTCTTTAGTATTTCGGGATATTTTTGTGTAATTTTGGTAAATATTTCCGTTAAAATGAGATGTCAATGTTATATTTCTTTGTGCGCAATTTAAACAAATCATCCATCGCATCCTGCATGTCATGATCACGAGTCTCGTAACCCATTAGGGTCGTCACGTGTACTGCGGCCGCACTAGAAGTGGTATGTCTTGTACAAGATAGCCTGACGGGGCCAAACCTCCTCCAGGCTGGTTTGGATTCGGAGTTCTCCTTCTCCTAGACCGGTTGTCCCCAAAGGCTATAGAACCCAATCTGTCCTGTTATTTACCTATAGCTAGGGGAGAAGGGATAGATTCATACCTTTCCTAAGGGTATTAGCAAGTAAGTAAATATAATGAACTTGACTGGAATTCGAACTCGGCTCTCCGGTTCCTCAATACTAGCTGTAATCATTACTTCACCATTATTTACTGTAGTAACAATTGACTATTCTATGAACAAAAACAAAAATTACTTGTTTATATTAGTCCAGTATGGATCGTACAGGCTGATCTACTAGGGTACTAAAAATAATCGTTTAAGATTGTATTTATTTGAAATCTTTATTTATTCCTGGATGTGTCTTAATCCTTATGCGCAAAGACTAAATTTTATCAGTTTGATTTCTGTGTTCAAGGCTTTCATATCCGGTTGCAACGTAAGCTACAACGCTCACTCTGTTATTTATGTATGTATGTATGTATTTATGCATGTATGTATATATGTATCTATGTGCAATTCATAATGCCTTTAAGTAAATTTTAATTGAATTAAATTAACATGTAAACGTTTTAAAATAACTTACGAAAAACATTTACATCTTAATTTAATTTCAAAAGAATTTGAAAAAAAAACTAATAAGATTTTCATACATGTACTTAAAGTAGATCCGATATATAATCAATAAAATCCATTTACACAGAAGTAAGAAATGATAACTAAGTCAGTTGAAAAAGCTGCTAATGTAGTTTCCAATGACAAAACTGCCGAGTCTTTCATGTAAATTGCGAATAATTTCATTACAGCAAATAAGCTTTCTTTTCTTACCAATATTCCATCAAATCAACAAAACATTGTCCCTCGCTGAGTAACATTGCAATATCTTCGGTTCAACCATCGATTTATATTTGATTCCCCTGCCTACTTGCTCTTGATATTTGAGCCTTTCTTATAAATCCATTCATCAGTGTTAATTGATACGAGGTTCGACACTTCACCTCAGGCAACATTTCTCTTAACGTCTTTTCTGTATATGCAGTCTGAGGGAAAAAAAATTAGAGCCAAGCTATAACAGAAATGTGTTAATCAATAAAAGAATTCTAAACAAAACAGTGAGATAATAAATTTGACAACTGCAAATTCAAACAAATTATGCACACCATATTCTTCGAAAGAAATAGTTTTAGTCTCCAGGTGTCCATATCAAATATGTTCTCAAGAATACAGGATATGATTCAAACCTTCCTGGGGGCCACTTATTAAATACACATTGTTTATTTAACAGTTGGAGAATGTAAAAAAGATTTGAGCCTTGCAAGGAAAATTAACAATAAAAGACGAAAGCAAAAAATAAATAAGCTATAATGATAACGTGCTATGTATTTGAACAAATTTTCCACACAAATGGAGATGAGACTTGAAGCAACAGAAATATGATTTTGCGGAAGAATGCTGAGAATACCATGGAAGGAACATGTGATCAACGAGGAAGTTTTCAAGGTAATGGAAATAAAAATGAGACTTGTACTTAACATCAGAAAGAAAAAATTCAAACTACTAGGGCACATAATGAGGAAAGAGGGTTTGTGTTGAGATGTTGAGCGTTTCCCCGTGCGTGTATTGAAATAAGGACAAACACATTCGTAGGGAAAAATACTGGTATATTCGAAGAGGTATTTACAACAGAGAGATTAGTAGTCAAACGAACGCAGGTTAGTCAGTAACAATCAGAAAGAGTATAAAGTCCAACAGTATCTTCCGGTAGAGAGACGGAATATATTTATTTTGTAAAAAAAAATACAAAATTTTGGCACAAGGCCGAAGGGAAAGTGGGAAAAGGCTGGTCTTTCACTAGCTATTCTATTCCTAGTTAACCACCATCATGACCCATTCATTCAATACAATTACCCATTCACCACAAGAACTCATCCATCCCCTTCCAAATCTGCACACACCACAATACCACAAATACACAAGGATCCTACAAAACACTCCATGGATTATAAATTTATAACGTTCATATATATATATATATATATAACAATTTCATGACACATGAAATGCTGGGGAAGGGATTTGAACCCATAAAAGAAACTCAAACTGTCAACTGAAGATAAATAAAACAAAACAATTTTAGTAGGAACCGTCCACCACTCAAAATAATAAGAGTGGCCGCTGTATTCTATCGATAGATAGAATCAAGAAGCAAACTCACTAATGGAATGGGGAGGGTGAGAAAAAAAACGGAATGGTAAATTCAAAGGCTGACTCAGCCGAGATGAAAAACAAAGGGACAGAAAAAAAAGGGGAGGTTGGGAATCTCGACATGAATTATAAAAAAAAAAAAAAAAAAAATGGCCGGGAACAAGACTTATTCACACTAACTAGGAACACAAAACATTGTCTAACTTAACCGGGGGAGGGTCCACAGGAAACAGCCCCGTTGGGTTAGGGGGACTTAAAAAAGAAAACCAAGGCTAGCCCCGTCCACCGAACCAGGCTCACCTCAGTCACCCACCTTTCATTGAAATCTGTCGAAATCAAACGCTTTCGGTCAGTTCTGATTTTCACCCTAAAACAATCAGATCCTGATACGAATGACGTTCATTTTGCAAGATTCCGTCCTCTCGCGACTTCCACACCACCATTCTTGCCACGGCTAGCAACGCAAAAAACACCATCCGTTTTACCCCGGAGTACGGGGGCGACACATTGTCACACGCATACGTGAGATCAATGGACACGAGCTGATCGGGAGCGATACGAGCTGTCAACTCGCCGACATATTCCCAGAAAGAGCGTACCTGAGGACAATGATAGAAGGCGTGCGAAGCCGTTTCTTGTAAACCAAGGTCACACTGATGACAATCTGGCAAATCTGCCTCGCCCCATCTGAAGAGTATGTCATTGAGAGGTAGCACGTTCCTAATCATTCGCCAGCTAAGCGAAAACTCAGGGTTGCTGAGATAATCCGCCGCTGGCGCCCAAGACCAAAACGAGCGCAACTCAGATGCCGACAAGCCGAACTGGTCACACAGAGGATCCTTTGCGACCCCCTCCACTAATTCATGATACAATAGTCTCCGACGCTGAGAAAGGTCACTGGACCGAGGAATTACCTTCAAGGCCGACCGACACTCGCTGAGGAAACTCGACAACCTTCCACGACCGCGACGGCGCTTACCCCAAGAAATGGGGGGAGTGATGGTAAGGCTAGGGAAGGCATCCCTAACACTCGGTGCCAAAATCGAGTCCTCCATCAAAACGCGGCGTAGGAAATCCAACCTCGAGGCATGGCGATGGCTCGCCAGGTGTGGCAATCCCAGCCCCCCCATGACACAGACGCTGGTAACAGGCTTTTTTGAGGACCCAATGTTTGCGACCACCCCACAAGAGGATGGTCAACAAACGCTCGATCGCCTTCAAACGTTTCCTGCAAAGCGGAAGTACAGCGAAGCAGTAAAGGATGAGGGGCAAAACGTAAGTAGCACACGTCTCATCCCTACCCTTTAAGGACAACCTCCTTCGAAGCCGTCCGAACTGACGCTCCGACCTTTGCCTGTACTTCTGACCAATTCTTCTTCAGCCGGAGTCCGGGCCCGAACCACACCCCAAGGATGCGGACGGGTTCATCAGTCCAGCCGAAGGCCCCGGAAGCGCGACCCTTTTCCAGGCACCTAACCGCAAGCCGGAAGACTTGTTGCGGTTAATCCTGGCTCCCGTCACCTTCTCGTACCGTTCAAGCGCCTTCTGCACCATCTTAATGTCGCTGCAGCACGACACGAAGATGGATACGTCATCGGCGTACGCAGAAACCCTAGCTCGAGCACTACCAGGGAAAACGGCGATTCCGCGTAGGGCCGGACTGCACGCCCTGTCTTTCAGCCGGCGAAGGAAGGGCTCCAACGCCAAAGCGTAAAGCAAGGGCGACAGCGGGCACCCCTGTCGGACCGACCGAGTCAGCGCAAAAGCGCTCGACCGCCTTCCGTTTACTTGTACCACAGCACTGGGGGAGCGATACAGGAGGCTAATTCACCTGCAGAAGTCGGGTTCGAATCCGGCGGCCTGCAGGACAGCAGCCAGGTACTGATGGTCAACCCTGTCAAATACCTTGGATTGATCCAAATTGATCAGCGCGGCTCGCTTGTCGTCTTTTACACCCCGGTAGAGAGACGGAAGTGTGATGGTCACCTCGTCCCAGAACTCTACAGAACCGTTCTATTAGTAGTAGAGAGATCAGTCCATTCTGATGAGAAGGTGGTTGCGCCCCAACAGTTTGGAAAATTTGATACTCATAGAACAGATATTGAAGGCAAGAAGGACAGAGGAAAGCAATGCATAACCTGCCTAACGAGTTTGAGTAAATATATTTCGGGACAAGGTTTAGGAGAGATAACAAAAAGACAAAATTTATTCAGCGTTCCAAAGAACAGAAAATTGTGTAGATTCATGATTACCAACGTCCTGAAGGGACACGGCACGAAGAAGATGAAGAAGAAGAAGGTTATTACGTCAACTCTGATTCTCATATGGATGCCATGAATGGAGCCCATCTCATTCAGAAATGTCTAAATTGCCATTTTGTATACAATTTTTTTCTCATGATCAAAAACGGCTTCAATTGAATAAGACCTTTAAGTCATCAAACCCTAGAGATTGTCGTTACAAATGCATAAAGACCTTTATCAAATAACAAAAACAAATCATTTACAAAATTCCAACAGCAGCAACAACCCAAATGAATAGCCCGCTACTTGATAAGACTCCTGAGAGAATACTTCTATGATCACTAGTTTAGGGTCAACCATTATCTATTCTACTTATCCTCATAATCAGCACTAACTTCCCCTCTTAAATCCATACAACACCCTTATTCAGTAAGCCTCTATTTTAAGTGGCTCTTAAGCCTTGCATGGAGCTAAAATTTGATTAAAAAAAATGTAACTATAAGTGAAAATAATTATATAATCAAGATGTTAACTTTCCTTAAAACAAAAGGTTTAGAAAGAAACTCCTATCAATATTTAAAAGAACTATAACAGTGGGCCTGATAAGTTTAATTTTCCCAAAAACTTTTGATAAAAAGATTTTAAAATTTCAACCAACAGTAACATTAACTGTTCCTTAAATGAACGTCAAAAGTTTCCTGTACAAAAACAATTAATTTTACTATTACAAGGTGTAAACAAACAATATGGTATTGAGAAAATCATAAAGGGAAGAATTTATTGATATTGTTAAAAATTAAGTTTTACATGTTGAGGGATACTTATAGTCACACACAGACGCACACACACACACACACACACACACACACACACACACACACACATATATATATATATATATATATATATATATATATATATATATATATATATATATTATAACTTAACTGATTTAAAATATGGTTTCTTCGCTACACAGGAATTAACATATTCCAAAAACCGAAGCTAAAAACTTCAAATTTAATTATATAATTAACTTAAAAGCATTACTTCTGTTTCATCTTCAAACGAATTTTGGAATAACTTATTTTTAAATTTACTGATTCGTTGAAAAATGCACCCCTACCATCCCTAGACTTAACCTCTTTTTCAAATCTAACTCATAATTTATACAAAATAAAAATGAACGCGCTACCGCCCCTGTCATGATTGAATTTCTCTGTATCTTTGGAAACAAAAAGTTATGAATTGTATGTGCGTTTAAAACATGTTATTCCAAAATTCGTTTGAAGATGAAGCAGAACTAATGCTTTTAATTTAATTATATAATTAAATTTGAAGTTTTTAGCTTCGGTTTTTGAAACATGGTAATTCCTGTGTAGCGAAGAAAACATATATTAAATCAGTTAATTTATAATATTTATACTCTGTAAATTTACATTGAGCACTGTTTGTAAAAATAAAAATATCAATAAGAACACCGGATTATATATCTTACCGTTCTTTTTTTATTATAATATACATATATATATATATATATATATATATATATATATATATATATATATATATATATATATAGAGAGAGAGAGAGAGAGAGAGAGAGAGAATTAATATAAGTAAATTGTTTGTCACTTAGCTAATTGATGTTACCTTCAGCATCCCAACTTCAGATTTTCGGAGACGGACCCTCCAGGAATCACTTCGTTTGCGTATCAGCAATATATAAATGTTCTGTATAATTCAGTTTAAAATATAACTATTTATCATTTAATCTAATTCAGTTACTATAATAATGAGTGTTTTTTGGAAAAGGCGACTATTTCCAGTTGCCCTGTTGTAGACATTAACATATCCGTGATATGCAAACAACTTAACACAGCGGGAAAAAGAACCAGAATGGCTGAAAGAATCGAACAACTGTACATTGTTCTCAAACAGACTTTATATACCACTATGTCATGCAATAAATTATATACAAACATGTATATACTTGTCATTATTTGTCTCACACGGTGAAACTATAACGCATATGAATACAACAAGCAGTGTGGATGGTTAAATCAAAAGGGTCTTACTTGTAATATTTCCCAAATGTGAAATGATCATGTTTGTGATATCCTCTGTGTTCCTTGGTGGACCATGTGTTTTCAGTTTGTTCACCTATAACTGCAGGTTTGTGATAACATCTATCTTCTTTACATGCTATATAGCAACTGGGTTTCATTACAATATGAACTAATCTCACTCAACGCCTGTGACCCTCATAAATTCATCTTACCCAAATGAAATCAATCGTCCTCTGCATCTCTATATTACCATTAAAATTTGCTGCATAAGACTTTCAATATTTTATTTTAAGTACTTTCATGAGATCGCTAAAAACAGAGCATAGCATGATGAAAAAGAAGCCAAAGTTGATGAAAACAAAATTTTAGCGTCTAAATGCTTATGTTATTATTGAGAGGAAAGATCAAAGTATTTTTTAAAGATTTTTAAAAGATTTTCCTTCTTTTTAGAACATTGTAAATTTTGATTAAAAAAAACCTTGTTTCTCTTTTTATCAACCGAACCAATAAAATAACATAAAATTTTAGCGCGTTTTTTTCCTGTATGTGACACATTAATTTGGGAAATCTTGCAAAAAAAAAATAATTGTTGGATTTTAGTGAAACTTTCAGAAACTATTCACAAATGATGGAACTTATTATAAATATCTTTTATTTTTAGTAAAGTCATGGCAGAATTTTTTTTTTCATATGTATTACCTCCTCTAACTAATTGTACGAAAACTTTATAATTTCAATTTTGAGGAGATTAATGATTATATTAGTTAAAAGCACAATGCTTTGAGGAAACCAAATCATGTTTTTGTTTTTGTTTTTTTGTTTTTTTTGTTGGAACCCTCCTACCTGAAAATCGTCTCTGAAGTGTAACATACAAAACTCAATAAAACAAAAATATTATTTAATTTCAAAAGCTTTTAATAGCTTTTATTTATTTCAATGAACATGGACAATATTGTCTAAAAGCAAAAAGATATTTCGATGAAAAATTTCTGAAATATTTTTTTTATTTTTACATTATGTTGCTAATTCTTCTAAAATTAGGGAAAAGTTTGTAGAACTTAACGAATGTTTTTTATTAAGTAGATATATATTTACAGATTATAATTTCCAAAGCTTATTACAAACTAACGACTCCTCTTATTTTAAAAAAATTAATTTGTGTCAATAATTTTTACCAAATGAAATCTACGGAAGCCGGAAGTATCGTGCGTGCATAAATAAAAAACGTCAGCAGTGTAGCACTTCTATCTTTTTTTTTTTTATAGTATTTATAAATTCTCCAGATAGTATCAACAAACTTATGGTACAGTACTTAAAAAAAAAAAAAAAAAAAAAAAAAAACGGAATGGCTAAAGTTTTTTTACTTTAATTATTACAAGGTAGTACATAAGCAGGTCCGCTTAAAAAAATATGTCCATTCTGTCCCTCCCTAGGGGAACTCGAATCTCACGTCAGCTGTCAATAATTGATAGACGGCATCAATTCGCACTTGTCAATTCACGCGTGGTTCAAATCGGCTCTCTTTTATCTTAAAAAACATTTTTCTACGAAGAAAGTAAGTAAAAGTTTCTTTTAAATTATTTTAAATAAACTTCAAATTTTCTAAATTTTTTCGAATAAATTTTGAAATACGTATAATTAATTTTTAAACTAATTTTAAACGAAGAATTTAACTTATTTTTAAAAATTCAAAAAATGGCTTAAATCGAGTTTTTTTTCGTTATTTGGTAAACAAGATTTGTAACTAAAATTTTGGACATGTTAAGTATGAGTAAAAAATTTAAAAAAAATATTCAAAAAATACTTTAATGTTTCTTCTCAATAATGAATATACATTTAACACGAAGAAAATTTTTTTTCATTAATTTTCAGACCGTTCTTGTCATGCTATTGATTTTCATGAAGGTGCCTATTTTATTTCAGTATATAAAATTAAATTTATCAACACATTAACTGCTTCCTTCGATATTTGAATCCTTACATATTGCCATCTATGTCTTTAATAATTACCATTAATTGTAAATGCTATAGATGATAATTTATTATTTATTTTGGTAAATTAAATTAAATCTATTCACTGCTACTTTGAATGTTTAAACTCTTAAAAATGCCATTAATAATTTGTTCAAGTCAACATTAGAAATTGCAATTTAGGACTACTTGTGCTTTATTGTTGGTAAATCTATCTTACACATTTATAAGTCTACCATTCATCAGAATATTACTACTACCACATCTGGTCTGATGTTTCTACAATGTATTTGGAAATTCTTGATAAAAGCCAAAGAAGAATTTGCAATGTTATCAGTCCTGACTTTGCATCTCGGAATCAGTCACTTTCCCACAACCATCATGTAGCTTCCATATGCGTTTTCAACACATATTTTTTACTTTGCTTGTTCTGATGAGCATTCCTCTTTCATAAATTGGTTTTATGAATGCGAACACGGTACTAGATTGGCAACTAGGTCTAATCATTTTACAATTGAAATAGCTAGATGTAACCAACAGTTCTTTGCAAACAGTTTCTTTTCTCGTACTTCTTGCATGTAGAACTCTCTTCCAGCTTCTTGCTTTCCAGTCAAGTTTGATCTTCAAAAATTGAAATGCAATGTCAATCGTTATCTTCTGTCTTCTTAACTCCTGTTCTTTTATTGTTCACTTTCCTTAATAGTGATTTTTTTACTAATATTCTTTCTCACGTAATAGCTCCTTGTATCTTAGTGGCTTTATTACCATTCATGGGATGAAATGATTAGAAAAACTAAAATAAATAAGTTAAATTAAAGTTGCTTAACTATAAAGAATGCGACTAATGTAAAACACTGAGTACTATATTTTTAGGGAGTTTTAGGAGGTTGTTTTTCTTTCTCTCATTAATAGAATGCAATGCATTATACTTTGATAGAAAAAGAATTTGATTATTTCATATTTTAAAAAAAAACTGTATTTCACAGACTTATTAACAATGTGGAATAATTAACAACATTCCAAGTGGTTCAACACCACTGAAGGCTCTTAGAGTAGAATTAATAGATTACCATTCTTTTAGGCACTAAGAAAGAGTAATGTTTAAGCAGCAATCCTTAGACATCATTTGCTTAAATGGCTTTAAGCAACTCCGCTAAAAAAGAAAAGTCTCAAACAAAAAAATGTCACATCCTCAATTTTGGATTCAATGAAAAATTCTACTCATTATTTTTTATTCACTAAGTAAAATTCTTTTATTTTTTTATTTTTTTTTTGCGATTATGCTTTCTTTAAAAATCCATTGGCAAACTTTTTACTTTATTACTTAGAATAAAGTATCATAATTCTTATCATGTGAAAATGTAAGTATTCTAAATTATATATATATATATATATATATATATATATATATATATATATATCATAGGTATCATATATATATATATATATATATATATATATATATATATATATATATTTAATTTATTCGAAAATTGTAACATAAATATGTTACAAAATCACTACAAAAATAACTATTTTGTTCTGTTGTCTTATCAAGTGATGGTGTTGAATGATGATAAGATACCAGAAGTGTTGAAACAAAACGGCTATTTTTGTAGTGATTTTATAACATATTATACATGTTATAATATTCGAATAAATTATGTTTGCTCCACTATATATATATATATAACCAATAGCTTCTGATAACCAGGCACCTAGAAATTTGCTTTCATTATAGTGATGAAGGATTTGTGCAGAACCTACGACACTTTTTAAGAGTCGAATACAGGGATCTGCTGCACAACGTGCTACAAAGTCCCCAAACAACTTTCCGCAGGTTTTGTATTCATAGTTGTCCTTCTCCTAGCCTAGTTGCCATCCAAGGCTGTTCTGTTATTTACTCGTAGCTGAAGGAAAAAGAAGAGGATTCATACCTTTCCCAGTGGTATTAGCATGGAGTGGATCTGAATGGAATTCGAACTATACAAACGAGGTCTATCTGAAAAGTAACAGTACTTATCCATTCTTCGATGTGGGAGGGGGGCATCATCCACGGTGTGTTCTTGACACATGGCTAAACGTTCGATCAGCAAATCTACCAAATCATGTGGCGTTTGCTTTGCTCAGTGCCCGAGAAGAGACGAGTGTTGTGGCAGGACAAATTGTGGCTGCTTTACCATGACAATGCACCTGCTCACAACTCCCTGAGCATCCACCAGTTCTTGACTAAGACGAACATCATCGTACTGGAAAAACCTCTCTATTCACCTGATCTTGTCCGTGTGGCGTTTTCTTTTCTCCAAGCTCAAGGCGATCATCAAGGGGAGTCGTTTTAATGGAGTGGAGGCTATCAAAATCGTCGTAACGAGGAAGATGACGGGCATCCAAGATGAATACTTACAGGAGTTGTATAGCAGCGCAGCAGAGAAGGATGTAAAATTGCATAAGACTCAAGGATATTACTTTGAATTATATTGTAGTTTGTTGTTTGGAATTGAAATAAATTGTTTTTGACACCATTCCCATTACTTTTCAGACAGACCTCAATTATTTATATATATATATATATATATATATATATATATATATATATATATATGGGTTTAATTAAAAACGACTGATAAGGTATTTTAATTAAGCTTTTGATTTGCTTTTTCTGATGTCCATATAAGAGTTTTCTTTTCTTGGTATAAAATGTCCAAATAATATACAAATGTTCTATATATCCCAGCACTTTTGACTATTCTATAAGTCGTTATCAAGGATGTTTTGCTTCTTTTTAACTGAATATGTAGATTTTTATATATGTGTATCTATAAGGAAGATATGATTTTTTACAAACACAGTCAGCATATTTTGGTTGCGTTTATAGTTTGTATTATTGTATAGTAATCTACAAACAGACTGTTTCGTTGTATCACAGCTTCTCAGAGTGGCTTGATGTCAGATATCTTAACTCTAGACCATCGTCGCACGGCACAAAGGAAGGGAATTTTAACGTTTTTCGCTATACAAAATACGCCAGAGAACTCAATTCAATTTACTTGAAGAGTAATACTTAATAACAGTAGGAACCGCTGTTTTTAAAACCCCATTTACATAGAGACCTTAACCGGATTTTCAGGAGCATATATAAACATCCACAGACAGACTGTTTCGCTGAATCACGGCTCCTCAGTGTGGCTAGACAATCCGATTTTTTCAAGCCGATATATATATATATATATATATATATATATATGTGTGTGTGTGCGTGTGTGTGTGTGTGTGTGTGTGTGTGTGTGTGTGTGTGTGTGTGTGTGTGTGTGTATTACAGTGTATACTGAAAGTAAGAGATGTAGGTGAAGAAAAAAACCAAAGCTTGTGTCAATTGATTGGCAGAATATGAACTGGGCTAGGTAATAATGAGGCAATTATGTCGAACTAGAAAGGAAGTCTTGTTTATTTGTCTGTTTGTTGGTTGATTTGGGGGGTGGGGGGGTTAGTTTTGTATTACGGCATACCAACCTCAATTAATTATTTAATGTCAACAAGATTTTTATTGCAGGTAATTTTTTTTTTCACAAAATTTTATTGTTGGTAATAATTTTTTCTTCAAAAATTCAATGCTGATAATATTTTTTTTCAAAAATATATTACAGCTAATATTTTTTTCTTTCAAAAATGTATGGCTGGTAATATTTTTTACCAAAAATGTATGGCTAGTAATGTATTCCTGGTAATATTTTTTCTTCAAAAACTCATAACTTGTAACATTTTTTTACAAAAATGTATTGCTGGTTTTAATACATATTTTTACACTTTCATAGTGTTCTGATCCCAGTTTAGGGGTTAACTATTTGCGCATAGCTGGGGCCCTGACAGGTGCTACCACCCCGGGTCAGAGTGGACCAGCAATTAAGAATTGGTTCCAAGCTCTTCAAAACCTCCTGATCAGAGGCCTTATCCAAAACGCGGATGTAGTTTATCGTCATACCCAGAACAGAGAAAGGAAGTTGTAGAGAGCCATAATCAGTCACTCCCTGAAGTGACACATGTCATAAGAGAGGAAAGTGAATTGACTTGTTTAATTATGTCCTTTATATGATGGTTATATAATAATAATAATAATAAGATCCTCTTCCGTTAACCATTTTGCGATATTGAAAATATGAATTTATTTCGTCTTTTGAAATTTCTTAAATTGATACTGGCTCAGTCATTTAGCAACAAGTAAGAAGTGAGAAAACTGTAATTAAATTGTATTTGTTTTCAGTGGATATCATTCCAAAAGTCTTTATGAATGGTGACGTTCATTAAGCAAACTGACACTTCTCAGGGAGGAGCCTGACTTAATTAAATATACAGCAATCATACGTCATTTCCAGATGAATAATTATTAACAAAAACTAACCAAACTTACTTTAAAAAAAGAAAAAGCTAGAATTTTTTTATAGCTTTCATCGACATGAATCAATCATTTAACTTCCTCTAATTTTCTTCGTTATAAAAAGAAGTGTATTTTTGCCCCAAAACGTCTCACATGGAAAATCGCAAAATATATATGACAGAACCATCCGAATTCATTTAACATTTTTAACGGAAATGAAAGGGAAATTTTGTTGTCTAATTAATTTTAATCTTCACGGCTTACTTGTTTCATTTGGCCACATGTTCATTACTCCACTACTAGTACGTCTGACATTATACTCCTACCGCCTTACTTAACACAGCCTGAAGTGTATAAAAATTACTTGTATAGCAGTAATATATTGCTTAACTATGGTTATCTATTTACAAGTAATTCTTTCATCTAAATGTCAGCTGCTTTTCATTCCAACTATTCTGATCATAACTGGTTTCTAATTGACATTAAAAACCCAATGATCCTTATGTAACACTGAACATTAGAATAGCAAAAGTTGCCGTCCAGAATCTAAGCAAAGTATTAAAAAACAGGAAAATTATGTTAAAAACAAAGGAAAGAATGCAGAACGGCTGTGTTATATCATTCCTCCTATATGGCAATGAATGTTGAACAATTTCGTCACGGATGAAAGGAAGACTTACTACAACAGAGATGTGTTTCTACAGAAGAATGATGAGTATGATATGCATGAAGCAGGTAAGCAACAAGATGGTTTAAAGTAAAATGGAAAATAAGTACAATTATACATAAAATAAGAAAGAGGAATTTGAAATTCCTGGGACACAAGAGGAGAAAAGAAAGCCTGCAAAACTTGAGACTAACGAGATATACTGAAAGCAAGGTAAGAGAGACAAAAGGATACAATGTCTAATCTACCGAACAAGCTTGATAGGGAGTTGTGGAGAGCCATGTTCACTCACGTCCTGAAGAGACAGCTCAATGTCTAGTCTACTGAAGAATGCTTGCGTAAATGGATGGCAGAACTAGGACTGGAAGAGATAGTAAAAACACAAACATTGCTAAAATCTACAACAGATAGGAAGTTGTGGAGAGATGTTTACCCACGTCCTGAAGAGACCGGTCACATAGAAGAAAATCCCAATATTTTGGGCTTCTTATTGCAAAAGCAATGCAAGATGCAATCATGAAAAGAGATTATTCTTTACCTCCAATAATGGCTGGAGAATTATAGTCATCATAGCTATGATGAAATGTCACTGTACTTGATGAAAAACATACTTCCTTCATTATACGCTGTGTTCCTTGAGTATGTGGGTGAACAGAGCTCTCCACAATATTCTATACTATGTAGGTACTAGCACTATTTGTTGCATACCATTACTTTTCCAAGCTTGTTTGGGGGGATTTTTAATTATATGTACTTTTCTGTTGAACTGGTGCAGTTTATACTTGACTAATGTGGTTTTATAGCCCATTGGATAATGCAAAGCCTCAATGTAAATTCCCAGATATTGCTATCTCCACAGAGGATATTACTGTCACATGTCAGGAGCACACCAAATCACAAAGGGGATATCTCTGCTCACATCCCAGGAGAACATCATGTTGCAACGGAGATATGTCTACTGACAAGTCAGGAGTACATCAAGTTGTAAAGGAGAAGTCTCTACTCACACCTCAGGAGCACAACATCTTGCAAAGGGGACGTCTCTACTCACATGTCAGGAGCACACAAAATCACAAAGGGGATATCTCTACTCACATCTAAGGATTACATTATGTTGCAACGGAGATGTCTCTGCACACAAATCTGGCTACGTCAAGTTGCAAAGGAGTGAACATCAAGTTGCAAAGGGGATGTCTTTGCTCACAAGTCTGCGCACATCATATTGCAAAGGAGATGTCTCTAATCAAAAGTCATGAGCACATCATGTTACAAATAGGATATCTCTACTTAAAATTCTGAGCACATCAAGTTGCAAAGGATGTATCTATACTCACATGTCAGGAGCACATCATGTCCTGACATCCACATAAGATGAGGCTGAATGCTTTGCTCGAAAATTCTCATTCAACTCAACACTCGACTCGTCTGGAGTACACAACCTGATTTCCCCTCTAGAACTGATGCTCTACTGAGTGATATGTGCGTGACCCCATCGCTGGTAGCAGACATCATTTCTAAATGAGGCCCCCATAAGACAAGTCGAAGTGATATGTTGTCCTAAAGAAATGTGACCCTGAGCTGGCCCCCAGTTCTCTCCAAACTATATAACTATTGCCTTGATGCTTCCTGCTTTCCAGCTTGTTGGAAGTACTCGTCTGTAGTCCGTGTTTTTAAGAAATTTGGAGAACCATCTGACCCGCCTACCACCCTATCAGTCTCCTACCGCTTTTCAGCAAAGTCTTCGAGGCTTTAATCAATGCTGAAGTGGTTAAGCATCTTATCTTTCAAAATCTACTCTCTGAAAATCAATATGGATTCCGTTTTTCCTGGTTTATCACTGATATGCTTACAGCCATAACTCAATATATATATATATATATATATATATATATATATATATATATATATATATATATATCAAGCTCTTGATAATAACAGAGAATATCAAGTTGTGGCTCAAGATATCTCAAAGGTGTTTGACAGGGTTTGGCATGCTGGTTTTCTGCATAAGCTTCAGGGCTACGGTATTACAGGACAAGTATTTGATTTAATCCAATCATTCCTTTCAACTCATGAAATGAAGGTCGTTCTGAACAAAAATACTTCCAGATCTTTTCTCATAAATGCAGAGACCCCAAAGCTCTATCATGGGTCCTACATATTTCTGATCTACATCAATGATCTTCCTGATGACATCAGCTCGCAAGTAGGCATCTATGCTGATGACACTACCATTTGCTTCTGTCTCAATAGTAAACCTGGCACAGCTGATAAAGTCAACCTGGCCGCTGCACTCGCAAAGGACCTTCAGTCAGTGGGGTAGGAAATGGCTTGTAAATTTTAATGTCTCCAAAACGAAACTGCTCTCATTTAGTAACCACAGAGATAATTCCCTGCCCATCATTAGCAAGGTTGATGCTAGACTCCAAGAGAGTGTTTCACTGAGCCTTGTTGGCCTCACGCTTTCAAATAACATGAGGTGGAACAACTACATTGAATCAATAGCTGAATCTACTGAAAGGAAAGTCGATTCACTGTTTCGTGCCAGAAACTTCTTCTCGTCAGAGTTTATCTTACATATCAACAAATCTACCATTCGTCCTTAAGTTGAGTACTGCTACCATATCTGGTCTGGTGCCCCAGCAGTTTATATCTTGGTTCTCAACAAAATCCAAATAAGGATCTGCAATGTAATCAATGCTAACTTGGCATCTCAACTTCAGTCACTTTCTTACAGATGTGATGTGGATTCCCTCTGTCTTTTCTACAAATATTTTCATGACAACTCTTCTGTTGTCCTCTTTTTCCCGGTGCCGGAACTAAATAAATTTAAGCTTGCTACTAGATTGGCATCTAGGTCCCACCCTTTTACCGTTGAAATAGCTAAATTTAACCACTACTTCTACTCCAACGGCTGTGGAACTCCCTTTTGTTTATTTCTTCTATGATAACTACCATCCCCCAAAATTTAAATGCAGCATCAATCGTCATCTTCTGATGTCTTGAACCCTGTTCATTATTTAGCCTTTCCTCATTCCTCGTATACACAGTTGTTTTCCCTCACCTTCAATCTATGTAACCCCCCTGCAAACCAGTGACACTCCCACCTTCGGGTGAAATGCTTAAAATGAGTTGTATTGCAAAAATGATATCTCTACACACATCTCAGGAGCACATCAGGTTGCAATGCGGATCTCTCTAATCACGAGTCTCGGCACGTCAAATTGCAAAGGCAATGTCTTTGCTCACAAGTCCGGGCATATCACGTTGCAAAGGGTTTATGCCTAATCACAAGTGAGGATCACATCATGTTCAAAAGAAGATGTATCTACTCACAGGTCAGGAAAGCATCATGTTGCAATGGAAATTGCTCTACTCACATGTCTGGATACACTAAGTTTCAAAGATTTCCCTACACTCAAGTCAGAAGCATATCATGTGGCAAAGAGGATGCCTGTACTCACAAGTGAGGGTCACTTCATGTTGCAAAAGAAATGCCTCTACTCACAACTCAGAAACATATGATATTGCAATGTCTTTACTCACAAGTCTGGGTATATCAATCTGCAAAGGAGATATCTCTACTCACAAGAGAGGAACACATTATATTGCAAAGAAAATGTCTCACATATCTGGTCACTTAAAGTTGAAAAAGGATGTATCTATTCACATCTCAGCAACACATCATATTGCAAAGGGGATATCTCTGGTCTCAACTCTGGGTAAATCAAGTAGCAAAGAATATGTCTCTAGTCATATGTCAGGAACACATCATGTTTCAAAGGTCATGTCTCTACTTAAAAGTCTCAGCACATTATGTTGCAAAGGGATGTCTCCTCTCAGAAGTCAGGAGCACATTTGGCCTTTTCTGTAATACGAATGATGTTATAGTTATACATGCAAACAAGCAGAATAATACTTGAGAGTATATATATATATATATATATATATATATACACACACAGACTCGAAAGGAACAAGAAAATTATTTTTAATATATTTTATTGTTATACATTTATTTATATAGACACATATATTTAAGTAAATATCCTGTTTATAGTTAACAGTATTAATAACATTTACCAGTCTGAACGTCCGAGAAATTTTCTTAGAAAATATGTGTCCTCCGACAGGAATCGAACCTGTATCCTACATGGAACTAACATATAGCCTGATGTACTATACCAGTTTAGCTACAGAGGAGCATCTTGTTAGCAAAGTCGATTTTACTGCTTTTAATTTCTTGGAAATTCAGGCCAGTAAATGTTGTTAATACTGTTTATTATAAACAGATCATTTATTTGTGTCTACATAAATAACATATAACAATAATATATATATATATATATATATATATATATATATATATATATATATATATATATATATATATATATATATATATATATATATATATATATAATTAGTAACTTTTTTTAATTGTTTCACCTCAAGCATGGCAATGATGCCAGTAAGACGCAGAGCGTTACAGGGACTAAAAGAGAATGAGATTTCAGTGAAGAAGACTCCAGAGGAAAGGCCAGTAGAGGAATAAGTTTCAGGAAAAATAGATGACAACTGATGTCGAATTTAAATTTTTGAATATTGTATATATTGTGGAAGCAACAAACTATGCGGTCTGGGAATAAAACCTTTGGGCCCTGACCACTGCTTTACCAGTAGTAGAGAAAAATGACTTAATGCCCAGCCACCGATTGAACGGGCGGTAAACACTTGCATCGTGTTTTGTGTCTTAGTTTGAAGAGCCAATCTGAAAAGCCGCAATATTCTGATGTCATCGAATGTTATACCAACATGTCCGCGCATTTTCATTGTGTTTTGTGCATATGTTTTGAATTAAAAAAAAGATCGTTTTTACCATAAAGTGCGCAGAGTCTCAAGCTAGACCGTCAGGGAAGCAATCAGGAAGTGATATTTTTTGTAACTATTTTTATAGCTACTGTGAAACATTGCATGCCAATTATTTGCGAATTTTGACTCAGGAGCTCAGGCAGAAGGGTTAAAATTATTCAGGAACGCAGTGCTCAAATGGTTAAGGAATTTAGTACTTTAGAACAATTGTCATGCAAATATTTGTAGAAAAGACAGAGAGAAGCCATGTCATGCTTCTGGAAAAGTGAATGTTTCTGAGATACCTGGTCAGGATTGATTAAATTACATACCCTTCTTTGAATTTTATCAAAAGATATATATTAGATGCACTAGACTATACATGGAAACAATATTCGATGTAGTGACGAATGGTAGATAAATGTGTAAGAAGGATTCTGACAAGTAGAATTGTCTAGCACAACGCAGCAAAGCAACTCTCCTAGCAGCAGACCTAGCAATTGATTCAATATAATCACTCCGCTTCATATGACTGGAAAACATTGCTGGAATGAATGTTGGTGGTAATATTTTTTTAAGTATACAGTTTTGTAAAGTAATTCTCAGTTATCCTTTATATCCTCCCCATATTATATGATATTATATGGTAAATCTCCCTCTTTGTATTTTAATTCAGACAAAATAAAGCTTGTGCTTTAAAATGTGAAATGGAAAAAAAAGGTTAAAATGGCATCGTAACAGACCTTTTAAAAAAATGCAGTAGACTTCCACAAAATACTACCACAGTTTACTGTTTAATCTCTAAACATTAATTATATTTTATAAAAATAAAGATAATAAACTTTGGTAACCTATCACATTACTATCATTCATGTATAAATTATTCTTAAATCTACTTTAAAAAAGAATAATGAACCGCCTAGGTTAAAATCAGTCATGTTAACAAGCAAGATTTAGGAATTCTTACTGTAAATAGCAGATGAAGTGTTAAAAACAAAACAAAAAATAAACAGAATATGACAAACCACTTTGTTACTTGTTTACAATGAAAAGTCATTTGATTCAGAAGAACACTCAGCAGTCTTTAAGTCACTAATGAAATTTATAAGAAAGTTATTGAAATACCAGGTACACAGAATAAAGACTGAAAAAGGAGTAAGACAAGGGAATACAATTTAAACTATTTGCAGGTCTTGAAATTATCTTCCAGAAATGAACTGGGAAGGAATAACATTACAATTTTCTGACAAGATTTTACCAATATCGGAATTCACTTATGAATTACAAGAAATGCTAAATGTGCGAAGTAGGAAAAGTCTCTATGTAACATCTAAAAATAAAAATAAATAAAAGAAATGAAACATTCTAAAAAGATATCATCAATCTTTCTTTAAATGCCATCTTCCTTCAAGACGTAGGCAATCATCACTATTTGTAGATTCTTTGTCTTTATTATCTGTTGGTTGCTTCTTGACTTCTTGGGGGAAAGAAGGAAAACCTTTCCTGCTGCTTTCAATATAGTTTGAAATTAAGAGGTTTCCTTAGAAAAAGAAAACTAGTTGCCACCCATTTTTAAGGAGCCCAGTTTTTCTTGCTATTTAACCCATAGTGGGGAAGGTGAAGTGATTACTAATATAGCATTTTGGCCCTACGTGAAGATAGCAATATCTGGGTATTTACATTGAATCTTTGCATTATCCAATGGGCTATAAAACCTCATTAGTCAAGTATAAACTACACCAGTTCAACAGAAAAGTACATATAATTAAAGATCCCCCAAACAAACCATAGTCTTGGAAAAGTAATGGTATGCAACCTGAAATAAAGACCAACCTGCCAAAAATCGAGATTTTTGTCCAAATGGGAAAATTTTCTTCATGTAGGTTTAGAACAGCTAGTACAAATTTTTGTTCTTTTGATTCATTATTTATTTGTTTATTATATTTTTTATGTACTTGGACATATATATATATATATATATATATATATATATATATATATATATATATATATATATATATATATATCGGTGGACTACCTCTATATATCATTGCACAAGCCTACACTCTGGAAATATCGCTCTAATGTTTGTACCAAAGTATTTAATTTGAACCCTATACCGGGAGATAAATGGATGTCTCCCATATATATATATATATATATATATATATATATATATATATATATATATATATATATATATATATATGATATAATATGCTATGACTATTTATGGGTTAAAGTGCTCAATATCAAGGATAGATTGTATGTAAATATAAAAGTGGACATTGAAGTCAGCACATACAACTGACTGTTTCATTCTTAAACGCAAGCGTTAAGCCATAATGATTGCAATTGTTAAAACACAATCATCTGACCTGATGATTGTCGTTAAGCATAAAACAGTCTCTGAGTGCTGACTTCAGTGTACAGTTTTATATAGTTGTGTGTGTGTGTGTGTATACATATATATATATATATATATATATATATATATATATATATATATATATATATATTCAGGTAAGATGAGAACCAATAAAGTACAATTCCAACGTCCGTAACATTTACTTTAAAAAGAGTTCAATACAAAGTAGAGCAATATTATTTATTTTAGGATATTACATAAAAAAATCATGTCGAAATGAGTACACATTGCATTTATGTTTCGCTGCGTATCAATGCATTTCATCAGGCCATTGTAAATTGCTCTAATTTATTAGGTTGGTGCAAAAATAATGACGTAATAATGCCGTTTTTTGACGTATTTTTTAACGTCAAAAACGACATTATTACGTCATTATTTTTGCACCAACCTAATACTATAACCTGATGAGATGCATCGATACGCATTGAAACAACTACAATTGGTTAGCGATTTTGTCCTATTTTTGACGTAATATCCTAATATATATATATATAGAGAGAGAGAGAGTGAGAGAGAGAGAAGCAAGCTTAACATTTCACTCTCCCTAGTGTTTAAAAATAATATAAATTGCTCGAACGGTAGTTTAATTTTCCCTTGCTTTTATTATTTTTAGGAGACAACTATGCTAAAATCTAAATATATAGTTAAAATCCATTAAAGAACGGCAGTTACAAAATTAACTCCCTATCCTTAAATATATTCACTTGATTCGTTCTTAATCTGACCCTATACCTCTAACATCTCTGCCTACACTCCGAAAATTTGTCTACTAATTTTATTTTTATTTTTTAAATAGAATAGGTTTGCCTATCAGTTGATTCACATTCTTTCCGCATATTTTGAACAGGAATAGTTATATATCCTTTGTTTCCATTTTCGGACTGGGTTTCCATTTCTCTTTTCTAAAGTCTTCACTACCATGCATCTGAGTGGTATTTTCGCCTTGCTTCGAGTGAAATAATTTAAAAAATTCCTTCGAATGTTCCCCAACTGAGGATAACTTCACAGTAATCCAAAACTCTCTTTCTCAACACACTCAAGAGGATGAGTTTACTATAAACTAATTATTCAAAAAAGCTGATTTCTGATTGCTTTATATCAAGGAAACACATTTTAGAAATTCTTCAGCTATAAATTTACTCAGAAATTAACTGCCATTTCTATTTTTTTATTATTATTATTATTAATTTTTTTTTCGAACGCAAGACTTTTTTTCTTTTATTTGAATGTAAGGCCTTTCGTCTATTTTATTTATTTATTTTTTATTTTTTTTTTTATTCGAACGTAAGACTTTTTGTCTATTTATTTATTTATTTAATTTTTATTCGAACGTAAGACCTTTCGTCTATTTTTTTTTTTTTTTTTTTATTCGAACGTAAGACTTTTTGTCTATTTATTTATTTAATTTTTATTCGAACGTATGGCCTTATTCGAACGTCGGACCTTTTGTCTAATTTATTTATTTAATTTTATTTTAGACGAACATTTCACATTTTTGTATATTTTAAATCGGAACCATAACGCGTATATAGTGTATTTATAGTGTTTTTCTTCTTGATCCACATATCGTTTGTATATATATCATTTTTATTTTATCAGTTTGTCATCGGTTTTTAGCGATACATATAAAAAATGTTTATTCGAACGTAAGACATTTGTCTAATTTATTTTATCTTTATTTATACGAACATTTCCCTCTTTTGTATATATTATTTGTATTAAGAAACAGGCTAACGATAAAATGTGATAATAGCGTTGAGTTCAAGTATCCCTGTCAAAAGGAAAAAGTACAAAATGAAAACGGCAAATAATTAAACCATAATATACTCAAGGAAATAGGGTAAGATTTAGGAGTATTAAGATTACCTCCTCATTTTTCCATCGAAACTGCAATCCACCGAAATAAGAAAAGAAACCAGTCCCAACCGCGGGCCATTTAAAACTTAGTCCGCGCAGCAGATTGGTTGTTACTAACATCCAATCGGATGTGCGGAACACGTGGTCTTTCTTCCTCTTATTCTTTAAAAAGGCCAGAGTAACTGTTAGTGTTCAATCAAAAGGGGGAATCAGGATTGGGTCGACTTGGTGATGGGGAGTATGATGTTGAAAGACCCGAAACTCCCTGGTGAACCAAGTCAAAACATCACTGACGACCCCCTTGTGCGCCTACTTAAAAGCGTATTTACGAATCATTCTTTCTAAGTTTGATATTAATGTGAAACAAAGAAATTGAAATACTAGGCTAAAGAATACTATTTCAGAACGTTCGTAATTATGGCTCTCCACAGCTTCTTTTTTTTATTATCTGTGGACTGCCATGACTTCTTAGGAAAGACAGTGAACAGGTTCAACAGTTTTTAATGCAATGTTTTCCTTCTCTTAGATTTGTGAGAGCGTCGTCTATTCTGCTGTTTCAACCGGGGCTGTTCATGTCTTTTCCAAAGGCTTCTGTGTGAAAGTGAATGCAACTGACTAGACTAGAAATTGAACTCAGCTTGCCAGTTTCACTTTCAACCCTGATAACCATTATGCTACCTGAGCAAGAACAAATGATAAAGAATTTGAAGAATAAAGCAACTTACATGAAAATTATATGAAGTTTCCTTTTTTGTCTCATTTCACTTGCCTTCTGTTTTGGATTTCAAAAGTAAGACTTATTTTACCACATCCTGAATAACTTCCATAGAATTCTTTTTTAATTTTTATACTAAAATATCACCCACTACATGGCTCGAGAGACGTTCATGATAGAGGGTTAATGTTAAAATGGTTATGATGGATGATATGTTCGATATGAATGAAAGAGATGATAGGAGGTAAAGATTATGATAAGGAGGATAAATAATGGTCAATTCTTGGCATGAAGAGATTAAAGAAGAGACTGTAATGGTCAGAGAGGCATCCACAGGGAAATATGTTCGACAAAGTGACAGGTCTCTGGAAAAAAAAAACTGAGTGGAATTTTCCCCGGTTAATTTCCCTCTGGCACAGGGGATAAAGGCGTTGGTTAGATCCAGTAACAGGACCCAAAGAGTGTGTGTTCAATACCCGGTTAAGGCAGTGGAGAACTTTCAGAGGAAAATTAACAGGAGATAACTGATAACTGACATCCATTAAACATGGGACGTGGAACTAGAATAGTCTATCGCAGTGAGCTAAATAAAGGGTTCAGTTCGACATTCCAACTACCTGAAGAAGGCCGAAACGTTGTAATAAATATGGCGAAAAAGATGAGGACAATAGTCCGAATAATGTAAATAATGTGCATAATACCTCATCTCAGAAATATAGACAGATACTAATTTTTATGATATAGCGGTATATAAAATTTCTTTGAGGACAATGCATATTTGGGATTCCTTTCTTTCCTTTCTTTCACCCATCCTGGTTCTTCCGTCTTTTGTTTTAAGGTGTTAGTATATTATACCTATAATGGGGAACTGAAAACTAGAAATATTCTCTCTTTCCTAACATCTTCATTACTTTATTCAGCTGCTGTATATATTAGGTTGGTGCAAAAATAATGTGGTTTTCTCACATATGTGAGAAAACGACATTATTTTTGCACCAACCTAATACAATCAGATTAACTCAGAAATACAGTCGGAAGATTGAGTAGGTGAAGAGAAGCCATCCTTTACAAAGAATGTTGCCCTCAAAGCACATATCCAAGCAACGATGCTAATGGATTTTTTCATTCCGGCATAACAATTTTTAATACTGCAACAAACATAAAATAAACCATGATGCTTGTCTTTTCACCAAAGCTTATATATGGGCTTCATAATTGTTATCATAGAATTGTCTGTTGCTAATCACTCAGCAATGTTATATCATGCAAGCTCTACAATATTGTATTTCCTGCATAGAAAAATTTGTCTCTATTCAACATCATCATGTGCTACTGAAATGGTTAAGCATCCCACATTACAGGGCCTTCTTTCAGACAAGCAATAATGCATTTGTTTCACTGCTGATACACGATTATCTCTGAAAGTGACGATAAAGCTTTAGATAAGACTGAAGAAGTTTGGACTGCTGCTTTGAACATCTTCAAAGCATTTGACAACATTCGGCATACTTGTTTTGTTCATAGGTTGAAAGACTATATTTCCGAGCAAATTTTTTAATTTGTTCCGTTTTTCTTATCAAATCATGAAATGAAAGCTGTCCTAAACAGCCCCTCTTATAGATCGTTTTTGTATTAATACAGGTGTCCTCCAGGAATCTATCCATGGACCCGCTGTGTTCTTTATTCTCATCAATGATCTACCTAATTACATACACCCTTGTGCAAATTAATTAAAACAAAATGAAAAATTCCGTTATTATTTTCATATTTTTCCAATGAAACATGACCCAGTGGACATGTTAGTACTTCGTATGCCCATTTAACGAAGTCATTCCATGCAGACTAACCAGGGATTCTCGATTGAATTTAAATCAGGAGAGTTTCCGGGCCAGTCGATAGTACTTTGATTTGCTCACTGGTAATGCTTGCCAGCGTGTTCATGCAATGTTACAAATTTTCGTACGCTTCCTTAAAGTAACGTCCATCGCAGACAATGGCCGTAAGACAACTAATCGACAGTAGAGACAATAGTGCACGATGAAAATCTGATGCAATCGTGGATGACGCAATATTTTTCAAAGCCAAACAAATTTCGTCATGCGCCCGAAAAATAGATTCATATTACTGCACACCACTGCAAATGACCTAATCTGAGGAAAAAATAGAAATCAATTACACCCTGTCACTCCAGTGGGTCTAACACTAACCATATGTTGAAAGAAAGGAAACTAAAGTGCCATGACTATAGACATCTCTAAAACGTTTGGCCTTCTTCTTTGGATATAGTATTACAGGACTATTATTTGACTTAATACAATGATTCCTGTCAAACCGTGAAATGAAGGTCGTCCTAAACGGGTTCTCCCCCAGCTCTTTTATCGCGAACGCCAGTGTCCCACAAGGCTCCATCTTGGGCTATACACTGTTCTTGATCTTCATCAATGACCTTCCCGATGTCACCAATTCCCAAGTTGGCGGACGACACAACTATCTACTCCTGCCTCAATAGTAAATCTGGTATCGTTGACAAAACTAACCTGGCTGCTGATCTCGAAAAGGACCTCCAATCTGTGGTTGACTGAGACAGGAAATTGTAAACTTTAATGCCTCCAAAACGAGACTGCTCCCCTTTACCCACCACAGAGAACCCTTCCTGTCTCCCATCAGAATGACTAATTCCCAACTCCTTGAGAGTGCCTCGTTACGCCTGCTTGATCTCACGCTGTCCACTGCAAGGAAAGTTGGTTCTCTGTGTCGTGCCAGAATAGTTTTTTTCCATCTGAGTCTATCCTTCAAATCTATAAATCAACCATCCTTCCTTGCATGGCATATTGCTGTCATATATGGTCTGATGCTCCCGCTGTATGTCTCGAGGTCCTTGACAAAATCCAGAGTCGAATATGCAAGATGAAACGTCCTGATCTGGCATTTAGTCTACAGTCGCTTTTTCACAGATGTGTCGTGACTTCCCTCTGTCTCTTTCACAAATATTTTCACGGCAACTGTTCCAACGAGCTACTTTCACTGTTTCCCAGACTACATGAATTTAAACATACTACCAGGCTGGCATCTTGGTCCAATCCTTTCACTGTTAAAACGGTTAAATGTAACAGCTTCTTCTCCCCCACTTCCCATCTGCCGAACTCCCTTCCCCTTACTTGCTTCCCCGATGATTATAATCTTCAAATATTTAAGTGTAATGTCAATCGACATCTGACTTCCTGAGCTTGTTCCCCATCCTTCTCTGTATTCTTTCCTCAAACACGCCTCTTTACTCTTGTTCTCAATCCTCTGTAGCCCCTTGAGTGCTAGTGGCACTCCCGCCTTAAAAAAAAATAAGTATGTAATATCTAATCTCCTATATGGAAGTGAATACTGGACAATCTCTTCATAGATGATAAAATAATAGCGATGTGGTTCTACCAACAAAAGCTGAGAGTACCATACACCGAATATGTCAGCAACAAGAATGTTTTAAGGAAAACAGAAACTAGAAGGGCACACATGCTAAAAATCAGAAAAAGACAGTTAACATTTGTAGGAGAATAATGAGAAAGAGGGCCTAGAGAATTTAGCACTCACAGGACATACTGTAGACAAGAGAAACAGACAAAGACAGTGAGCAAAATATTTAATAAGTTTTTATGAATGGATGGTAAGAACAAAGAGGGATGGTAAAGGATGAAAACTTACTTAGAGCAACAAAACAAAGGAAGCTGTGGAGAGCTATGATTACTCACATCCTGAAGAAAAAAAACTTGAAAGGAAAATGTTTTTCTCAATTACATAATGCCAAAGATAGGTAATTTCATTTTTCAAAATTCAATAAAAATAGCTTTGTTAAATTAACTCTTTCCATTCATCATATTTCTTAGAATGGCTACTTTACTTATTGAAGATAGTCCTCGGTATGATGATAAACTATATCTGGCAGCAAGGCCTCTGATTGGGAGATTAGAGGTTTTCAGGAGCATTTTTTTTTTCCTTTCACTGGATCCAATGCCCTTAACCCCCACAAATGTAGAGGACTAATTGTAGCAATACGATTCAGCTGAAGTCTTGTTAAATTGAAAACAGCTGGACCTATTGCAGGAGTGGATTTTGAACGTTTACTTTCGACCAATAGTTTTCAGTAAGTGAAGTACAGAGCAAGAGGATCAGACAAAGTGAAAGTTACAAAATGAAGAGAAATTACTTTTTTAGACCAAGATGAAAAGACAAATAAAATTGTTATCTATAAAACTAACCACCCCACAAAAAGGCACACACAGAGGGATGAAGCAGGTTTTGGAGAACGGACAGGGAAGATAGCCGCTTGACCTCTCCCTTCAGCTATATCTCTACTGCACTTATTTATAGCAGTAAATTACAACCCAAGAATAAAATCTGGTTTACTGCTAGAAATTGTTTTGTTTTTCCCTCGTGGGTAATGATCTGGCTAACGGTTACTTTTTAATCCATAAGTGTTTGACTGGAAGAAGCTGCATCCTGTCAACAAACCTGGCATATTGTCTGTGCTGCAATGGAACATAATTATACTTGTAAAAGACTCAATTGCTATTCAAAAGTTTAGTTATCAGATCTTTATATTCCACCCTTATTAGTCATTGAGATTGTATAAAGAGCTAATTGCTTTCTATTGTGGGAGTTCACTCACATCATAGCAGCAGAAGTTAGCTTTGTGTTCACGGAGATAAAAGCATACTTGACAGACAATAAAACATACACAAATAACAAGAAAAGCATGGTAAATTGTATGTTAATTTCATACAATTTATTTATATTTTTGCCTGCATTGGCGTGTTTATTTTTAGTTACAGTTGTTTTATGGTACATGTGATAAAAGGGATAAACTTACTCCATATTATTACGAGCCATATCACAGAGAGAAGTCGGACACATGTTAGCCATACCAAGGTTCATGAAGAGATTGAATTTAACATCTTTTGGTGGAATGTCCATATTTCCATCAGGAACCATTTTTGCTGCATGCTCGGAGTATTTTTATTATTTCTAATTTTTATTCAATTTATTTTATACAACTTTTTTATTTTATTGTTTTATTTTATATTATTTATAATTTTCATTATTATTATTATTATTTTATATTTTATTTTTATTTATTTATAATAATAATAATAATAATAATAATAATAATAATTCTACTTTACTGAGTTTCAGGAAGACAGTTTTGTTTCTGGATGGACAAATGAGGACAACATTGCAAATCTAAAACTTTCCATGAAGTAAGCTTTTCATCTCAAAAAAATACAAACCAAAAATCTCAACTTATATAGAATGAAGAATGGAGAAAGAAAGAAGTAAATAGCATTGTTTTAACAACTTTATAATTCAATATAAATCTTATGTCAATAAAAGGAACAAAATCCAGCACTTATTGTCAAGACATAAAGGCATCATATTCATATCATAGCATTTAACTGACATTTTATATTTGTATTAATTATATATATATATATATATACATTTGCACTAAAAGTATCTGTCAATATTTCTGAGATGAGGTATTATGTACATTATTTACATTATTCGTAGTATTGTCCTCATAGTATTTATTAAAACGTTTCGGC
This sequence comes from Acanthosepion lycidas, assembly GCA_963932145.1. NCBI lineage: Eukaryota > Metazoa > Mollusca > Cephalopoda > Sepiida > Sepiidae > Acanthosepion > Acanthosepion lycidas. Next base: position 26,079,115 of record OZ010576.1, read on the forward strand.
CGTTGTACGCTTCGACCTTCTTCAGGTGGTTGGAATGTCAAACTGAACCCTTTATTTCACTCACTTGGGTAGACTATTCTAGTTCCACGTGCCATGTATAATGGATGTCAGTTATCTCCTATTAATTTCCCTCTGAAAGTTCTCCACTGCCTCAGGCGGGCATTGAACTCACACTTTTTAGGTCCTGTCACTGAATCTAATTAACGCCTTTATCCACTGCGCCATGTGTATTTCTGGGTATTATAAACCTAATATCTTCAGCAACCAATTTTTTACCAGTGCTCATATTGCAATTTTGCTGTTATCATTACCAGTTTTTACCGGAGCTCATATTAGCATTTTTATTGTTATTATCGCTTTTCTCTGACACTCCATATTGTATTCATTTCTATGCTTGGTCTGCTCAGGAGATTTTTGTGGCCTAGCATATGTGTGACACTATTTAGGTCGCTAGAAGGAAAGAAGAGGCGAGAATTAAATTTAGGTGATAAGAAGCCACCACGAAAAGGACACTAAGCGATGTTATTCTTTTTTAACAAAGAAAAATGCTAAAGGCTTTATTCTCATTAGCGAGGAAGGTAAAGTCGCGGATGTGTCGGATTTGATTTGATTCATGACGGCGCACCGAATGGTGAAAATTTCAGGTGGTTCAGGTGACCTACAGGGCAGAATTCTAAATAGATAAAAATTAATTGGGTCGCAGAAAAATGTCCGATTGGATCAACCGCAGAATTACAAAAACAAAAGACTGAGCCATTGGCTATCTACGAATATCTTTGAAAAAGGCATCTGTTTTATGCCAGGAGCTGGCTATGATAAGAAAATTATTTTATCACGAATAATTAACACCAGAATACGATCTCATCAGATGACCACCCACTTGATGCTGGCGAAAAGTCTCGATTGATAAAGTCCAGGTGATTCGGTTAAGATAAGAGTCTAAGGTTTGTTGTCGGGCAGAAGACAGGGAAGAAAGGAAAAAGAAAAAAAGGAAGATAATTTTTTTTCCTTTGAGCAAGATTTTTTAAACCGAGGCTAGTCTGGCGACACCCACGCCGCTGAGCGCCCATTGGCTGGATGGTGGCATGAGCGTTAGGCGGAGGTAATCATGTGAAGAAGGAGGGGAGGCCTGTTGCGCCGCCTGAAGGGATAGGTGTGAGATGCCACTGTGAGAGAGAGGGGAAACCCGTTGACACCCTCTGAGGGCATGGTGAGATACCAATATGAGAACAGAAGAAGGTGGGAAGACGAAAGACTTCCAAAAATGGAAAATAATCAAATTTTCCTGACCGAAAACAAAGAAGTGGATTGTGGGTTTAGAATTATCAAGGAACCTCTAAACCCCGACAAGCCCACCCCGGTGTTGGTCGGCGTCCATATAAGCAGAGTCGCAACGAGTGAAAACCAGTTCAGTTCGAGTTCCATTTAAGTTGAGTGAAGTTCGCAGTTGGGGTTGGAGACAGACAGGCAAGCAGTTGCAGTGAGCTGAGAGCTCTGAAGACCCGCCTCGCAGAAGCTGACTAAGATTCACGCAATTCCGAACTCAACTTCTCGCCAAGAACAATTTATTTTTGAAGAACGACTTAGACTCACACCACCAAAACAAGTTTCACGAATATCGCCTGAAGATACACCAAGAACCAGAAAGAACAAACAACTTAAGATGTTAAGACTCGCCTAACAAACACAAAGTGTCACGAATCCATATAGCGGGTTGGGAAGAAGACGCAGTCCTGTATTCAGCAACCAGATATAAAACATTGTTATCCTTTTTTAACACATTTGAACTTTTCGAGTTATTATTTTATTTTCTTTTACATATACTATGCCCTTGATTGAACTCGGCTTGCATTACGGCCCGGCGACTGATTGATTTCGTCTGCCTAAGATCAAATCACAACGTGGGTAGGTTAGACTAGAAATCAAAACAGTTACTTTGGTAACCAGACGTTGGAGGCGAGCTGGGAACGACAAGGCTGATACCGAATCTAACCAGATTCCCATCCGAATCACCAAAAGGTTAGAACGCCACATTCGATGCCGCGACCAATACCAAGCCAGTTGGTCGTCACAGGACAGGATAGCACGACGGACGCAGCCAGGCAGACGTCACATTTGGCGCAGCGGCACCGGGAGACGTCACATATGTGCTGATTCCTTAAAAAAAAATCTTTATGTTCTCATTAAGAAGAAAGACCAAAGGATTTTTGATTATTAAATTATATATTTTAATCCTTTTTAGAACATGTAAAATTTTGGTTAAATTTGTTTTTCTTGCAGCAGAGGGTGACCATAAGTTGCTGTATTTTCCGCCTTACAAGACGCACTTTTTTTCCTAAAAATACCCTGAAAAATACATGTGTATCTTCCAAGATGAATGTAAAGCAATGACCAGGCTCAAGTAATCTTGAACAGTCATTTAATTGGCTTAACTGATAAGGACGTGGATTTGTAGGTTGAGTCATTACACTATAATGTTAGCTATCTAATTCAGCCTTTTATATGATGTAACCTCAGTACTTAGCTGTTACGATTATTTCCAAGGCTATAAACCTTCCTGGAGCCAAGCCACAAGCTTAAACATGCTCTGTTTACTAGCAGTGGTGGGAGCCTTTCTGCTCTTGATTAATATGCCATTGCCATAGAAACAAAATCGGATAAGTGATTCAATCAGTTATGTGCCATTTGTGATTACACACTTAGGCGATCATGTATCTTTTGATTCATGACTGACAAGGTAGATTTTTCCCGTAGTAGGTTGCCATTTTCTGCAGTAGACCATTTGCCATCCAAGGCTATAGAACCCAGTCTGTCCTGCTATTTACTTATAGCTAGGGAGAGAAGAAGAGGATTCATACCTTTCGCAACGGTATTAGCACGTAAGTGAATGTAATGGATCCGATTGGAATTTGAACTCAGTTCTCCGGTTCCTCAATCTGGGATGCTATCCATTACTCCAATGTGCCTCCCTAGTGATTAATGTAAACAATATGTGAGGGATGCATGGTGAATGGGTTGTTGCATGAGATGACTTTTTTTTCTTAGAAATTTCTTTCCAATATTAGAGTGCGTCTTCCAAGCCGCAGCATCTTGTAAGCCAGAAAATACAGTAGTATTTGCAAAATTGTAAAGTCTTTTTGTGGTGAAAAACACATTGATTTGGAAATGCTTGCAAAAATCAAATTGTTGGATTTTAATAAAACTCACAGGACTTATTCACAAATGAATGAAATTATTTTACAAATCTTTTTATTTGCTTCTTCACACACTTATTTAATTTTAGGAAGATTCGAGAATTTAATTTTTATATTAAGCAGAAGTCTATGGAGAATTTAAATCATAGCAATTTCTTTTTGTCAAACAGGACCACCAGGTACTGAAAATCAGCTCTGAAATGTAAAATAAAAACTAAGAAATTATTTAATTACATAAGCGTTTAATTGCTTTTATGAATAAGATATATTATAGACACTATTATCTTAAGAAAAAAATATTTTTGAATATTAAATATTTTTCCAAAAATTGTTTACATTTTTTTTCATTTTAATTAGAATAATTTATAAAGTTTTAAATCTTTTAAATTCTGTAATAATTTGCATCAGTCAATTGATATTATTATGTAGTAAAACTATATTTACTTGGAAAAGCTTACAACAATTCAGTGATCTCCAGTATTTTAAAAAGAATTTTGAGCATATTTTGTGTCTGTATAAACGTGCCAATTTTTGCAAATCAATTACAAAATAATAACATTATCTGAAAGGAAGAGTAGTAAAAATAGTAAATTTAAAGCCCCAAAAACTAAAATTCAATAAAGTATCAGATTACTTAGAATATTTTCTTAAATTTTTAATTTAATTTTTTTTCTGGGTTGTTAAAGAATTATATAAGATGCTCACGTTATATTACTCAAGTAATTTTTACAGATATGTTCTCTCTAGAACAAAATAAATTTTAAACTGCCAATATAAACTTACATCTCCAAGTTAAAAAAAATGTATTTTTGATAAACTAAAAGTAAATAATATTTCTTTCTGATCAGATTAATTAAACTTTAAAAGAGCTAATCTTCCTCAAATAAAGTTTCAGAAAAGTAAATTTTATTTTTGAAAGATTTTTTTAATAAAGAGAATTACACGGTGCTGAGTGAATCGTAAATACAGAGCAACCTCAGTTATCGATCGTCTCACATATCAAACAAATCAGTTTTCGAATGGAAAATTCAAGATGAAAATACCTCGGTTATTGAACAAAACTTCACTTCTCGAACAACATTGCGGAACCGAATTAACTCAAACGGAATCATTTCTGAGTCGACCACTGTGTTGTATACATGGCGTTTTTTCTTTTCCAATTTTATTGTACTGTGAATTTTTTCCTCTACATTGATTCCTATTGGAAAAATAGTTTCGGTTTACAAACAGTTCAGGTTACGAACGGCCTACAGGAACGAATTCAATTTGTAAACCGAGGTTCCACTGCATTGCTAAAAAATAAATAAAATCAGTTATTTTTAGAAATTAAAATAAATCTCTTTCCAGTCAATTTAAATTCATTTTGAAATGCAGCATAGTATTTTGCTTATTGAAAATATTAAATTTAATCTATTAGCTTGAAATTAAAACTAAAATAAAAGCTTCAACAAAAAGTTTTCATTTTTTTAATTCATTTTAAACAGCTATTGATACAATTACTTTATGATGTTGAAGTCACGTTTAATGGGACATAACTGTATATAATAATTATGGAGTTGTTTCCCTTTGCATTGTGATCTTTTTTTTCAAACTATACTGTTACAAAACTTTCGAAGTTTAATTTGTCATACTTTTTTGTAAATCCGTACAATTATTGGGCAAAAACTAATAAATTAGAGTTTATTTTATATACTTGATTATTTTTTTCAGAATAATTTATTAGCAATAATGTTAAATTTACATTGCAAATTGCGAATTTACCTCCCTTGCTTCAAATTCCAGAATTTGATATTATTTCTATCTACAAATTTATACGCATGCACTCATACACACATAAACACACGCATATACATCTTTACGCACACGCGCGCGCACACACACACACACACACACTCACACACACACATATTAGGGGGCGAAGTTTATATTTTATATCATAAAGAATCAATTTATACAAAGAATTAAATAGCAATGTTAATGTGATTCATGATGAAATCACTTTGCTAACAAGACAATGAGACATTAACTTACTATCAATTTCTTGAATAATAAGATCCATATAATCGAATAGATGTCAGATGGAAGACACATGCCAAATACTTTAAACAATTTTAAATTCTCATCTTCAGGGCACAAATTTTTTCAATGCATAGGCAAACACTAAGACGAAATATGTGTAGACTGAAAGATGTCTTTTTAATGCTATTTATTGACAGCTGAATATGTGTTTTGGAGCAAGCAATGCCACTATGCTAGAGTTCTTGTTCAATAAATAAATCAAGTCCAACAAGCAACAATGTTATATTTGTATTCATATTTAAGAATATAGACCAGATATTACCTTCCATATTTTGACTTCATAGCGTAAAAATATGTTCACATAAAATGATATAATTTATATGTTGATCATCACAACTTGATAAGTACCGAAAACATTGTAGCAATGATAAATACATATTTTAAAACATTGTGATGATAAGTTAGATATCTTTGAAGATTTAATTTTGGTTTTAATTTCAAGTTGTAAAATAAAATTCAGTTATTTTTATGCACTTAAATAATTAAAGTGGCATTTAGAATTTTTCATGTCAATTTTTGTCATTCAAAATTAACTTTTTTTTTTTTTTAACGTGTTTATAACGGGGTTCCCAACCTTTTTTTGCATCATGACCCACTTTCACATAGAAAATTTTTCAACTGCTCACTTGTAAAGCATACCAAAATTGTTTGGAAAAAGTTTTTTTTTACTGGTTCATAAACTGACTTTAACATGTATTAAAAAATACCAAATGGCTATAACAAAAAATATTTTATGCAGTGGCTGCTGCTATTACCATATTAATCAATAAATGAAAGCAAACTTGACCACTGAAAACTATATATATATATAATTTAGTTTTATTGTCAAGTTTAATTTCAAGGTTAGAGTTGGTTTTTGAAAATGTTGACAAAAACTTAAACAATTTTTTTCATAATTATAAAATTAAAAAGAATATACACTATGAGCAATAAAAATTCAGTGAATATTTTTTGTTGCTCTTGGTCTTACCTTATCTGCTTTATATAATATCTGAAAAAATATTATTTCATCTGAAGAACTATTTGAATGTTAAACTATATAGAATGCCAAGGTATCTGTTGTTTGTGAGGATATTTTTATCTTATCTAGAAATGTGACCCAGTAATTCCTATTTAGCCTTTTGTTTAAATAATTTTTTTTATACAGGTAATTTGAATATTTTTTTTCAAGTAACATATGTTGAAATTCCTTTTTGAATACTCAAAATCCTATATCACCCACCAAAATTTTCAATTGCCAACAATTTTCTTTTCAGTTGCTCATCATCCACCCACAGTTGGGTAATATCACCCAAGTTGGGAAACCCTGGTTTAAAATGTCACATTTTTTTCAAACTTTTTCATTCTAATTTTAGTTTTGATTTTTTTTTTTTCATATTACTATCACTGATGTTATCCACATCACAAATATAAAAACATATTTTTTAAATTTTCAAAATTTTAAGAGGGGTTCAGTTTGTGATTACTTGAAATATTTTAAGAATATATTTATCACATCATATGAACATATTCTATTTTGGCTGTTGTTTTTTGTTTTTTTTTTAATTCTGTAGACAGATCAATTGCAAAATAAATTCACTTCACAAACAAAATAAATTTATAGAATTACTGATATCGATAAAAGCTAGCTATGGAGCAAAAGTGAAGCTTCTTCTTCCACAATGACTGTTGACAAAATATCTGGAGGCCTTTACTCCTAATCTAAGTCTGCAGATGAACAGTGTCTTCAACCAGTTCTTTTTCTTCATTTCTCTTTCTCTACTTAAATAATAAATATATTCAAATAGCAAAGTTTCTTTCTTTTCAAATAATGTCAGTCCAGTTCATTTGTATATACAAGACTTAGTGCTAAACCTCCATATACTTGGAGTTGTATCCAGGTATATTATTACAGATATAATCACCACAATGTAGGAGAGTTTTATAACTTTTTTTTAACTACAAGCAAAAAATATACCAACATTTTCCAGGACATTGGTTGAGGTGATGCAGACCTCATGAATGGCCCAAAAAAGTCCAGATCTCACTCCATGTGATTTTTACCTGTGGGGTTACACAAAAGAGTAGGTGTAACTGACAAAACCTTGCAGCACACTGGAGGACTTAGAGACAAGGATTCAGAAGGTTCTCGATGATATCCAAGATAATGTTCTTCAGAAGATTGTTCATTCCATCCCTGGGTATTTGAGAAAAATGGTTGACACCACTAGTGCTTATGTTGAAATATGAAGATTTACTTTCATTTTCGCATGTAATAAAAACCTTTGTTTCAATACATTTGTAATAGGATATATGGATTTTATTACCAATTTTTAATGCCTACTTACTTTTCACTCATCCTGCATATTATGTTTAAATAATATAAATATTAATTTTCTTATTGTAATTTGAAATTACTTGAAATTTTGTAAAAAATATGCTTTATGAACATATTCTATGTTTTTAGTTTTGTGTTTTGAAGATATGCAGATGACACAGTGCTGATAGCAGACACAGAAGAGAAATTAGAAAACCTCCTACAGATGGTAGCGAAGGAGAGTGAGAAGAAGGGACTAAGCATAAATTACAAGAAGGCAGAATGCAAGGTCATCAGTAAAAAGATGAAATCAAAATGCAACTTGCAGGTCAGGGACACTAAAATCAAGCAGGTGCGGAAGTTTAAATAACTGGGAAGTGTTTTGACAGAGGACGGTAAGTGTGACACTGAGTTCCATAGATCTATTGGAATGGCCAAAGATGCATTCCAAAAGCTGGGCAGACTATTGCAAGACAGAAGGATTTCTTTGGTAACAAAGAAAAGAATACTGAACTGTTACATGACATCTGTCCTCCTTTATGTCAGCAAATCTTGGACAAGAAGAAGAGACTCAAGGCGATGGAGATGTGGTTCTGTAGAAGAATGCTGAGGATATCATGGACCAAGCATCTGAGCAACAATGGGGTCTTGGAGAGGATGCAAACAAGGAGGAGTCTTATACTTAACCTAAGGAAGAGGCAGATGAATTTTCTGAGACACATGATGAGAAAAGAGGGCCTGGAAAATCTGATACTCACAGGTTGAATAGAAGGAAAGAGAGACAAGGGAAAGAAACACATAACATACCTGGTGGGTTTGAGCAAGTGGATGACAGAACATGGTCTGGTGGGTGTGAAAGAAGGACGAAACCTATTGAGAGTCATAAGGGATAGGGGGAAGAGAGCCATGATCGCATACGTCCTGAAAGGAAATGGCACATAAAAAAAAAAAAATGGATCAATTACAAAATAAATTCACCTCTTGAAGCAAAAACTAAAACAAATTTATAGAATTACTGCTATCTATAGAAGGTAGCTATGGACCAAACAGGAAACTTCTTCTTCAACAAGGACTGTTGACAAGATACCTGGAGGCCTTTTCTCCTGAGCTAAGTCTGCAGATGCACAGTGTCTTCAACCTCTTCTTCTACTTCATTTCTCTTTCTCTACTTAAATAATAAATATATTCAAATAGCAAAGTTTGTTGCAATTCTTTCTCCTCAAATACTGTCAGCCCAGTTCATTTGCATATACAGGATTTAGCACTAAATCCCCATACACTTGGGGTTGTATCCAGGTATATAGATATAATCATCATAATGTAGGAGACTTTTATAACTTATTTTAACTAAGGCAAAAATATGTGTAAAATGTGTGTAGAAGTCAACCCCCTTTCCAGCAAACGAAGGAAATGTGGAGAACCTAAAAAAATGGTTACTGAAACAATTTGCTGATTCAACATTTAATACTGATGGGCAATTCCCAGCCATGTCTGGTAAACCAGCACATATCCACCTGAAAGAGGGGGCAATCCCTAAGGCAAGACACAGACCAATACCAGTGCCATACCATTTAAAAGAACCAGTGAGGCAAGCCCTTATGCAAGATATAGAAAGAGGCATATTAGAACAAGTGCCCATTGGTACTCCAACAGATTGGTGTAGCACAATGGTCATTACAACAAAAAAGGATGGTCGACCGAGGCGTACCATCGATTATCAATATTTAAATTCGCAATGCAAGCGAGAAACCCACCACACTGCCTCACCTTTCCAGCTGGCAATGCAAGTGCCACCCAATACCAAGAAAACAGTACTGGATGCTGTCGATGGCTACCACTCTATTATTTTAGATGAGGAGTCCCAACCGCTCACAACTTTTATCACAGAGTGGGGAAGGTTTATGTACCTTAGGATGCCTCAAGGCTACTTAGCATCTGGTGATGCATACACCCGTAGATATGATGAAGTCATAAAAGATATTCCCAGGAATCAAATTGGTTGATGATACTTTGCTCTACGACACCGGCATCAAAGAGGCATTCTATCATACCTTTGATTTTCTAATGAGATGTGCACAAAATGGGATTGTACTCAGCAAAGACAAATTCCAGTTTTGTAAGGACACTGTTCAGTTTGGTGGCCTTCAAATAACTTCATCGGGAGTATCTCCCTCTGAATCTATGCTTAATGCTATTTTAAATTTCCCTGTTCCGAAAACCATCACCGATGCAAGGTCTTGGTTTGGACTGGTAAACCAACTTGCCTGGGCATATTCATTAAGTCCCATTATGCTACCTTTTCGGGACCTTGTCAAAAAAAACTCAAAATTCACCTGGAACCAGACCCTTGAGAAAGCATTTCAGGAATCAAAGCGGGTCATTGTTGAACTAGTAAAGCGGGGCGTCTCAACATTTGACATCAACAGAATTACCTGCTTAGCTCCTGACTGGAGTAAAGACAGCATGGGATTTTTACTTCTTCAGAAACACTGCACATGTGCAATCGAACGAGTCCCTGTCTGTTGCCCTGAAGGCTGGCATCTTGTGTTTGCTGGAAGCAGATTCTGTACTGACGCTGAGCAAAGATATGCACCCATAGAAGGTGAAGCAGCAGCTATCAGCTGGGCACTTGAAAAGTGCCGCATGTTCATATTAGGTTGCCCAAACGTTATAGTCGTGACCGACCATGAACCACTCAAAGGACTTTTTGGTGATCGAGATCTCAGCAAAATTCACAACCCTCGCCTATTCCGACTCAAAGAGAAAAGCTTGAGATATCGTTTCACCATGCAACACTGCCCTGGAAAATGGCACAGAGCCTCTGATGCTATTTCCCGCAATCCAGTCACTACAGTACAAAGCCTACTTGATACATTCTCTATAGAACCCTCCCTTATAGAAATTGATGAATCAGATGAGACTTGTGCAACAATGAGATTGACAGCCCTTACATCAATATCTCAATTAGATGATAATCCTGCCATAACTTCCCCTGACCACATTCGTTTTGCTGGTCAAGAAGACACACAATACACCCTATTACGGAAAACCATAGACAATGGTTTTCCAAACAGTCGTCAAGCAACACCACCTACAATCCGGGAATACTGGGAAGTTCGTAACCGCCTAAGCAATGAAAATGGTCTAATACTACTTGACAGGAGAGTAGTGATACCAACCTCCCAGCGCAAGAACATATTAAAATGCCTACATTCAGCTCATCAAGGAGTAGTTGGCATGAAAGCGCGTGCCAATGACTCAGTTTACTGGCCTGGAATGAATGCCTCAATTCGCAATTACAGGTATAATTGCATCACATGTTCAAGGAATGCCCCAAGTCTACCACATGAACCAATCCAAATGACACCTACACCTGAATGGCCATTTCAACAGATTGTAATGGATTTGTTCTATGTTAAATCCTTCACATATCTTGCTTGTGCAGACAGGCTCACTGGATGGCTCATTCTGTACCGCATCAAGCCAGGGCAAGCGGTTGCTTCCAGGTTGATTTCCATCTGCAGAGAAATATTCCAAACATATGGTGCACCTGAGGAACTTAGTACAGATGGTGGACCGCCATTCTCAGCTTACTCATTCCAACAATTCCTAAAAACCTGGGCTGTTAAGCAAAGAATTTCATCAGTGGCCTATCCCCAGTCTAACGGACGTGCAGAATTGGCAGTCAAGACTGCAAAAAGACTCATAAAAGACTGCACAGGACACCAGGGTTCCTTGGACAATAACATGGCAGCACAAGCAATCTTGCAATATAGAAACACCCCTATCCAAGGCATTGGCTTATCACCAGCGCAACTCCTGCTTCATAGACGTCTTCGAGATTTTATCCCATCGCACCCACAGTTATATAAACCACACCCTGAATGGATAGCCGCAGCGAAAAAACGAGAACAGAGATTATCCAAACGCAATGCAGACCTCATCGAGAAGTACAACCGTACTGCACATGCACTATCCCCACTTTATAAAGGTGACACAGTCTCCATTCAAAACCCAAATAGCCGTCGATGGGACATAGCTGGGCGAATAGTAGAAACACTTCCCAACCGTCAATATAGAATTAGAGTTGCAGGATCAGGCAGAATAACCCTGCGGAACCGTAGGTTTCTAAGGAAACTTGAAGCACCCATAATCAAGACCCCCATACCAAGCGCCATGCCTGTGTCACCTGAGCCGACAATTACGGATACATGCAGACCACATCAATCTGCCAAAGACTTGGAAAATGGTGACATTACATTACAAAATAAACCAGCGTCCCAGGGCCCTACTCAATCACAGCCATCAAGAACGAGGATTCCCAGGGCGCTATCCCGACTACTCTCGTACAATCAGCCAGGCAATAGGGAATTAATTCCTCCCCAACGGCCAATATGCTTCCGCAATGGGGAGAGGAGGGAGATGTAGAAGTCAAGTGACTTACCTGCCAACATGGCTGCCTCCTTCTATTTCCTTATAAAAGGCAAGCCAGCTGATTTTACCTTATTTTATAGGAGAGCACCTAATACACCAGTTGGGTTGGTCCATTTTGCTAGAATGGACCTTCCCAATGCATTTGCATGAGGGGTCTTTATTCAGCTATATATTTCTCCATAAATGACTCAAGTCAGTTTTGGCTTTGGCTACATTTGCCTACTTGTGTACTAAACCTCTGGCAAACTAGCTAATATTCAACAATGTGGATTACAGATCAAGAAATTTTGTATATCAATATTACTCTTATAGAACCTAAGTCTATTTGTCAGCTTTTTTCAACAAACAGCCTGACAAAACACATGACTTCACACTATTTAGCCTTTCTGTATAAAACAAAGTCCACCAATTTTACACAAGAAAGCGATAAAGTGTATATACCATGTAGAGGAGTTATAACTCTCAGTAAATAATTATAAGTCCCTTAACATTTATATAGACAAAAATACTCATAAAAATGAGAAACTGTAAGATGTAGAAACAACAAAACAAGTATTATTTATTATCTGATTGTTATATTGGAAATATGAGAGACAGTAATACTGACTAAAATTGTGAGTTTGGGTTCAAATGTAGATTAAATATGGATCAGAATCTGACAAAAAATCAAATAAATAATAAGCAATGTGTATAAAATCTTTCTTATATCTATAAAAATGTGTGTAATGAGTGTCCTGATAATTTATTTGGAAAAATACAATATATATATCAGGGATTTTCTTATCCCAAAGTATTTTTGAGTGCTAAAAGGTAAATGTTAATATGATATGAAGGAAGAGGAGATTAAATTTTTGTTGATGCATGTGTTAATGACCTGATCATGTGAACTGCTTGTCCGTTAGTAACACTATCATGTTTGCATGTATAGAAGAGAAAAGTGGTGTCGATTCTCATTGGTTTAGAAAGAGTGAATTAATGATAATTATAATTGCTATGATTATTTTATTATAATTATCTTTGACACTATAATTAATTTTTATTTGTTTTTTATGGACACGACAAATACAATAAATAAATTCTCAATAAAGAAAAGATTTATTTCATAAATCATGCTACTTTTTGCTTTCAGATCTTTCTCACCTCATAAAAAAAGATTACTCACAGCATTTCTGTTTCTCCCAACATTAACTATCTTCATTCTTTCTGAGAACATTTTAAAATTCATCTTCTATTAAATTTAAAACTAATTCATTCTAATCTCATTTTTTTATATGCCATTGTAAAACACATTTTCCTTTGCCTTTCAAAAAATAATTTTTAGTTAAAGCATCTTTATTCACATCAACAAGATAAAATTATCTTTAAATTGGTCACATCAAAAAAAAAAAAAAAGAAATTCCAACATCTGTCAAAAAACATTACCATGGGGTTATGTCATGCAACAAACATGAATCATAATTCAATATTTCAGCTACTCTTTTGTTCTCTGCTAAAGGAAAAAATACTCTTAGTCGATTATGAATTATCAGGATTTTCTGTTCTCTAATAAAGAAAGCTATTAAATTATTTGTCATCCTGCAAATTTAAAAGATTTCACCATATTTTTATATCTTCTTTATCTAAAGCACTTCTTTAATAGCGACATTTAGTATCTATTTTTTTTCCTAGTCTAACAGAGTTGTTTCCCTTGTATCAGCGGTCGATTATTTAATGCCATGTTTTGTCAATTGACGCTTTCAGGTAAAAAATCAAGAGATTTTTTTTATTAAATTCGGTAATTTTCCTGCAAAAATGACTTTATTTGATCTTAACAAATTTACTCAGTTTTGAGGCTTCAACTAATGTCTCTTTTGAAAGATGACAATATTTAAATTTGTTACATTTCATGCATAAAAAATCTGTTTAATTCAAAATAATTATGAACTTAAGCATGATTAATAATGGCAATGTAGGAAATTCGGTCGTGCAAGTTTTTATATTAAAAAATCCGAACCTCTAAATTCCAAACAATAATAAAATTACAATAAAGAAAACATGGTCTCATGCCTGTTAAATAAATAATTTGTCTTTACAAACATATTTACATAAACTCGAAAGAATTAAAATGTATTCAAAATAGTCTTTGACTGAATTAAAGTCTTTGGGTAGTTGGTACACAGAAAATTTGTAATTTATAAAAGACTTTTAAATAGTTGCTTTACAGAAAAAATCTGTGGTTTAGAAAAGACTTTTATCATTAGTGAAAATGATCGGTTTAAAGTTGCTATTTGGTCATCAGTGAAGATTCACTGACCATCCAAGCTGGTGTTTAATTCATTTGAAGTCACCAACACATGTTTCTTTCAGCACTGGTCAAAGAAAAAAGCTATGTATCCATAGTTTGTCTCTAGTTTGAAGACAGCCACATCTCTGCTCACTGAAAGTTGAAATCTGAGTTTTTATAAGAATATTTTCCCCAAAATCACCCCAAATAAGGCAGCAAAGCCACTGAGGCATAAGGGATTATTGGGTGTGAAAGAATAAGAAAAAAAGAGAAATGTTATTAAGAAGTGACAACAATAGAAGAAGAGTCATCAAGAAGACAGTAGATAATGATTGACATTGCATTTGAAATTTTTGAAGATCAAAGTTAACAGGAAAGTAAGAAGCTGGAAGAGGTTTCCAGAAGTGAAAAGTGCAAGAAAAGAAACTGTTAGCATAGAATTTAGTTATGTCTAGCAAATTCAAATGTGAATTGATAAGACCTTGTTGCTAATCTAGTAGTGCACTGAGCACTAGGGTCTCAAAAACATTTTGATACATGGCCCCACTCTCTACTATGTGTTGATTTCAAAGTTTCCTAACCTGGGAGCTACAAAGTCTCAAAAAAATTTCCCAACCTGGAAGCCACAAACCCTCAAATGGTTTCCCAACTTGGGAGCCACAAAAGCCTCAAAAGAAGTTTCCCAACTTGAGAGCCACAAACCCTCAAAAGGAAATCGGGTGGGGGGTAGTGTTATCTTTAAAAGGCTAAACAAAAACTAAAAAACAATGATTTTTTTTTTAAGAAACAAAGAAAAAAGTGCTGAATTGCTATGTGATATGAATCCTCTTGTATGTAAGTGAATCTATTCACATATCAATAGAAAACTGAAAGCAAAAGAAATGTGATTCTACAGAAGGATACTGAGAATTCTATGGATAGAGTGAGTAAGCAACAAGGAAATCTTTAAGAAAATACTAACAAAAAGAACACTTAAACTCAGAATCAGAAAGAAACAAGTGATATTTCTTGGAAATGTTATGAAGAAGGAGGGCTTGGAAAACATAACTCTCACAGGGCTTATCAAAGGCAAGAAACACAGGGAAAGATGGCGGGCCACTGATCGGGATAAGGCTCAGTAAATGTAGAAAGGCTGCTAAGAGCCATGAGAGATAGAAGGTTGTGAAGAGCCATGATTGCAAATGTACTGATGAGACAGGGCACATAGAAGAAGATCAGTTGCAAAAGTAATAAATAAAACTTTTTAAAGAATATTTCTGATGTGAAAATGTTAAACGTTACATTTTTCAATTCTTTAAACACATCTTTAATTAATAGAAAAGATCTCTTTTGTTATCGGAAATCTGAATTTCAAAATCGAACTAAAAAATTGCAAGAAAATTTTTAAAAATAAATATTCATGGTAGATTGTAAGGTTTCAGACAAAATTTTCAAGACTTTCTGATTAAATATTTCAAAAAGTTTTTACTGAAGTAAACCTCAGAGTTTTTCTTTATAAAACTATAAAAAAATATTTGTCATCAATCACCCGACCCCTGGAACTTTAAAAGTATTCACAATGCATCCAAATGGTGAGATAACTGGCTCTTCTTTATTTCTACAAAGTTTTCTAATAAACTAACCTATTCAATATCAATTAGTTATATGCCATGCATGATACACACTTAGGTGAACATGTGTCTTTTGATACATGACTGACGAAGCAGATTTTTTTTGTGTAGCAGGTTGCCATTTCTTTCTGCGGTAGACAAGTTGCCATCCAAGGCTATAGAACACTGTCTCTCCAACTATTTACCTATAGATGGGGGGGGGAGACGAAGAGAATTCATACCTTTCCCAAGGGTATTAGCACATGAGTGAATGTAATGAATTTGACTGGAATTCGAACTCAGCACCCCAGTTCCTCAATGATAATGTTATTAAGCTTATCAGACGATATGAAAAGAATTTGCATAAAATAAATAGACAAAGCTTGTCTATATTATTTAATGAAACATGCATCAATGAAAAAATGCTGCCTAAATACACACAATATATGTGTGTGTGTGTAACATCAAAATTGTCCAAACCATGTTACAGCATAAATGTCCATCCTACAAAATGTTTAATATCTAAAAAAAAAACTAGACTAATTGAGTTTCTTTTTTCTATGTTTTCAGATAAGACATTTAGCCATCTTGATACCATTTGCCTTAAGAATCACTGCAAAACCCTTTAAGTTATTCAGTTCAAAAGAGAACTGGTTAAAATTATTTTGTGCCAGCCCCACTGTCTTCTCAACTGAGCAATTGTGAGAGGCAAAAATCATTCAGACCTTTAGTAACCCAACATTTATACTCTGGCTTCCATTTTCAAAGTCCATTCAAGAACCATCAAGAGAACAGTGAATAAGTTTAAAAAAGAGGGAAGAGTAGAGAGGAAAACTGGGTCAGGAGTTCACAACAGGAAGATCAGGATCATCATTTCAACTCAGAGCTAAAGAGATCAATTAGAAAAGATCCAACTCAATCCATAAGATGCTTGGCACAGGAGAGAGGAGCTTAAGCTATGACAGTCCAAACAGTAGTGAAAAAAGACTTGAAAATGAAATCATACAGGAAACTTGTGAGGCACCTTGTTACTTCAGGACAGAAAGTTAGAAGATTAGAGAGGGTAAAGATCATCTTGAATAAGTTAGAAAATGATCCTGGAATATATATATATTTGAACTTTATTTCAATCCTTCATAAGCTTCTGTTTTTTAGCTATGATTAATTAATGATGAACATGTCATTTTCATGTATGATCGATTTCCTCACGATTCTTCTGTTAAGATTGGAGAGTAATTATCCATTCTTATTGCTCATTTTATAACACTATTATAGTGTTATAAAATCCTCAGAGAATTCCAGTAAGATATCTTTAATCATTTCTAAGATAAAACAGTTCAGAGCTTAATCTAACAATTGGACAATTTTGCTGTTACATTTTGTATATATATATATATATATATATATATATATAAATGTATATGATTTCACATGAGCATGTGTTGGCTTAAAGGTGAAAGCATTGAACATATTAAGGTATAAATGTATATGGTTATATATATATATATATATGAGCGTGTGTGTGATATTAATGGATAGAAGTAACTCACTTAGGAAGATTCTTTTTCTGTAGTCAATGTAGTTGGGGGTTTCGGTGAGTATCTTATCTCACTTTGAGCAAACTCTCTGTATCATATGAGTGCTTGAATGAGGGCTTTCCTCAGTATGGTTTAACTAAGTGAATGTACCATCTTTGCTCCTGCATGTGCTTGCTGGGGGTACTCTTATGTGTTTTTCTGTGTGTGCTTCCTGTGAGTCCACTTTCAGTGGCTTTTGGTGACAATGGCCCAAAAGTGTATGCTGTCTTTGTTGAAGAACTACCTCCAGAAAGCCAAAGTAAATATTATTACCTGGCCTGTACATTATACGGACTTAAATCTCATGAAAAATCTATGGAGTGATTTAAAGTCTAAGGTTCATGCCAGAAGACCATCAAATCATGGAGGGAATGAAAAAAAAATTCCAAAGAAGTATAGCATGTGTATAAAACATGCAGAAAACAACACAAAACGGTTTCAGGCTGTTATTCAACAAAAAAACGATATACAACTATTAAAACCACTAGTGGAAGGGGTTAATAAATTTGACTTATTTTTTGAGGTTTCTGAATTAATTTTGTTTCTTTGTAAAATAATATGCTTTCTAAATAAAACTGGTATATTTAGAAATGCTGAATTAAAATGGGTCTTGCTCTGTTAAATATCAGTCACTAAATAATTTAAAAGCAATTAAATTTTCATAGGCGGCTGGGAGCTAATAAGTTTCTCTTCAAGAGTAGATGGGAGTAGGAAAACGAAGTTGAGGATTAAATGATATCAAGTTTTTAGGGATAATTATGAATCTACACCATTCCATATTTTAGTTTGAAAGTCAAGGCTGCCGCTATAAAATTGATATTAATCAACTAATATTGCTAAAAGATTTTCAGGATATACTTATCTTTATATGAACACTCTAATCGACAAGAAGCTTTTATTGTTAATACTCAAGATGTAGATGTCCATGTTGGTCTGTAATCAAGTTTGATACGATGACAAAGGGCTAAAAATTATCAGCCTAACCAAGACCTTCCAAAAAAATTATTTCAAAATTGTAAAAGTCAATTTTTAATCATCAAATTACTTTCCCTACTACAAAAATATTTAATTCATTACAAAAAAAAATGACTAAAGAAAACCAGGATGTGGTAGAGTAAAGGTAAAGCCAGTGGGTAGTTATCAGAAAAGACCTGCTCACATCTGTCAAATTCAAATGCAATTGACATAAAAATACAACCCCAAATATTATTATCTTTCCCACTATCCCCCACCACTCACTGAAATCGATAGACATATTGGGACAGACAAAGACACATTCCAAAGGTGGGCAGAGTATTGCAAAAGAGGAGGATTTATTTGGTAACAAAGGAAAGAATACTGAGCTGTTACATGAAATTTGTCCTTCTTTACAGCAGTGAATGTGGGACAATTTCCTCAAAGATGAAGAAGAGACTCAAGGTTCTACAAAAGGATGCTAAGGATATCATGGACCAAGGAAGAAGGAAGGAGGGCCTGGAGAATCTGATACTCACAGGTCAAATAGTGGGAAAGAGAGACAAGGGAAAATAATGCATGACAATCCGAGCAGGCTTAAGCAAGTGGTTGACAGAAGTAGCTCTCTCACAGACATGTCATCGCCTCCCTCTGTCTTTTTTACAAATATTTTCACTGTAACTGCTCCAATGAGCTGCTTTTGCTGGTTCCCAGACTTCAGGAATTTAAGCATTCTACTAGACTGGCATCTCACTCTCACCCTTTCACTGTCGAAACTGTTCAATGTAGCCGTCTCTTCTACTCCAATAGCTTCATGTCTTGCACCTCTTGCCTGTGGAACTCCCTCCCCTTTTCCTGTTTCCCTGATAGCTATAATCTCTAACTATTCAAATGTAATGTCAATCGATGTCTCCAGATGCCTTGATCTATCCCCTATCCTCCGCTTCATCCTTTCCTCTATCACTCCTATCTACCCTCGCTCCAAATCCTATGTAACCCCTTGCATGATAGTGGCTTCCTGCCTTGCTTGAGGTGAAAGGCTTAAAAAAAAATGAAGTGATTGGCAAGTATTTGTTTGGGAAAGGTAGCAGAGTGAAGGAACTTGTTGGGAGCTGCAAGGGATAGAGGGAGGTGGAGAGCCATGATCGCCTATGTCCTGAAAGGACATGGTGCATAAAAAGAAAAGAAAGAGTTTACCAAATATATGTGAGGGGTTTTAATAGTACCTGTGTTAGCAGCAGATATTTGCCCAAATATTTATAACAAAAAATAAATAAAAATATAATGATGAATAGGGAGAAGTCAGAAGAACATAAATAATGGTTTTATTTCCTAGAAAGAGATCATGCCAAAAAAAAAAAACATGTAGAAATGTGTTACATGCCTTCTCTCCAACTCCAAAAAGGAAAGCTAGTGCATATTATAAACATGTGTCTTTAATTCACAACTCCAGCATGTCATATTACAAGAAACTGTGTTTCCCCATGTGTCAGAAAAAAAATTTTTCACAGTGCCTATCCTAAAACTTTCCCCTACACTAACTGTGCTTCACTGAGTGACCATTAAGAGTCACATGACTGGACACTCACAGTGAATACTGTTTAGGGGAAAAAGGAAGTTTGGTAAGGATATGTTGTTCTTAAATCTATTTAACTTTTTTTTTTTAAATATATTTTTTGTTTATATATTATTTTTATAGATACAAATATTTAAGTAAATGCTCTGTTTATAATAAACAGTATTAACAACATTTACTGGCCTGATTGTCCGAGAAAGCTCAAATACTGTTTATTACAGAGCATTTACTTCATATATTTACTTAAATATATGTATCTATAAAAATAATGTATAAATAAAAAATATGTTAAAAAGAAAGAAAGAAAGAAAGAAAAGGAAGATAGAAGTGTTTAACATATTCTGCCAATACCTAATAAATAATTAACTACTCCGTTTTCGTTGCATGGAAAAAAAAGCAATTATCAGAGACACTACTTGGTTTCATCAAGAAAATGAAAGAAAGAAAGAAAGAAGTGTTTAATGGCTGTTTCAGCGAAATGGAAATAGTTGTCAATTCCAGATCTTTAGTACCTGCTTTGTACCTGCTTCTTAAAATAATGACCAGCATTCATGTTTTTGCTTGTTAAGCTCAAATATTTAACGATGTGATAAGTGAATTTCTACAGATATTTTATTGTCATAGAACTCGCCATGAGCTTCTTCAATCATTAACTGAGAATTAAGTAAGATTCATCAGAAAATTAAAATAGAAAAACTGAAATTTTCACAGGTCTTTGTATTTGAGTATTTTTAACAACATACAATAGGCAGATGATATAGACATGGAAAGGAAACTACAAAACCTCCAATAGAAGGTAGCAAAGGAAAGCAAGAAGGAAGGACTAAGTGTAAACTACAAGACATCATAATGCATGGTTATCAGCAAAAGGATGAGCCCAAAATGTAAATTACAAATTGGGGGATACTAAAATCAAACATGTACCGAAATTTAAATATCTGAGAAGTGTTCTAACAGAGGACAGAAAGTGTAACACTGAGATCCAAAGATGTATTGCGATGGCCAAAGATGCATTCCAAAAGCTAAGCAGGGTATTAAGAGACAGGAAAACTTGGAAACAAAGGAAAGAGTATTGAAATGTTACGTCTGCTTCTGTCCTCCTTTAAGGCAGTAAATGCTGAACAAACTCCTCAAAGATGAAGAAGAGACTTGAAGCAACAGAAATGTGGTTCTACAGAAAGATGCCATGGACCAAACATGTAAACAATGACAAGGTTTTGGACAAAATGGAAACAAAAAGCAAACTTATCTTTAACATCAGCAAGACGCAGTTGAAGTTTCTGGGGCATGTAATGAGGAAGGAGGGCTTGGAAAATTTGATACTCACAGGACAGATAGAAGGAAAGAGGCACAGAGGAAAGCAACATGTATCATACTTGATGAGCATGAGTAAATGGTTGGTAGAACAGGGTTTAGGAGAAATAACAAAAAGACAAAACTTATTAAGAGCTACAAGGAGCAGGAAGATGTGGAGGGCCATGAACACCTACAATCTGAAGGGCACAGCACATAAAAGAAGAAGATAAATGTCAAAGTGAACTGTTCTCTAACGTTCTGGACAATTTTATCAGTAATTATGAAAGATTCAAACTTCAGTGTAAACACAAGCCATTTCTCTGAGCTCATTATTAGTACGTATGCATTTAAATACTATCAACAGATATATTAGTTGATGTTTTTAAGTGTGTGCATGTGAATATGTGTGTGTATATGTATGTGTAGATTTTTCTCAGGGGAATACTAGTGCATAGAGTTGGGTGTTGTTTGAAATACACATGACGTCAACGAATACGTCATTTGATAATATACTTGAGAATGAGAACCTCTTTTAGTTTTGCAGTTAGTAAAAAGAAAACAATCAAGCCATTTCATGTGAGACTGGATAAAAATAACCTAAAGACTTTCTCCGTTTCATTTTCATGTTCTTAACCTGCAACATTCACTTGAAATGATCAACAAACGAGACAGATTTCCTTCTGATGTGTTCTTTGAAAGAAGAAATTAATACCAAGTTAAAAAAAAAAATGAAAACTCCTAAAAATTTGTTTATGGACTGCTGACTTTTGCAAGTCAATTTTTTACTTGATCTCATAAAGCAATAACAGAGAAGTTTCTTCTATGAAAACTTCATAACTTAAAAATATATAATAACAATATAATAAATAAATATAACAACAATAAATAAATTTATATATATATATATATATATATATATATATATATATATATATATATATATTTGACATGAAAACACTCCAACGAGTGCTCAGAATCGCCTCGTCAGTGATAGTATGACTTGGGGTCATGACATGTTTCAGGTCTTCCAACATCATACTTCCAACATCACCCAAGAGACCCTACCGAAACAATACTATTCCGACAGGCGATCCTGAAGCAAAAAAAAAATAAACGCCAACCACGCAACAAATGGACTCGTTAAATAAATGCCACTGCTGACCAATATATATATATATATATATATATATATATATATATATATATATATATATATATATATATATATATATACAAGTATAGGACTGGTGTATACAGAATAAATTTCAATGGCTAAAAAATACTATTCTTAAAATAGTGCTCAATACAGAGTAGAGCAAATACAATTTATTTGAAAATTATAACATAAATATGTGTTTAATGTAAGAGTGAAATGGAAAATATCTCTCAAAAGATTAGTAACCCTAGACTTGAATAAAGTGATCAGGGAAACAGCCTCTTGGGGGTCAATTCCACAGAGGAGTGGTTTATGCTGTTTGAGCAGCAAAGGATGGGGATACCAGCCCCATACCCTCATTCTAAGGAATCCTAAAAATGTCCTCTTATCAAGAACTTTGTTTTGCATCATATTTACTTTTCTTTAGATGACCTTTTGAAACATTGAATTATTTATAACTGTTTCTTTTTTAATAGCCAATAATATTTTATTCCAAGTTATGGGTTAAATTGCAGAGTAGACAGGGATCTTTAAGCTTTGGTGGCAACTAAAAAGAAGTAAAACTCCAATTTTCAAATCTTGGAGAAAGCTATAGGAAACCACTCCTCTATTTTTCCCAAGAAGGCATGGCAATTCACAGATGTACATAGCCATGATCGACATGATCGCCTAAATCCTAAAGGGACATGACATTAAAGAAATATCTTTTACTGGTTTTTATTCTTCATGTGGACAGTGATGGATTTAGTTCAGCATTTCTTTATTTTATTATTATTATTATTATTATTATTATTATTATTATTATTATTATGACTTCCTTTGATTTCTGTTGTATACACGTTTTCTTTTAAGGTAGCAACCAGCGACCTCATGTCAGAAATGTCAAGACATTTTCCACTGATTAAAAAAAAACAAATAACTAGGATGACACATATTTTACATCTCTTTGTAATATGTAAGCTGTACTTGTGAGAAGTACAATTGTTTGTATTTGTTTAAGGCATGCACTGCCAGGAATCCCTTCACTGAGCCTATCGGAACCTTTTCCAATCATTCCAAGGACTCCAATTACATTTGGAATTATTGATGTCTTCATGTGCCAAATCTTTTAGATTTCCACTTCATGATCAAGGTAATTTGATAATTTTTTGAAGATCTTCAAAGATACATTACAATCTGAAGTGTCTGCTATGTCAAGAAAGCACATTCTTTGATCACAATATCTGGGTGATTAGCTCTGGTTGTTCTGTCGGTGTATATTTTAAAGTCCCATAAAATTGTTACAGGTCATATAAATGTAACCGGGTCTCGGTGATATTCATACCAGTTTCTTGTAGTTTCCTTCCTGTAAATGTTGCATATTTTCCAGTGCAGATATTGGCCCACTCTATCATGCAGAGTCTTATATTCAGTGGGTGCTGACATTGTGCAACTTGATACAATATGGTCAATTGTTTCTGGATATTTATCAAAAAAACTGCATCTTGGGTTAACATAATTTTTCAGTATGCATGTTTGGCAATTTCAGTCGTTCGTCCTGTACAGCAAGAATGAAATCTTCAGTTTCAACTTTTAACCCTGTGTTATTTAACCACTGATGGGTACAGGTTTGTCTACATTAACTTGTTTGGTACAGACAGAGTATTCACCATGAAAAAGCTTGTCATTTTTTTTTTCACAGTAAGGTTCACTCTGTACAGGTTCCGCGGGGCCACTCGGGACTGAGGGTTATGATAAGGGTCAATTTATATGGATAGGAAAGGAAGATAATGGCTGACTCTAGACTTGAACAGGTTAAGATTGAAGTGATCAAGGAAGCATTCTCTATGGAGTCTATTCCACAGGGCAATTGTTCAGGGGAAGAAGCTGTTTGAATGGGATTAACTACTTGCCAATGGAATATGGAGGGAATGTTGGTGGTTTGCTATAATGTGAGTGGTATGGCGGGTCCTAGCCATGAAGGTAAGAACTGGTAAAACCAAGGAATATGGTTTGTCTGAGAACTTTCCATGGAAATGGCAACAGAGCAATGAGAGGCTCGCAACATCCTGCCTGTATGAGAGAGGTTGGATGGTGGAAAATAGTTTTGCCACTTACAAGGACTCAGAGACACTTTTGGACTCGAGGCTGAAAAGTGAGGACTGGTTAGAGTCATCTGAGTCCTTCTGGGTGACGAAATATTTTTCATTCCCCCATCCTCCTCCCCTTCTCTCTCTCTCTCTCTCTCTCTATCTCTCTCTGCCTTTTATCTCTTCAAAACTCTGTATCCATCTTCTTTCTCTATCTCCCCTCTCTATCTGTGTTTCTATCTTTTCAACCCTCTTATTTCTTTCTTTTTATTCTCATTCTCTATAATATTTCAGCATATCACTCTCACCTCTCTTGTTCCCCCTCTCTCACTTACACACACTTGTCTCTCTGTATCTATTTAAATAAACTTAATTGATAACATGACCTGCTTTAACAGATATTTTATTGTTTAAGCTTCTTTATACAGATACAACAACTTCTTTTTGTAAGCAAGGAAATTAGGCTTAAAAGTTTCCACCCTCCAAATAAAAAGATTAAGATAAAATTTAATCCTTTTTGGAGCAGCAAATATCACCCTTTGGGTAATGGAGACAGAAAAACTAACAATCCCATGAGAGCCCTTTGTCATATAAGTAATTTGGAAAATAACATTTAGATATTTCTTACATTGCAGTCGCTTAAGATGAGCATTAATTGTTATTAGTATTATTTACTATCTTATAATATAAAAAAAAAATTTGTCTCTCTTAGTATCATTAGACTCCCCTGTGGAGTTTAGGGACATAGCCCCTCTATGTTAGGGCCACAGCCTCACCATGTTAAGATCACAGCCTCATCACAATGTGTTACTGCTATAGCTTCATGCCAAAAAAGGTAATAATGACATTAAGACACAAGGGGTTACTGGGAGTAAAAGAGAATGAGATGATTTTAGAAGGAACCGGAAATGCAATCCTAAACTGGAAACAAGTAAAAAAAAAACCCTACTCCTTTTCAAAAGAGCGGGGAGACAGTACTAAAAAAAACAAAAACAAACAAGTTATCCCTAGATATGGACAGTGGAATGCTAACAATTAACCTTGGTAGATTAAATAAGGGGTTTAGCTTGATTAACGTTCATCCCTAATGATTACTGACTCATGATGATGGCCAGTACAGCAATGAAAACACTGTGGCAACAACAAAGATAAGGATATTAGTCCAACAGTAAATAATGTAGATAATCAATTTCCAGTCATACCTATGTTTAAGCAGTGAATAATATATTTATTTTCCTTCTGACTCTCTTATATACGTGTCATCAAATAATGATTTATTAACAAACATAAATATCATCAAACAACTTTCATACTTGGCTATAAACGCATATACTGTATTTGTAAAAGATCAACCCATACGTTCTTACACCTTTTTGTTCTTTTGGATTTAAAATTTTTGTTAATTCTTTGTTTAATAGACGTCCTGGGTAAAACGCTAAACTACATCCACGTCCTGGGTAAGACGACAAACTATATCCAACAGCAAGGTCTCTGATCATGAGGTTTTGAGGAGCGTGAAACCACATTTTAATTGCTGATGTTCCCTGGTTCACATTGACGTGGGGTGGTAGCACCTGTTAGGGTCCCAGCTATGGGCAAATAGTTAAACCCCAAACTGGGGTCAATGCACTATGAAAGTATAAAAATAGGTTTCAATACCATCAATACATTTTAGTAAAAAATTTTTACCAGCAATGAATTTTGAAGAAAATAATTATTACCAGTAATACATTTAAAAAAAAAAACTATTACTAGTAATAAAAATCTTGTCAGCATTAAATAAACCATTGAGGTTGATATGCCGTAAAACAAATCAAAACCAAAGGAAATCTTTGTTTAATGGGGCGTCATTTTCATTTCATTTTAGAAAATAAAAGCAAATACACTGTAGTTACTGAAATTTTATATTTCACTTTTTAAAAAATACAAAAGTATCTAATTTGAAGGTGTTTTTTTAAAGAAACGTAGAGTTCCCTAACATTCTTTTTGCCTCTAGTGTAAATATATATATATATATAGATAGATAGGTAATATTAGTGGTAAATATACACATACATATACAAAATATATAAATATATATATACATAGATGCATACACATACATATATATTTTTTGAATAAAAAATTCCAAGAGGATAGAATCCAGGTAGAACTCAATGTCCAGGACAGAGTAAGGATATGATAAAAAGGCTTAAACACTAATATTCCATGGTCATAATTTATTCCATTGGAATCGTAAATACGATCCAATTCATCAGACCTACAAATTCAAAAAGAAAACAGAAAAAACAACCCCGGAAATAAAAATGAACTGGATCGTATTTACGATTCCAATGGAATAAATTATGACCATGGAATATTAGTGTTTAAGCCTTTTTATTTCATATATATATATATATATATATATATATATATATATATATATATATATATATATATATATATATATATATATAATCGGTTTTGTTATTTTGTTTATTTTGAATTTCTAAGGATACAATAAGTAGCAACTTTTCCAATAACTTCATCTTTACATAATCAATAAGCAGTCGTCTTATACTACAGGTATAGGATAAATTCATGAAAATTTCCTATATTTTTTTACCTTGTCTTATCTAAAGGTCATCTTATATGCAGAAATATACACTATATATATATATATATATATATATATATATATATATATATATATATATATATATATATATATATATATTAAAGACATTAGTTCCATTTCATCCTCAAGTGAAATTCGCTTGAGGATTAAATGGAACTAATGTCTTTAATTTAATTATAAAATTAAATTCGTGGCTTTTAGCTTCCATTTTTGAAACATGGTATAACTGTGTAGCGAAAAAAACATATTTTAAATCAATTAATTTATAATATATATATATATATATATATATATATATATATATATATATATATATATATATCCAAGTATTGGTGTATGTGGAATAAATTCCAATAATCAATAAATACTATTCTTAAAAGAGTTCTCAATGCAGAGTAGAGCAAATATAATTTATTTGAAAATTATAACATAAGCATGTTATAAAAATAGCCATTTTGTTTCAACAATTCTGGTGTCTTATCAAGTGATGGAGTTGAATGTGGGACCTAGATTCTGCATTCAACATAACATGTTCATGTTATAATTTTCGAATAAATGATATATATATATATATATATATATATATATATATATATATATATATATATATATATATATAAATAATTGCATCCAGCATGAAACAGCCTGTCACCTCTGAGTGTTGACTTCAATGTTCACTTTTATATTTATATTTGCATACGCTCTATCTCTGATAGTGAGCACTTTATCTCAGAAATATAGCACATCTTAAAATTATATTTATATATATATATATATATATATGGAGAGAGAGAATTTTTAGATGCCAAAATTGCTGGTACTTTTCCCATTGTTTACTGGTGGAAAGGCATTTTAGGCAGGTTTTTGTCATAAAGTGGTGGATATTAAAATGTAAGGATTGATCATTAATAGAATTAATGTAGAGAAAATTATCACTTAATTGAGTGGTGTATCTCAGTCATGCTGACTTCCAAGTATCGTGAGGACATTGTAATAATGCCTTCACTCTTCAGAGAAGCCAACAGCCCTGAAGAGTGAAGACATGACTGAAATAACACCACTCAGTCAAGTGATAATTTTCTCCACATTAATTATATATATATTTAGTGGCTTAGCACATTGCTTGGGAAGAAATGATTAACATATATATATATGTGTGTGTCTGTTAATCATTTCTTCCCAAGCAAAGTGCTAAGCCACTAAATGCAAAAAATTATTGGGAGTGACAGAGAATGAGAAGATTTTAGAAAGAACCAGAAACCTAATTTAAAACAGGAAACAAGGGATAGACCACTACTCCTGTTCAATAGATGGGTAAGGTGAGTGCACTGGACGATAGGTAAACATATATACTCCTTTTAATATTATTTATAGTGGTGAACTGATCAGTATATTGCCTTTATGTAGCCTTAAGAGGGATCAATTATTCTCCACTCTGGAACATTTATACCACAAATAGAATGTTACCAGCCTTTCACTACTATTATTATGGCAGGTGTTCAGATGAGTTACATTACTTAATGCCACCAGTTCAGACCTTCACAGCTCGGCTACACTATGCTGTGTTCAGGGTGGCAAACCATATAATTCAACACATCCAAAATTAAACTCATAACATTTCATCACCACCGAGCAGGCCTTAAACCTGGATCAATCCTAATGAGTGGTCATTTCCTCAAAGAGGTCCCTCATCTCAAATGTCTACTAGGGTTAGAGCTCACATCTGACCTCAAACGGAAAATGTATATTCATGCTGGAAGAATGGTCGGTTCATTGTATCGCTCTAGAAAATGTCTAATTCCTAATGTTCCATCTTCATAAGAGTCAGGTCAGACTAAGAATAGAGTATTGCTGCAATATCTCAACAAAGTTCAAAAGCACTTACAAAGCCATGTGGGTGATGAATTATTCTTCACCTTGTAACCTTTTCTCCACAGACAAAATGTTACCAGCCTTTTATTACTATATTGCTTTCACTATGGTATTTCGATGATATGTTGGCAAAACATCCCCATTTCCTTGATAAAAAGCTTAAAATTAGTCAAGTAATTGTTTTTTCAAGATCTGGATTATAAACAAAGTTTCAGGAGTAATTGGCAAGGCAATCAGGAGTATTTGACAAGCAATTAATAAACCTTAGTGTACTTACATTTGGCACATGCAAATATATAAATTTGTGTATCATTTGAGCAAGTGAAATTTTATATAGATATTTAATAAATTTAACATGGTCTGACACAAGGTCACAAGTTAAGAGCATAGTTAGAATGGACCTCATTAAGGTGGATATAATGAGCAAGAAAGATTAATAATAACAAACTTCTACTGGAGCTAAAGCTCACATCTGACCTCAAATGGAATGCGTATATTCATGCTGGAAGAATGGTCAGTTCCTTGTACCATTCCAGAAAATGCCTAATTCCTACTGCCATGCTTCATCTTCATAAGAGTCAGATCAGACCAAAAATGGAGCATTACTGTCATATATGGTCTGGGGCTGTTCAATCCTCCTCACTGTCCAGCCTTGAATGATTTCAACTCATTTACATGGCCTTGTGTGTAGTGAATTATTCTCCACCCTGCTACCTTTATCGCACAGCCTTTAACTACTGCATCTTTATTACTCAGATGTTCAGAAGAGTTACATTTCTTAGTGCCAACAGTTTGGACCTTCACAGCAAGGACCCACCATACTGTAAAAAAAGACATATGTAGTGAGTTTGGGCCATGACACAGCTAGATTGGCTTTAGAGATACGTAGTAGCAGTGGTCAACAGTCTAATAGAAACAACAGCTGAGCAGCACCTTCAAAAACCCATGCTTTCATTAAAGAAACTACCTCTTTTGCTTCTTTGATTCGTAAGGTCAAAAATCATAACAGGAAGTGCTCATCTCCGGATGGTTAATAAGTCTTAATTTTCTTTCGTACTTTAACTATTGGACCTAGGCTACGTTTTTAACAAAAGGCATATTTCCCCCCTGCTGCCAACCAACGTTTTTATCCACTGGGCCATGTGACCTTGAAGATAAAGGCGTTGGTTGGACTTCACCCAAAATAGTAAGTGTTCAATACCTGGCTACTGCAATGTAATTCCAATCACCTGAAGAAGGTCAGAGTGTACAACAGCCGAAATGGTGAATTGGATAGCTGGTGGAGACCCAGTTGTCATGAATGGCTGGATCTTTGATGCAAAGAAATGCCCTTCTTCCATGTATGAACAACAAGTCTGAAATCATTTTTCCTTCTTGTTGAAAGAAAGAAAATGAGAAACAAATCAAATTTGACATGGTCGAAGGGTATATATGCAAGCAAACATATCTGAAATCATCATTTATTTTTGTGAATATCAATAAAACTCATCATTCTGGCCGCACTCTGAAATTAGCAAAATTTAAACAATTCACACTTCTCGTCTGCCTTTTGAACAGGAGTAGAGGTTTATCACTTGTTTCCTATTTAGGATTGGGTTTCCAGTTCCTACTAAATTCTGCTTCAGCTCGATACTCGTAACGCTTGTTCTTTCCCATGCTAATATAAGTGCACACAGTAACCCTCTACTTTGGGTGGCTCTTGGGCCTTGTACTGGGTGAACATTATTAAAAAAAAATTTCCATTAAGCAAAGCTTAGAAAAATTACACACACGCACATATACTACAGTTCAAAAGTTTACAGCGAACCTCTGGTAATTTTTTAAATTGGCTCCTTTTAAATAAAATAAAATAAAGAAAAAAAAGCATTTTGTGATTAAATTTTGCTCTTGTCAAAATATATTCCTTTAGCTTGATTACTGCAGTACAAACTTTTGGTATTCGTGCAAAAGTTTCTTAAAGTATAAATTTGATAATTAATTCCATTCTTTTTTCAATGATTCTAAGATCTCATTTCATTTTCTTTTTCCTCTTGTCAAGTTCATCACATGCTAATTCTGGAGGTGGCTTCAAACTTTTGATTTGAACTGTAATTTATAAATGATGCAAGTGAGTGTGTGTGTGTGTGCGTGTGCGTGTGCGTGTGTGTGTGTATGCGTGCGTTTGTGCGTGTGCGCGCGCTTGCGTGCGTTTGTGTGTGTGTCTGCGTGCTTGCGCGTGTGTGTGTATGCGTCTATGTACGTGTGTGTGTACGTATGCGTGTGTGTATGTGTGCGTGCATTCAGGCACATGCTCTGGGTAATTATGCAGAGGACGTGGTCAGTCGACTTTTAAAGGAATGAATCTAAGTGAATTATCAATAAAAGCCTGACAAATATTTTGAAAAGAAATGTCAACCACTAGTGTTTTTTAAAGAAGGATAGTCTCGGGTATGACGATAAACTACACCCGGCAGCAAGGCCTCTGATTGGGAAATTGGAGGTTTTGAGGAGTGTGAAACCAACTCTTAATTGCTGTTGTTCCCAAGTCCACCCTGGCCCGAGACAGTAGCCCCAGTTATGGCCCCAGTTATGGCCCCAGCTATGGACAAATACTAACTCCACCACTCCAAACAAAAATAAAAAAAAATCCTATGCATGTATAAAAATACATTTCTATAGTAAAAATGCCAGCAATACATTTTTATATATAAAAACTTACTAACAATACCTATTTATAGTAAAATTATCAACAATACATCACTCAACTTAGAATAATTCTTTCATGATATTAATCCATATTATATCCTAAAATGTCTTAAAGGAACCAAACTGTATTCCAAAATATAACTTCTACAAATCTACAACATAAAACACACATACCACCTCCTCTAGTAATTATGTTCACAAAAATATGTATATGTATAATAGCTGAGTATCATCTACCATGTATTCTATTGTGAAAGCAGAATAACATGTTTTTATTACTTCAAAACTCCCAAGAAAATTAAATAACATATAAGGAGTTGATATGCCGTTACACAAATCAATAAATAAATAAGAAGAATAAAGAGAAGCAAAGACGGAATTTCTTCTGCCCTTATGTTGCACTATTAAATGTGGATTGAATCAGGATCCATAGCACGCAATATATTCACCATTATTTGAAGTGACTTGTCGACGCTTATCAAGTAGCTCTTCAATGGCTTTGTGTATATCATCCGCAGGTTTTCATATGAAAAGGCTTTTGAAGACCTCTTTAATCTGGTTTTCATTAGAGAAGTTTTCCTCTATCAATCGGAAAAGATTGTAGAGGACCGTGTGTTTACGTGTTGTTAAATTAGGAACACGTGCTGTTTATTCCTGCTAGAAGTTCCAACTACAAGAACAATGCGGACTCAAGTTGAGTCCAACCGAAGATCTAAAGAAAACAAACAAGACCGATATATCTATATGCCAACAAATATATGTATTAAACAACAAATTTAACGTAAAGAGTTTGTATGTTAGTGAATGTTCGTACGTACGTGTATGTGTTTCATGACGTTTTCCCACAAGTGGGCGAAAACGCTGATCCCCGTGAGAGATCACATTTTTAAATGTGTCCGCTGAAATGCAAAGTAGAAAGGTTATTTACCTCATCACCCCGCGAGGCAGGATGTTGCACAAGACCTTTTTTAATGCGGGGTAAAACCGAGCCCGCGGGCTCGGGCAAAAATTCTCCGTATACCCCTTAAAAAACAGGGTTGGGTATCTGTCTACCTCTCCAGACCAGACTTTGCCCTTCGGCATAGCTTCGTCTCGATTCCTCTCTGTCCGGAGGCAGAGAGTTCGACTAGTTTAGCTGGAGACGAATCTCCAACTAATTGCCTAAAGTAGAAAGAGAACGAGGCAAGAAGTCGCCTAGTATTTATAGTGTAGGGAGAGCGTCTCCTAGTGAACAATTAGGGAATTAAGGAGCAGCTAACTCCGACAAGATAATAATCAGTTGATGCGAGGCCAGGTGAATATGGTGAATGGCTACACAGCCGATTTATTTTCTTTGTTATACTTGTTATATGCGACCATGGGGGAAGACAACATTTTTTCATCTTAACGAGCGCGGGGCATTCTTCAAACAAACGATTATGGACACGTTGCAGCCCTTGGACGTATAAATGTGCATTTAGTTTTTCGTTGCGCTTTAAGAACTCTCAAAGAATAATGGACCCAACGATCCGGCCACACGCACAACATTAGCGTTCGTCGATTACATTTCATTTGATAGAGTTTGACATAAGACGAAAAACGTGTGACATCTAGCGAACATCAGACTGATCATTTAATTGTTTTAAGTTATTTGCCAAGTGTTGTTTACAAGAGTAAGAAATCATTTACATAACATTTACATATATTCAGGTTTTATTTAGAAAACATTATTGCATAAGGAAACACAATCAATTCACAAAACGAAAAAATAACTTATTAGCCCCACACCCTTATGCTAATATAGTCAATCGTGTTTAATTTTTTCTTTTTCTTTTTTTTTTAACTGAATAACATGCTGCAATCGTTTAGTATCGTTTTCAACAAGGTTAGGAAAAATCTCACAGTCCCAACCCATTTTTCTTTGGCCGATTTTTTACGCTTCCTCAAATTTGATGAACTTCTGGCATGAACCCTGACCTTCAGTTCAACCCGCAAATTTTCTGTGGCATTTAACTTAGGTTTTTGCGCAGGCTGGTTGATAACTTACACTTCGGCATTATCGAAGTAATTCTTCATGACAAAACAACGTATGTTTCAGATTATTGTCATGCGGCACAAAGCGAGGTTTATTTCTGAATGCTTTAGTTTTCTTTTCTTTTCTTTTAATACTCTCATATTTCTTTATGATTTTTTCCACCCTCACAAGATTCCCAATTCCGAACACTCTCAAGAATCACTGCATTATTATATTCGCGCCACCACATTTCACTATGGGGCATTATTCTTTAGCTTATACGACCTCTTTCTTTGTCCAAATATAGGCAACATCTCGATGGTCAATGTATCGTCTCATCTTACCAAATAAAAGGTTTCCATTATGCGTTCTTTTTTACAGGTTGGCGGTAATATACTTCATTCTGGTTTGGAGGTGTATCTTCTGCAGAAATGGCGTTTATCTTAGTCTGTGACCCACGCAGCTCATTCATGTGCCTGTTATCTTTAAGACTACAATTCCAAACTTGGTTAAGTCATTTTCTAATGCAGTCATTAGCAAAGTGGGACCGTGGGCCACACGTGGCCTGTTTCGCTTTCTGAATGGTACGACGAATTCCATAAGGAAAATAAGATTTATTAAAATTTTACTTATTTCGTTTCGTCCTCCCTTGTTCATTTACATTTTCTCATGCATAACTACATACATAAACAATGATTAAGCGCAACGTTTCTTGAATTTTGTAACTTTTTATTAAAGGTAACGTTTACATCATTTTAAACGATTGGTGATTTTCACTAAAGAAGACCATGTGTGTAAATATCATTTGCTTTAGAAACAGGGCGTTCATAATTTTTTTTTTTTTTTTTTTTTTTTGTCTGGAGTAGAAACACATTTTTTCTCCAGAGAAGAATTTAAAAATTATCTTTCGTATTTTTAAAAGAATAAATTAGAAGCATATCAAAAGCAATATTGTGTGTTAACCAGTGTCATCTGTGATAAAAATTATACCGGGGCTTCATTTTTTGATAAATCTTTTCTCCAAAAACAATCAACCTTTCCCCATTTCTATGGCACATGCTTACGAGTATGGTCTTCTGTGAAGAAAATGGTTGAGATAGCTTCAACGAAAAATTATCATGAATCTGTTTAGTAGTACGGCCCGCCGTATGAGCCAGATCTGATGCGGCCACTGGTCGGGAAAGGTTGCTCTATTGTCTTTGCAGCTGTATGTTCTAGTGTCTTTACGCACATCTCTCACTAGTTTAATTCCAGACTCTTCGAAATCTTTTACGTCTTATCATTTTCATTCTTGTACTCTCATGTGTAGTTTTTGCTAATACTTTTCACAATTGACACTTGGAAATGCTTTGATAACTATCTATATCATTTTCCTGCTTTATGAGCGTTAATGGTTTCGAGTCCCGCGCCCTCGGTAACATCGACTGGGGTGCACTGGTCCTATCTTGTACCCATTGAAGAGCTCCGCCGCATGACCGGGCAACCAAACATCCCCTGCACCATCGCTTGTGTTCGCTGGCTCGGTCACGTCCTGCGACAACCTGATGACCACCCTAACAGTCATCGAAGTTAGACCAGCCATCTGCAAACTGGTGAAAACCTCGCAAAAGACCACGCAGCCGCTGGAAGGACTTCGTCCGCTAGGACCTCCTGCAGATTAATCTGGCACTGGAGTATATTCCGACACTCTGCAACAAGTGTGAGAACTGGAATGACAAGGTGGCTTTCGTGGGCTCAACATACTCATGGCATGAGATTTAGCAGCAGCAACAGCTGTACCAAAGAGAGAGTAAAATTGACCCTTGTAGGTTTTGGATTGCTTGAAAAAATTATTGTGTACAAATTTACTCTTAAAGAAGGCTAGTATGTTTAGTAATGATCTCGCAAAAATTCTTTGATCTTTTAAAAACTCAATTTTCATGGGAGAATGCCAATAACTTTTTACTTTTTATTAGTGTATATATATATATATATATGTGTGTGTGTGTGTGTGTAAAAATTTCAGAAAGTTTATATCTGTAAAAGGATAATATAAATGAAGAAAAGAAAAACTTATCTTAGCCAATGCGTATCGTCCTTTGAGGGACAAGGCAAATGTGTTTTGATAAAACCCCTCAGAGGACGAAACGCGTCGGCTAAGTTTTCCTTTATATATACATATATATATGTGTGTGTGTGTGTGTGTGTGTGTGTGTGTGAGTGAGAGAGAGAGAGAGAGAGATGAAGGGAATGGAGTTCGAACATTTATATGACGGAACTATCTCAACCAAGAGCATGTCATAACTGCCATAGATATTAATATCTCTCTTTCTTTCTTTCTTTCTTTCTTTCTTTTTTTCTTTCTTTCTCTCTCGCTCTCTCTCTCTCTATATATATATATATATATATATACATATATATATATAAATATATATATATATATATATATATATATATATATATATAGATATATATATATAGAGAGAGAGAGAGTAAGACATTGAGGTTAACGCGGCGACAACCTGTTTGATACTTGAAAGCAACTTTCAGGCCAACGCGCTATTGACCGTTCACTTATATATTTGTACACGCTCTATTCCTGATACTGATTACCATGAATATAGCATACCTTAAAACTATATTTTTACCATTATATATATATATATATATATATATATATATATATATATATATATATATATATATATATATATATATATATATATATGGTATTATACATTGGTGAAACTTTTGTTCCCTTGGGGCCAAAGATATCATGAATGCAAATGTCCATCAGTGGGAATAATTTTCTACACTCAAGTTCTGGTAATTACAAACAGGTTTTGATGTGGTAGT
Organism: Acanthosepion lycidas; assembly: GCA_963932145.1. NCBI lineage: Eukaryota > Metazoa > Mollusca > Cephalopoda > Sepiida > Sepiidae > Acanthosepion > Acanthosepion lycidas. The sequence continues at coordinate 26,115,600 of OZ010576.1, forward strand.
CTTATTATTTAGTAATTATATGTGGAAAAAAGTATGTAAAGAAGCACTGACCTCGGTGAGCAGCTCTGAATCACCTCAGCCACATTAAACTTCAAGTGAATCATTCGAGCTACCTTAAACGGACGTTTGTATTAAAGTTAATAAAAGTTGTATAAAAGTTGTATTAAGTTAATTTGTCATTGACTGACGACTGGTGAGCATGGTTCCTGCAGACTACGCTAACTTTAGTAAATATCTATACAAACGACCTTCCCTTTACACATACACATATGTGTTGAATTTAATTTCTCTGATGTTCTCTACCCTAAACTCGTTCCATACCCACCCGTAGACCCCTAATCCACTACAATAGATCCGCTACACCTTTGAACAGCTCTACTCACAGAGCTTTTTTAAGATATGTGTCACATTCAGTGAGGAAGAAATCAACTTCTGAAGCCTTGATCGTGCGACATATGGGCAAGCATTCTCATTCAACAGTATTTGACCCTCTTCTATTGACCAATTCTAGATACATACGTTTACATTTTTTATCCTATTTCATCGATTTCTGTTGTTATTTTTTCGCCAGGATTCAGGTAGCTGCAGTAGTTTAATCCGACTACGAACATCTAAACAATTGCTTTAACCACCTTGTGGTGCTACTTTATCTTTCGAAAGTGTCTTAAGAGCTTCATATCCACTGTGCTGAATGTCGTCGGTTGTTCTATAGGATCCACTTTTCATCGCACGTCGCAATGCAATCAAAAAATTGATTGTTTCTGTTGAGCAAAGAAGCAAAGAGCAGGAGATTTTTTTCTGGTTTTCGTTCAATCCGCATGACACCGATTTTTTCAAGTTTCTTCGATTCTTCAATTCGTTTTAAAGTAAGTGTTCTAATGTTTACATTTAGCTCTCCTGAAAGCTCATTGAATAGTTGTGCCATGATTTGCATCCACCAAAGCCTTCAATTCACCGTCGTCAATGACAGAAGAACAACCGCGACTTTGTGGAGCGAAGGTGAAAATAAACACCAAGAAAATCAAACACCAAATGACAAAAAATGGTTTCTGAGTCGGTGGATTGCGCATCCTTCCGATTATCATTCCCAAATAAGCCGGCAAAAATAAAGCCAACAAGATTTTAATAACTGCTATTTTCCTTATGAATTAGGCGTGCCATTCAGAATGTCCCACAAGCTGCATACGGTTCGTGAAGCGCATTTTACCCATGACTGTATTAAAGACTTTTTCTTGTTTATACATAATCAGTCTACAGTACTTACTCGATTATCGGAACTTCGATTATCCGGACGTGAAATGAATATCGATGGTTAAGAATACTTAATCGAAAAGGCTGAACTGTCTCTAAGCTTAAGAATTCTGTGGTATTACATTTCAACACCAGTATCGTTTTCTTATGATCTTACGCTTTGAAATTGAATCTGCAAATCAACCATTCGCCCTTGCATGGGGTATTGCTGCCATATATGGTCTAGAGATCCTTCTAATTGTCTCAAGGTCCTTGATAAAATCCAAAGACGGATTTTCACTGTAATTGGCCCTGATCTGGAATCTAGTCTGCAACCGCTCTCTCACAGACGTGCCGTTGCCTCCCTCTGTATTTTTTACAAATACTCTCACGGTAACTGCTCCGATGAGCTGCTTTCGCTGGTTCCCAGACTTCATGAATTTAAGCGTTCAACTAGGCTGGCATCTCGCTCTCACCCTTTCACTGTCGAAACTGTTAAATGTAGCCGTCCCTTCTACTCCAATAGCTTCATGTCTCGCACTTCTCGCCTATGGAACTCCCTCCTCATTTCTTGTTTTCCTGATAACTATAATCTTCAACTATTCAAATGTAACGTCAATTGACGTCTCCAGATGCCTCGATATATCCCCTAACCGTCTCTTCATTCTTTCCTCTATCACTCCTCTTTGTTCTCTCTCCTACTCTGAAACCATTTGAGTGCTAGTGGCTTCCCGCTTTGCTTGGAGTTGAATGCTTAAAAACAAAACAAAAAAAAACGGCCAGGAATTCAAATGATAAAACTGAAACTAAAAGGGTAGTGTTACCTGTTAAGGAGAAATTAAATGTCTGTGAAAAGGTGAGGAAGAAAATTCTAAAAACCTAGGTGTGATGAAATATAATATAGAGAAATCCACAATCAACGATATTTTGAAAAGCGAAGAAAATTTGAAGAATTTAAAACGAACAAAGTGTGATTTGTGAATATCCAAATCCGTCAAATGTTCAAATCCATTAAAAGTAGGTATTTATCCGCGCGATAAAGAATAAGAAAGTGACATAAGGTCAATGTTTAACGTGGCATTTCCGGAAAGACGTTCAAAAATTGCTGAAGGTGGGGGGGGGGGGGGGCTTCAGCATTTCCCCTTAACAAGATGCCTCAGTTGCTGGGTAATGATCGCATCTCACTTCCGAAGCAGAGGTTCTGTCTGGAGGCGGATTAGCTTTAGCTGGAGCTTTGGCTTATATTTAATATCAGACTTCCCCGGCATGCGGCTGGGATATCCATGAAAACTAGAATGTTCAACAAATGTGATGGCGTGTTATATTTATGGCTTCGAGAAAGGATTTCCACTCAGTGGCCTAATTTTCATTGAAAAGGGGTTTGAATTTCGCATTTTTTCATAAAAAATAAACTGAAAATAAAAACTTGAACAAAGCATTATTTGGTGATATAAATGTTAAATTTATTTCAGAAATCCTTATTCTTCGTTCTTTTTTCGATAATTTAGGTATTCAGTTATCCGGTATTCATTGTTTTAAAAAACGATTATTAGAATTAATAAAGAAAGCCTAAACACATGAAAGTGAATTTATTCATTTTTTGTGTCGTCACTATTTACAACAAAAATATTAAATACTATTAGATTGTTTATTTACAAGAATGATTTTATATTTACAACATTCTTAAAACTAATACAATTAAAACTAATGTAATACAATATTTATCATTTATCAATTTATAAATAAATAAATCTGAAAACAATTTTTATTCATGAATTTATAAAGATTTACTGCATTATTAAAATATGTGAACCAACTCTCTGAACCTATTTACGCACGAACATATACATACAAACACAAGATCACATGTACAATGCCAAACAATCATTGGCTAAGAAATCACTAATACATTTTCTATAGGCAATTTACAAATCGCAGTAATGTGACATTTTGGAATCGCTTTATTTTTAAGTAGTCAAATTTGTGCACTTTTGGGAGAAGTGAATCACAGGAGCTTCCTTGAGTCTCCCCAAAGCTCGCTCGTTGATTGATTGATTGATTCCAACCAATTAGATTGTTTGCACGTGAAGAATAATTGTTCCCGCGCAACGAATTGGAGCCTATAGTCGCTTATTTAAGCCAATATTTTCCTCGTCTCAATTAGTGAGACCTCAACTGCTAAACGAATCCACGACAGTTGGAACCACGGGCCAACTTTCTCACACCCACATGCTGATGATAATTTGTACACTTTCACTAAAAACTTCTTTTGACCCAACAATACTTTTCAACAGTAATATCACAAGAACGATCATATCATGAAACACTCATGAACATTTATCCAGTGAACTTTAAACCAAATAATTATCTCTCACTGAACTCTTAAATTTCAATCAAAGGGAGACACCTCTTGACAACCTTACTTAAAAGCATGTTTTCTTTCACATCGTTGTTTGATGTTGTACATCTTGTTAATATACATACATTTTATGTGCAACAATGTCTTGGTGGTTATTCTTCTTGCGTGAGTCCTGTTTCTTATCAAAGTTAAATTAATGTGATGAAGTCCGCCACACAACTACAGAGCAACCTCGATCCTCGACTATAATTTGTCCTGAAAGTCTGTTCTAAAACCGAATTGTTCGAGAACCAAAACTGTTGTTCCCATTAAAATTAATGTAAAAGAGATTAATTCGTTCCTAAGCACCAGATGAACGCTTATTTACATGCTTACACTATATATATTCTCTTTCTCCTTTACCAGTAGCATTGCTTCTTTGGAGCCATGACTAAGTGCTAATGAAGAGAAAAAATGGTACAGTACAATAAAATTGGAAAAGAAAAGCACAGCACAACACATGAATGTATACAACACGGCGGCCGACTCAGAAGTGATTCCGTTCGGGTTAACTCGGTTCGGCTACGTTGTTCGAGAACCGACATTTTTTGTTCGATAACCGAGGCATTTTCATCTCAAATTTTCCGTTCGAAAACCGATTTGTTCGACATGTGAGACGTTCGAGAACCGAGGTTGCTCTGTATAAGAAACTCCTTATTATTTACCATTTTATAAAGTTTGAATCAATTTTGCCAACCATTCCAATAAATAACATAATAAAGAGTGTAAATAAAGAATCTAATAAATAAATATTGCTTATTATTGCTTTTAAAAACAATAAACATTACCGGGGAGTGGAGATAGTTAAAAACGCGGTTTCATAGGAAAAACTGTCTCTTTTATAAGGATTTTTCAAGCGTAGCTCGGATGTGGCACAAGTGAAGGAGCATACAGTGGCACCCAGTGAGGATCGAACTCACAACTCATTCGTAATTGTTTTAGCGAGACAAGCTTGATAACCATTACACCACTTCTAGGCACCCAACTGTCCCTTTTATAATGATTTTCCGAGCGTATCTTGGATGTGGCAAAAGACCAAAAGTGAAAGGGCACCCAGTGAGGATCGAACTCACAACTCATTCGTAATTGTTTTAGCGAGACACGCTTGCTAACCATTATACCATCTCGAGGCACCCAACTGTCCCTTTTATAATGATTTTCCAAGCGTATCTTGGATGTGGCACAAGACCAAAAGTGAAGTGGCACCCAGTGAGGATCGAACTCACTACTCATTCGTAATTGTTTTAGCGAGACAAGCTTGCTAATCATTACACCACCTCGACGAACCCAACTGTCCCTTTTATAATACGTCTTATTGCAGTCAAATTTGTCTATGTTTGCCCATATTTTTTCAACCCCTTCCCCAAACTGTCCGAATAACTGTAAATAAATGTCTAAGTAATGTATTAAGTTTAATAAACGTTATCGTTGAATTTAAAGTTTTCACGTGTTGTCACTTTAAAAATTTGATTTCTTTACTTGTGATTAGAATCAGAAAAATTAATATTTGGAAATTAAGTGTTGAATTTCATTTTGTTCTTGCTTCACTAGAAATGAGGATTAATGCTCAAAGATTATACTTCCTATAATCTTAATTTAGTTAATGATCGGCGCCTTTTCCTTTATATTTGCAAGAAAGCGCGAGGAACATGCATATGGTAATTTAATATTACTAATTTCATCAATTAACATCAATTATTTATGATATTACCTCAAGGTATTAATATACTAAATTATATATCCTTTCATTAAAATGTTTTATACAGACATAGATTTCGTAGGCATCTATCCTGCGAGATAAAACTTGATAACTGGCCGCTGTTCAATCCTGGAGCATGCTTCTTGGTCGGCCATCTTTGTTAATCGCCAAAACTCTCAAAGTTTTTTTTAATCTGCAAAAGAAATTAAATCCACGTGAAAAAGAAGTAAAACAAAAAATAAAAAATAAAAAAAAGTAAGCTTCTATCTGTATTAGAAGTCCTTATACCGAAAAATTCACCTTATTTATTGAATGACCCTCGTATATGTGTGTATGTGTATATATATATATATATATATATATATATATATATATATATATATATATATATATATATATATATACTAATACTACGCTTAAATTCATAAAGTCTAAGTACCATAGAGGAAAGTTCATCGGAACAATAAGCATGAAAGTATTTATAGAAAAGGCACAGAGAAGCTAAATTACAGCGGTGAGAAAGTGACGGTAGGCATGATGCCAGGTTAGAACCAATAATATTGCAGATTCTTCTTTGGATTTTATCATGAATCTCTAAATATATAACAGAAGCACTAGGCCATATATGGCAGCAATGTTCGAAGCATGGACGAATATGACAGTGAATGATGGATAATCTCATCACAGACTGAGAATAAATTTTAAGCATCAGGACGGCAACTGACATGGACTGAACATGTGCGCAATGAGCAATTTTTAGAGAAAATAGAAACGAAAAGATACATACTTCACATCAGGTAGAGACAATTGAAACGTCTAGAGCACTTAATGAGAAAAGAGGGCTTCGAAAATTCAATACTCACAGGACATATTGAAAGCAAGATGGGCAGAGAAAAGCAGTGTCTTACAGCCACATCACGTTGAAACACCGTTTCATCGAAGTTAAGCACCGTTGAGCCTGGTCAGTATCTAGATGGGTGACCGCATGGGCATATCAGGGGCTGTAAGCTTGGATGTGCAAGTGATGTAAGAGCTCAGATTTGTTAATTCAAGTGCCAAGTTCCAGTTTCAGTTGGGTTACGCGCAAATACTCTTGCCTTGGAAAAGTTATAAATAATCTTATTCTCCCCTAGCTATGGGTTAACTAATAGAACTTTTATCACTAAACCATTATTATCTCAAAAATAATTGTTACAATCTAAAAATATTTTCTGGTTTTAAATAACCTACAAAAGGCTTGATAAACCGTAAAAAATGAACCAGTCAATCAAATCAGAGGAAAGGAACCCATAATCTCCTTAACGACCATTTGTAAATTGTTGTTAGAACAGGGATTTGGTGATATAGCAAAAAGTCAAACTTTAAAAGTTCAAACCTTTCGAACACTGACTGGATCAATCCTACTCTATGGATCAGAAACTTGGACATTATCTGTTCGTCTTAAGAGACGACTGGATGGAACATAGACAAATCTGCTTAGAAAAATCCAGAACATCTGTTGCAGATCCCATGAAACGCTTAACACAATTTACGGTGAACTGAGACCAATTTCGCTTAAGCTCAAACAAAATCGATTGCAGTTTACTGGCTACTGCCACCGAGCGGACAGGGAAATCATCTCATCTTTACTTCTATGACATCCTTCTGGGGGAGCGTGTCTTCTCACGAAATTTCCCAGACACCATGGCACGGGACTCAGGGTTGAACATTGAGGATCTGGTGACGGTAATGCAGGACCGAGCAGTGTGGATAGGGATTGTTAATGGACAAACCGCAGGGAAGTAAAATGATGATGATGATGATGATGATGATGATGATTAAGTGCTACAAAGGACGAGAAGTTGTGGAGAGCCATTACTGCTCACACCCTGAAGAGACACGGCACTCAACAGAAATATAATTCCTTATTTCAGCTGTCTCCTCTGAAATAGTTCCTTTGTGAGCCAGTGTGCTACTTCACAAAGAGTACAGCTCACAGAACATGGCGGTAAAAGTCCGTACTGTTCTTATTCACCGGGCGTCAACTCGTATACGCAAGCAAATCGCCTGTAGTGAGGTTAATCTTCCCTAGTTGTCAGAGACTTGCGACATTACGCCAGGCTAAACGAATCAGACTACATACGCACATGTATACTTGTGTTTGTGTGTGTGTGTGTGAGTGTGTGCATAAATCATTTTATTTTTACATTATATAATCATTTGATGTGAATTCTGTTACTTCACTTGATAGATAAACGTAAAAGAGAAAACATGTTCTATTTTTGTGTATGAAAGATGAAAGAATATCCAAGTCTATTGTGAGCTCTGATACATACTCGAAATGTCTCTACTTTTGCGTCATCAAAAATCGTTGTTGTTTAAGTTTAAAAATACATTTCCTATTTTTGAGGAAATATATTGAATCTTTTTCGTTTCAAAGTGATTTGCAATTAAATTAATCGAGGTTACTGACATATAGGTGAAAGGAGTGACTTAGACTCTAAATAAACTTATTTCTCCCCAAAATTTGGAAGATTACGGCGTCATAGAAGCTGTAAACAAATCAGCTTGCTTCCACGTCATCGTAACAGGATTTGTAAAGGCGGAAGTAAGAATTTAGGTTGGAGTTTTGTGTGCACATTAGGTAGGCGGGAGCAGTTTAAGTTGCTATGGTAACAATCCAAACGAATTTAAAGAAGTCGACTGCTGAACAGAGACGAGAAATAACGTTCTTAAAAAAAACAAAGCCTTCTCCTTTTGTGAGTTAGTAAATAATTGGGTGTCTCCAGATTGGTAGGAAGAATTGACTTAAATTAAATGAAGAATTGTCAATAATTATTAATTTGTTAAGTGAGATTTTATTCGGGGAAAATAAAGGAAGAAAGCTATAGATTTCCGCTTTTACAATAATTCATGGTTTAAAAATTAAAATCGATTAAGTAATTCCGTATATGTACAGTAATTACCGATTATCCGTACTTCGATTTTCCGGAGTTTGATTACCTGAACGGGAAACGAAGAGAAAAGATTTAACCACCCGAATATTTATTTTAAATTAACCAAACTAAACCAGCTGACAACCATCACAGATAGGCGTTTTGTTTTACTTTTGTTTTGTTTGAGTATTTTAGTTAGAAAACCATACTCAACATTTCATAAAAACACTGATGGAATCAGTTTTAACTTTTAAGTAAACATTTTTCCCGAAATGAAAGCAAAAATAGTTACCCTACTGTCTTTTTTTTAAAAAAACATATTTACCAAAAATCAATAAATTTTCCGATTCCGATGAAATTTTTCAGATTAAATAATTTTAAGTACTTTCATTTAAATGGATGAACTGTACACTAAATGAATAGTTAGGTAATTTTATTCGAAAACTTTGTGGAAATATTTGGAAGCTCCCTTCCACGCACTCCTTTTCGATATCTCGTGTGTACTTTTTAATTGGGGTAGTGAGTGTTCGTCAATTTTTCTTTTCCCGTAAGATGTTACTTCCAGCAAAAAAATAAAAAATAAATAAAAATGCAATGTCAAGTGCGAATATAGAAAATTAATTTCGTATCTTAGCAAAAATAATTCAATAAAACTTTTAAAATATTTTTTCTGACAGTTGGTGCTTGCATTTAATAAAACGCATTATTTTCTTTCGGATTTAGACAGAAAAAAACGACACTTATTTATTTTTAAAAACAGTCATTACTTGTAATTTTTTACAGCGATTTTGAAATTTAATCCGTTGCTCTTCGCAATATTTTTTTTTAAATAAAGACATGTGTAAAGAATTGAAAATGTATAATTTTATGCTATTTTTGAATGTTAACCTTTTTTTTTTAAGAATTATATTTATATTGTTTTATTTTAGCAACTGTTATTTTTGGTATGGATATTCAAAACAGAAATAATTCTGAATTGTCGCCTTTGACTACCTTATGATATATGATAATTCAATAATTCTTAAATTCAGAATAAATATAAAAAACATTTTCTAACGTATATTATATCAAACAGGTACGAAAATAATAAAATAAATAAAATAAAAGCAATATATTAAAATGATATTATAAGAAAATAATGTAAAATGCTGTAAATTGCTGCGTACAAGTCGGCCTGGCGTACAAGTCGACCTGAAGATTTAGCTCAAAATTCTGAGTTAGGCCTATACCTGCCGTATAGGCCGACCCCTAAACATACACTCGGCTACCAGTGGCCCGAAACTTAGGCTTACCGGTAAATGAAGTAAGGTCATAGTATACGATAACATGTGCCAAAACTAGCTACATAAAATCTGTTGCGGGTATATGCTGGTTGTGTTTAAGTTAGAAAATAAGTGTCCTCTGGTATATTTATCCCACAACAAAAATGGCGGACTCGAAATGCGAGTCCGGGTAATAAATAAGAAGTAACAACAAACCATATAGAAACAAATGATAAGTATGTATTAACAAAGTAAGGGTATACATAGATGATAGAATATTGCTGCGTGTTACAAAAAACTGAACATGAATGAAGAAAACATTTAAACTAGTGAATTGTTTGTGCATATGTGTGTGAAAGGTGGGAACAAGAATGATATCAAAATTTATGAATTGTTACCATTATGTACATTGCCGTTGAGAGAGATCAATACAATAAATGTGAAATGTGTTCATCTGACATCTGCTGGCAAGAAAGACACGAAAAGTTAACGTTCATTGAATGCTAACGCGCAAACGTAAACTGTACAAAAAGAAAAAGGAGCCAAAGCCAGAAAGGAAAAATTTCGCAACAATACGACCATTGTAGCTAAAAGTGGGAACGGCTTTGTAGCCCGCGCAGATCAAATAAAATCCCGAGAAAAATATGAGACGGAAAAGGACGAAGAGATTCCCATAGTTCAGGGTTCGGCAACCTTTTGGGGAGAGCGTGTCAGACGACTATGTAATTTCTCGGAAGAGAACCATGATATCAAATGTACTATAATAAATTGTCTCGACCCCAGACAGTTCCGTCCAGAAGGCTGCCATGGTCTGGAGATTTAAAGAAAAACCAACGAAGTTAATGTTATATTATCTGAACAATGTTCCTTATTTTACTACTGGAATAACAGGATAACAAGTAATACAAGCAACAAAAAAAAAAATGTAAATTCCTTACTACGGTTAATTTGGCGGGCAGGACAATAATCCTTCACGAGTCGGATGTGGCCTGAGGGCCGGGGGTTGCCGACCCCTGCAGGTACTACCAGTTATGATCTCGCAAACCAAAAATAAAACATGGCCCTATAGTAGGAAACAAATGAAATAATGGCTGTGGATGATGAACAGGCTATTCTGAAACACCCGATGAAGGCGTAAGAATAGAAGAACGCCTTGAGTACAATATCGGATGAGAACTATTGAGATCTCCATGAAAGAGAAACACATCGCCATCTCAGAAGCGGAGGAGAAGAAGGTGTAACGGCGGCCATATTGTTAACAAGAAAAATGGGTATAAGGGATAAACAACAAACGGAGAAAAGACATGTCGTTGATATAAGTGAAAGTGTTTTTATTTTCCCGTCATCTACAAGGTTCAACCATTTGCTCATTCTGGGGTATCGTATATCGAAAAATGTGTTCAGTAACTATACAAAAATAGAAAGGGGTGTAAGACAAGGATGTGTTTTCTCACCGGACTTATTCAACCTATAAAGTGAGGCAATTCTGAGATAATTTGAAGTCCTACCAGGATTCATTATCGACGGCCACAATCCTAACAATATAAAATATGCAGATGACAGTGTTGATAGCAGACACAGAAAGGATACTACAGAACTCCTACATAAGTTAATGATGGAAAGCGAGAAGAAAGAACTAAACCTCAGTCGAAAGAAAAAAGAATGTATGGTTGTTAGCAAAAGGGGCGGACCAATATGCAAATTACAAATTGGAGATACTATAATATGATACTATAATCAAACAAAAACAATTCAAATATATTGGAAGTGTTTAGGAGGTGACGCAAAGTACGGTGCAGAGATCTGAAGGAGCGTTGGTATTGCGAAAAATGTTTCTAAAAGCTAAGTGAAGTATTAAGAAACAGGAAAATTTCGTTAGAAACAAAGAGAAGAGTACTGAACTATTATGTAATATGAGTCCTCCTATATGGCAGTGAATGCTGGACAATCTCGTTGCAAATGAAGAAGAAACTTGAAGCAGTAGAAATGTAGTTCTACAGAAGGATGCTGAGAATACCAAACATGCACTCAACGATGAATTTCTAGAGAAAATGCAAACAGAAAGGAAAGTTATAATTAACATCAGAAAGAGACAATTGTAATTTATAGGATACATAATGATAAAAGAGGGCTTGGAAAATTTGATACTCAAAGGACAGATTGAAGGCAATAGGGACATGTGAAAACAGCGCATACGCTATCTGGCTCAAATACGCAAATGGATGGCTGAGGAAAGATTAGGAGAGATAATAAAAAGATAAAATTTGTTAAAACCTACAAAGGACAGGAAATTGTGGCGAGCCATGATCGCTAACATTCTGAAAGGACATGGCAAATAGAAGAAGATAACGTTGATTATTTCCCTTTCCTTTTAGGCTCTCTTCTGGGTCAGCAGTGAATTATTATTAAGGAATCATTAGTAAATGTTAATATACATAAAAGTGAGTTCTGATAACATAAAATGCTAGAATAAAATTAAATGCCGTATAACATCAGTGGTGGCATCTTACCGGTTCGCGCGAACAGTTTCTTGAAATTATAAAAACTTAGCGAACCGTTTGTTGGCTTATCCGAAAATAATCATATATATTAATAGCTCATGGTCTAGATAAAACATTAGTTAAGCTACGCTCGAGCATATGCCTAGCGAAACTCTAATAGACACACATCCTCCTATAGTTTTGCAATAAAAAATATGGAAAATCTTCTAGTCATAAATTTGATAGATCTTCCATTACATCTTTGGACTGCAGCGATTTAGTTTGAATGTGACTAAGAAATCATGTCACAACTGATGATAGTACAGTTAAAAATTATCATGCTTCTGAAGAGAAATATACTGAGAACAGAATTACAATCCGGAAATATCTTAATAAATAAATAAATACTTTCTATTAAATTATCAAAATGGTTTAATCCTTTTTGATACTATAAAGTTTCCATTCTCAGCTTGAAAAGAAAAGAACCAAAATAGCTTCCTAAAGATTACCTGCCTTTATAGAACCGTTTCCTGGAAATTTAGGATGCCAACATTGGATAACATGTATACTAGAATTTCTGTGACCATTACATGAATGAACTAACTTTCCATCAGTTTATGCACCATTTTTATAAGGTTGTAATGTTACATAGGAATAATTGTCGCTGCCGACACTTGAGTTTGAACATAGATCATCAGTGAGCAAACACAGGCGATCCCATTATTGAATTAAGCAGACTACGTGACCATAGAGGAAACGCATATATGTAGAAAGTAGCTGACAACTAATGATCGTTATTTCTAGTCTGTCTTCTATTACTATTCGGAGCTGCATTTATAATCTATCCTCTATTACTATACGTTTCGCTATTCTCTGCTCTGTTCACTATACTATTTCTCGATTCAGATCACTATACGGATTACTTTTCGAGCGAACATTATCGAGTAAGTACTATTGGTGCGACTGATATTTGAAGGCGTCTGATACCAGCATTGTTCAACGTCGTTACTATAGTTGTATCTGCGATTACAAAGTCTCTACTACAATGAGCATTGCGAAAGTGACAACAAGTGTTCGTTGACATCACAATAGTGTCAACTGAGTGTTCGTTGACATCACAAAAAATGGATCAGCGAAAGTGTGATAGGATCAACGACAGCTGATTGCTCGGAAAATTTTTTTTTTTTTTGTTTGTTTTTTTTTGGGGGGAGGGGGGACCAAAAGACAATTTACTACGATCCTTTTTAAATAATAAAATTTTTTGTCAGTCTTGATCCTTCATCGTCTAGACTTGCATGACAAGTGTAAACAGCTTGTCAAAACATAAGCCTAACTATAAATTCTGACCAAGTATGATTTAATAGCGTTTTTTAGCTATAAAATAGCTGTAATTATTAATAACTGCGTCGTCCTGGGTAAAGTACGATAAAGTACGTCCAACAGCAAGGCCTCTGATCAGGAGGTTTTGAGTAGCGTGGAACCACTTCTTAATTGATGGTGTTCCCAGGTCCACCTTAACGCAAGGCGGTAGCACCTGTTAGGGTCCCAGCTATAGTAAATAGTTAACCCCCAAACTGGGATCAAAACATTATGAAAGTGTAAAAATAGGTTTTAATACCAGAAACACTTTGTAAAAAAAATATTACCAGCAATAATTTTTTGAAGAAAAAAATTATTACTAGCGATACAGTTTTGAAGAAAAAATATTACCAGCAATACATTTTTTGGGGGAAAAATATTACCAGCAATAAAAATTTTGTCGGCATTAAATAACCTACTGAGGTTGATATGCTGTAAAACAAACCAAACCAAACTAATAACTGCATAATAAATCTAAGCAGAATAGGCTCTGATATGTGCGGTAGTGGTCAAGAGAACCTAATGACCCCAGTATAGTAATGCGACTGTGGCTCATGTGTTGTACTGAGTAGATAGATGACCTCCCGACTTCTAAAATTGATCACGTGTCACGCGTTCTGCTATTGTCTGGTAATGCAATAATCTTAATCTTATACCTGGAATTAGTTCTGTAAAAACGTTTCCAGCTTTCTTCTTCTGTATGCTCTCATTTCAGGTTGTTGTTGGTTATGGTTCTCCACAAGCTCCTAGCCCTTAGCAACGGTTGTTCTTTTACCAAGACTCTCACAATTCCGTTCCGCCATCCATTCAAAGATTCCGGATTTAGAAAAAGAAAAAAAAAGTCCTCCCTATATAAAAAAAAACAACAAAAAAAACTTGTTTTTTAAATTCATGCTTCAATTCGCATTTTCCCCAATTGATAGCAGAATTTATGAAGTAATTTAAAAGTTTATGGTTAAAAACTTAGTGAGAAATTTATTTTTGAATTTAGGAAAATTCGGTAACGGAAAATTCGCGCAATTTTGACAAGGTAGGGAAATTCCATAACTATGAAATAAATGTCGATTGAAAATTGATTTTAGGGCCGTTCTGTTGTGAGGATTTGCGGGCTAAGCCACATCTCCTGTATTTTTAAATAACTGAAAGTCGTGAGGTTTAGATAAGCCCCACTACAACAATACCAGGGCTGTAGTTGCAGAAGTGAGGGCTTTGCGGGGGGGGGGGTCTAGGCCTCTTTCTCCAATATTTTTTAAAAAGTATTATTAACTATGGGGGTCTAGATAAAACCCCACTACAACACCAATCACACGAACATTTTTCGGTTAATTTCCATTATAATTCCTAAAAAAAAACTAATTGTAATGAAAATTGCCCATTATGGTGTGAAATTGCGGGATTATTTCGATAATAAAAGTTTGCGCTCGTATAGCATTCAAGGAGTTATCGACAATCTTAGTTCGGCCTTCTACGCTTCGCCTCTACAGCACAACCGCCGTGACTGACGTTTGCCTCTAATCGTAATGCGCGGAATCTTACTTAGTTGACGGTCTTTTTACTGATCTTCTTATCTTCTTACTCGTCTTGATTACTGCGCAATTTTCGCGAAATTTAATTTAAGATGCGCGGGCTTTGCTTAATGCGCGCATTTTTTTTTAATTGTTTTTTTTTTTTTAATTAGTATAAATTCCTTTTTCCATTTAAATTTTGATTAAATTGGTTAACCAAACAGTTTTGTTTTTTGTAAAAGTGAATCTTTAATAAATAATGAATTCCTTTTTTTAAAAAAAAATGTTTTAAACTATTTAGAAAAACAATTGAAAGTTTTGCTAAATAAATATAATGTCATGGGGGGACCCTTTTTCCAAAAAAAAAAAAAAAGAAGAAATAATGATAGTGTCTTCAGAATTCTTTTGGTTTAAATTTGGATTAACCTAAGACATTTAATTAAATGATTTAGAAAAGCAATGGAAAAATATTCTTAAGACAACGGAACGTGCGCCTTTTTTTTCTATTGTTTTGGTAATTCTTGAAAATATCAAATAATTGTCGGATTTTAAGGAAACTTTCACGACACAATTATTTTTTTTTTTTTAAATAGCGTTGAAAAAAAAAGGAAAACTTCATTTTTCATCCTTTCAGGCACGTAATTTTTATTTTATTTTTCGTTATTTAACTTTTTTTTTTTAATTGTCACTGATATATTTGGAATAGTGAGGCTTTTACTGTTGGGTTACTTTTAAAATTTCGCGCATTCATTTTAAACTTCGCGCACTGCGTAGTAATCAAGACAAGTGAAATTTCCTCGCATTACAACTGAAGGCATAGGTATGTAAACAAAACCAGTAATGACGGCCGCGACGCGAATGAAGCCGAACTTACATTGCTTAACTTCTAAACGGTATTCGAGTGCAAACTTTTATTGTTATTTTAGAAATAATCAGGCTATTTCATACCGTAATAGAAAAATTTCATTACAATTGGTTTTTTGTGGATTATAATGGAAATTAACCAAAATATTTTTGGAGTGTTACTCTGACATTTCATCACATTGTGAATCCTTCTCTAGCGTATGTACATGAACAAAACTCCTTTTGCTTATCACCATGTATTATATTGCTTGCACACTCCTATATTATATGTAAAGAACGCTTTTAATTGACGTAAAGTCAAAATCAAAATTGTAGACTTTAAATAATTAGTTCTTAAATAACCTTTTGATGCAATTTTCTAATTACCTGTTTGCGCACGGTTTTAGGATTGATTGTTGATATATAGTGACGTAGGGCCTAGAGGTTAAAATGAATAACATTTATTCACGCCAAGAAGATTAATGAAGGGCGATAATGAATAGGCAACACACGAGCAAATTTAACAAAACAACGTTTGAAATAGTGTCAGTAGCTCGTTTTATGAAAATAAATCAGAATTCATAAAGTCCACAATTTTAACATATTGCCATGGAGAGGAAATGTTCATACAACAGATTAAATGATCGGACATAAAATAATATTAAAAAAAAGTGTTTAGGGCAAAGGTAAGAGAGTTCGTTGCTCACCGAAGGGATAGATGGTTGGCATACGATGAAAAGTAGACAAAGCGAATTTGAAATACTTACCTTTTTTGGATTTTTGGATGAAAATTCTTTGATATTCCGTGTACTATTTAGAGACCGATAATACAGTTGGCGAGTAATTTTACTCTGGCGAGAATTTCAACGCTGGTCGCAATGAAACCTTTCACATGACTTCAGACACGCTTTTCTGATTAATTAAATTTTTTCTTCATTTTATACCAAAATGAATTTCACATAGGCTCGCTACTTTCTTTCTTCTTCTTAGCTGACTAGCTAATTTTTGTGAAGGCAAGGTTTTCATTGGTTTAAAAACAATTTCACAAAGGTTCGCGAACTTCTTTCCTCCTTCTACCTCAGCTCACCGGTTATTTTCAGTGATTGGCAAAGATACTACATAGGCTCGCGAATTCTTTCCTTCTTCCTCAGTCCTTCGAATTGGAAGCGAGTGTCTGAAAGGAGTTATTATTTTTTCGCACTCACTACAGACACATAAAAGTTTTCCGTTGTTATTTGCCGTAAAAAAAAACTCAATTTTCTCTTTGATCCAAATCAAATTAGCAGACAAAATAACAAAATATTTGTCACCACCTGAAATATTAATCCTGGGACACCTACGAATTTTTCTCTTAAAGTAGATTTCAGTTACAAATTTAACCAATTTTGGTAATGTTTACATTTGTTTTTAACACAACTAGTGGTATGTTGATTAGAAATAAATTTAGACTTTCAAAATGTATATTTACAATTTCTTCTCAATAAACAGAACGAACTTTTGTGGGATGTTGGATTGCCCCCCCCCCCCCGATAATAAACACTTTTGCGAGATTTTGAATTACTGCTCCTTGACGATAATTACAGGCGGCGCGAGATTTGAAAGAATGTCTTTCCTGATGAATTTTCTTAGCGAAAAGATGTATTCTTTTTGCTTCTGCAAAATGTGAGTACGTAACTACAGACACTGAAAGTTGTTTTGTACATATTACATTTCATTTCTCATTTTGTAAAATGTCCTATCAATATATTTGTTAATATTTCTTTGTTCAAATTCCATGTCTTATTTTTCCCTTGGTGTATCAACACTTTTGATGAGATTTTATAAGCTCCTGGTACATTTGACCCGCAAACAGATTTTGATGGATTCGTGTAAGTTCAAAGGACCTATCAATAGCAGAAAGAGCAGTAACAGTTACTGGACTTTAGAAAACTATTTTCATGAAAAATTGTTTTAAAAGAAAGATTTTATATATTTCAGCTGAAAGGAGCACTGGCTGTTTGGTCAATGAATGTCGAATGTTTCCTTATAAGGAAACAGATACTGTTGTTTTAATTTCAACTAATGAAAAAATAGGCTTGGAACTTCATTTTATAAGCCAATGTAGACTAGAAATTTTTATTAAGATCCACTCCAGTTTTGATTCACTTTTACTTTCTCATAAAAAAGACATGATTTTACCATTCTCATTCCATATCTCATTTGTTGCCACTGCTGAAATACACACGGAATGAACATTGTAATACAAGGCAAAGTAAAATATTATTAATAAGACACTAAAAGGGAATGAGACACACAATTTCGAAATTTTAATCGCTTCTTTCTTTTAAATACATACTTGTTTATTTTCTCTCCATTGTTACTCAGTTATATAAAAACACATGAAAATATCACCTCATTGAAATTTATTCCATTTCCATCCACCTCTATTAAAACTGAGCCGCCATTTATATCTACGTTTTATTTACCTCTGCCGTTAGTCAAACTAGGAGCAGTACCACGACAAGAGATTGTTATTCTGTAGGGAAAGTGACGTTCTGTTGTAACTTGAAACAAATCTAAATTTAAGCCCAATAAACTATTATTTTAGAGCCAATCCGAAAAGCTTTTTTAACTAAAAGCTTCCAATTCAGATTTCAAAGGATTCAGCCGACAAAATCCGGATAAGTTGGTCTGGTTTGAAAAGAAACGCCTTTCTTAGATGAAACAAATGTAGGTAAAATATTGAGAAAATTCAGATGTGTTCAGAAATATTGATCAAATTTAAATGTGTTCAGAAAGGAATATTTCTATAATTCTTTGTAAGAAGAAATTTATTTATTTATTTGCATATTTTGTACTTGTTGCGTTATTCTGTGAGATACTTTTCTCATCATTGTATAATACATTCTTCTTAGATTTCTGTAACAATCAGAACGGTCTCTGAAAAAATAGCTTATCAGATCCAACAATCCTTTCTTATGAGGAATGCTGGCCACTAGTAGAGCCAAAGTAGAGTTTGTTCGTTCGTCTCTCTGTGCCGTAAACACACACACAGACTGTCCCCCACCTCTCTCTCTCTCTCTCTCTCTCTCTCTCTCTCTCTCTTTCTCTCTCCCCGTAGGACATTAAAAGAGAGTCAACAGCCAACATTTCAACCAGCCACCCCACACACACATACATACATACATTTACAACGTTTATATGGCTTGCTTTCTTTAGCGACTGGCTGTAATTTCTTGTTCGATAAGAAATATACACTTCACTTTACACCGTCTTCAAAGTAAAAGATTTTGTTTCGTTTGTTAAAAATAATTTATTTCAACTGTTTTTGAAAACACAACTTTGGTATTCTGGTTCTTTGCTTCACCGTTTGTTTTCATTCAATTATCACAACACAAAGACTATATTTTTCTTGATCGAAGACAATTTAACTTGCATAAGAATTAAGTGATTGCCAACTTTGTCACAGTCCTTTTGTTTCTCGCCAGAGTTTTCATCGTTTAATACATTTGATTACCACGCCAACCACATCCGTCCATTTATATGACCACCGCTTCATCCGAAGTCACGCCATCTTTTCCCGGACAAGATTTTGTGTAGGTGCTTAATCGTCTTAGAGAACATTTTTCCCTTCCATGGCTAATACTAATCTCCAGAAGAGCGACTCAGTGCGCCTTTTCAGGCTAACGTTTTTCCGTTGATATGAATTAATTACTAAGTCTGCTGCTCGGAATGTGTAGTGAAAGAGATAATCATCTACCTCGAAAAAGAGTTCCTGCTTTGTGTGCGATCTGTGAAGAAAAATTACCAAAAAGTATTTAGCGAAAATCTACTTTAAGGGCCAGAATCAATGCCAATGTTCTTCCCTCACCTGAATGGCGTGGCCATTTAGAAAAAAAAATCTCTCGGTGAATAAAAACCGTTGTTTTTCGCTAATGAGAAAAGGTTTGATTTTCTGAGCTTAGTTTGCTGGTGAGAAGCGAAGGTTGGATGTGTGACTCCATTTTGTCGTTTCTACGTTGCCTGTTGGACTGTTACGACGGACTATCGTTTGAACTGTGATTTCGCTACAAGTGTTGCGGTCGACAGACAGAAAAAAATCTATTGCAGACGTTTATTGCTATTATAAATCGACAGTTTTTTTTGTTTTGCTTTTTTACAACTAAAATAAGTTGGTTCACTGTGTCGTGCTAAACATTTTTTCTCTCCAGGATCTATCTTACACAATTACAATTCTACCAATAGTCTATCCATTGAATATTGCAGTCATATTTGCTCTGGTGCTGCTACCATGGATTTAGAGATTCTTGTTAAAACCTGAAGAAGAATCTTTGTAGGGAATTATCGTTTAGTAGGCGTTCGAAATTTGTAATAGTATTTACAGGTTTGTTAGGATTTTGGATGTAATGATCATTTTTCTTTTGTTTTTTTCCGTACAATTTATATATTTTTGAAGAAGTTATAGTTAGGTTTTAGAGCATTTTTGCTAAATAATTTGTGCAGATTACTTGATTTTGGGAAATGTTGGTCGATGAATTTGATCAATATTTTACCTACATTTGTTTCACATTTTTTGTTATTGTACAATTGGTTTAGTCATATGATGCTTCTTTTTCTGTTGTATTTTCTATCTCCGATATTAAATATAAAATAAATATAGCAAACTTTAAATTATATATATATATATATATATATATATATATATATATATATATATATATATATATATATAATTCAATGAATTTATTGAATATTCAATAAATATTATTGATAAGCAGTTTTTATGCAAAGAACGTTCACTATCCATGAGTTGAGCAATTATAAAAGCAGATTAAAATCCCAAATAACTTCAACTTGCAATTAAATGATATTTCTTTTCATTTTATCGCATTTATCTTCTTCGTAAAAACCGTTAATCAATAATATTTATTGAATTATATATATATATATATATATATATATATATATATATATATATATATATATTGATAATATATATATATATTGATAATATATATATATATTGATAATATTAGTGGTAAATATACATATACATATGCAATTATATATCTAAAATGTATAAATATATATACATACATACATTCACATACATATATTTGTATAAAAAACAATTCCAGGAGGATAGAATTCAGGTAGAACTCAATGTCCAGGACAGAGTAAGGATATAATAAAAAGGCTTAAACACTAATATTCCATGGTCATAATTTATTCCATTGGAATCGTAAATACGATCCAATTCATCAGACCTCCAAATTCAAAAAATTGAATTTGTAGGTCTTGATGAGTTAGATCGTATTTACGATTCCAATGGAATAAATTATGACCATGGAATATTAGTGTTTCAACACCAATACTTCATGGTTATAATTTATTACATTGTAATCTTAATCACGACCCAATTCATCGGGCCTACAAATTCAAAAAGAAAACAGAAAATATATCTCCAGGTTTTAAAAAAAATTCAGTGAAAGTGTATATATGAGAGTGAGAAACAATGGTAAGAGGGAAATGCATGAAAGATCTAGAGGGAGGTGTAAAGAAAGATGAAGAACATGAAAGAGCTCAAAGTGAGGGTGAGGAATAAAATTTTAAAGAGAAGTTATTTATCTGAATTTCACTCTTTAAAAACGTTATTTAACTTTTCACTTTAAAATTTTATTTGCATTTCTAAAATCGCATTCGCATTTCTACTCAATAGCATCTAGAATAAATTGAAACATAATCGTTACCATCCAGCCACCCAGTAACCATTAGGATAATACAATAGACTTTACTAATCATAATGCACCATAGACCAGCATATATAAATAATCAAGCCAAAACACAACACACATGGCCAGAAGATTGCTTTCAAGCATGAAACAGACTATCGCTGCTTTGTGTTGACATCAGTGTTAACATTATTATTATGTACATAGGTTCTATCTATGGTACTGAGCAATTTTAACCCTAATATAGCATGCCTTAAACTATAAATTAACATTACATATATATGTGCGTGTGCGTGTGCGTGTGTGTGCGTGTGCGTGTAATTGGAAAAACGAATATAACAGAAACATCAACTTTGACGTCTTTTGTCGATGAACCGAGTTATCAGATAAATAATTTTATTTCATTAGAATTCTTTTTACTGATGACGCCGGCTCATCGGTGGAACATGTCAAAGTCAAAATTATCTAATTTAGAGATTTATCATTACGTCGGATTCTCATTCAACTTTAGGCACACAAACACATACAAATACACAAACACACACACATACACAAACACACACAAACACACACACACACACACACACACACATATATATATATATATATATATATATATATATATATGAAGAAATATAGTCTTACGATGTGCTATATTTATGGGAGAAAGTGCTCAATATCAGAGATAGAGAATGTGTAAATATAAAAGTGAACATAGAAGTCAACACTTAGAGGCGACAGTCTGTTTCATGCTAGATGCAATCCTCAGGCCTGACGATTGCATCTAGCAAGAAACAGCCTGTAAGTGTTGACTTCTATGTTCACTTTATATATATATATATATATATATATATATATATATATATATATGTGTGTGTGTGTGTGTGTATATATATATATATATAGTGAAAAGGTTAATGGGCAGAGAGTTGTAGTAGACCAGGAAACAGCAGTACACGTGTAAAAAATAAAAATAAATTTATCTATCTCTCTCTCTCTCTCTCTCTCTCTCTCTATATATATATATATATATATATATATATATATATATATATATATATATACTGAGACAAAGAGAGAGAATTAATAAAGTAAAAGGTTTGTCACTTATCTGTTTCGTACGAAACTCTGGAGTCAGGAAGGCGAAGGTAACATCAATCAGCTAAGTGACAAACCTTTTATTTGTATTAATTCTCTCTCTTTGTTTCGCTTCCCTATATATATATATATATATATATATATATATATATATATATATATATATATATATTAGGTTGGTGCAAAAATAATGACGTAATAATGTCGTTTTTGACGTTAAAAAATACGTAAAAAACGACATTATTACGTCATTATTTTTGCACCAACCTTATATATATATATATATATATATATATATATATATATATATGTAAATTTATTTTTATTTTCAAACGTGTATTGATCACTTTTTAATACTACTGTTTCCATGTCTAATCCTACTCTGACCATTAACCTTTGTCTGTTCGCTGTCTCTTTCTTTATTCTTTAAAATTCCTTTGTTATGGTAATCCGATGTTTAACTCCTGGTGTTCGTTGCGCTACCAGAACAACGGAGTTTTTCATTATTTAATAATCAAACTATGTTATTCGGCATTATGTTTTAAAAATGACTAAAATCTTTCTTTTTACACTGCTTGCTTCATTATTTTTGTTTTGTACGGAAGGCGTGTTCAACAGATCAAAATGTTTCTCTTTGATTTCTAAATAAGAAAGATTGGTTGCTGTTAGTGTTAATTGTTCACCGCATTCTTTTATATAAACATTTTACAAGGCTTAATAGCTTCATTTATTTCATTGATTTATTTAGTCAATTAAATAAAAAAACAGAACGTTATTTTGGGA
Source organism: Acanthosepion lycidas (assembly GCA_963932145.1). NCBI lineage: Eukaryota > Metazoa > Mollusca > Cephalopoda > Sepiida > Sepiidae > Acanthosepion > Acanthosepion lycidas. The sequence goes on from OZ010576.1 coordinate 26,138,883, forward strand.
TGCGTAATTATTTGGCTAATTTTCATTAGTTTTTTTACAAACGTGCTTAGTCAGGAATCGAGCAAAATTCCAAATGAAGATTTACTTTGGTTTATTGATAAACGAAATAACAGCTTTCGTAATTGCATCCACTACACTTGATTTTCAATTGTTTTCTTAAGGTTTTGTAGAGTGCTGTTTGATAGGAGTCTTGGTAGAGTAATGGTTAGCGGCTAGGATTGAGGAAACTGTAGAGCCGAGTTCAAATTCCTGTCGAATTAATTACAATCACTGACGAGATAATATTCTTGGGAAATGTATGATTTCTCTTTCCATGTATGAGTAAAATAGGAGACTGATTCCTTGGGTGACAACCAGTCTAGGAGAAGAAAACTCTGAATTCAAACCGGATCAGACTATAAAAGATTGTATAATACAAAGAAACACCTACTATGAATGAATGAATGCTACGCTTGGTCAGCTTTTGTTCGGATGTTGCGGGTGGTTTTCTCGGAGCCGGTTCAACCTACCGAGTGAATGCCGCAACTGGTACAGGTAGAGGGTATATACTACTACTACTAATAATAATAATAGTCACATTTTGAGTACATTTTTATAACTTTTGAAGCGTTTTTTTTTTAATTTTTCTATATTTCTGAGACGAGGTATATTGTACACTATTTACATTATTCGGAATATTGTCCTCAACTTTGTTGCCATATTTATCACAACGTTTCAGCCGTTGTACGCTCCGGCCTTCTTAAGGTGATTGGAATGTTGAACTGAACCCTTTATTTCGCTCACTGGGGTAAACTGTTCTGGTTCTACCTGCCATGTCTAAAAGATGTCAGTTATCATTTATCTCCTGTTAATTCATCTCTCAAGTTCTCCACTGCCTTAACCAGGTATTGAACTCACAGCTCTTTGGGTCCTGTCACTGTGCCATGTGCCCTTCAGTATTTTTTTTTTTTTTTTTTTTTAGTTTTTTTTAGTTTATTTATTTTTAATTAACGTATATCTCTGCGTATAAGACGTCTTTTAAATCCCCAAAATCATCCTTAAAAATTGAGGGGAACGTCTTATACTACAATTCAAAAAAAGAAACCTTAAATTCTGAGTGATATTTGTCGATAGGCTAACCTTGGCTACGGTGCGATAACTAATAATGCACATGAAAAGATTCACGTTATCAAATACTGATAAAAAAAAAACGTGATAAAACAATTTCAACTTTATATATTACTGGCATAATTTCAAAATAAATTGCCCATTCGAAGAATAATTCCATATCAAGTTGTATCCATGCAAACTCAGCTAAGAAAAAGTAAACACCGAGTTATGACTACGTTCACAGCAACTTTGATCTTTCGCTAAACTTCCTATAATCATCATGGTCGTGTTAATTACGGCAGTAATAACATTTAGGATAACATAATATAATTTCTCATTAAAAATTCATTATTATTTTGGTGTTAAATAATACCACAATTAAAGATTACATACAACTGTTATTAGCGGTATTTTGGGATTGTCGATGAAGTATAAGTAAATGGCTCTTAGTACACCAGGCTGTTTGTAACTGCTTAGATTTAGGAAAAGAAGAGGCGGAAGAAGAATCAGTATTCACAAGAGATTACGTGATGAAACGTAAACAAAACAATGGTTTCCTTTTTAGGGGACGTGTGTAGGTAAAACATGATATAGAATCGGTTTTGTTATTTAAGTTTATTTTGAATTTCTAAGGATACAGTAACAACATTTCCAATAACATCATCTTTATATAATCAATAAGCAGTCGCCATATACTACAAGAATTGTATAAAATCATTTGTTATATTTTTTGACCTGGTCTTATCTAAAGGTCGTCTTATATGCGGCAATATACGGTAACTTTTAAATTCTTATATAGTCAGATATCAAGTATATAAATTATATAGTATATATATAAAGAGGTACTAAAACATTATGTGGCCGGTACACTTTCCAAAATATGATCACATGATCAAACATCGGAATTTTTTCCGTTCTTTGTCTGACCATGGGCTTTTCAGGAACCCCTCGTATTGATTCTGAATTAATCATAGATATCGTCTTTGTTGTAACCATTCAGAAACCTTCCTTGGCACTTAATGTCTCTCGCTATTTTTAGTTTTACATTTCTTTTAGGGAGGAATGTTAGCGCCATTAATGGGATCACCATAGATCCTTAATTAATTGGTCATCATAAATTTACTGTAAAAAAGAAGTAATCACTTTGAAAAACAACACTAAATAACACCGTTACATTTATAAGCTTTTTTTCATTGTAAGTAATGTTTATTTAATATGTGGGTTACCCCACTTGGTTTCACCAAACGTCCGTTAGATGGTGCTGTTTATAAAAAAAAAATTGCTTCGTCCTGTGCCTTCCTCTTGTTCCAAGATGTAGCAGGCCGTAGATGAGATAGTCCCCGCTTTGGCACGTTCTTTTGCTTGGTCCACTGACGACTGAATTCTCACGCACACGCGTGTATCACACACACACGCGTGTATCACACACAACAACAACAACAACAACAACTACATTCTTAATAGCTAAGAATAAGCATGTACACAGTAACGTAATTTCTTTTAATACATGCATTAATTGTTTGTTTAAATTGTTTTTCTTTATATGTACCCGGACTCACATGAGTTCGCCAATACTTTTTGCGAGACATGGGCATCAGCAGCCATTAAATATTGTTTAGCAGCATATCAACACCTCCATGGGTTTTTTAATGCTGAAAGCTAAATATTTTGAACGCAATTTCATACCTACGACTACAGATAAAATGCATTGTTGGTAATTCTACTATAAACAGGTATTGTTGGTAATTTTTTTTATATAAAAATGTATTGTTGGTATTGTTAGTATAAAAATGTATTTTTAGAATTTTATAAGGTTTTATTTTTGCTTGGAGCTTCACTATTTGCCCATAAGAGGTGCTACCACTCTGGGTCAGGGTAACTTTAGGAACAAACAGCAATTAGTTCCACGCTCCTCAAAATCTCCACTCTTCCGATCAGAGGCTTACTGCCAGATGTAGTTTATCGTCATACCAGGATTACCTCGCAACAAAAGTTATGATAGGCCGTAACAAGTATATTAATTTCACTGGTAAAATCGTTTTCGACCGATTGTTTACAATAGACGATTGCAATGAAGTTTACTAAACGTTTACACTTAATTGTTCGTGCAGAATACAGATTTAGTGGAGTTTATTTGAAACAAGTTAATGTTGCAATTATCGTATTTTGTCTCTCTTTAGAATTCATAAGAAAGACAAAATTAATCGTCCATTTTTGTTGTTTTTGTTTGTTTATTTTTTTATTATCTCCCTTTACCACAGTCATAATGAGTAATTTTCACCCTTTGCAATCTCTGCAGAAGTAAGCAGCACTATGACGCTCTCTCTTTCTTTCACATTTTCTATCTATTCCACACTTTCTCTCCATCACTCACCCCACCTCTCTCTCTCTCTCTTTCTCTCTCTTCCATATCGTTAAGTTTTCCTTTTCTGCTATTGCACTTTTTGTTTAGAACAATCGTTACACAGCAGTATCCCATTTTGAATTGAGTTCATGGTAAATTTTTTTAACCAATCAAATGGTAGCTTTCTCTGAGTCATCGGAGACACCCATTTGACTCATGAAAAGGATTTTCGTATATAAATTAAATCAATTTCGCAAAATGCCTTCCGCATTACAATTTGCACAACGAAATAGCCCCCCGGGAGAGACGGAAATAACTGTTGAAAAAGAAATTAAAAATTGTTGATAAAATAAAATCGGCGTGGGGTTATGTTTATATGCAAACTGGTCTCGCAGGTCATTACTATTGATTTAGTGAGTTCGATCCTCACCATGTCCTCTCATAATTTAGCCTAGCACTTAAAAATAAGAGAAGTTGACTAATCCAAACACAAAATGTGACTAATTATTATGTCAGATGGATGACTCTTCAGTGTTTATTGCTGTGTATGTATTGTTCATTGTTTATATCGTTGTAACCTCGGGAAGGTTACTGAATAGAATAATCACACGAAGGTTGGTAATGAATGATAATACTTAGGACACGAACAACACATATAAGATTCGCCAGCGGTGCGTAGAAGTAGTCAATTGCTAGAAGCGAGTCAAGTGAATTCCACAATGAATCTCCAATTGTAAAGATACCTTCCAACCACCCTACTCGGTCAGATGTACTACAAAGCCAAATTTAATAAATATAAAAATTTCCCGTAGACCCCGTATAGAACGGGGTCAGGTAGCACTTTTCCGAGACGAGGCTCTGCCCCTCGACATAACCTCGTCTGGGAATCCTCTTTGCCTGGAGACAGAGAGTTTGATCAGCACAGCTGGAAACGAATCTCTAACTGCAGACGAACATACAGTATTTACTATTGTATTCATGTGAATGGGGACATACCCGTTATCGTCTGTAGGTTTGATATATATATATATAAATATATATATATATATATATATATATATATATATATATACGTCGCTTGATAATGGAACGGGACTTTGTATTTTAAGTTTAATTTGATGATTGAATTTAAATTGAAGTTTCAGTTTTGAAACATGGCAATTTCGGTGTTGACACTTATAATAATATAATTTAAAAAAAATATAATATGCTGTACCGATCGATAAAAATAAATGCTATAAACTCTGAATTATAAATCTCATTGTTCTTTCCTATTATTTTAAATATATATATATATATGTGCCTTTATCGGAGACTATTGATATTTGCAGCGATATGTTATATCGTAGTAATTTGACTCCTCCTAATATACCTGAAGAAGTGTTCGTTGAACTCATGAAATTTGCTACCATGTTTGTCGATTTTAGTTTCGACAATATCATGTATCGTCAGATAGATGGTGTAGCGATGGGTTCCCCCTTGGGTCCCGTGTTGGCTAATATCTTTGTGGGGTTTTATGAAGAAAGCCTTATGTTAAGTTCTGCCCGACCCAAGGTTTACTTTCGGTATGTGGATGACACTTTTTGTGTGTTCAGCCACGAATCGGAAGTGGATCAATTTTTTTCCCTACTCAACAGTGTTCATCCTGCCCTTAAATTCACAGTAGATAAGGAGTTCAATGGTTCATTGCCCTTCTTAGATGTTCTTGTTCAAAGAACTCCTTCCTCGTTTATCACATCAGTTTACAGGAAGTCTACATTTACTGGATTATATACTCGATGGGACTCCTTTTGTCCTAAACGACAAAAGATTAATTTGATTAGGACCCTGACACATAGGGCCCTAATGATTTGTTCGGATGACACTTTGAAACATGAAATCAGTTCCTTAACTGAGATTTTTGTGAACAATGGTTATCCGTTGAACATTGTTGACTCAGTTATTCGAGATGAAACTGCCAGGTTTAACAAAATTAAACCTGCTTCAGTGGGTAAATGTTCGGTCTATCTTCGTTTGCCGTCCGTGGTTGGGTAGCATTAGTGAATCCTTCGCCAAGCGTATTTCATGGAGTTCACATCAGTGTTATTTTGCAGCCAATGTTCGTGTTGTTTTTCAAACTAAGTCCGTACTTTCATCTATGTGTAAAGATGTTCTACCCCCCCACCATATTAACTCTGTTATTTATCATTTCAAATGTAGTTGTGGATGCGACTACATAGGTAGAACGACACAGCGGTTGGACGTTAGAATTAAACAACACGTACCTGCTATAATACTGAATAAAAAATTTTCTTTGGGTGATACCATTCGTAACACGTATGGGTCTTCGATTGCGGATCACTTTATAAAGAATCCTACTTGTGCGTTGAATTTCAGTGTGAACTGGTTTTCTGTTTTGGCCAGTTCGCACTCGCTATTCCATCTTAAGGTGTTAGAGACGCTTTACATCAGGTTCAGGCAATCTACTCTTTGTAAACAAAGAGATTGTTTGCTTGGACTTGCTGTGCTGCGTTTCTAGCATCTTGGTTGGTATAACTTTTATAATAATTTATTTCTTCCTGTCCAATCATTCATGTCATGCATTACAGACTTCTTTTTCTTTTTCTCATAATTTCCCCGTTAACAGTTCTGATGAGAGGGGACGAAACCGGTCGACTGGTGTTTGTTTTATTTTAAATCTATCATGGTCCATAATATAAAATTTCTTGTTTTTAATGCCTTAATACGCTTCTGTACCGTTTCAAATATATTCATATATATATATATATATATATATTGTTTTAGCCTTCAGGAAATAATACAAATAAGACCCTCTCACTTTTCGCCAATTCTTACTGCTTGTTGTATTCATATGTGTTATAGTTTCTCTGTATGGGACAAATAGGGTCAGGCATATATATATATATATATATATATATATATATATATATATATATATATGGTGTCCCCTAAAATTGATATGATTTTGTTGTCTAATAACATAGCTAATTCTTGCTCAAATTATCTCAAATTTTAATAAAATGTGTGAAAACTGCGTTGAAACTTCATTTATTTTATTTTTTCAGAGTGAAGAATTTCATTTACTAGAAATGAAAAGGCATTTTGTGTGTTAGAATATGCGCGATCGCTGTCAAGCAAGAATGTGCAGCGTGCATTTTCGAGAAAATTCAAGAAAAACTGAAGGGCAGATTTGTACATGGAACAAAAAAATTCAAAGAGGAACGCTGTCTGTGCGGAGCAAATGGATCTGGACAACCATCAGTATCAGAAGATATAGTCAATCAGGTTCGGGAAACATTTGTAGAAAGCCCTATAAAGTCAATAAGACGAGCATTTATGGAAATCCATATTCCTCGTACGACACTTTTGCGTGGTAGTAAAGTAGCGCTTACGAATGCTACCCCATGAGCTGTAGCTTATTCAGGTCTTCTAACGTAATAACCCTGCCTGTTGCAGTTATGTCCTGTCGTTCTGGCCGAAAAAGAAATCCACCCGATCTTCCTCCACTGAACTGAAGGAACCACCATTATTCGCCACGTTGTGAATTCTTGATCCGAACACCAGTGTATCGATCTCCCCAGAACGATCCGGTGGGAAGGGGAGGAAATGGCTGGGTATTTCGCTGAAAGGAAATCACTATTCATGCAGCAAAAGTTTCTTGTCGTAGCCGCAAACACATGAAAAAGAAAAAAAATAAGCAACTCCTGTTCCTGTGCAAAGAGCCCTATTTAGGCCACTGTTTTTTATGTCTCTACCGAAGAATTTACACGAGTACAAAATGTCGTAACGAGATTCATTCGTTTGGGTCGGTAAGTCACAGAGAGAGAGAGAGAGAGAGAGAGTAGGAAAATTTCTGTCTAAACAATTTCGGCTGATCTAAGGGAAGTAATTCGTGGATCTTCGTCTACACCCTACGATATAGCAGTCTGCTCTCTCGCAGCCTTGTTGACGAAGTTATCTGGATTCGTACGGGTTCTATTTCGATCTCTTGGTTCGGATCGGTCTTCTTCACACAGGGAAACCAACAGACCAAACCAGCAAATTCCAACAAGCCGCCTCTTCCGCGTTCTGATCTCCGAACTCCGAACTCATCTGACTAACTCAAGCGTCCGGGCAGCTTATATAGAGAGAGGCGGAGCTAAACCATCTTTAGACACCGCCCCTGAATTTTAATATGCAAATCGCCTTGACCACCATGTGTTTCCGCCTAACCTCCGGATCTCCGCCGGCAACCAGTTTTCAAGAGGTACTAAAATCGGATTCAGACCTCCTGCTGGATCTTCCGCAGACAGCGTATACTTAGATTTTGCCAAAACCACTTATCCCGTCTGGTTGAATTCTGCTATTCAGACCACCCAAAAAATCCAATTTGCCATTTATCACAAACTTTACTTTAACGAATCCGTCTCTTAATCACTTTGGAATTATTACATGTAATTAACTAATAACTCAACCCCAGAAACCATTATTAAAAGGAAAAAAAACAAGAGAAAAAAAATAAACTTATTTCTGGAATTACTCCGGAATCCCTTCTACCCAAGTAATTAGTACCTTCATCCTAATTCTTTAGCCCTGTTGATTACTAAATCCACCTTGGGGTGGGTGGGTTTTTTTCTCTCTCTCTATGTCACAGTCTTAAACATCGATGACAGGGAAATGCGAAGGCAATTCTGTGTCGCTATATAAGAGAAACTTGAAGATAAGGAGTTTTAAAAGCTTCTACTTTTCAGGGAAGATGCCACATTTCATACGGATGGCAAAGTCAACAAGCACAATGTTCACATTTGGGATGAAAAAATCCCCATGCCACCGTCTAACACATGAGGAACTCGTGAAGGTGTTCGGCGCAATCTCCAAGAATCGCCTTTATGGACCTTTTTTTCTTTGAAGGAAACGTAAATGCTTCAGAACTTGTTATTCCATGAGCTCATTGCAAATGGGTATGAAAACTTCATTTTTTAAACAGGATGGAGACCCACTTCACTTGAAGCTGATTATATGGACTTATCTCAGTGAGACTCTACCAGGAAAATGGGTTGGGCGTACCACTGATAATAACTGAAATGGCCACCACATTCACCTGACTTGACATGGGACTATATGAAAGGACAGGTCTCTATCCTACCTCTTCCTACAAGCCGAGTAAATTATCACTGAGGCGCTGGAGAATGTTACGCAAGACATGCCCCAGCGTGTTTGTCGTATCACAGATAGTGTACATACTGAACATTTGTGACGCTGAGTGAGATCGGTTACAACCCTTTGAATATCTGGTCTAATATTGATAAATCAATTTGTTATTGGTCAACATGAAACCTATTTAATTTCCTTCGAGTCGAACATGTTGTTACTCAGATATTCCCATTTTAAATTATGTCAAAAAATCTCTGCAACCACATCGCCCCTTACGTCCTAACTCCTAACTCCTCAAAGTGCAACCCCCTTGATTATCATGTGTGGGGCGCAGTTGAGCGAGAGAGCAACAAAATTCCTTGTAACACCAAAGATGAACTTAGGGCAATGATTATGGCAGAATTCACCAACTTAAACAAGGAGACCTTCCAGAAGAGTTGCAGGAGATTCCGAAGTTGCATGGAGGCCATGGTTGAAGCCAATGTCGATTTTATTAAATAAATTTACTGTTTAGTATTTCAAGATATTTTTGTGTAATTTTGGTAAATATATCTGTTAAAATGTGATGTCAGTGTTATTTTCATTTTTGCGTAATTTAGACAAGTCACCCATCGCACTCTCTTTCACGCTCTCCCTCTCTTTATATATATATATATATATATATATATATATATAATCATTCGCAGACTGACTGTTTCGCTGTATTACAGCTCTTCAGTGTGGGTAGGCATCCGATTGATTCAAGCCGGGAGAAAAACCCGACCGATTTGACATCAGTCAGAGATACTACTCCTACTCTATCGCACGGCAGAGAGGAAGGGAAGTTTCAAAGTTTTTCTATTCAAATACACACACACACACACACACACACACACACACACACATATATATATATATATATATATATATATATATATATATATGCTTATGTGTGTGTAATCATGTATATATATTTATAATTTGTTATATTTATTGGAGATAGTCTTCAATATCGGTTATGTCACACACGCGCGCGCGCACAAACACACATACACACACACACACACACACACACACACACATATATATATATATCATGGACTCCCCTGTCAATTCGTCATATGAGGGATCAACAGTCTTTTCAGTTTATTTTTTGTGTTCATGCCTTAAATGTCACTTCACAACCGCATTTAGTATATTGATGTTATCTTGTGTTGATAGTTGTACTTTGGTCCTTCATGATGCCCTCGTCGACGTGTGCATGGATCGCACAAAGTATCAACAGGTGACAGTAGATACTAGTAGATAATACCAAAACACTCTACAGTACCTAATATAAGGAAAGACTCACAACTCTAGTAGTTATTTAATTACTATACAAAATAATCAGCCTGCATTAAATAAAATATCATTCACGACAGGAATGCATATCATAATTAATATGATGTAATTTATATGCCTTATTATAATAATAAAGAAATAATGAAAAAAAAATTAAAAAATTAATTTAAAATAAATTAATAAACAAAAAAATCGCGATCGTTCTCAATAGCTGTTACACATGACTTTACGTTAGACTATTTCAAATGTCCATCTTCCCAAAGATTACCAAGATACCGACAAAAGAATTATAACTACCCCAAAGACACCACATCGGTTCTTGATAATAACTGCGAAAGTCGAAAGTACTTGAACAAAAATAACAAAATATGAAGTGCAGACAATTTATACACAACTTCGAGCACAATAATCAAATTGAAAAAAAAATACAATTCAGAAAAACAAACAGACCTTGTCTGTTCTTTTTACACAAATTCGGTTATATATATATATATATATATATATATATATATATATATATAAAGAAATATAGTCTTAAGGTGTGCTATATTTATGGAATAAAGTGCTCAATATCAGAGATAGAGCGTGTGTAAATATAAAAGTGAACATAGAAGTCAACACTTAGAGGCGACAGTCTGTTTCATGCCTGACGATTGCATATAGCATGAAACAGACTGTCGCCTCTAAGTGTTGACTTCTATGTTCACTTTTTATATATATATATATATATATATATATATATATTGAATTAAACGTCAACTCGCAAGGGGGCATGGGCTCTAATGTGGTTATTAGACGATTTAATTATATATATATATATATATATATATATATATATATATATATATATATATATATATATATTTGATGGGTAAGGGAAACAAGACGAAACACCGAGTGACCTACTTAACGGGTATGAGTAAATTGATAAAAGAAAAAGAACAAAGAAAAATGATAAAGCAACAGAAGACAGGAAGTTGTGGCGAGGAATGATCGTGTCCACTTCCTGAAAGGAGATGGCAAATAAAGCTATAAAAAATAACTAACATAATGTGTAATATATATGTGTGTGTGTGTGTATTTCGTCAGCATATTTTCATTCAAAATAGGTTTGGTTGAATAATTAAAACAAACTATGTTTATTTACGTTTTATTCCTTTGAAGTCCACGAATCGATTTCATGGTAGCCGTAAGAAACTGGTTAAGAAAAATATCAAAATTTTCTTCCAGATAATTTTTATTTTCTCAAGTACTTTTTGCACGGGGGAAAAAAAACTCGTTAATTTGAAATTGATATAGAATGATAAAAAACACAGTAAAATGAACAGTAAAAATTTGAATTTACAGAAATACGTATACTATACCCATAAACAGAAAAATTTAACCCCCAGAAGATGATCTCAGATGAGACTGAAAGTACTTGGTAAAATAAACATTATTTGAAAGAAAATTTTGGTATTTTTTCAATCAATTTTCTACGGTTACCATGAAAGACAAAATAGACACAGTATGTCTAATTATTTAACCAAACCTGTTTGAATATATATAAATTCCAGCGTCTTATATGCACGTATTTATCGTTGCTTGGAAATCATCCATGTAAACAGAAACAGCCTATCATCACATTCTTGTCCGTGTATTGATTAATATATTGTACAGTAATTGTCATCTTTGAGAATGGCTTAAGCTGAAAGCTTAGACTGGATTAAAAAATATGTATCAGTATTGTGATTTTTTTTCTTCGTTTAATGTTATTAAGCTCATCAGACGTTATGAAAAGAATTTGCATAAAATAAATAGACATCACTTGTCTATATTATTTAATGAAACGTATAAATGAAAAAATGCTGCGTAAATACACACAACATATATATATATATATATATATATGTGTGTGTGTGTGTGTATGTGTGTGTGTATTTTGTTAACTTCAACTAATATGCGTGATATTTAAATCGGATTTTTTACAATTTTCAAATAGAATGTCTATTGGGAGTAAAATTATGAATATACTCTCTAGAGTTCGTGTTTTGTTCTGTTTTTCTACAATTTTATACTTCAGTTCAAAAGTTTTAAGGCCACCTCTGGTAGTTTTTATTTTTTTTTAAATTGGCCATAAAAATAGTTGTTTTGTACTTTAAAAAATAAGAGAAAATTATTATACGCGGTTAAAAAAAAGTAAGGCATGATTTTTTATTAGAAATTTTATTATGATTGTCGCGGGCGTTTAGTAACGTCGTATGTTTCAGTTAGAAACAAACACGTGTCAACAAAGATGTTGGACTCAGTATGTGAGTCCACGTAAATAAATGGAAAGAAATGACACGAACCAATATTTTTACAAATAAGGGACAATTTATTAACAGGAAATGTATGCAAGTGACAAAGACAATAATATGAGTAACAAAAGAATGTGAAAACCTTTTTGATTCAAAGTATGTGAAGTGAGTGAATGTGCGTACGTACGTGTGTTGCGTGTGTGATTTGTTCATGCGTTTCCTAATGGGAAACGCGTTTTTCTGCGAGAGACTTACATGTTGCGTAAGCAGAAAAAGTGAGAAGAGGCTCTGAAAAATTATCGCAGAGTTTTATAATGCCGGAGAGCGTCCCCTAGTAACGGTTTCAGGAAATAAGTTGAGGTAAACCCACGTTACAAAAAGAAACAAAGAATTTTATGATTAAATTTTGCTCTCGCCAAAATATCCTTCTTTAGCCTTGATTACACATATTTTGGCATTCGCTGCAAAACTTTCTCAAAGTATAAGTTTGGTAATTGATTCCATTCTTTTTTCAATGACTCTAAGAGCTCTTTTTCATTTTTTTTTTTTTCTTTTCACTCTTCTGCCAAGTTCATTCGATGCTAATTCTGGGAGTTGCTTCAAACTTTTGAACTGTAGTGTACAATAGCAATGTACAATAATAATATTTACAAAATAAAATAAAATTCATACATTTCCTATACACGCGCCACACTCTCGCGAAGATTAACTGGCCTCTTCTTAAAACTTTGTGAAATTCATAGACTTATCGATTACCATATCCCAGACAGTCAAAAGACAACTATTAAAATAAAACGAACATTAGTAAATAATACCAAAACTCTATACAGCACATGTGAAGAAAAAGCATAAATTCTTAAGGCTATGATTAAACGAATGAAACAGTCCACATTAAATATATTCCTCCACAAAAGAATGTAAATAAAGTTTTTATTTTCTAGAAAAAGAACATGCTAACAAACTATAGAAATTTATTACATTCCTTCTTTCCATTCTTGATCAGCAAATCTAGAGTGTATTACAAAAGTTTGCAATTGCTAACAAGTCCAGCACTGTATGTCGCAAAATACTGCGTCTAGTCACACGTCAGGAATACATCTTCCTTAAACGTTGTCTATCAGAAGACTGCGTCTCAGTACAGACCAGGTTCCAATAAATGGCCATTAAGGGTTACATGACCGACCAGGCAAAGTTCATACTAATTATGGAAGAAGAAAAAGTTATCCCAATATAAGTATATCGAAACTTTTGCTAACATCGGTCGATTTAATGATAAAAATTGACTTGCGTAATAAAATCTGACAGTGTATATATTGATAACATTGACACCAACAACGTTACATTTGATCCGAGGTGGAAGTTGGTTAGGTTATAGAAAAAATTAGACACTGGTTTGAAGAAATGACCAAAGATTTATTTTCATTTACAAGATATGAAAATGTCTCTGGTAAGTCGTATAGTGTAGCGTTCGAATGTACAAGTTATGAAATGAGAGCGTGGAAAATGAGTATGCTTAACACGGCTGAAAGCTTGTCGGCTATCGGTTTGGTCTTGTCGCGTTAATAGTGGAGTTCGTTATCTTTCTGAGTTCACAGGAGGTTGTTGTTCACAGCCTAATGGTCGGACGGGCAGTCAGCTGTGCTTTCGAGTAGCCTCTATGGTTAGCGTGTCTGTGTGAAATCTTTCTTTCTCTGTCCTCAGTCTGTGATGCAGCCTTGGGGCTTGAAGAATTGCTGAACGACCGCGATAAGCCAGAGACAACACGAAACGTAACACTAAAACAGCTTTATACCGATAAAACCATCCCCCATACTGTTACACTTATAAGCAAACTTTCACACTGTTAAACTGATAGCCTACACTTCAACAATGTGGCATAAATAACCATGACTTGAATGCGTCCTGGGTATGACGATAACCTACATCCAACAGCAAGGCCTCTGATCGGGAGGTTTTGAGGAGCGTGGAGCGACCTCTTAATTGATGTTGTTCATAGGTCCACCCTGACCCGAGTGGTAGCACCTGTTAGGGTCCCAGCTATGCGCAAATAGTTAACACCCAAATTGGGGTCAAAACACTATGAAAGTATAAAAATAGATTTTTATAGTAAAAATACCAGCAATGCATTTTTGAAAAAAAATTTTACCAGCAATATATTTTTGAAAAAAATATTAATACATATTCTATTCATATGAAATCTACCCTTAAAATCTTGTCGGCATTAAATAACCCATTGAGGTGTTGATATGCCATGAAACAAAATAAACAAAATTAACAGACTTGAACATCCTTACATTGGTAATCCCTGAACACCAACACTGTTGCATTTATAATCGCTACTTAATTAGTGAACCATATATTTTTCCTCTTATTCCTGTTTTGACATGTAATATATGAAGGTTGTTGAAAAGTGTTATTTTAAGTTTTAAAATTTTTGGTACCACGTGCGCATAACTTAGTGTGAATTTGAATTTTAAAATTCGTGATTTTGCTGATTATTGCTTGCTTTGTCTTAATATGGATTTATTCTCAAATTTTTTTTATTGTTTATTTTACTGGGTATCTTATTCTCAGCAACTCTCTTATTGCAATTTTTCTGTTTTTGTATCGTGCATTGCCGCCTAGGATTTGGCTCTGATGATGTCAAGTGAGTCTATGAGAAAAGCTTGTTGCTATATATCCTATATAAGATTTTGCTGTTGTTTCAGAAATACAATCTCTAATAGTGCAAGTAAATTTCTAAACAACATTGGTCTTATATTTAGGATCTGTTTAAAATTGAGGATTTAATTTTGCGTTACGAAGACTTTTAAGGATTTTTATTAGATATCTCAAATATTTAAAGATTATGAGGATAAGGAGGATAGATAACTAGTGACCTTAGATTTGGAAAAATTGAAATTATACTGTTCAGGGAAGCACCCACGTGGGAATCTGTTCCACACGGCGGCAGTTCTTGTAAGAAATGCTACCTGTGTGGAAATTTCTTCTTGCCTTTGGAACACGAAGGGTGTTTCAAATCAGTGAAAGTAGCCCGATGTGTCCCAGATGTAAAGGTCTGAAGCCATGGAACTGCAGAATGGAGTTCACCTGAAGGTTTGCCATAAATATTCTTTTTTATGGCAACACGAGTCATATTCCTTTATTGGCATTGTATTGTTTGGTGTTACTGGAACAATGGAATATCTCATTATCTCAAATAGGTACAATAAGGATGCGTAGCAGATATATATATATATATATATATATATATATATATATATATATATAAAGTCACATTGTATTTGATATTATATTCATATAATTATATTAACAAAAAATTTCCGGTACTCATTTAAATTTTCTTATTATTTTTAATTTTTAATTTAATACTTGAATAAGTTTCCATGGAAATTCCCCCATTGCCTTATTAAATATTTGAACGTAACAACTTTAGAAAATATTGCAATAACAATCATAAATATGAATGCAGCTCATTATTTAAAGAAGTAAGAGGGTACAAATTAAAAGAATTCAAAATTGACAAGGTTTTCCATTTCACTGAAACAGACGTCAAAGACCTATTGCTTCTTCCCTCGTCCCTTTCTTTCTTTTTTTACTTTCTTTCTTTCTGCTGAAGGATGCTAATTTACTTCCCCTATAAAGGGTGATAACTCAAAATATAATTGAGTTACTTCCCTTCTCTTGAAAGTCGAGCACGACACTTCTTAATTGTCATTGACACTTCTTAATCAACGTGGCTAGTTGAGACGCAGGTGGAATTCATGGTTTAAATCCAAACAAATCCTTGCTGTTCTCAGACAAATAAATAAAAGTAGTTTTATTATGTGTTAAATGTGTTATGTGTTAAAATAAACTTGTCTTTTTTTTTCATTCGTTTTTGTTCATCCCAACAACCAGGGATATAACACTTTCTTTCTTTCCCTAAAATCACACAGTTCATTTGATATACTTTTTCTTCTGTCTATTCTCGTAATCAAACCTGAATGGCTTATCGATTATCTGAGGCAATGACAGGGCGTAACACACGAGCTAAGAAACAAAAGAGCGTGCAAAATCATATAATATTATATACTGCAATATTCATGTTCAATACCTAGATGGGTGACCGCTTGGAAATAGCAGGCGCTGTAAGGTTGGATGTGCAGGTGGTGTAGTGGATAATGGCTGAGAATTATTAATCGGAGAGCCGGGTTTCAATTCCTGCTGGGTTCGTTATATTCACATACGCGCAAATACCATTGGAGAAAGGTATGAATTTATCTCTTCTCCCTCCAGCTATGGGTTAATTAGTTAGACTTGTATCATCAATAAGCCATTATTAACCCCTCCCATCCGCACAAATTACCTCCTAACATAACTCTCTACCTCGAGTGTCACCTAGGCCTTATAAAAGGTGAGCCTTACTGTAAAACAAAAAATTCAAAAAATTCTTACAATCTAAAAATATTCTCTGGCTTTAAATAACTTGCAAAGGGTTGATAAGTGGTAAAAAAACGAACCAATCAATAAAAAACAATGAAGAAACATTAATGAAATGTGTTACGTCAAGAAAATTTCTTAGTTAAGGTGTTAGTTCCACAATCTTTTTTTCTTGTCAAGTTTTATTACCAACTAGAAATCATATTCTGAGTGCCTTGCCATGAATTAAGCTAGTCTCGCAAAATTACTAAGTTCTATTTTCACTCAGGGCTCATCGTAATCTTGTAGCTTACTAAGCTGAGTAAGTAACTCTTTTACTCATGGCTTTGACCCATCTTTAGTCAGGCAGATTCTTAGCTAATAAGCGCTACTCTTACGAGTGTCCTAAGGTTTGGGTCTTGTGTTGTATAAAGTCAAGTTAAAGACGAATAAGAAATAATTTTTGGTGCCTACTTAAGACTGTGTTGATATCCGCTTAGCTTTATAGAGAAAGTCCTAACTACATAGAAGATAGTGTCAAGAGCCCAAATAATTAGAGACGGTATTATTTTTTATTCTCCCCACCCGTTTGTAGAAATAGACCCATCCGACGAACGTATGTGTGACGTTATAGGTAAAAAAAAGTAGTGTAGCTAAGGTAGAAATGATTTAATACCTTTCGGGTTTGGAATGGTTGCTGCGACCAGAAAAATTGGAAAATGTTTCCCTCGGGTTAAAAACTGCTCTAGGTTTTCGCTGTGAAACAGGAATAAATGTATACATAAAGAATATGGGAATTATGGTCAGGCCTCAGCAGCAGGTGAAACTGCATCTGTGATGCAAGAAAGTTACCGCCGCCGTCTGACAAGTGTGGTAACCATGCAACGAGAGGAAACATTGCATCAAATCACGTCTTTATTCAATGTTGGCGTTACTCAGCATATCAGTCGGCATGCTGCACAGCAAACACTGCATTCCATACTGTTTCGTAGGCATCAACCAACAAGTGTTCGATTATTGATCCGTTGCAATAGTTACTATTCCTACCTGAGTCATAGAACATCGCAGCTGGACCGTGAAACACTGGCGCTGTATCGCTTGGCCAGACACTCACGTTTCCACCTCTTTTGATTTGTTTGTTTAACGGCATATCAACACCTTGTGGATCATTTAATGCCGATATTTAATTTTCTTGTGAGCTTTGAAGTAATAAAAATATTTTATTCTGCTTTCACAATTGAATACATGGTAGATGATACTCAGCTTTTGTACATATACATGTTTATGTGGACATAATTACTAGAGGCGGTGAAATGTGTGTTTTATGTTGTAGTTTTGTCGAAGTTATATTTTCGAATACAGCTTGATTCCTTTAAGAAATTGTAGGATATTATATGGATTAATACCATGAAAGAATTCTTTCAAGTTGGTTGTTTGGTTGATCTAATTCAGCGGCATATCAACAACTATATGGGTTATTTAATGCCAAAATATAAATATTCTAATCACAATAGATGACTTCAACTAAATATATTTTGGACACAATTACGTCTTCAGCTACAAATAAAACGTATTCTTTATCATGTTACTATAAAATATATTGTTGGTAAATTTATTATAAATATTTATTGTTGCTAATTTTTTTATATAAAAATGTATTGCTGGTGTTTTTACTATAAATATTTATTTTCAGTCTTTTGTCTTTTTTTTTTTTTTTTTTTTTTTGGTGGGGAGTTACTATTTGCCCATAGCTGGGACCCTAAGTGCTCCCATCGTGGTTCAGGAAGGACCTAATTATTTAATGCGGAGATCTAAATATTTTAAACACAATTGTATGGATTCAACTAAATATATTTTGAAGGCAAATGCATGCTTTCAACTGCAAATAAAATGTATTCTTGGTTATGTTACTATCAAATATATTGTTGGTAATTTTACTATAAATTTGTATTGTTTCTAATTTTTCATATAAAAATGTATTGCTGATATTTTTACTATAAATATTTATTTTCATAGTATTTTGTTTTTGTTTGGGGGTTTATTATTCGCCCATAGCTGGGATCCCACCTAACAGGTGTGGCTCAGGTTGTTCCTGTTCATTTAATGCTGAAATCTAAATATTTTAAGCACAATTGGATGGCTTCAACTAAATATATTTTGAACGCAATTGTACGCCTTCAACTGCAGATAAAATGTATTGCTGGTAATTTTATTATAGATATCTATTGTTGGTAATTTTTTATATATAAAAATAAATTTCTGGTATTTTTTACTATAAAAATGTATTTTTATTCTTTCATAGTGTTTTTATTTGTTTGGGGGTTTACTACTGGCCCATAGTTGGGACTCTAACAGGGGCTACCACCCCCAGTTAGAGTTGATCTGGAAACAACAGCAATTAAGAGGTGGTTCCACGCACCTCAAAACCTTATCAATCTTCCGATCCGAGGCATTGCTGCTGGATGTAGCTTACCTCTTATGAACAGGTGGTCGAATTTATGTGGTAATGAAACTCCATAAGATTATTTTTTAACAATAATGATCACCTTGTACATTGGGGTAAACTGTTCTAATTCCACGTGCCATGCATTTTTTTTTTTTTTTTTTGATGTCTCAGTTTCAATTAATTCCCTTTAGTAACTTAAAAAAAAACAAAAAAACTTACAGTATTGCATGTCACGTGGAATTAGAACAATCTAACTCCGTGGAGTAAATAAAGGATTCGATTCGAAATTCTTATATCATCTGAAGAAGGCCAGAGAGTACAACGGCCGAAACATTATGAATATAGCAATGAAGATGAGGTTAGCAGACTGAATGATGTAAATATTGTAAGGAGTTACTTGTTACTTAGTAGCTGATTCTAAGCTGTAGGCAGTTCAAATTTGCTAAACGAAATTCCACTAAAATTTGTTTTTGAAAGGACTGATTAAATATTAAACTCAAAGGACTGCAATGTTTAAGATATTAATGTTAACTAGAAATACTCATGAAGATTTCTCGGTTCTCCTACTTGAATTCTCTGATGAATCTTAATTGAATGGTTGTATAAACTCTTCGCGAATTCCACAATAAAAAATATCCGTAGAAATTCCCTTGTCGTATCTTTAAATATTTGAGCTTAACAACTTTAACAAACTATTGCAATAACAATCATACAAATGAAATGATTTGCAATAGAGAATGTTTTTCCGCTTCACTAAAGTCTAGGGTGATCCGAAAGTCTTGTCAACCCCACATAATATAATTTTCTATTTCAGATGGCTGACACGATCTCCTACACGATAATAATGGCGTTCATACAGACTTTCTCGGTGTGTGACATCTTCAATGAAAGTGAATAAACTGAATCGTGTACATGTGCTTTGAGTTACTGTATTATTTTTTCTATTGTTCATGTTACTTTTTTTGGTAGGGATGACAAGACTTTTGGAACAACCTGTAGATGTTAAACAAATGAAAGTGTTATCGCCTATCTTCCCTTTCTTTCTTTCTTTCTTTTTTTCTTTCTTTCTTTTTTTCTTTCTTTCTTTCTTTCACCGAAATCAAACAGCGTCTAAGCACAAAAAATGAAATATCTACAAATTGTGTTTAACAGAGGACAGAAAATGTGATAGTGAAACCCGATGGCGCATTCGGATAGCGAAAGGTGCCTTCCAAAAGCTAAGCAACGTATTAAGAAACAGGAAAATTGCATTAGAAACAAAGAAGAGTACTGAATGCTATACAATACCCGTCCTCCTATATAGCAGTGAATGATGGACAATCACATCGGAGATTACCAAGAAACTTGAGGCAACAGATATGGGGTTCTACAGAAGGATGCTGAGAATAACACGAATCGAACAGGTCAACAACGATGAAGTTTTCAAGAAAATGGAAACAAAAAGGTCACATATACGTAGCATCAAAAAAAGGCAGTTGAAATTTCTTGGGCACATAACAAGGAAAGAGGGCTTAGAAAATTTGACACTCACAGGGCATATTGAAGGCAAGAGAGACAGGGAAAAGCAGCGCATCCCTAATCTACCTAACTAGCGCGTGTAAATGATTACCAGGACAGGAATTAAGAGAGATAGCAAAAGAGAGACGATATAAAAAATATCAAAGCCGCACAAATGGTTCTCAAGATGTTCAAAATGGTTTGATGTATTTAGGGTAAATCTCATATCTACAAATCTGGATTTAATCAATGATTAATGATGACAAATGATTAATATTTTAAAATATTTACTAAATCCTAGATACATGCTAATGGGCTCACATCAGGTGTCAGTATATTTAGAGAGTCACAAAATTAGAATCAAGAAATTCCTAATCATAAAACTTTATTTTTGAATATCTTTCAGATCTTAACTAGCTAATTATGTCAAAAACTACAAGCCCAGGTAAAAACCAGATTGATTTCAAGTGTTGATTTTTAAAGCATGCAGATTTAAAAAATTTGGCTTAATTAAGTTTCATCGTGATTTTATTTTTTAGATATAGCAATGTCAACCATTATTATATTTCCCAGTAAAGATGCTTTCCTAAAACTCAACAAAGTATAAAGAAATAAGAAAATTTTATTAGAAACAAGGAAAAGAATGCTGAACTGCTATGTCATATCAGCCCCACCCTCTTTGGTAGTGAACAATAAACAATTTCTTCACAAATGAACAGGAGGCAACAGAGATGTGGCTCTACAGAAGGATACTGAGAATAGCGTGAATGGGGCATTAAAACAGTGAGAAAGTTTTAAGGAAAATATGAATGAAAAATCATTTGCACTTAGAATAAGAGAAAGTTAAAATTTCTAAGGTGGAAAAAGTACTGAGAGAATTTAATACTCACAACAATAGGAAGAGTTATGATCGCCCACGTCTTGGAAGGAAACGGCACCTAGAAGAATGGTAGAGCGTAACGTACGCGCTAACTACCTAAAGAACAAACAGAATAATCATTCATATTTTTTCTATACGCAAAAAGGAATGGATTTGACATTTTCAGCTTCCCACTTACCATGGGAATGGGTCTGGAGACAGATTGTCGATTGGTTTGGTTTGGTTTGGTTTGTTTTACGACACATCAACCTCAATGGGTTATTTAATGCCGACAATTTTTATTGCTGGTAATATTTTTTTTTTCAAAAATGTATTGCTGGTAATAATTTTTCTTCAAAAATTTATTGTTGGTAATAATTTTTTACAAAGTATTTCTGGCATTAAAACCTATTTTTACACATTCATAGTGTTTTGAACCCAGTTTGGTGGTTAACTATTTACCCATAGCTGGGACCCTAACAGGTGCTACCACCCCGGGTCAGGGTGAGCCTGGGAATACCAGCAATCAAAGAGTGGTTCTACACTCCTGAAAATCTTGCTGTCGGGTGTAGTTTATCGTCTTACCCAGGACGCGGATGTAGTTGGTCGTCATACCCAGGAGGACGGGTCGGATTGTCGAGAGTAACAGGTTGATGAAAGCTAAAAAACTGTTGGAACGTATGAACATTTACGTCAAGCGTTGTCTTCATAAAGAAACGGAAATGACCTACCGTATATGCTAGCGTAGAAGGCGACTGGGCGTACAAGGCGACTGGGCGTACAAGGCGACTGGGCGTATAAGACGACAATCAAATTTTCATGTTAAAATGTAGGTCTCAGGCTATATTCGCCATACAAGACCTTTTCAAATCGTATTTTAAAATGTATTTGAATAACAATTTTGACGATGTTCACGCAACATGGCTGCAACATGATTTTCGAGTAGCAGCCAATGTGTGGTGCTTGTTCTAAACGCACGTTTACTCCTTGGCATTCTTTTTTAATACATCTTCTTTTTCCTCTCTAGTCACGAATTATCTTTTCTGTTACACCATAGTGCCTTGCAGTAGGGACATCTCGACGTGGTGTAATGTTTAGCTACGCTTAGAAAATCACCATAACGTCTTGCAGCAGCGTAGTTATTATGTTCCTTGGCAAAGTTTACTACTTGAAACAGGCTTTCATATTTCTTTCTTTTACTGGTAGTTAGTGGGACTATGATGTGGACTTGTGACAGCTGAATTTTAATAATGTTACCCTGGATAACGTTCGTAACAAAACGAGTGCTCGAACCTCACCACGTGCCGACAAGAACTGGCTAGTATGCTAAACTATGATTACCAGTCTATTTCTTGAATTATTACTATAAACATCTTTTTTTTCCCTGAACGCTATTTCAGATGAAGTGCTTTGAACGAACCCAAGGCTAGCAGTTGCTTTGTTTACAGAATGTGACGATGGTTTTGGATTTCTCTCTTGACGAATATGTGTTTTATTGTTTTGTGCAATCATAGCACACATTATATAAGGTAAGAGTACTTTTATTGCACTACACTTTTATTATTTTATAGTAATGTGAATTAAGTTGTTTCGGTAGAAAATATTTGTATTGATAGCTACCAAGGAAGGCGTTATCCTATCATCAACAATTTCCCATGCTAAGAACTTACAATAAACCGCAGGATTTAAGGTTCACATTTTATACCTGGAGTATAAGACGGCTCCCTATTTTTAGAGGGATCTTTAAGATTAAAAGTTCGCCTTGTACGCCGATATATACGGTATCAACAAAAAAAAAAGTTTTGTGTAAAACTTATGCAAGTTGTTGGGTACAGTACAAATAAAATATTTACATACTAATCTATGTGCAAATTAAGATAAAAAATTTAAAATGACTTCATGCGCTGATAAGAACGTTGTATAATGTTATTTAGTTATAATAAATATATAGTTTATATAATAGTTGCCAAGGCAGGGATGAGCCTGCCCTAAAAAATCTCTCATGCTAACAACTTACCACAAGATTTAAGGTTAACATTTTATACCCAGAGTATAAGACAACCCCCTATTTTTGGAGGATTTTTTTAAGGTTAAAAGGTCGATTTGAGGGTATGTAATGTTATTTACGATGTTTAGCTTCTATTTCGCACAAAGTCACAAGTATAAGCCACATAGCAAGGATCGAACCTGTTACTAACGGGTCAACCAGACTAACATGCAAACTATTACTCAAGAACAAGGCGCCAGAAGAAACAGGAAAGTTTATTGAAAATTGTTGTCAAAATGAACTGTAATTTTTTGGTTTCGTTTTTTTTAAGGTTTATCAGCTCTTAATGGGTTATGAAAAACCAAGACATATTTTAGATTCTAAGAATTTTTTTGTATGCAAATTAACTTTTTTTGGGGGGTGGGTGGAGAACAATGATTCTTCCAAATATAAGTCTTACTATTTAACTCGTAGCTGGGAGGAGAAAATGGATTCATACCTTTCCCAAACTTATCTGCGTAAGTGTATGTAATGAACCCGACTGGAATTCGAACTCGGTTCTCTGAAATTAACTAATAAAAAGTGTGTATAGAATAAACTTCTTAAGGGTGAAGAACATTTAACTTCATCAAGTTGGCAAGTTATTTGGCAAATATTCTGGAGAAATGTTGTTTTTTATTACTGAATAATTTCTGAAAAGTTCAATAAAACATATAAATATCCATTTATTTTTTATGTAATTATCTGTTTATTTTTTAGGGTTTAAAACAACGTTCGCTCTTTTTATATATATATATATATATATATTTCTTGTCTCCAAATTTAAGATTTTATTGCTCAGCCCATGGTAGGAGTTGTCCTAATTGAACGGGAGGGAAATGCATTACCTTATTTCAAACTCAGTAAAACTCTCTCTCTCTTTCTCTCTATGTCTGTGTGTGTGTGTGTATATGTGTGTGTGTGCATGTTTAACAAAAGTTTTCTTCGCAAATATAAAATATTCATATATATATATATATATATATATATATATTCACACACACATATATATATATATTCACACACACACACACACATATATATATATATCTATGAAGATATTGTTTATATACAAAAGCAAGGATGTCATTGTATGCTTTTGTATATAAACACATTCGAAAAAAAAATCCTACATTTGCCTTGATAAAGTCCGTCAGAGGGTGAAACGCGTCGACTAACAGTAGTTTTTCGCCTTGTTGTTTTTATTCATAAAAATAATTTGCATATATATATATATATATATATATATATATATAGGGTGCGATACATGAATTATCGTCTAAATTACGCAAAAATGAAAATAATACTAACATCTCATTTTAAAAGATGTGTTTACCAAAATTACAAAAAAAAAAAAAATAAAAAAAAAAAATAAAAAATAACTGGAAATACTAAAGAGTAAATTTTTTCAATAAAAACAGCATTGGCTTCAACAACGGTCTCCATACGACTGAAGCTCCTGCAACTCTTCTGGATGGTCTGTTTGTTTAAGTTGGTGAATGCTGCCATAATCCTTGCCTTCAATTAATCTTTGGTGTTACAAGGAGTTTTGTTGGTCTCTCGCTCAACTGCGCCGCACACAATAATCAAGGGGTTTGCAGTCTAGGGAATTAGGTGGCCAGATATAAAGAGTGATGTGATCGCAGAAATTGTTTGACAGCCATGATTGGGTTCTCCTGGTTGCTTGGCATGGTACAGAGTCCTTTTGCCAGAATTGGGGTCTCCCAGTAGTCACTCTAATGACCCAGAGCAGCACCACACCTCAAGGCACTTGATGTAGTACTCCATATTGAGCCTGAGTTCTTTTCTTATCAGAACGATCGGAATGAATTTCCTGAGCTGTCCTACCTTCATCCAACTCTTTCCTAATCTTCTGCACTGTCCTCGGATTGACACCCAAACACTCCGAAATATTCGCGTGCGAGATTCCGACGCGAATGCCAAGCAGTACAGCATGCCGTTTCCTAATTTCTGGCGGATTGAATTGCATCATGATGCTCTTTTTCTCACAGACGGTACTCAACTGACCCTACTATACTGTGCAGTTGACAAAATCAAAAACAACGTGCATACGCGAAATTAAAAATGTAAAATGTTGACAATTTAGCTATCGTGCTATTATATATATATAAAAAAAACATGTTTATACATTCTTTTTATAGATAAAAATATTTAAGTAAATGCTCTGTTTATAATAAACAGCATTTACCGGCCTGAATGGTCGAGAAATTCTCATGGAAAATATGCGTCCTCCGGCAGGAATACGAACCTCTATCCTATACGGAACCGTCATATAGCCTGACGTGTCTTAACCGATTGGGCCACAGAGGAGCGTTCGGTTAGCAAGGTCGATTTTACTGTTTTTAAACACAATTCTCCATGATTTTCTCTCATTCATTCATATCTGCTCAATGCGTATCCATATATATATATATATATATATATATATATATATATATATATATTTAAAAATAATTTTCAAAAATGATATAATAAAGGTTTGTAATGATTCGAATTTTTTTTTTTTTTTTTTGTTTTATAGAGATTCAAGCATTTGTTAACACGGAATCAGTATTTTTACTCGAAACTTTTTTAAACTAACTATATATAAACTTGTGGCTAGTATCCCTAAATTGATGTTAACAAATGTTTTAATGTCTTTAAAAACATCAAGTCCAATCGAAAATTAATCTCCCCCTACCAGTAGGTAATTAATATTATAAAAAATAAAAAAATACCAACTCATCATAACTTATATAAAAAAAAAAATCCTAATATATATTCTCGTGACGCAAAAAGCAATGGTAGAACTAAGAGTGGGTATTATTATCAGAATGAGCGTAAAGACAGAGCCTGCTTCGTTTGCTCATAAAATCAATAACATCGATAGCAACTAAGATTTTGAATTGTTTCTTAACTTCATTAAAATTTAAAAATAACTGATAATGCGACTAAATTGAAATGCCTTATGTCAAACGATATGTCATCTTGAAGCACTACAAAAACAATGTTTTCTTTTTGACGTCTAGTGCCACCAGTGGAGGGTAAGAGTCTGATACTGGAACGGCGAGCGTCTGACGTCAATTCAGTTAGTCACGTTATGTTGCACATGTTCAAAATGGCACCCCCACTGACGTACAAGTCGTTGAGTGTTATTCGCCAATAACAACTTTAGTAACAATAACACTAAAACGACCAAAACCGAAGTAATAATTAACTAAATTAGAGAGACGAAGAAAATGTCTCTTTATTCCACAGCGACTACAAATGATAAAAAAAAGACGTAACAAAAATCCAACAGACTCAAAAAATTAGAAAAAAATAATTCTAGAAATGATTGGAATAAAACTAAAAGTAAAACATAATGTGATATTTCTCCTCCTCATCCTCTTTAAGTGTCATGTTTCTTCAAGACGTAAGCAGTTATGGTTCTCCACAGCTTCGTTTTCTCTAATAATTTTCTTTCCATAAAAATCCTATTATTGTTCTTGAGAAAGCTTGTGGAATTGTTTCCCGTTGCGTTCTCCACAGTTTTATATAGAATTGTTCTTCTCCTAGACTGGTGGCCAACCAATTCAAGTGAATTAATTATAGCATGGGAAATTTAAACAAAAATATTTTTTAATTAATAATCTAATATCTTTTGTATATGATTGGGTTTTAAATTTCTGATGATTGTGAAGTCCGTAAATTTAACAAATAAAATATTCTAGGTACAGACTTCCTAGAAGAATCCGAAAAACGGATTTCAGATAATTTAAAAATCTCTTCTTCTAAGCTAAATTTTGGTTTTATTTAAAGATAATACCCGAAAGTTAATCAGTATTACAAGAAAAATAAATTTCCGTTAGTGAATCAAGTTCTTACGCATTTTTAAAACATTGGCATATTCACTCGTGACTCATTGAAATAACAAATTTAAAAATATCTTAAAATCCAATAATTATCCTATTGATGTGTTTCAAAGTAACTTAGCTAATTTAAGGATCAACTGACTAGATTTTGAAAAAAATGTAATGCTTTTACCTAAAAATATAATGAAAATAACGTTTATTTACGCACGCTAGCCTACAAAGAAAAGAGTATTGAACTGTTACGTGATATCTGTCCTCCTGTATAGCAGCGAATGCTGGACAAACTCCTCAAAGATGAAGAGGAGACCTGAAGCAACAGAAATGTAGGTCTACAGAAAAATTCTGAGGATTCCATGGATCGAACATTTGAGCAACAAGATTTTTGAGAAAATAGAAACAAAAAGGAAGCCTATACATAACATCAGGAAGAGGCAGTTGAAATTTCTGGGGCACGTAATGAGGAAGGAAGTCTTGGAAAACCAGATACTCACAGGACAGATCGAGGGAAAGAAAGACAGAAGAAAATACCTCGTAACATACTTGATGAGCTTGAGAAAATGGATGGTAGGACAGAGTTTGGGGGAAATAACAAAAAGACAAAACTTATTAAAAGCTACAAAGGACAGGAGGGCTGTGATCACGTACGTTCTGAAGGAACACACTACATAAAAGAAGAAGCTGGCCTTACAAATGTCATAGGCCATCAACAGTAGGGCTCTACTTTAATTTCTGACTTCAAAAGCGTGTGCAAAATTTAAATCAGTAAAAGAAATATGGAACACGAGCATTGTAGTAATCAAGAAATTGGTATATATGTTTAAAAATAATTTTAACCTTATATGAGCAATAGTTTAAGAATATAATTTTTAATTCTATATAGTTTCATCAAACTTAGTAGAATTAACAATTTTAGTTTTTATACGAGATTAGATGTGTTAAAATTAAATTAATCAAAAACTTGTGAAATGTTATTTTTGTGTTTAATTCATTGACTTTATTTTATCGTTATTTTCTTACCTGTCTGATATAAATATAAATAAATTGAATATATATATATATATATATATATATATATATATATATATATATATTGAATATATATATTATTATTGATTATTGAATATATATATATATTGACTACATTGAATACACACACACAGATATATATATATATATATATATATATATATAGTGAATATATATTAAAATTGAATATATATATATATATATATATATATATATTGAATATATATATTAATATTGAATATATATATATATATATATATATATATATATATATATATATATATATATATATATTAATACTGAAGAGATTTTTTACTGAAACACACCACAATCTGGGATTTTTCTATATATAACTGCAAAAAATGAAATAAAATAAAATCGATAAGAAAAAAATAATGATAATTTTGTAAAATACATTTATTGGATGTTTTAGTACACATCATCGGTGATGTTTCTAGAAGAATTTCATTAGGAGTTTCGGGTTTTTCAACATCATATATCCACTCTCCATGGTAACCCATACTGATCAGATATCGACTTGTGGAGGTTTCATTAGCTACAATTCTTTTCATCCTCCCGACCACACACTGCGACTCCTCTTGGCAATTTATGGCCCAATCCCGGATAACTTCTGGTTCACCAGTAATGTGCGCTCTTCCCTAAAAAAAGGAAGCAAACGCAACCACAGTTCCTATCTGGTAAAGAACATGGCGGTTTGCTCGGTTTGAAATGGTAAGTAATGATTAACAATAAAAAGGAAAAAGAATAAGAAAACGTTTTTCCATGATGCTTGTAGTCAAAGAATCAGAAATACGATTACCCCGCTTGCTTTCGTCAAACGTCGTTAGGTGGTGTTGTTGAAGCCCATAAAAAAAAAAACGTTTACTACATCACTCTTGGTCTCTTATTTGTCCCAAGATTCGAAAGCCATGATAATTACATGCCCACTGTGATTAAACACTCTTCCCACTTTCCAACGCATGGTACTCGTACGTTTCTTCCAATAATTTCAACCTATGAAGTAAGTCAAGTTTTGTCTTTGAGTGTTCCACTGCAGTGCAAGGAGTGTGACCATAGTAACGACGATTTTGTTGACTTACCCTAACATTTGGACCAAGTAAAAGAAACCGGACATTCTATAATAATGTTTAAACCACCGCAGTACAAGGCTGACTTGAGCGCAACCATAGAAACGATGATTATGTTGACTTACCCTAACATCAGGACCGAAAAGAAAAAGTAACCGGACATTCTATAATCATGTTTAAACCTTTCAATGATAAAGTAAGTAAAAACATTCCTTTGGTTGTTCCAACTCTGTGCAAAGTTGGCTTGAGTTCGACCATGAATACGATACTCATACTTGCCTACCCTAACTCTTGGACCAAAAAGAAAACGGACATAATCGAACAGACATTGAGAACTTTTTCCACAACAGTCATAAAAAGAGTATAAACGTCCGGATTAGAACAGCCGCCTTCACCTAAAATACACAATAATCCTACAACGTTTCAACCTCCATGAAGTACACACGAGATATCGAAAATGGGTGTAGCACTTCCTCTCCTCTCCTGCCTCAAAAAATATTTCCATAAAGCTTTCTCATAAAATAACGTATTCAGTAAGCGATTCATTAATTAATACCGAAAATTTAATTTAAATAGAATAATTCCCTGATTTCTTTTCAATTTTTTTCAAATACAACGAGTAGTGATTTTTTGCTTTCATTTCAGAAAAAAAAACGTACCCATTTTGGTGGTACCTAAATTTTATTTTAACCAAAAGCATTTCTACAATACAAAGTTATCTTTCTGAGAAACCAGATTTTTAGTCATATTCATGATAGAAATATTTTTAATGTACTAAAATGACATAATGTACTATCTAGTACAATTTTCACAGACTGAAGTAAACTAATGCAATATAGTCGTTGTAGAATAAGACTTTAAAAATCTATATAAATTCTTCTTCTTCTTCTTCTTCTTCTTCTTCTTCTTCTTCTTCTATGTATCGTTTCTCTTAATGACGTTGGAGACCATGATTCTCCACATTTTCCTGTCTTTTGTAGCATTTAATAAATTTTATCTTTTAGTTATCTCTCCTAAATACTGTTCCACCATCTATTTACTCAAGCCCGCGAGGTAGGCTATACGTTGTTTTTCTCTGTCTCATTTGCCTCCCATATGCCCTGTGAGTATCAAACTTTCCAAGCCCTCTTTTCTTATTATATTCTCTAGAAATTTCAACTATCTATTTCTAATGTTAATTATACGTGTCTTTATTGTTTCCATTTTCCCTAAAACTTCATCACTGCTCAAATGTTCAGTCCATGGTATTCTCACTATTCTTCTATTGAACCACATTTCTGTTGCTTCAAGTTTCTTCTTCATCTGTGAGGTGATTGTCCAGCATTCACTGATAACTAGGGAGACGGATATTACACAGCAGTTCAGTACTCAATTCTTTGTTTCTAACGAAATTTTCCTGATTCTTAATACTCTGCTTAGCATTTGCAATGCATCTTTGGCTAACCCATTGCTCCTTCGGATTTCAGTGTCGCACATTCCATCCTCAGTTTAAACCCTTCCCATATATTTAAACCGTACTTGTCTAATTTTGACATCTCCAATGTGTAATTTGCATGCTGGGCTGTTCCTTTTGTTAACAACCATGCATTCTGTCTTCTTGAAATTGATCTTTAGTTCTTTCTTCTCGTATTTCTTCACTACCTTCTGTAGGTGTTCATTTCTGCTTCTGCTATCAACACTCTGTCATCTGCATATTTTACGCTGTTAAGATCTTGGCCGCTAATAATGAATCCCAGTAGGGCTTCTAATTCTCTCATTGTATAAGTTGAATAAGTCCGGTAAGAAGTCACATCCTTGTCTTACACCCCTTTTTTATTTTTTCTATACTTCTTGAATTAATTTTCTATCCACATGCAGGCGGTTTGCTAGCAGTATAGGTTCTAGATTATTTTATCCTTCAAAAATATCTCAAGGTTATCTAGCAGTTACATATTCGCATTATAGCAAACACATTATGAGAATATACAGGGTACGATACATAAATTGTCGCCTAAATTACGCAGACATGAAAATAACATTGACATCTCATTTTAACAGATATACTTACCAAAAATTACACAAAAACATATTGAAATACTAAAGAGTAAATTTATTCAATAAAATCGCCTTTGGCTTCAACCACGGCCTCCTGACGACTTCGGAATCTCCTGCAACTCTTCTGGATCTTCTTGTTTCAGCTGGTGAATGCTGCCATAATTCTTGGCTTCAGTTCATCTTTGGTGTTACAAGGAGTTTTGTTGTTCTTTCGCTTATTTGCGTCACGCACATAATGATCAAGGGGGTTGCAGTCAGAAGAGTTAGGTGGCCAGATGTAAGAGGTGATGTGGTTTCAGAAATTGTCTGACAGCCATGACTGTGTTCTCCTGCTCGTTTGGCATGGTACAGAGCCCTGTTGTCAGACATGGAGGTCTTCCAGCAGACACCCTCTTGACCCAAGGCAGCACGACCACCTCAAGTCACTTGATTTAGGCCCTCACCAACAAATTCGGAGTTCTTTCCTTATCAGAATGATAAGAGTGGGTTTCCGAGCTGCCGTACTTTCGTAATCACCATTAAACGCAACCAAATCTTTCCGAATCTTCTGCACTTTTTCTCAGATAGATTCCCAAACACTTTGAAATGTTCGTATTGGAACTTCTGTTGCGAATGACAAGCAGTACAGCATGCAGTTTCCGAATTTCTGGCGGAGTGAATTGCGTTATGGGGCTCTTTTTTTTTTATCACAGACGGTGTCCAACTGACCCTACTATACTGTGCAGTAGACAAAATCAAAAACAAACAAGGCGCATGCGCGAAATTAAAAATATAAAATGGCGAAGATTTACCAGTCACAACCTGTATTCTATTAATTGATCAATTTTAGCCGAAATAAGTATCTCTTTTTTCCTGAAAATTATTAATTAAATACGATATCTTTAATGGGTGAGCACCAACTTAATTTTATAGGTATTTGTTTTTAAAGAGGCAAAAATTATATAGCCTTATTTCTATTTTTAAAAATATAGACGAGGTGGCTTAGCTCCAAATCCCCACTCCAGAACGGCCTCAAATCAATTTTCAATCGACTATTATTTCATAGTTATCGAATTTTCAGACCATGTCAAAATTAGCTAATTTTCCATTACCAAATCTTCTGTTACCAAATTTTCGCGGCACCAGATACTAGCACATTTTCAAGTATTATTTAATCAAAAACCTAAAACAATCAATTGCAACTATCAGATACTTAAATGCAATCATATATACGATATTTAATTTATTTAAGGGTCTAATTTTCTATTTACGAAGTCTAAAATTTTCACTTTGCTGCAATCACATTGTGCTTCATTTTTAATTACAAACATTCAGTGAAAAAACTCATGTGTACTTATTTTAAAAAAACAACAAAAATACTTTTTAGGCGTAAGATCGCTCATCTTAGCACTACGTGGCACTTACAGAATTGGCGCTAAAAAACTTCAAATTAATACATATATATATATATATATATATATATATATATATATATATATATATAATTTTACAATGCACCACTCGCATGGCATGTTCCACTCATTTGTGGTAAAAACAAGTTTTCAAGTTAACTCGTGCTTACACTTGATTAATTTCACAGTCACGGCAAATACAATGTACTTAAAATGAAGTGTTCAAAACACTTTAAACCGGGTAATGTGGTAAAGGAATTTTTTTCGGGGATAGAGTGGGTGAATAGAGGACTTCACCAAATACTATATAAGGCGCATATCAAAACAATCAAGATTCGAAACTCCTATGTGAAATTTGAAAGGAACAGACATTTTTTTTACATTAACATAAAGACAATAGAACAGAATACAAGGTTTACAAATAAGTTTGCAAAATATTTTCCTTTTGTGCGCTTTATTAAAAGCAAGATAACTAGTTCAAATTAGCTACAAATTGTTCATAAAAGCAGATATATTTTTCAACAAAACTTTTAACAATCGAAATATCTTGAAAAGGTACGATACAATTCCTTTAAAAGAAAAGGTTCAAAATATAAATTCTTCCAAAAAAGATACACCAAGTTATTTGAAAACTGAAACAGAAAGCTTTTTGGCAAGTTCACCAAAATTTTTCAACACAGATTATTAATTTAAGAAATCTTTCGCTTTTCATGTTTCTTTTAACTTCTGCTTCCAATTCTCTTTCTTCGTTTGCTTCTTACTTCTTCCGTAAGAAACAGCCTTGTTCATCCGCTGATAATAGTCAAAATTACTTGTCCTCCCGAAATTTTATAACCTTATAATATTCAATTTCTTATATAGACTTCCAATAGGCTCCAGATGAGTGTTAAATTTACATTTACATGGGTGGAAGCTGCCCATCTGATTGGTCAAAAATCCAATGGTGTATATCCTTTTTAATTTGAAAATTATATTTTAAACAGTTTGAAACACTTATTTTTGATGGATTATTTTGGAACCATTCTGATTTTAGAAAGTTTAAAATGTTCCACTTCAAATTTATTACATATTTTTTATTAACCACCTGGCTTTCTTTTAAATTTTCTAAAACGCTTCTTTTAACCTTTATCACTCTGTATGTGAGCTCATATGCTGTACAAAAAGGTTATCCTACCACCTAAGGTGACTCTGATTCCTAAACAATAGTGTGTTTGAATTTCATCGATGTGTTGTCATATCCTTCTATGGCAACAGAAAACAACTTTGAATGAAATTAACAATAAGGATACTGCAATTAAGGGGCCTTGAAAAAGAATGCAGTGGAAATGGAAGTAATATTAATAATGTAGAGTGCTAAAGGTTAAATGCGAATGCAATAAATAAACCTAATTCTGTCGTAATATTTATTTATTTTATGTACACTTCTTTTGTTAATAATTTAACTTACATTTTTTACATATTTTTTTATATTCTCCCCTCAAGAGAAAGAGCAATAAACAAACTTATTTTATTGTATTATTTTTAATTATTTTATATTTATCTTTTGATTATTTTATATTTATCTTTTGATTATTTTATATTTATCTTTTGATTATTTTATATTTATCTTTTGATTATTTTATATTTATCTTTTGATTATTTTATATTTATCTTTTGATTATTTTATATTATTTTCTCATGAAAAATGTTTTGCAATAACTTTATTTATTTTAAACGTTTCATTAAAAAAACAAACATAAACAAAATATAGATTTAATTTCTTTAAGCACAAAAACATCCAGGGAAACAAATTAATGTGTATAGATTGGACAAATATATTAATACGTTCTTTTTAGAGATACAAATATTTAAGTAAATGCTCTGTTTATAATAAACAGTATTAACAACATTTACCGGCCTGAATGCCCGAGAAATTTTCATAGAAAATATGCGTCCTCCGACTGGAATCGAACCTCTATCATATACGGAACCGTTATATAACCTGACGTGCCTTAACCGATTGGGCCACAGAGGAGCGTTCGGTTAGCAAGGTCGATTTTACTGTTTTTAAACACAATTCTCCATGATTTTCTCTCATTCATTCATATTTGCTCAATGCGTATCCAAATGTAAACAAATGACGCCACACATTATGAAATGGACAAAGTCCGACAATTATTTTTTAAGACATTTTTTATGTTTATACGTTTTTTATAGATACAAATATTTAAGTAAATGCTCTGTTTTAGTATTAACAATATTTACCGTCCTGAATGTCCGAGAAATTTTCATAGAAAATATACGTTCTCCGACAGGAATTGAACCTCTATCCTATACGAAACCGTCGGAGGACGCATATTTTCTATGAAAATTTCTCGGACATTCAGGACGGTAGATGTTGTTAATACTGTTTGTTATAAAACAGAGCATTTACTTAAATATTTGTATCTATAAAAAGAACGGATAAACATAAAAAATGTCTTTAAAAATAATTATCGGACTTTGTCCATTTCATATTAATATATGTAGTAAGGGAAAACAAATCAAACTCCTCCTAAGCGGATATTAAATTGGATTTTTTTAATTATACAACGGATGCAAAGAATCTAAAACGTTGTGTGTTGTGTATGTTTATTGCTTATAATTCTAATGTTAAGTTCTATGTTTTATCTACCGCGCCCGCAAGAGAAAAAATTACTCACAATAGGATCTCATAATTCTATTATGATTCAGATTTTACGGGAAGCGGATGTTTTGCTCGTATTTTATTTTTCATAATAATTTATGAGAAATGGTAACCCGTGATAAAATTTCTGCGTCGTATTTTAAGTCTAAAACTGAAATAATTTCTATTTTAGAAAATGCAAACCTTTATTAAGTAAAGATTTTTATGTAATTTAAATTTTGTTGAACTTTTCAAAGTTGCTTGCTTGTTGGATAGCTACTGGGCAAAGAATATTAAAAAAATACAATAGACATTATAGAACTCCTGGAAGTGTTTGTTGCGGGTCGTTATATGCACGCTTCCCAACTTATTGCAGGCGTTAGTAACGTCTATGTTTGAAATTAGGAATAACACGCTGTCTCTTGAAATACCCACAACTAACATGGCGGACTCAGGATGTGAGTCCATGTAAAGAAATGTAAAGAAACAACAAGAACCAATATATACGTACAAACAAATGATAATGTATTAACAATAAAGGGTTAAAAATGATAAAGACAAAGATGTGTATGTCAAATGAATGTGAAAACTTTTTAGGTGCAAAGTATGTGTAGTGAGTGAATGTACATACATACGTGTGTGTGCGTGTGTGTCTATATATGTATTGTTCATGCGTTCACCAAAGGGAAGGCGTTCTCCGCAAGAGGTTACATGTTGGCGGACAAGGTCAGAAGAGAGTGATAATAAATTATCGCAGAGTATTTATAGTCCTAAGAGCGTCTCCTAGCAGCAGTTTCGAAAATTAGGAGGCGGTAACCCGACATGTTACATGAATTGTTGTGAATGGGTTAGTCGGATCAGTATATTTGCCAATATATTTTTTGTTGAAAATTAAAACAAACACAAAAAACTTGTAGTGTTTATGAAGAAAAACTTTAAAATCCATATAAGATTTGTAACATTTTTATTTTTA
The DNA here is from genome assembly GCA_963932145.1 of Acanthosepion lycidas. Taxonomy (NCBI): domain Eukaryota; kingdom Metazoa; phylum Mollusca; class Cephalopoda; order Sepiida; family Sepiidae; genus Acanthosepion; species Acanthosepion lycidas. Next base: position 26,175,287 of record OZ010576.1, read on the forward strand.
CTACTTTTAAAATTTTAGACTTGAATAAATGTTTAATAAATGCATTTTTTTTTTTTTAGAACACTCTTTTGAGAGAAGGTTTTTTTTTATGAGGACCAGCAAGGGGGCAAGGCAAATCAACATCCAGTATCAGTAGGCTTTTGATATCAAGAAGAGAGCATCAAGGAGGTACAAGTTACCAGCCAGCTGCAGAGAGATTAAGGAATCTTGAAGTTCAAGAGTATATTCGCTTGCCGTTGGACAACAAATAACGAAAAGAATTCTAAGAAATTTTCTCAAGCACGAACAGTGCGAATTTAAAAGGGACTTAAAAAATTACTATGTCCCAGAGACGTTCGTGGGGCAAGAAAAAGTAGGTGTTTTCGATTTTTTTCAAAGGTGTGTAGCGGGTTGTTTGTTCACATTGTGAGACAAACACGTGTGGTCTCCTGAAATGGGACCCACTACAAACATGGCGGACTCTCTCGGAGTATGAGCCCGCCAACAAAAATGTAAAAGGAAAATGTGAAGAAAACAACAAAAACCGGTATACAGTGTAACCCGGATATAAGAGAGTTGTCGGGACCGGAGAAGTTTCTTATATCCGGGTTTGGTCTAATTTATATAATTTATATACAAGCTCTAATGTGGGACCAGAGAAAATCTCTCTTATATCCGAGTTTCTCTTATATCCGGGTTTCTTATATCCGGGTTACACTGTATTTACGTACAAACAGGTATATGTATATTAACATACAATAAAGGGTTACAATTAATAAAGACGATAATTAGTGTGGATGAATGAACTTAGAAAGCTTGTGATCAAAGTACGTGTAAGTGAAGGTTCGTACGTACATTTGTGTGTAATGTTCATGCGTGTTTCCCGAAGAAAGCGCATAGCGCCCCTTTCCCGCCAACAAAGGGGAAGATGCGAATCTTCACTAGAGAATTACATCGTGGCATATCAGCTGAAAAGTGAGAAGAAACAAGAACAAGAAGAGGTCTCGCCAAGTATAGTCAATTGAGAGCGTTACCAAGTAGCGGTTTCAACAATTAGGAAATTAAGGAGAAGGTAACTCCGACACGTGGTTGCACCTTTGTTTTTTACTGCCTTTTTGAATTGTTTTCTCCTTTCGTCTTTTACAAAATCTTTGTTTTTTTCCTAAACTGTAATGTTTTCCATTTTTCGATGGAAATCTTTTAATCAGAAATTGTTAATTGTTAATTGTTTTTAGGCGCACAAAAGGAGAAACTCTTTGTACTTTTCTGTAATTGTGTAATAAATGTGTTTTCCTTTAAAAAAATTATGCAGTCGCTGTGTCTTAGTAGCAATACCAAACTTAGAAGTATTACCAAGTCATAATTGGCGCATACTGTGGTATGCGTCTATTATAATTTGGTATTACTACTTGTAGAGGACCGTGTGGGTTTGAGTGTTGTTGAATTAGAGGAACGTGCTGTTTATTCCTGATAGAAGGTCCAACTACAAGAAAATGGCGGACTCAAGTTGAGTCCAACCGAATGATGTAAAGAAAACGAACAAGACCGATATATATATATATATATATATATATATATATATATATATATATATATATGTTATTGTTAACAAATATATGTATTAAGCAACAAGTTTACAAGTGACAAAGACATCAACATTTGTGTTTGTGAGTGAACGTAAAGAGTTTGTATTTTGGTGAATGTTCGTACGTACGTGTATGTGTGTTTCATGGTGTTTTCCCACAAGTGGGCAAAAACGCTGATCTCCGTGAGAGATCACATTTTTAAATGTGTCCGCTGAAATGCAAAGTAAAAAAGGGAATGAGGCAAAAAGTTGCCTAGTATTTACACTACAGTGTAGCGACAGCGTCTCCTAGTGAACAATTAGGGAATTAATAAGGAGCTAACTCCGACATACTAAGTTTTTTATATTTGACACAAGAATTTGGATTTGGTAGGGAATAATATTTTTTATAGATTATGTAACGCAAACAAATTAAAGAGATTCAAATTATTGTGGCCATATTATTAGAAAGTATTCCATTTAATCAACTTCAGACAATAATAACGTAATTTTATTTAAAATTTATTAACAGATGTTATCGAAATAAGTGGATACCAAATTAAAATAAAAACACAGCATTTAAAACATATTTCAAATTATTCATCTAAAAAATTTAAGCTTTGAAGGTTGTATAGTTAGTTATTAATTAGTATAAATTTTATACTCTTCAAGTAACACATTTTAAAATTGAACCGTGAGATATAAATAAATCGGTAACATATCAAGTAATCAGTCAGAATCTAAGCAGTCCATGGGAAAATCCGAGTAGCAGCCGAATGTCCAAGTCAAAGATATTGAAATCTTCTTGTGTCTAGTCTATTTCCTGTTATACAAAAACTGCTATAAGAAGAAACTGGAGAGAAAAAAAAAAAGGAAAAAAAAAAGAAAAAACGAAGAAATAGTTCTTTTGTAAAACACCTCAACTATGTTTGGAATATTAAAATTCAAGATCTCAACTTTATCTGCTTTCTTCTTTTAATTTTATTTTTCTTTGTGGACGAGCTGAATATTTTTACAACGCCAAATTTTCACCCCTCTTAACTTTCCACGAACTCAAATCTAGATTTGAAAAGGCCATCTTTATTTGTGACAAGGAGTACACAACAGCAGATGTTTACAAACATTTTATCATTAATTGTAAGATAATTTTTTTAAAAATTCATTAATTTACTCTTTATAAATACAAGATTGTGTAAATGAATCCTGGCAAGAATAAACTAATTAAGAAAAAGAACCAACAACTAATAAAATCTTTGTTATTTTAGTTTGTTTTCTTTAAACTATCCCTATCCTGTAACTCCGGTGCAGGGTTGTTGGTGCACCACAGATGACTTACACAGGTCTATCTCTCTGCTCTTGTCCCTTGTGGAGTTGCCCTACTTATTTTCCTAAAATAACTGCCGCTAGGGGATGCGCCTTAAGCCTATAAATAGGAAGTGACATTCTGTCTTCGCTCTCTCGCAATTTTTTTTTCTAGCTTTCAGATATAGGTCGCAGGTAGATAAGAACACTGACGCTGAAGTGCATTTGCTTCTCTTGGTCCTTTGTTGAATTTTGAACTCTTTGATACACATGCATATATATAGGTGTTTATCACACATGCTTGTTACACTTCTACACAAACAGTTTCAATAGTTTAAATGCTTTCTTCTTTCATATTCATTGTTTTGTGACATGAAACATTATCCTATTATTTATGTATACCTTTGTTTTGTTAATAATACTTTTTTATCGTTTGATTACATATATAGTTTTGTTTTTCCATTTATTAACCGGACTCACATTCCGAGTTTGCCATTTTTGTTGTGGGATAAATATACCAGGAGACTTGTGCCCACAACACCCTCTTCAATTTTTGGCAATATTTATTGTTTTAAAAAGTGATGATTAGAATTTTAATAAAACATAAACATGTAAAAATGAATTAATACAATTTCTTTTGTTCTTGAGAATTTAGAACAAACACTATTTATTTATTCGTTAAATTATTTTATTTACATTATTTATATTCTTTAGTGGAATATTAGGTTGGTGCAAAAATAATGTCGTTTTCTCAGGTTGGTGGAAAAATAATGTCGTTTTCTCACATATGTTACTATGTGAGAAAACGACATTATTTTTGCACCAAACCTAATACTTGGCAAAATATTGACTAATTGGGAATTGATTCAAACTTTATAAAATGGTAAATAATAAGGATTTCGTTTTAGTTGGTTCGCATATTTTAATAATTCAGTAAATGTTTATAAATTTATGAATAAAAAACTTGTTTTCATATTTATTTCTTTATAAATTGGTAAATAATTATCACATTACATTACTTCTAACTGTATTAGTTTTTAGAATGTTGTAAATGTAAAATTATTCTTATAAATAAACAATCTAATCAATAAATAGCATTTAATATTTTTGTTGTAAATTCTCAAGAACAAAAAAAAAATGTATAAATTCACTTTCATCTTATGTTTAGATTTTATTTCAATCCTAATCATTGCCTTTTAAAATAATAAAAATTGCCAAAGAGTAAAAGTAGTTAAAAAACTAGTGTCATGGGAAAAACTGCCCCTTTTGTCACTCAATCTTATTGCAGGCATGAAGGTCCAGGTTTGCTATAACTTGATTGTTTGGTTATCTCTCCTTACTTTTTTGTTCATAGTGATTTAAATTGTTACTACATATATGCATATCACAGGATGGCCAGTTTATGCAACAACCTGATATGAAAACCTGATACAGAAATCAAAATTGGAAATAAATTCAATTACAGTTTAAAACCAGTCAAATCTTTCTTGATTCTTTTTGGTAACTTATAATAGGGGTCGGCAACATTTTGCTGACTATGTGCTGGGTTTTAAAATTATTCAGTGTGCTAACAGCATATGTATTTTTATACAAGCCAAGGTCAATATGCCTGTTCTACAATATATTTTATGTAGTAATATATACAATAATATGTAAACCATATTAATAGAAATAAACTGTTTAAAAAATTTTTTTTTTAACTTTTTGTTATTAATGGGAGTCCAACAAGTGAACAGTTTTGAAATGGCTAAATATTTTCTTTGTGTTGTAGTAGTTATTGGTTTGAACTTTGTGTTGTCATTTGCGAATACATGTCATTGGAAATTGCCAATTCCTGACCTATAAAATCAGCATTTTGGATCCAGTTTGGTTGTTTTTAAACAAGATATATATTTTTATACTAATTGTGAGTCATCATTAAAACCTTTTGCTGCTGCATGAACATATGCTAAACTGGATCTCATTCTGCAAAACCTTATATAGCAGCCATAACAGTAAATTACTTCTTCATTCCTTTATTTTTTGTTTCGTTCAATACAAAATGTTGAACTTAAAATCTAATAAATATGACTAAACTGTACTAAATTCTTTTGTGACTAAAGACCAAAAAAAGACTAACCATATAAACATAAACAAAAGAGTAACCATGTAACCATAAAAAAATGTAATCATATAGAATGAAATTACACTGACAATGGTATGAAACAGAATCAATGGGCCCAATATTTTCATTGATTTTATGTCAGACATCTACATTAGTGGCAATTTCAGATGCCAAAACTTTTCTGGAAGAAATATAATTTCCCCATTGTTTTTAAGCTCAGGTAAAAATGTAGATTTTAATTGATAATTTTCATGTCTACTAGGCATCACTTACTCATTGGACTGGTGCAATATAATCTTCATCCTTACTATTATATCCATTAAAAAATAAATAAAAATTAATTATACTACCACAAATTATATTAAATACTTATAACAAATATACTTATCCTTAATACAATTCACCCTTTGTAAACCCATGAGAAACAACCACATTCTTCATCTCTATCACACGCAACTACATGACATGCATACTATCAGACAAACAGGGCTGACATGAGGGTTAACCAAAATTCAGCTCTCTTTCTTTTCAGACCACAATGATAACCTTTGTCCTTTCTTAATGCTCATAACCAAAATTTGAGATAAGAAAACTTCAGACTTCTTTTTTTTTTCCAATCAAATTATCTGGAGACGCATCACACACATTATATAAAAAAACATACAAGAAAGATAGACCATTAACTCAGTATTACTGTTTTTCAAGTCTCTTGACATCACATAACAACTGTCAACAAGAAAATAAATAATACTTGCTTTGTTGCTTCCACATCTTCATGTTTTATATTTTCCACAAGTATTTTTGTATATATAAATGTTAGCGGATCTATGATTATTTACACAGAGTTTCAGAAATGATTCAGTAAAAGCCTAAATTTTTGTTTGCGTAAATTTTAGGGGGTCTATAATTATTTACCCAGATCTTCACATCTGTTCTGGTAAAAATCTAGATTTTTCTATCTATAAATGTTAGGGGTCTATAAATATTTACCAAGAGTTTCATATTTGCTCAGGTAAAAGCCTAGATTTTTGTATGTATAAATGTTAGGGGGTCTATAATTATTTACCCAGAGTTTCAAATTTGCTCTGATATTAGGTTGGTGCAAAAATAATGATATAATAATGTCGTTTTTTGACGTTAAAAAATACGTCAAAAACGACATTATTACGTCATTATTTTTGCACCAACCTAATAAAAGCATAGATTTTTGTATGTATAAATGCTAAGTTTTCTATAATTATTTACCCAGATTTTTACATCTGTTCCAGTAAAAGTCTAGATTTTTGTATGTATAAATGTTAGGGGTTCTATAATTATTTACACAGAGTTTCATATCTGTTCTGGTAAAAGCCAAGGTATTTGTATATATAAATGTTAGGTCATCAATAATTATTTACCCAGAGTTTCATATCTGCTCTGTTAAAAGCCTAGATTTTTGTATGTATAAATGTTAGGGGGTCTATAATTATTTACCAAGAGTTTAATATCTGCTGCAGTAAAAGCTGACATTTTTGTATGTATAAATGTTAGATGGTCTACAATTATTTACCCAGAGTTTCATATTTGCTCTGGTAAAAACTTAAATTTTTGTATGTATAAATATTAGGGGTTCTATAATTATTTACCCAGAGTTTCATATCTACTCCCATAAAAGCCTAGATTTTTGTATGTATAAATATTTTATAATTATTTACACAGATTTTCACATCTGTTCCGGTAAAGTCTAGATTTTTCTATGCATAAATGTTGGGTGGGTCTATAATAATTTACCCTGAGTTTCATATCTGCTCTGGTAAAAGCCTAGATTTTTGTGTGTATAAATGTTAGGGGTCTATAATTTTTACCCAGAGTTTCATATTTGCTCTGGTAAAAACCTAGATTTTTGTATGTATAAATGTTAAGGGGTCTATAATTATTTACCCAGAATTTCATATTTTCTCTGGTAAAAGCCTAGATTTTAATTGGTGATTTTCATGTCTGCTAGACTCCACCCACTGAATGGATTGGTCCAACATAATCTTCCCCGCTACTGTTGTATCCATTAAAAATAAATAAATAAAGATTAATTATACTATCACAAATAATTATAATAAAATTATTATAACAATAATAATTATCGTCAATATCATTCACCCTTTCTAAACCCATGAGAATCAACAACATGCTTTTTCTCTACCACACACAAACATATGACACACATAATATCAGGCAATCAGTAAACATTAGAGAGTGACCAAAATTTCAGCTCTTTTCTTTTTAAGGGCATAATGATAATCTTTATCCCTTCTTAACACTCATAACTAAAATTCGACCAAAGAAAACTCCAGACAATTCTTTTTTCTCTAAATAAATTACCTGGACACTTACTAGATGCATTATAACAAAAAATATATATATTCAAATGTCAGAGTTTATCAAATCCAATGTCTACAGTACAATAACATGAACATTGGGGAGACTTCATGTGATCTAAAGACCTGCATCCAAGAACACAAAAGAGATTTGTGTTTAGATAAACATTCAAATTCTCTCGTATTGCACCACAACAATGTAGGACATAACTTTAATTTCACCAATGCCAGCCTTATAATAAAAGAACATGATCCTTTAAAGGGAAAATATTATGAAAATATATTTATAGCAATATTACCAACTATTAACACACATTTAAAAAACTACATTACATCACCATTTTTCTGCAGATCCATTGTTCATGAATCTAACTTATCTCTTCTGAATACACACACACACATATATATATATATATATATATATATATATATATATATATATATATATATATATATATATATATGCACAAAATACACATGAGATATACTTTAATAAAAATCTAACCAAAGAAAATTTTTCAAAACATTCTGCAGCATCTCACTAACTTTTATACACTTTGGCATCCAGAATGTTTTTTACACTTATTTGACTATTATCTGTTACTTCCTTACATGTGACATATATCTAATCAAAGCATCCTACTGCATTACACTAACTTTTACACACTTTAGCATCAAGAAAGTTTGCCACACATATTTGAATATTATCTGTTACTTCAATACCCATGACATGTATCTAACCAATAAAAAATAGCTAAGCACAAAATACCATTAATCTGCATCTCATTGCTTTTTATCAATTTTATCATTTCTGTCTTGATCTCTGATGAACCTTTAATAAAGTGAAACATGTTAGATTAAAATCTGTTTCCTACTTGTTCTTTGTCCTATCATATATATATATATATATATTGGTGGCTGTCAACTCACAAAGTGATTATGACCATCACTGACATGTCCAGTCCTTCAGTTAAACTCCCCACCCCACAAAACTGCATCCAATGGTTGTGTGAACGACAGTTGCTCATAAAACCAACCATTGATCTGCATTTCTTGTTACATATGTGGCATATCAAATCATTTCCAGGTGGTGGAAGTTGACTTTGATCATCATCATTTCCAGTGTGCCTTTTCATATACCTTGTCAGGCCTGACCTAGACTTGCACACTCTAATGCAGGCCGGGCATTCAAAGCATGCCACTAAATTGTTATATACAATGGACTGTTGGTGTTGGTGTGATTTCTGGTGACTGAGAAGACTCATCCTGGACAGACATATCTGATCGCATTGGGCACATTGCCTGGTTGGCATCTCATAGCAATTCAGGGATCCCTTCCAAACCCTTCTCTTCAGTTCTACATATGTTTCATGGAAGATCTTGACATTGTTAGCAATACCAGCTCTCCAAAAAACCTGGCCTTCAGCTAGAGTCTCCCAGTTATCCAGACCAATATTGCACTTGTATAGTGAATCTTCAAGGCAATCTTTGTAACGGCTTGTGCTGTGGTCTTTTTCCCAATTCCAATTCTCCATACATAAATTGTTTTGGAATTTTGTCACTCACCATACGGACAATATGGCCTGTTCATTGCAATCTGTGCTTGTGTATAAGTGCTTCTGCAGAGAGTAAACTGGCCTTTGTAGAACAACAGTATCAGGCATGTGAGACAGCCAGTGGATTTTAAGCACAGACTAAAAGCAGCATTGATGAAAATGTTCCAATATCTCCAGATATATATAGATACATACATACACAAAAAGATACATACATACATACACACTATATATACATACATACATACACACTATATATACATACATACATACATACACACTATATACAATTCACTCAGTATTACTCTTTCTCTCATGTCTCTTAAGACTACATAACAACCACTGTCAATCAGATAATAAATAATACTTGTTTGGTTGCTGTTTCTCATTTTTATTAGGTTGGTGCAAAAATAATTTCGTTTTCTAACATATGTTACTATGTGAAAAAACGAAATTATTTTTGCACCAACCTAATACAAGTATTTTTATATATATATATAAATGTTAGGGGGTTTATAATTATTTACCCAGACTTATAACTCCCCTACACTACATTTACTACTTTTTGATCTTGTGTTGGACTAAGCTTTATTGCTTTATACATTGTGAAAGGGTATTTGTGTGTAAGTGAATGCTGTTAACTCAACTGGAAATTGAACTCGGTTTTTTGATTTCTCATGCTGAGCCAGTATCCGTTACACTACCCACACATCCACATTAAGCTAAGCTTAGTAAATTCTAATAAAATTGTCGAGAATAAAATACATAGAAAAAAAATGACATACTTTTTTTGATGATATTTTTAGATATTTTTTCAAAGCAGCAAGCTGTCAAACATGTTCAGATAAAAATATTTATTCTTTCTGGAGTAGAAACATTTATACATATGTTGTGACCAAGTAAATGGTTAAGTAATAACAAAAACCAGGTTTGCAGATATATTGTTTATTAAACACTAAGTACACCAGAAGAGTATTACATGACTAGTGAGAATGTATCTAATGAACTAACACTCAATCTATTCACTGTTCCCTGTTCACTATTCTTTCTCTCCTACCAAACTTATAGTAGGCGGAAGAGTCTAACATAGACTATTATAATTATTATTACAACAGTTAACACAAGAGTGCAATTTAAGAAAAGAAAAAGAAAAGAAAAACACAATGTAATTTTGAGAAGCATCTTAAGGTGAACATTCTGAAAAATCTTCAGAATCTACTGATTTTTCAACCCTTAAAATTCACGAGCATAGTGATGTATGCAAATTACTAACTCTCCACAACCTGCGGGGGAATGAACAGAAGGACAGGAGAGTTCCATAAGATTTATACTAAGCTGTTTGTTTAATTCCTCTGAGCAACCAATCAACTAACGGAAAATTCCAAGATGAACAAGAGCACCATTATATGAAGCATTTTTCTGTTGCATATCTTCAAGCTGGCAGCATTTCATTCATTTTGAATCATTCATTACCAGTACAGCCATTTTTTTCATTACAAGACAAACAACATTGTACAGTGTAACCTGGATATAAGAGACCCTGATATAAGAGAAACCCGGATATAAGAGGGAATTTCTCTGGTCCCAAATTAGAGCCATACTCACCTAAACAAAATATATCAAACCCGGATATAAGAGAAACCCGGATATAAGAGACTCCGTCTCCGGTCCCGGCAACTCTCTTATATCCGGGTTACACTGTACAAAGACTTACAATTTTTGTAGATTTTTATATGTTTATACTTGAAAAAAATGTTTTAAATATAGCTTGAAGAAGACATTCTGTTGAAATATTATTTAACATTGTCAAAAACTGTGTTTTTTCTTTTCTTAAATCATGCTCTTCTCCTAACTGTTGAAAAAAATTGGAAGAGTTATGTCATGCATTTTGTTTATTATTGTTATTAACAACAAAGGGGATACAAATGTATGACTGTACAAACCCCAGTGTACCCATCATGACACCCAGTCTGATGAGAGTATACCAGGCACATGCATCACAGCCAAATTATTACTGTCATCATTAATATTTTGAAATGAGAGAGCAGCACTCTTAAAGTGAGGCTTGGATATAAATATACAGTACAAGCTTGATATACCCATCATCTCACCTAATCTGATACCAGGCACATGCATCACAGCCAAATGTGTAAGATAAAGAGATTTTATTTTATCTTGTGATCTGTAGGGTCATAGGGGCACCATGTGTACTGCAGCTGCAGTAGAAGTGGTGTTTCTTGGGCGAGATAGCTTGACAGAGCCCGACCCTCTCCAGGCCGATTATGAATCCAGAGTTTTTCCTTCTCCTAGACTGATTGCCACCCAAGGCTATAGAACCCAGTCTGTCCTGCTACTGACCCATAGCTAGGGGAAGAAGAAGAGGATTCATACCTTTCCCAAGGGTATTAGCACATAAGTGAATGTAATGTATCCAGCTCTTCAATTCCTCAATCTGTGCCACTATCTATTATGCTACTATGCTTCCTCCTGACAGTATTATGAAAACTGTAAAAGCAATCTCGATAGGATGTAATAAAAGAGATGTATAAAGTTATAGGTAGGCTCAGTTAGAAATATATTCAGATCAGTTAAAAGTAGTACTGTCTGCTGAATACTGAATATTTCCTTATTAAGAAACAGTTAATATTATCATTACCATTACCAATTACATATGGACTAGGGGTAAGATATCTGACTGATGTCAAATTGGTCAGATTTCAATCCTGGCTTGAAGCAATTGGAAGTCTAATAACACTGAAGAGCTGGGATACAGCAAAACAGTCTGTCTGTGGATGACAATATATGCTTCAGCTCTCGAGAGAAAAAGAGTTTTAAAAACAGTGGCTTCTACTGCTATTAATGCATTACTCTTCAAGTAGGAATTGAGTTCTCCACTGGCTTAATTCATATTGAAAAAAACATTAAAATATACCTTCCTCTTTGCCATGCAACGATGGCCTAGGTGCAAGATCTGTGACTGATGTCAAATCGGTCAGATTTTGATCTTGAAGCAATTTGCAATGTAGCCACACTGAAGAGCTGCAATACACCAAAACAGTCTGTCTGTGGATGACAAGATATATAAATATATATATATATATATATATATATATATATATATATATATATATATATATATATATAAACAGTAAATTTGCAAGCCTCATTTTAATACTGTTTTTTTTTTTGTCTTCTCATTCTCTTTCAAAACAGAGGAAGTATTCTGCTTTTGAAATTAATCATTCATTCACCAGTAATTTACCATTGCCTGAGGAGACATATTTGTAATGTTGAAACATGATTGCTATTGTTGTAGTGATTTTTAATGTTTTTGTTTTAATCTCTGATAATAAATAATAATATTTAGGTCTACTTTGTATTGAGCCCTTTTTTAAATTAAATGTTACAGACAGTGGAATTATACTCCATTTGTGCTTATCTTACCTGGATATATATATATATATATATATATATATATATATATATATATATATATATATATATATATATTAGATATAATAAAAAAATTTTTAAATCACTACACAAAAGCTTTCATGTTTCAATACTATGATTGTATTTCCTGGTAGGTAACTAGTAGTGATAAAATGATTTTTTAGAGAAATTTAAAAACAAATCATTACTTCTTTTCCAAAAGTTAAATGGAGGTGGGACATAATGTCAGAATTAAAAATAGATTAGTGGGTATGTCTTGATTAACCAATACCATTTAAATGTCAGATCTATACTAAATAGAAAAATAAGATCAGAGGCTGGAGATGGGTGGGTTATTTTTTCATGTCATGATAAACCGGCACATAGACATAGTATCATTGATGATATTTTGCTCTACTTTGTATGGAGCACTTCTTTTAAAAGTAAATGCTACAAACTGTGGATTTTTACTCCATTTGATCTTTCTCTCATTTGGAGATATATATATATATATATATATATATATATATATATATATATATATATATTAAAGACATTTTTATGTCTAACGTTCTTTTTATAGATACAAGTATTTAAGTAAATGCTCTGTTTATAATAAACAGTATTAAATAACATTTGCCGGCCTGAATGTCCGAGAAATTTTCATAGAAAATATTCGTCCTTTGACAGGATACGAACCTGCATCCTATACAGAACCGTCATTTACGCTGACGTGCCTTAACCGACTCAGCCATAAAGGAGCGTTCGGTAGGCAAGGTTGAATTTACTGCTTATAAACTTCAATCTTCCATGAATCTCGTACATTCATAACTGCTCATAGCGTATCAAATGTAAACAAATAACGTCATACATTAAGAAATGGACAAAGTCCAACAATTTATTTATTAAAGACATTTTTATGTTTAACATTCTTTTTATAGATACAAGTATTTAAGTAAATGCTCTGTTTATATTAAAATAAATTTTCTATGAAAATTTCTCGGACATTCAGACCGGTAAATGTTATTTAATACTGTTTATTATAAACAGAGCATTTACTTAAATACTTGTATCTATAAAAAGAACGTTAAACATAAAAATGTCTTTAATAAATAAATTGTCAGACTTTGTCCATTTCTTAATGTATGAGATATATATATATATATATATATATATATATATATATATATATATAATTATTTATTTTTAAAGAAAAAAAAAAAAAAAAATAATAACATAAATATGTTATAAAATCACTACAAAAATATTTATGGCTATTTTTGTAGTGATTTTATAACATATTTATGTTATAATTTTTTTTTTTTTTCTTTAAAAATAAATAATTATATCTGCTCTACTTTGTATTGAGCACTCTTTTAAGAATAGTAATTGTTGGTTATTGGAATTCATCCCATATACACCAATCATATACTTGTATATATATATATATATATATATATATATATACAGTATTTCATATTAGTAGTAACATCATGTGGAATATTAATATTGAAGTATTGTTAATTATTATTAAATTTTCGATTGGTATTCTGTTTCAGTTACTTTTAATTGCAGCTTCTCAGACTGTAATTATACAGACATTATTTGCACACACTGGAATAATTTGTACAAGATACCTTCATTTTTAAAAAATTTTTTTTTTACTAGACCAAAAACTATAAAAGTTGTATCAATTCCTTCTAAAAATATTTCATGGCATAATTTAACCTCTTAATGTCTACCATAAAATCTACTATTATAAAACTGAAATTAAAATCTAGTATTATTTATAGGTTTCTAAAAAAATCTGTTATTAATTATATGTTTCTGCCTATGACCCATTAATAAACCACCAGCCTTTTTTTTGGGGGGGGGGGGTTGATAGGTATTACATGGATAGCCAATTGAATTGTAAGCTTATGATGACAACTAAACTTGTCTAAAAACAAAAATATATTAAAAAGCATATATCATACCTGGTTTGTTTCTACCTGGTGTCATTAGTATTGACTGGTACTGGTTTGGTAATTTGTTTTTTTTATTTCTTACTGCTTAGGCATTGTCCTCTTTCTTCCTGATCCTGTTCTTTCATGACAGTTTTTTTATGTTTATTGTATAAATGTCAACCTAAATAGCATGTCAAATGACCAGAGTTTACACATGGTTTTTCTGAATACATTCAACATTTATTTAATTTCAACTTGACATTGAGTTTTGAAATTTACAGACATCCAAGTCCAAACAAGAAGATATTTTACAGAAAAAATTTAAGATTGTTTAATTCATTTACAGAGATATAAGCAAAATAAAATTTAAAAAAATACAAATTATTTTCTATTTTTTACTTAAAATCATTTCCTGGCGTAATATTTACTACTATGTTCACATAATCACAAATAAAAAGGTGTGAAAAAGATATAATGATACTTTTTTCACTGTTAAATGTCCTTAAGACAAATTGTTTGTTCTTGATGACATTGTTGAACTGTTTCCCTTTCGGGAATATTTGCACATTTACCCCAATATGCAAACGCAAACATTCATCTTGCCAGTCATTTAGAAAACAAAAGAAAAACATTGTTGGACAAAGATTTCCTGCAAATTTTATTACTTTTTATGAGTGATGAATTACTTTTCACCTGACAACCTCTTTGTCACAAAGAAAACATTGCTAGCCACTTGCTACTTTATCACTCTTTCTATGACAAATGTTCAGACAAAATACATTGATTAATTCCAACAGTCCAGATGGTCACAACTAGGACCAATCATGCCATGTACAGACCATTGATTTATCCTGATTCCCTTCATAAACCATTGGTTAAGAAGGAAGTTCCACTCAGACAGCTTCTTCCCCAGAAATGTTGTGGAACAGACTCCTGAAAAGATGCTTCTCCAATCACTATGATCATAACTTCTACAAGTCTAGGGTCATCTGTTGTCTATCCTACATATCCTCATAATATGCACTTCTTTTTTGTATGCCTCATTTAGTAACCCTCTATCTTGAGTGGCTTTTGAGCCATTTATTATAGTCCTGTGTATGCCGATAAACTACATCCGGCAGCAATGCCTCTGGTTGGGAAATTGGAGGTTTTGAGGAGCAAGGAATCGCCTCTTCATTACTGTTGTTCCCAAATATCTGAGTTTAAAATCTTTCCTAAAAACATTTTTCTATTCTACTAAAGTTTATAAGTATAATAAAAGTGTAAATAAAAAAAATATCATCTAATATTTTATTAACACCTTAGAAGAAATAAAATGCTTTATTTAACAATTTCCTTACAGATGAAGAAAAGACTTGATGTTCCAGAGATGTTGTTCTACAGAAGGTTTCTAAGAATAACATGTTGAACTAGGTGAGTAACAAGGAAGTTTTAAGGAAAATGGAAACAAAAAGGACAGATAATGAGGAAAGAGTGCTTGGAGATTTTGACACTCACAGGACATACGCATGACAGAGGAGTCATCAAGTAACCTACCTAACGATCTTGTGCAAATGGATATCAGTACAGGGTTTAGGAAGGATAGAAAGGGAACAAACATTGCTTAGATCTAGAAAGGATAGAAAATTGTGAAGACCACCAATATCCTGAAGGAACATGATACATCAAAGAAGAGGAGTTTGATGGTAATGATACTTCTCTGATCAGTACAATCTTAATCTCTTCATTTCTAGGGTCATCTGTTATCTATCCTACATATCCTCATAATATGTACCTCTCCTTTGTATGCTTCATTTAGTAACCCTCTAACTTTAGTGGCTCTTGAGTCTTTTATTGTAGTCCTGTGCATGTATGTATGTGAACAATACTATAATAAAATGAGATTGAACTTTAAAATCTGTTTGCTATGAACTTTTGAATTGGATTTCATTATTTGGGAAGTCGGTTGAATTTTTTAGTGGCATATCAAACTTTGTAGGTTATTTAATGCCAAAATCTAAATCTACTGCATGCAGGTTTATACTTTCAATTACAGATACCTTGTACATAATTTTATGCTCTCAGGGTAAAGGTATGTTTTTTGATATATAGTTTGTAGATTATAAAATATATTGTTGATAATTTTACTATAAAAATGTATTTCTATATTTTTTTAGGGTTGCATTGATTGTCATTTTGCTATAAAAATGTTTTGCTGGTCATTTTATTATAAAAATGTACTGTTAACTTTTATTTTGAGATTCATTATTTCCATATAGCTGGAACACTAGCAGGTGCTACCACCCCAGGTTAGGGTGGACTTTGAAACAACAGCAGTTAAGCGGTGGTTCCACCCTCCTCAAAATTCTTAATCTCTCGATCAGAGACCTTGTTGGCAGATCTAGTTTATCATCATACTCAGATCATGCTCATTTGTAAGGAATATAGATATTTAGATAAGTACCTTTGCATTGCATAACCACTTCTTACTTTGTTTGCTTGCATAAGAATTTGGGGGCATTTTTAATTACCCTTAAAATACTTATATATTATATTTGATTACCCTTAAAATACTTACATATTATATTTGATTACCCTTAAAATACTTATATATTATATTTAATTACCCTTAAAATACTTATATATTATATTTGATTACCCTTAAAATACTTATATATTATATTTAATTACCCTTAAAATACTTATATATTATATTTGATTACCCTTAAAATACTTATATATTATATTTGATTACTCTTAAAATACTTATATATTATATTTGATTACCCTTAAAATACTTATATATTATATTTGATTACCCTTAAAATACTTATATATTATATTTGATTACCCTTAAAATACTTATATATTAAGGCACTTGTGAAATATGTTGTAGGCATGTTCATAGAAATATGAAGAGGAGAAACCTGAAATATGAACGAAAAAAACTACGAAAACAAAACATAACTTAGAGACCATATTTAACACCACTGACATCAAAAATGCTTCATTTTGTATATGGTATGTTTGCATGTGTGATAAAAGTATGAAGAAAGCATATCACTTAAATACGGTTCTTCCTTACTTCTGAGCATTGCTATGTTTGCCTGTTGAGATCCAAAGTAAAAGAGAATGCTTTTTGAATTCGGTGCTGCTTGCATACTGATGTGTCACTTGACAACTGTAATGTCACATGATGACATATCTAAGGAGTAATAACTTTCATTTTTACTTAGTTTGATTAGTTCCTTAGTTAGTTAATTAGCATTAAATGCCATTCTTCTTCTCTGTGATCTGTCCCTTTTGAACATGGGTGATCATAGCTGTTCACAATTTCCTGCACTTTGTAACCCTTAGTAAATTTTATGTTTTGCTGTAAATCTCTGTTCTGCCAATCATTTACATAAGCTCATTAGGTAGATTATGTGCTGATTTCTTCTATCCCTCTTGCCTTCAATATATTATTTGAGTGTCAAACTTTCCAAGCCTTCTTTTCTTATTATGTGCCTTAGAAATATTAAATTTCTCTTTCTGATGCTACTTATAAGTATTCCTTTTATTTCCATTTTCACTAAAACTTGCTTACGGTTCAGTCCATTGTATTCTTAGCATGCTTCTGTAGAGCCATATTTCTGTTGCTTTAAGTCTCTCCTCCATCTGCAATCAGATGGTGTAGCATTCACTGCCATAAAGGAAAACTGATATTACATAACAGTTCACTTGTGTCAATAAAGTAAATTAATTAAAAATGAATCAAACTGGATTTAAATATACTTTTTATTTTGTCAAAATAAAACAAGCTTTTTATTCCACCAAAATAAAATATGCTTTTTATTTCACCAAAATAAAAAAATGGTTTTTATTCCTCCAAAATAAAATATGCTTTTTATTTTGCCAAAATAAAATATACTTTTTATTCTATCAAATTAAAATATGCTTTTTATTTTGCCAAAATGACATAGGATTTTTATTCCACCAAAATAAAATGTTTTTCAAAATAAAATAAGCATTTTATTCCACCAAAATAACATATGATTTTTATTTTGTCAAAATATAATATGCTTTTTATTCCTCCAAAATATTAGGTTTGTTCAAAAATAATATTGGTTTTTGACGTTAAAAAATACGTCCAAAACTGACATTATTTTTGTACCAACCTAATAAAATATGTTTTTTTTTCCAAAGTAAAATATGTTTTATTCCACCAAAATAAAATATGCATTTTATTTTGTCAAAATAAAATGTGCTTTTTATTCCACCAAAATAAAATATGTTTCTATACCTTCAAAATAAAACACTTTTTATTTCATGAAAATAAAATATGCTTCTTATTCTACCAAAATAGAATACGCTTTTTATTTTGCCAAAAATAAAATGTTTTTTATTTTGTCAAATAAAATATTCTTTTTATTCCTCCAAAATAAAATATGCTTTTTATTTTGTCAAAATAAAAAATGCTTTTTATTTCACCAAAATAAAATATGTTTTTTATTTTGTTGAAATAAAAGATGCTTTTTATTTCAGCAAAATAAAAAGTGCTTTTTATTCCCCCAAAATAAAATATGGTTTTTGTTTTGCCAAAATGAAATATGCTATTTATACTCCCAAAATATAATATGCCTTTTATTCCCCCAAAATAAAATATTCCTTTTATTTTCCCAAAATAAAACATGCTTTTTATTCCTTTAAAATAAAATATACTTTTTATTTTGTCAAAATAAAATATGCTTATTATTTCACCAAAATAAAATATGCTTTTTATTTTGCCAAAATAAAATATGCTTTTTATTTCACTAAAATAAAATATGCTTCTTATTCCCCTAAAATAAAATATGTTTTTTTTATTTTGTTAGAATAAAATATGCTTTTTATTTAGCCTAAATAAATTCTAAATTAAAAAAAATTACTCCGCCTCCAAAGCAAACATTACTATATTATGTTTTTAATTTTATGATTATTTGTTTTACATTTTTTTGCAACATCAGTTTTGTATAATTTTGATGTCATTATCAGGAAAGGCAGTAAAATAATTAAAAATTAATTAAAATATTTTTCATTTTTAATATCTGTTTTAATATCTTTCAATTTTTCAAAGTTCTTTCTGTTAGAGAGTATTATTATTATTATTATTATTATTATTATTATTATTATTATTATCATCATCATTATCATTATCATTATTATTATTATTATTATTATTATTATCATTATTATTATTATTATTATTATCATTATTATTATTATTTGTATTTTCTTTGATTTCTGGTGTTTACACATTTCTTTCCGGGTCCCACCCAGGGACCTATGGTTAGTAATGGCATCATGACACTTTTCACTGACCAAAAGAAAAAAAGAAAAAGAAAAAATAAATAAATAAATTTAAAAAAATTACATAGATAAGGCCCTTCGTAAAGTGTGGGCTGTACTTGTCAGAACAATTTTTTGTAAAGGAGATACAAAAAATTATTCTGACAAGGCATGGAATTAGTCTACTGCAATCTTTTCCAACCAGTCCTAGGGCTCCAACTACAACAGGGATTGTTGATGTTCCCATATGCCACATTTTCGAGATTTCTATTTCAAGGTCCTTGTATTCTGACAGTTTTTTGAATATCTTCAAAGATACATTGCAGTCAGCAGGGACTGCCATATCAATAAGGAAGCACTGCTTTTGTTTGTCGTCTTTAATAACATTATCTGGGCGGTTGTCTTTGATTGTTCTGTCAGTGTGTATTGTGTAATCCCATAGAATTGTAACAGGTCCTATCTCCGTAACTGGGTCTGGGTGGTGTTCATACCAGTTTCTTTCAGTTTCCTTCCCATAGAAGTTGCAGATTTTCCGGTGCAGATATTGGCCCACTCTATCATGTCAGGTTTTATATTCAGTGGGTGCCAACATTGTGCAACCTGATACAAGATGATCAATCGTTTCTGGATATTTATCACAGAATCTGCATTTTGGGCTGACACAATATTTTAGTATATGTGCTTGATAATTTCTAGTTAGCTAGCATTGGTCCTGCGCAGCAAGGATAAAACCTTCAGTTTCTGCTTTCACCCTGCACTGCGTAGCCACTGATGGGTACAGGTTTTGTCTACATCAACTTTTTGATACGGGCAGAGTATTGGCCATGAAGCAGTTTATCTTGCCATCGCTTCTGTATCTGGTCGGTTGCATTCGTCTTTGCTGTCTTTTTTAAGTATTTTGCAGTTTCAGCCGGTGTATTGTGCTGTAGTTGCATCTCTACGCCCATTTGAAGCTCCATTTTGAATTTGTTGGCTTCTTTCATTACGGAGTAAAGACGCTTACTACTTTCATGTTCCTTGACGCATACCATCATCCAGTCTTCTGTAGTTTCCAAGTATCTTTGAAGGCCAATTGTTGTAGTTTTGTAGGACAGTTCTAGTTGAACTAATCCTCTGCCTCCTTCGGATCTGGGCACATACAGACGATCAACATCAGCTTTGGGATGATGCATGCGATAGCAAGTGAGAAGCTTTCTCGTTTTGGTGTCCATTCGCTTAATTTCAGCTATGGTCCAGTTAAGGACATTAAAGCTGTAATGCACCACTGGGACAGCCAATGTGTTTATAGCTGATATTCTATTTTTTGAGTTTAGTTCAGTATTTAGTACCAGACATACACGCCTGTAGTACTCTTTTCTTATTTTTTCTTTCATTTGGGGGTGTTGTATGCCATCTCCTTCACTAATTCCTAGGTACTTATAAGCTTCATCATGCTCTAATTCCCTAATCTTTGTGACAAAATCTAAATCTATTGAGGGTGTTTCTGTAATTCTACCTTTCCTGAATGTTACTTTTGCACATTTATCTAATCCGAAGTCCATACCTATGTCGTCACTGAAGTATTTTACAATATTGAGGAGGCCTTTCAACTCATTGTCATCTTTGGCAAAGAGTTTGAGATCATCCATGTATAGTAGGTGATTGAATATTTTCTTATTTATTATTATTATTATTATTATTATTATTATTATCATTATTATTATTATTATTATCATTATCATTATTATTATTATTATTATCATTATTATTATCATTATTATTATTATTATCATTATTATTATTATTATTATTAGCAGCTTATTTGCACTTAGAGAAGACATAATGTAAGAAAAGAAAAGATACAAGGGAAAAATTAAACAAAAAATTAATAACCATAGATTTGATATCCGACATGTGACATCAATGGTGCTTGTGGAATATTTTATTACAAATGACTAAGGTGCATATTCTGAAAAAATATCTGGAGGCCACCAACCTTTCAGCTCTTAAAACACATGAGGATAGTTATATATGCAAACTATTAATGTCCTGCCCCAGTGGAATAAACAAAGTGATGGGAGAGTTGCATAGGATTTATACTAAACTTTTTTATTAATTCTTCTTAATAAATAATTGACTAATGGAAAATTTCAAGATGAGCATGCCCCATCATGTTACTCACGTTTGAGTTGCATTCCATTCATGCTAACTGCATTTCATTCATTTATAATTTTTTGTAATTTTTTTATATTTTTATACTTGTATGTAATTTTTAAACATAACTTGAAGAAGACAGACATCCTGTAGAAATATTATTAAACATTGTTATACACTGCATCTTTTCTTTTTCATTTTTTAAATCACCTTCTTCTCTAAGTCACATCGATTATTTTGTTTATTATTATTTCAGGTTTCTTTATGTGCTATTTGATACAATCCTTTACCAACACTTTTATCTGTGACCTGACATAAAAAAAAGCTTTTTTTTATCTTGGAAAGCTACTGAGCATATTACATTGGGAGAGTTTTTTGAATATGTTAGCTCTGCTAATGAGCACAATCTCTTGTATCTCAGATTTCCTGCACTTTTCTCAATGTATATATATCAATATTCTTTTTAATCATTCGTAGTACTCATATTATTATTGGAATAATGGTTGTGTTTAAATGATCCATTCTTACAGTGTCTATTTCCAGTTCCTTATATTTTGAAAGTTTATCAAATTCTTCTGTTGCAATGTTTTTATTAGACAGCATGATCATGCTTACGAGATAGCACATGTTTTCTTTAAAGTCTTTTTAATTATACCTGGTCTGTTGGCCTGCATAGTGTAGGCAGTTATTATCATTATTATTATTATTATTATTATTATTATTATTATTATTATTGTTGTTGAATGAAAGAAAGGTATAAAGCCCAATAGGCCCATCATGACAACCTGTGTGATAAGAGTACACAATGCACATGCACCACAGCCAAATGTGCACATTATGGTGACAGTGTGTTAACTTGCAGGTGGAACCCTGTTGGAAAGGCCTTCAGGCTGGATAATTTTCAGGTTGGGTAACCTGAAGGTATTAATCAGTCTGCTCTACTGAAGATGTTCCCAAGTGTCGAGATATGACTTCTTTGGTTATTGCATCATTCAAACTTAAAAAAATTATAATCTGCTCAATACCTGGTCATGATGATACCCTTCTACTACTCTCAATACCTGGTCATGAAGATCCCCCTCCCATTAATCTCTATACCTGGTCATGATAATCTCCTTCCCATTACTCTCTATACCTAGTCATGATGATCTCCTCCTACTACTCTCAATACTTTGTCATAATGATCCCCTCCCATTACTCTCAATGCCTGGTCATGAAGATCCTCCTCCCATTAATCTCTATACCTGGTCATGATGGTCCCCCTCCTATTACTCTCAATGCCTGGTCATGATAATCCCCTTCCCATTACTCTCTCTATACCTGGCCATGATGATCTCCTCCTACTACTCTCAATAATTTGTCATAATGATCCCCTCCCATTACTCTCAATGCCTGGTCATGAAGATCCCCCTCCCATTAATCTCTATACCTGGTCATGATGATCCCCCTCCTATTACTCTCAATGCCTGGTCATGATAATCCCCTTCCCATTACTCTCTCTATACCTTGCCATAATGATCTCCTCCTACTACTCTCAATAATTTGTCATAAGGATCCTCTCCCATTACTCTCAATGCCTAGTCATGAAGATCCTCCTCCCATTAATCTCTATTCCTGGTCATGATGATCCCACTCCTATTACTCTCAATGCCTGGTCATGATAATCCCCTTCCCATTACTCTCTCTATACCTGGTCATGATGATCTCCTCCTACTACTCTCAATACTTTGTCATAATGATCCCCTCCCATTACTCTCAATGCCTGGTCATGAAGATCCTCCTCCCATTAATCTCTATACCTGGTCATGATGATCCCCCTACTATTACTCTCAATGCTTGGTCATGATAATCCCCTTCCCATTACTCTCTCTATACATGGTCATGATGATCTCCTCCTACTACTCTCAATACTTTGTCATAATGATCCCCTCCCATTACTCTCAATGCCTGGTCATGAAGATCCCCCTCCCATTAATCTCTATACCTGGTCATGATGATCCCCCTCCTATTACTCTCAATGCCTGGTCATGATAATCCCCTTCCCGTTACTCTCTCTATACCTGGTCATGATTATCCCTTCCCACTAATCTTGCTCCTGAACAGAGATGAACAGTGTGTAATCCCCTGGGTGACATGCCCAACTGGTTTTGATCAAGCAAATTTGTGGTATTGAACAAGATATTCACTGTAGGCCATCTTAATTCACCAAGACAAAACATGTGCATGTTAATACCTCCAATCCAATTCAGATCAGAAACCATGAGAACTGTGCCTGGTGAAACATCAAGGTATTTATTATTTTTAATTATTATTATTATTGTTATTATTTCCAGTTTGCTTTATTTGTTCTTTGATAAAACCCTTTACCAAATCTTTTACCTTAGATCTGGAGTAAAGGATGTGTTCTTCTTAGAAAGTTATTGAGCATTTTACATCAAGAGAGTTTTTTTTTTAAGTATATGACATATACATAAGAACACAAACTTTTGTATTTCAGATAATAATAGGCTCTTTTTGAATGTTCATCAAATTCTTTTGCTGAGATGATTTTGTCAGACCAGATGATGGTCATGTGTCTGTTTATATATAAATTCTTTTTGTAAGTCTTTCATTATTAGACCTGATCTGACTTGTAAAATATTAAGAAACAGGAAAATTTAATGAGAAACAAAGAAAAGCGGACTGAATTGATATGTAATATTGGTCCTCCTAAATGGTAGTGAATGCTGGACAAACTCCTGATAGATGGACAATCTCCTGACAGACTTGAGGTAACAGAAATGTGGTTCTACAGAAGGATGCTGGGAATACCATGGACTGAACATGCCAGCAATGATGATGTTTTAGGGAAAATGGAAGCAAAAAGATCAGAAAGAGAAAGTTCAATTTTCTAGATCGATTTGTTATTTACTGCTTATCAACCTGTTGCAGGTTATTTAAAGCCAGAAAATATTTTTAGATTGTAAGAA
Source organism: Acanthosepion lycidas (assembly GCA_963932145.1). Lineage (NCBI taxonomy): Eukaryota > Metazoa > Mollusca > Cephalopoda > Sepiida > Sepiidae > Acanthosepion > Acanthosepion lycidas. Next base: position 26,199,909 of record OZ010576.1, read on the forward strand.
TTATTTAAAATAATAATGATTTACTGACACTAATTAAGCCATAGCTAGGGGGAAAAAATATATATCCAGACCTTTCCCAGGAGTATTTGTGTGTAAGTGAAATTAATAAACCTAACTTGAATTGGAACTCAGGTCTCCAATTAACAATTCTGAGCTATTATCCACCCACACATCCAAGGTTACAACATCTGGTATTCCCAAGTGGTCAGTCGCTTAGGTACTGGCCAGGCTTGATGTTGTTTAACTTCAGTGATTGTACAAGAACCAGTGTTTCAATAAGTAAGTCTGAAGTTTCTAGGTTACATAATGAGAAAAGAGGGCTTGGAAAATTTGACACTTACAGAGCATGTTGAAAGCAAGAGGGACCGAGGAAAGCAGTGAATAAGCTATCTGACATGCTTATGTAAATGGTTGACAAAAAAGAAATTAGGAAGGATAGTAAAAGGACAAAATTTTACTAAGACCTACAAAGGAGAGAAAGTTGTGAAGAGTCATGATCGTCCATGTCCTAAAGGGACACAGCATATAGAAGAAGATTGGCTTGATAGTGTGAGCTGGTTATTATTATTATTATTATTGTTACTGATATCATGTTTGTAATTTTAAAAACATTTCTTTTTAAAAAGGCTATTGTCCTTTTCTTTAGAATTTTGTTTTAGCAAAAATAAAAATATGTAAGTTGGTCAAATAGTATGTATTTAAAAATGTTAATCTTAAATAAGTAATGATAATTTGACTTTTAACCAGAATTTGTCCTTGATTTTTGTTTTCTTTTGTAAAAGAACCTGTTTTACGAGTGAGAAATAACAAACTCCTAATCATAATATAACCGCATTATAAACAATAAATGCCTGGTTGGAGCGTAGGTAGTTGTAGGCGTCTGTGGGTATAGATGGCAAATAACAGATTCTTTTTCTTTTCTTGAAAAGGATAAATGTTGTGATACAAGTTGTTAAAATCAATGTAGTTCTGAATAAAGTTATAAACTTTAAACAATAAAAATAAAATTTACAAAAAGCAAATATGTCAACTGAGTTCCCAAGCTTTTTAAACTAAAAGTTCATGTGAGGTTTTCAAGTTTGTTTTATTTTTACTTTCACAGCTTACAAAAAATCTGTTTTAATTTCTGGGGTGAGAAGTTATCATTATTTACATTATTTCCACTTCAAAGGAATCCTCATCTTTGCTGTTATTATCACAATGTTTCAACTGTTGTATCCATTGGCCTTTATCAGGTTATTGCAATGAACAAGTGTTGTTCAAAAAGTTCTAAACGTCAGCTAGAACGAGTTGGAGAAAAAAGACAGTTTTTCACTATTTTTCAATATAGTTCTCCTTGACATCAAAACACCTGCTCCAATAATGTTTAAGCATTGCAATCCCTTCATGGAAGAAGGTGGCATGTTGATCCTCCAAAAACTCCTCTATAGCACATATGATTTCATTGTTGTTTTCAAAATGATGGCCACACAGGTGGGATTTGAGTTTAGGAAACAAGAAGAAGTCAGATGTTGAGTCAGGTGAGTAACGGGGATGAAGCAGCAATACGAAGCCACAGTTGGCTGCTTCAGCTACAGCAATTTGAGTTGTGTAGTCTATCATAATAATACCTTCAGAATCTCATAAGCCATAACCTTGCCAACAGATGCTACCTGCTTGAACTTCTTTGGGTTGGAGAACCACAGTGTTTCCAGTTTGCTTTGAATCTTTGATTCAGTTTTGAAGTGGTGAATATAGGTTTCATCTTTAGTTACTAAACTGTGGTGGAAATTCTTAGGGTCAGCCTGGAAGCAAGTCAGAGATGTCCTGGAAATGTTAACACTTTTCACCTTCTGCTTTGGTGTCAGCATTCTTAGGACCCATTTTGCAGACACCTTCCTCATCTCTATCAGTTAACCCTAGAACACTAACCATGGGTATATAGGATACAAATCCTATATCATTCCAACAAATGACTAAAAAACACAAAGTAGATTTGCACACCTGCAAAATCGGATCAAAACGATTAAAAACAGATTTCGCAATAAGGTGTGAAATTAATTTTCTGACCAATGAAAGGAGGTGATTTGCTAAACCAAAAAAAAGATAACGAGCCAGTGTGAAAAAAAAAGTCAGCAATAAATACAGAGTTTCAAGTCAGTCGCCAGTCAGAAGGTCGCAGAGATAGAAGACTGACAGTAAATTTCCTCACTGACTCAACCCGACACTAAGAGCCAAAAGTGGGTTAGGAAAGAACAACAACAACAACAAATTTACAACTGACTCCAAAACAATTCATAAGTACATTTTCCTTTTATCTTTTTATTCCTCATCCACACTCTCTTTTTCAACTTAAATTGATCACCCCTTTTTCCTTTACAACTATACAAAAACAAAAGGAACAGAGATTACTCTGCTACTCTGTTAAAAGACAGCGAGCACAGACATTTTTGTCAAAATCACATTTTGCTTAAACTAACTAAAACATTAATCTTTTTTACCCTATTCACAAGATAATAAATATACAATGTTCTATTTTCTACAAACGTTCCTTATCGTGTTGTTTCTTCTTGAAATTTGCATTTTAATTTGTGGGCAGGGTATCCCGTATTAAGTTCTCCTTTAATCCGGGTATGCTGAACCCCACAGGTATATAGTACCCAGCACAAATTTTCCTATTTTTAATTACAATTTTCAGTACCTGATTTTCTTACCTAAATAATATGTTTTTCAGTTCCTATTAATGTTAACTCAAAGTACAAAGTTTGAAGTGCCTGCATGTAAAATATTTCAAATAAAGATTTATATTTAATTTTTTTTTGATATTTTCAAAATCGGGTATGATATACCCATGGTTAGTAATGGGGTAACTTTAATTGATGGTTAGGGTTCTAGGGTTAAAACAGTATGGACCAAACCAAAATTAATGTCTATGAAATTAGCTATCTTCTGGACAGCAAAGCGTCTGTCATCCAAAACCATACAGTGAATTGCATCAACTTGCTCATCAGTGGCTGAGGTTTTTGGATGACCTGACTGAAGGACATCTGTGTCTGCCCCACTTGAATTCTGCAGCACACCTCTTCACATAGGGAGTCCTCAGCAAGTGTCTGTACCATGTCTTCATAGATTTCCTTGAGTTCCATACCTTTCTTTTGCAGATACATTATGTCTTCTCAGACCTCTGTTATATCCATTTGTCAAACACTTCTCACCTTTGTGTGGACCTCACTTGCATTGAAATTAAGACAGAAATCTGAATTAGTTTTTCTTGTTTTATAAGAAGAGGTAGTGTGTTGCCACAACAAAAATGTTCAGCTATGGCTCTTCTTTCTGGGTGTGGCTTAAACCATTTTGAATGACCTTCATACTGCTTCTAGTTTGACTAAAAACAGCGGCAACAATATTTTATACATGTAAATGACAGGTATAAGGAAATTGATTAAATTTCAGCAAAGCAATATTATATATTTTTTGTTTTTATATAACTGCTGCATAAAAAGTGAGAAAATACACAAGTAAAATATACAAAAGAAAGAAGACACTACAAATTTGGAACTATGTGGACGACCCACATGTTCGCATGAAAGTTCAGTCAGTAAGGGGAAAGATATTCCTATACCCTGAGAAGGACCTTGTCGATGTGGTTATTCCGTCATGAGTATTTCAAACTGTGGAAAAAGGTTTTTAGGATAGAAAACAATTCATTGCCCATAGGAATGTGGAGATACTTTTGTACTCTATCAAGACTGGAAAGTGATGAGTATGCAGCTCTTGCCCATACATGACAGCAGTTCTTCATTTTCAGCCTGATCAGGCTCTTCTAAAGGTAGAGGATTGTAGTTAAATGAGTCTCTATTCCTCGGATGTTGTTCATACAATAGACAATACTACTTGTTCAATTCACTGTTCTTGTATTCCCCATACTTCACCAATATAAAACCATTCTGACTTCTCACGGCTTCAGCCCTCTTTTATCAGGCCATCACCACAGCTGATGACTTAATCAGTATTCTTCGCTTTTGTTCTCAGTTATCCAGGCAAATAGCTTCTTTCACTCTGACAAATCAGCACACGATTTGCTATTAGTTGAACTATGCCAAACTCTACAAAAAAAACCATGACAGCACATACTGCTGGCCTAGGTAGACAGAAGAGTAATACCATTTTCAAGGAGCAAAATGCTGATGCCACGTGCTGCATGTTGAGGTAAGACACTTATTTTACTTTGCACCAGATGCAAGTCACTCTGGTTAGCTTGCTTCTACATGACTGTTCACCACAAGGATATGCAATGTCACTTGTTTGGTTTTCAAGGTATTGAATTTTGAATTTTTTATCCACTGGACTGTTAATTCTAGGTCATAGGAGAGATCAGCTGTCAGGCTCTGGTTGTCTAGAGTTTTGAAAGTGCATCCATATAGAGATTTTCCAAGCATAGCTTAGATGTGGCACAAGGCTGAAAGTATGTGGCACCCAGTGAGGATCGAACTTACTACTCAGTCGTAATTGTTCTAGCAAGCTTGCAAACCATTACACGACCTCGAGGTGCCCTAGGTGCACCCATGTAGTGTTGTATCATCAGTATAGATATTCACAAATGATCAGAGAATAATCTTAGTCAGATCATTTATGTAAAGTAGAAAGAGGGTTGAGCTGAGAAGTGACCCTTGGGAAATACCTGTGTTGGTCACTTGGGACTCAGAGGGCAAATGGTGTAAACTAGTTTTAACCCATGAAAATTTCACAGTTTTCCTATTTGAAATTTTTTATGAATTTTAATTCTTCAGTTAATGATTGAATAAACTCATGGCTAGTTCTATGACAATAAGATCTCTGCCAACATTTCCCTATCGCATCATTAAATATTTGAGTGTCATCTGCATATCTTATATTGTTAAGATTAATGATCTGTCTTCATTATTTACATACATATGCAAGAACTGTAGGGACATTATTATTATCATTACTAAATAATAATAATAATAATAATAATAATAATAATAATAATAATAATAATAATAATTAATATCATAAATAAAATAAAATAACAGAAATAACATTAAAACTTTGTTTAAAATAAATTAAATAAAAAAAAAGAAAATAATAAAAGTTCTCTCATAATACAACAAAAACATTTCCTGCCTGAAAACAGACTTTGTGCCAAAAGATGCTGGATTCATTCTCTTTGTTGGAAGGTCAAGATGTCCATTTCCTCTCCTTGGGATATGGCTTCTTATAATATGAAGCAACTGCTTTCTTTTATCACATGCAATCTTAAAACACTTGTAACTAAAATACACACACACCAGTACACAAAAAAGAAATAAATTGTATGATTTTAATTAACAATTTAACATGCTTCTACTGTTATTTCTGTGTATGATGTACATGAGGCTATTGCTGCTTTTATGATGTGAGTGGCCCCACAGAGCACACAATGCTGTAGTGCAAATATTAACACTTCAAAATAGTCTTCTATTCAAATATTCATATTGCTTACAAATATTCAACAAGAACTTATTTGAACTTTAAAAAGATAATTTACACAACAAGTTCAAACAATAATCACTCAACAACAAAGAAACTTATCTTGCACACTTCATATCAAACTGTGCAAGTTTTAACAAGATATCTGAACTTGAAATTCTTCAATGAAATGATAAGTATATACAAGCTCTCTATCAATAAGATTATATAGATATTAGGTTGGTGCAAAAATAATGTCGTTTTCTCACATATGTTACTATGTGAGAAAACGACATTATTTTTGCACCAACCTAATAGGAACAGGTGCAGACAGTATAATGCTTATCAATACGAAAAACAAATTCAGTGTGCTTAGTTCAATTACTACTCATTTCTGTTTCATTCAGTTCATGCTAATGCCCTTAGAAAAGGCATGGATTGATCTCTCTCCAGCTACGGGTTAAATAACAAACAGCTGGGATTTTCTACTTTGATTTAGTAACCAGTTTAGACAAGGCAAACTATGAATTCAAAACTAACCTGAAGAGTGATGGGCTCTATCTTGCCCAAGACACACTACTACTGCTATGGCTACAGTGCATGTGATGCCCATACAAGCATAATCAGATACAAGACTTGTGATCTGAAAAGATAGGAATAGCATACCTTGAGAGACCTTAAACTCAACCTAGACATCATGTGGAACTCATACATATGATCCATGGGCATCTCAACATGGTGTAATGTCTAGCAAGCTTGTCTTGCTAGAACAGTGATGACTAAGTAGCGAGTTCAATCCTAACTGGGTGCCACATACTTTTGGCCTTGTTCATATATAAGCTACGCTTAGAAAATCACCATACATATGATCCATTGCTAAAAATGCTGGAAAATGGTTGGCTCCCTGTACCTGACACCTTGAGTTATCCATTACCTCTGCAAGAGCCAGATCTGGCCTACTGCTGCTATATTTGGGTGACAGCTGCCATTTTCCACTCTTGATAGGATCCAAAGGTGTCTCTGCATCCTTGTGAATTAAAAATTATTTTTCAGATGAAATGTTACAAGCCTCTCCCTACTCTATTGCTATTTCCATGGAAAGTGCTTGGATGAACTCATTCCTTAGTTCCACCAGTTCTAACCTTCATGGCTATGACACACCATGCCACACCCATTGTAGTGAACCACTCTGATTCCCTTTGTATTCTATTGGTGAGATGTAAATTCCACTCAAGCAGTTTCTTCCTGTGGACTACTGCTCTTAACCTGTTCAAATCTAGAGTTAACTGTTTTCTTTGCCACATATTTGTATAAACTGTGCCTCTTAGTCTGTAACCCTTTACCTCATACAGGGTGATCTTCACTGTAAAAAAAAATAAAATAAGTTAATTTTGGTGCTAAAAAAAAAAGAAAGAAATATTAATGGTTATATTTTTGTTCAGTCTTTATTCGACCCCAACAAGATTGTGGATTTTTTTTGGTCACTGCTGATTGGCTGCAACATTACTTTCTCATTCTCCCATTTAATGCCATTCTTTTTCTATGCAAACAATTTCTGATAACAGACGGAAAATATTTAATGATCAAACTGTGGGTGTTGCATATTGGGAATTAAGGATGATGAAAAGTGGACTGGTCATTAAAGTAAAACTGTATCTGCCTGGCGTCAGTTTAAACTGACATCTTCTAATTTAAATATATATATATATATTTTAAGATATTTTTATGTTTTTACACTCCTTTTATAAAAATGTCTTAAAATAATTGTTGGACTTTGTCCATTTCATAATATATATATATATATATATATCTATATATATATATATATTTATTTTCCTTGTTGGCTTCCGGATTGTGTAATTTGATAGTCGTATATTTAGGCAGCAATTCTTTCTTTATGCATGTTTCATTAAAAACGACAGACACGGCACTACGGTTAAGCTTTTTATTTAATTTTTCTTGTGTTCGAACAAGAGCTTTCTTTTCTGGACAAAGGGTGTGTAAGAACTGTTCAAATGTTTTATATTTCCAAGCGCTTTCGGCTATAACTTTAGCCATTATCAAGGATGATTCAAGGAAAAACCTCATCTTACAACAAATAAAATCAGCTCAAAATGAAATCCAGCATTTAAACAACGAAATACACAAACATAATATATATATATATATATATATATATATATATATATATATATATATATATATATATATATATATATATCATCATTATTAATTCCGCAGTGATTAGTCCAAAATGGACAAATAAATGGAAGGTACAAGAGAAGAAAAAGAGCACTGGTAATATGCAGAAAAAAGGAATAATCAAAACATTGAATTTGGAAAGCATTCAAGACATTTGATTTGATTTGTTTAATGGCATATCAACTCCTTATGGATCATTTAATGCTGAAATTTAATTTTTCTTTGGAGCTTAGAAGTAATAAAAATAAAAAAACGAATAAATATTATCAGTAATACATTTTTATAAAAGCAAAAAATATTATCAGCAGTAAAAAAACAAAAAATATTACCAGCAATACATTTTTGTAAAAAAACAAAAAATATTACCAGCAATACATTTTTGTAAAAATCAAAAAAATATTACCAGCAATACATTTTTGTAAAAATCAAAAAAATATTACCAGCAATACATTTTTGTAAAAATCAAAAAAATATTACCAGCAATATATTTTTGTAAAAAAAATATATATATATTGCTGTCAATACATTTTTGTAAAAAAAAAAAATATTACCAGTAACAACTTTTGTAAAGGACACATGGCACAGTGGATATTTTAAAATCATCCTTCCCTTCCCCCCATTAGAATGTCTGACACTCAACTTCTCGAAAGCAACTCTCTGCGGCTTCTCGGTCTCACGTTGACTGCTAACCTGAGATGGAATAAATACATTGAGTCAATTGCTTCATCCACTGCAAGGAAAGTTGGCTCCCTGAGCCGCGCCAGCAAGTTTTTCTCCCTGGAGTCGATCCTCCAGATCTATAAATCAACAATTCGCCCTTGCATGGAGTATTGCTGCCATATATGGTCTGGTGCCCCTTCTGTTTGCCTCGGGGTTCTTGATAGGCTCCAGAGGCGGATATGCAATGTAGTTGGCCCTGTTCTGTCGTCTCATCTGCAGTCACTTTCTTACAGACGCGCTGTCGCCTCCCTCTGTCTGTTCTACAAATACTTCCATGGAAATTGCTGCGAGGAGCTGCATTCGCTGGTTCCCAGACGTCATGAGTTCAAGTGCCATACGAGGCTGGCATCCCGCTCTCACCCCTTCACTGTCAAAACTCCTAAATGTAGCCGTCTCTTCTACTCCAATAGCTTCATGTCTCGCACCTCTCACCTGTGGAACTCCCTTCCCTATTCCTGTTTCCCTGTGAGCTATAATCTCCAGCTATTCAAGTGTAATGTCAATCGACATCTCCAGTTGCCTTGATCTATCCACTACCCTCATCTTTTCTTCTATCACTCCTATCTGATCTTGCTCTAAATTTTCTGTAACCCCTCGCGTCCTAGTGGCTTCCCGCCTTGCTTGGGGTGAAATGCTTAAAAAAAAAAAAATAAAAAAAAAAAAATTATCTGCTGAATGTTCAGATTATAAAACACTGAAGTTGCTTTCAAAAAAAAAAATGTCTGTTTGAAGAAAGTTGAAATAAAAATCATGGAAAGGTGGAAAGAGAGAGAGGCAAGTGGAAAGCTAGAGATATTTTTTCTCCATTTCCTTCTCTCCCCCTGCTTCCTACATGATAATAAATTCAAATCTTTCTTTCACCACTCTCTCTATATGACTTCTGGCAAACACACAAGCAACGTTTACAGACTTTTATAGTAATAAAGATATATATATATATATATATATATATATATGTATATACCAGGTGTAACAGCAAAATCTATTTGCTAAAACACATCATGTAGGTTGTGCATTGTTTTCTTCTAAACCTTTTACCTTCAATCTGTCATTTCTTGATGTTAAGTGTCCTTTTTATTGCTATTGTCTCCAGAACTTTGTCGTAGGTCACCTGTTTGGCCCATGGTATTCTTAGCATTCTTCTGTTGAATCACATTTCTGTTGCTTCAAATCTCTTCTTCATCTGTGAGAAAATTGTTCAGCATTCACTGTCATAGAGGAGGACTGATACTACATAACATTTCAGTACTCATTTCTTTGTTTCTAATGATATTTTTCTGTTTCTTAATACTTTGTTCAGCTTTTGAAAGGCATCTTTCGCTGTCCTTTGTGCAATCAGATTTCTGTGTTGCACTTTCCCTCCTCTGTTAATACCACTTGTTCCAAATGCAGCACAAGTTCTTTTTGTACATTGGATCAGATTTAAAAAAAAAATAGTGCAGTTTTTATTCAGAAACGAATAGCTTTTATTTGTAGATTGATGTAAGATGATAAACTTCCTAAAAACTCTGGGCAATGAAATGTGGATGTTTTTTGATTAAGCTAGTCATGTGACTTTAATATTTCTGTAATGGATAAGTGATGAGCGACAGACTGAAAGAATTAAGTCTAAAACAAAATCCATTAACATATTTTGTGGGAAAATAAAACTTATTAAATTAAATTTATTAAATAAAGATGTGTTGACTTTTATGGCCTGCCTCATGTCTAAGATAATTATAGATTCTCAACTAATACCAGTAGTTTTTGTTCAATTCCAGGGAAAGGAACAAAACTCAAATACTAATTTTCTAGGTAAACAATCTCACCCCAGTGAAGGATTGGTGCAACATAATTTTCATGCAAACATTCTCTGAACTTCCTCTTCTTTGACCTTGTACTGTACTAAGCTTAGTAAATTCACATATATAAAATGCATTATGGTGTGAAAATTAAATATATATATATATATATATATATATATATATATATATATAAATATAAACTTAACTTCATTTGTGCACTCTTGTTGGATAAATGTAAATTTGTAGACGATGACTACTAGTACTAATATTACATAGCTCTTCTCATTGGCATGTTTATTCACAGAGTAAGTACATAAAAATTCACCTTTCTTTCAACCTTTTTGCACTGATGGCTTGGGGGAAAATCTCTGACTGATGCCAAATCAGTCAGGTTTCGATCCTGGTTTGAAGTAGTCAGATATCTAGCCACACTGAGGAGCTGTGAAATAGTAAAACAGTCTGTCTGTGGATGACAATATATATATATATATATATATATATATATATAGAGTTATCCACAGACAGACTGTTTCACTTGCTGAATCACAGCTCATCAGTGTGGCTAGATATCCAATCACTTCAAGCCAAAGCTGAAACCTGACCGATTTGGCATCAGTCAGAGATTCTAACTCCGAGGCTATCAGCACCTGGCATACATATATATATATATATATATATATATATATATATATATATATGTATGTATGTATGTATATATTGTGTGTATTTAGGCAGCATTTTTTCATTGATGCATGTTTCATTAAATAATATAGACAAGTTTTGTCTATTTTAAGTAAATTCCTTTCATATTGTCTGATAAGCTTAATAACATTATCATTGAAAGATGAAAGAAAATCACCATATTGATACATGTTTTTTAATCCTATCTCAGCTTTCGGCTTATATAAGCCATTATCAAAGATGAAAATTACATTTCAATATATTAAACAATACACGGACAAAACAATAATAATAGTCAGTTTTTGTTGCATGAATGATTTCCAAGCCATGACAAACTTGTGTATACAAGACTCGGAAGCGAAAATCACACCACAGCTTGTGACATCACACATGACCACATGAGAGTGAAAACGAGAAGTATTAGTATGGGAAGCTGTTGGTATAAACCAGTGGCTTCTGTTATAGTGTTATCAATTATAGGCATTTAAGAATATTTCCTTATGTAAGCCGAAAGCTTAGATAGGATTAAAAAACATGTATCAATATGGTGATTTTCTTTCATCTGTCAATGATAATGTTATTAAGCTTATCAGACAATATGAAAGGAATTTACTTAAAATAAATAGACAAAACTTGTCTATATTATTTAATGAAACCTGCATTAATACATATATATATATATATATATATATATATATATATATAATCAATTCAAGCAAAGTGATAATGCCACGAAAACACAAGAGTCTTACTGGGAATGAAAGAGAATGAGAAAAATTAGATCAAACTGGAAACCCAATACTACACAGAAAACAAGGGATAAACCTCTATTCCTGTTCAAAAAAACGGTGAGTAGTGTGAACCAGATGATAGGCAAACTATATCTTTTGTCTTCTTAGTTCATGTTCTTTTATTGTTTTCACTCCTTAATAGCATTTTTCTCATGCTCTCTAACACTCAGAAACATCTTCTGTCTTAGTAGCTTTATTGCCTTTCTTGGGGTGATGTGATTTACATATATATATATATATATATATATATATATATTAGGTTGGTGCAAAAATAATATCATTTTTTGACGTTAAAAAATACGTCAAAAAACGATATTATTTTTGCATCAACCTAATATATATATATATATATATATATATATATATATATATATATATATATGTATGTCTTTCAAGTTCCATAAAAATGACTGACATGGTAGTGAGGTTAAGGGTTTCTTTTTTAACAAAGAACACAAGAAAAATTAAATAAAAACTTGACTGCAGTACCTTATTTTCAGTCGTTTTAAATGAAACTAGTATAGTAGAATACAATTCATGAAGGCCACCATTTTGAGCATCTTTTGTGATTGTAGAGTCCAAGGTTTACTTGTATTAATCTCATGATATCTGAATAAATTTAGTTTTACAATACATACATGTTTTTCCTTTCCTGAAGTGTAGATTTTTGGGATGGACTCTGTGTGTGTGTGTATATATATGTATATATATATATATATATATATATATATATATATATATATATATATATATATATATATATATAGGTGCATGGCTAACATTCATTTTCTGACCATGAGATCCGGGTCTGAATCTGACCACAATTGATTTGTCAGGAAGTAGACTTCCTGATGATGTTATCCGTCTGGAGGGGTGATCCTAGCATGCGGCACATTTGGAAAGTGTCTGAAAACCATACCATAGGTCGGCCCAAGCTTCATCAGTGAACCCTTGGAGGCTGTCGAAAGCTGTGCTAGCACAGAGTCACAAGTCATCATGACCGATGGTTTGAGTGTGCTGGCCTTGTTCAGATTGTTGATTATGCTAGATAGCACAGTCTTTCCCAGAAACTGTAACTGGGAGTTGAACAAACACAAAATGAGCCTGAGTGAGTGTGAGCAATAGGGATTGTCTAGCTGCCCTAATCGATGGGTATCCTCGAATACAAGTGGCCATCTAATATATATATATATATATATATAGAGAGAGAGAGAGAGAGAGAGAGATCCACATGTGTTTTTGTGTGTAATACTTTTTCAGAAAGTGCACAGATATTATAGCCTCATCTTAGTATTTTTTATTTGCCTATTTTTGGTTATTTACTAAGCATAGCTTAGATGTGGCACAAGGCCTTAACTTTGGTGCACACATTGAGGATCAAGCTCATTACTCAGTTGTAATTGATCTAACACAATGATTCCCAACATGGGATGAATGCCCCACCGGTGGGGCTTGGTAATATTTTGGTGGGGCATGTGTAGGATGTGCACCTTTCAGCTTACTATACCAACAGAATAAGAGGGCAATTTGAGAATGAATTATTAACAGTGAATTTTTTTCTTGTGAGTCTGAATGAAAGTGTTAATGTTTATGCGTGTTAATACATACGATGCATATACAGGATGCATACATAAAAATTCCACCACCATTGCAAGAAATTTGTTGTTACCATTTCCGTCTTCATATCTAGCTGAATGTGGCTTTAGTTCTGTAAACGATTTGTTATTGAAGAAAAGAAATCAACTTGAGGCTTAAGTTGATTAAATTGGTGCCTAATATAAAATCTATCTGTAGCAGGCATTAACAGTCATTTTGTGATGAGCTCAAATGTCATAATTGCATTATTATTTCATGATTAAAATGATCAAAGTATCTTACACAATAAAGCCTTTCATTCAAATATTTTATATTTCTGTCTTTCAGTTCTCCTTTAGATATTTTGAAATGATATACACATTTAAATATCTTTGGGCACCTTGACGTGGTGTAATCGTTAGACAGTTTGTCTTCCTAGATCAATTATGACTAAATAGTGAGTTCGATCCTCACTGGGTACCCTATACTTTTGGCTTTGCGCCACATCTCAGCCGGGCTTAGAAAATCAGTATATTTAACTGTCTTTTTGTTTTTTTAATTTTTTCTTTCATAGATGCCAGTGTCTTTGGAGTCTTGTTTACAGACCAAGTTAATGGCTGTTTAAGCTTCATTCACATGTATTGCAGTAAAATTGTGAATATGTAAGAATTAAATATTAGAGCGGGGGGCACCAGAATTTTAGAAATACCAAAGTGGGGCATGGCTCAGAATCAGTTGGGAAACACTGATCAAGAAAGGCAAACTTGCTAGCCATTATGTCACATCAAAGTGCCCTATTTACCTGTTCATATCAACAATTTTCTTCTCTTCATAACTTGTTCTGGTTAGTGCGGAAAATGTTTGCAATTAATCAAGGAAATAGGAGAGATTCTGATATTTTTTCCTTTTTTTTTTTAAGTGTCATGTTCCCACAGAACAGACACTTAATTCCACAGATTCCTTTTCTTTGTTATCTGTGAATTGCCTTCTTGTTGGGAAAGATAGTGGAGTAGTTTCCCGTTACCTTCTCCAATGTTTGGAATTCAGATTTTTCCTTCCTCTAGATTGGATGCCTTCCAAGGTTAGTCTAGCCTCACCAGACTTATTCAACCTTTACAGTCTTAGCAGGATTCATTATTGGTGGCTGAAATCTTAAAAAACATAAGACATGCAGATGACACAATGTTCTTAACAGACAGAGAAAGGAAATGACACAAATTCCCACAGAAGGTAGTAAAGGAAAGCATGGTTTTGTTTTTTTTTTTTTGTTTTATGGCATATCAAAACCTCAATGGGTTATTTAATGCCGATAAAATTTTTATTGCTGGTAATATGTTTTTATTCAAAAATCTAATTCTGGGAATATTTTTCCTTGAAGAAATCTATAGCTGGTCATATTTTTTTCAAAGAATGTATAGCTGTTTGTATTGCTGGTAATTTTTTTTCCTTCAAAAAATTATTGCTGGTAATATTTTCTTTTATTACAAAGTATTTCTGGTATTAAAACCTATTTTTACACAAGTTTAGGTGTTAACTATTTTCCCATAGATGGGACCCTAACAGGTGCTACCACCCTGGGTCAGAGTGGACCTGGGAACACCAGCAATTAAGAGGTGGTTCCACGCTCCTCAAAACCTCCTGATCAGAGGCCTTGCTGTTGGATGTAGTTTATCATCTTACCCAGGATGCGAACGTATTTTATCGTCGTACCCAGGACGTGGATATAGTTTATTGTCATACCCAGGACGGAAGGCGAGTAGAGAAGATTAAGCATCACTGTAAGAAGACAATGTAGTGTTGTCAACAAAATGAGCAATCCAAGAATTGAAGATAAAATCAAGTAAGTCCAAAAATTTAAATATCTGGAACATGTTTTAGAATCAGAAAGATACAATTGAAATTTCTAGGGTACATAATGAAGAAAAAGGGCTTAGAGAATTTGTCACTCAAAGGGCATATTGAAGGCAAGAGGAACAGAGGAAAGCAGTGTGTAATCTATTTAAAAAGCTTGTGTAATTAGTTGGCAGAACAGGGATTAGAAGAGATAGCAAAAATACAAAATTTACTAAGGTTAGGAAGTTGTGGAGAGCCATGATCGTCCATGTCCTGAAGGGATGAAGTACACAGAAAAAATGAAGAAAGAAGACTTGGAGAATTACCCATTTAAAGAACATATTGAAGAAACATGATACAGGAGGAAACATTAAGTGACCTAGCGAACTTGTATAAATGGAGGTCAGAAGTGTAAATGGAAGGGATAGCAACACGATAAACAATACTCAGAGCTGAGCTATTATTGTCCTGAAACGACATGGCATATAAAATAAGAAGACATCCGGCATATAATGTATTTAAAAAAGTAATCTAATATATCTTTCAAAATTCCAGATGCACATAAAATTTTTACTTACTTTTATTTTTTCTTCTTATATCCTGAAAACTGATTTAAAAAACAATAGTATAAATAGATCACCTCACTTTAAAGGATATAAGTTTAATCAAACCATATAATAATTATCAATGTATATTTATTTATATATTTCCTGTCCCATCTGTAAGTAGGAAGGGAGGTAAATCAGCTTATGTTAGTAAACTTATGATTGATTGCTTCCATTAGTTGTTTTAATAATCTATACAAATAAAATATTTATCAGCATTTCGACAAAATTAGTTTCTTAACAAGATGGACAATTTAATTAATCAGTTCTTTTACTCTCATGTTTCTTAGATTGCAGTCTTATTTGTTCAAGCTTTTCATGTGAGGCACTCAGATACCTTTGTCTATTAAGGGATTGTCTTGATTCAACTTGGTCTTGAAATAGGCTTAGTTGTTGCTGTCTTTGTTGTTCTCTTGCTATAATTTTTCTTCCAAGAGATTTTTCGATTTCACTATTATATGAAACATAAAATTTATGGAAAGATATTAAGTAAAATGTGATTTATATAATACCAGGAGTAATCAGTGACACATGGACATGATTGAACGTCTAAAAACTCTGAAGGAATGGATTAATTAGTTTATTGGTCTCCATCTTAGTTGTGAATTCTTTATTCATGCTTTATTGAATCTTGATACATTGTTTCATGACTTTTGTTTTGTTGCATCTCACTATTAAAACATTCTAACAATTGCTGTCACTTTTTGCAACATGAGTACACTAGTAATAGTACTAAATAATAATAAGTACTACGAGTAATAGTAGTCATAGTTTTAAAGATTTCCATTCCTTAATTTAAGCAGAAAGGTGTCTCCCATAATGTGTTGGTTAGCAACATTGAATGAATTGTAGAAAACTATGTTGTATGGTGAGTTATCTTCCTTAGAGGGTGGCAACCCACTACTGTAACCTTGTGCTAGATTGAGATAGCCTCAGTAATATATATATATATATATATATATATATATATATATATATATATATATAGAGAGAGAGAGAGAGAGATAGTAAGGTAATAGTTTGGTAATCTGTGTGGATAATTCCAAAGAGGATGTGAACCCTTCCTTATCTATCTTTGGATTACATCCTCTTTGGAATTATCCACACGGATTACCAAACCTTCATTATCTACCACCCCCTCTGTCACCTTATATCAAGCAAACACCATCCATCAAAAACTTGTACTAAAAATAAAAGAAACCAAATTCCTTTGTAACTAGAGATGTGACCTGATGAACCAGAAAAAATATATTTTCTGGGGAAATAAATTATAGTCATGGAACCTTAAGGTTGTCTCTTTCTTAATTATTTAATTAATTTATATATATATATATATATATATATATATATATATATAAAATCTATATATAGTAAATCAAATTACATATGAAATATAATCACTAGAAAGTATTACAGTTGGGATACAGAAGCCATTTCAGGATATTTAAGTATAAAAAGAGTAAGAAAATACACACTTGGGATATTTTAACCACTGAGGCAAGCCTCCATGAAATGATGTAAACATAAATTGCTGAAGATATGAATTTGGTTTTCCAAGGCTGGTCCGGAAAATATCCCCCACAAAATACAAGAAAAAAAAAAAAAATAAAACAAACAACCACAATAACAAAACCTTCTTATGACAATACTGCCTTCAAAGCACTCTTTTTGGGACCTCACATATTTATCCCAGCATCTCTTCCATTTCTAAAAAAGTGAACAAAATTATCTTTCACAATTACCATCAGTTTTCTTCCCATATTCTCCTTAATCTCGTCCACAGTGTTTCAAATCTAGCTTCAGGAAAAGCTAAAATTCAATTTAGAGTGTAAGTGGAGTGAAAACAAACTTGCAAATGTAATATTTTATCAAAAGGAAAAAAAGCTCCTAATCCATAATGTATAAAAAAGAAAAATTGATCACTGTATCATTTGTACCAACATTGGGTGGAGGGCTTCTTAGACTGATGTTAACAACCAGGGTAGAAGGTTTCCTGTAGTAATCAATGATCATGTTTTTGTAACCAAAGTAAAC
This sequence comes from Acanthosepion lycidas, assembly GCA_963932145.1. NCBI lineage: Eukaryota > Metazoa > Mollusca > Cephalopoda > Sepiida > Sepiidae > Acanthosepion > Acanthosepion lycidas. The sequence goes on from OZ010576.1 coordinate 26,217,582, forward strand.
CTTCAAATTAGTGAAAACTGGATGGGGAAGCTGATGATACTGTACATTTTGGAAACACTGCATGTGACTGTGATGGTCACACAGTATGTAAGCTCACTCAGTGTGGCCTCACTGCTAACTGAATAACCCTCACAAGAGTGTTTGTTCATGCAAATGCAATAAACTTCATCCGAATTGGTTGTCAAAAGACCACACAAGATATTCAAGATTCTCAAGATATTCAAAATTGTTTGATACATTCGGAGTAAATCTCATATCTCCAAATCTGGATTTAATTAATGACTACATGGTGACAGATGATTAATATTTAAAGATGACTTAAGAAATATTTACTAAAACCTAGATACATGCTAATGGGCTCACATCAGGTGTCAGTAGAGAATCACAAGATTTAGAATCAAGAAACTGCTGATTGTAAAACTTTATTTTTGAATGTCTTTTAAGATCTTAACTCACTAATTATGGCAGAAAGTACAAGCCCAGGTAAAAACCAATGGAATACGGTTGAATATTATTCAAATAAACTTTTTTACTACGTCTCTCTGATTTAATAATTTTTTGTATAAAGTTGTAGCAACGTTTTAAAGAAATTTTCAAACTCTCTGTGGAACTAAAAATGAAAAAGAAACGGTTTTTGATGGGTAAAAAAGTAAAAAGCGGTTGATGCAAAAATTTATAAAAAATATTTAAAATAAATTCTTATCGTCCCGTTTAGTTTCAATTTGAGGACAGTCCACATTCAACAGTAAACTAAACTAAACATGATTTGTCACGTTTGTAAGTAGGTTTAAAAAAAGTGAAAAGAAAAGAAAGAGCAAGCAATTGTGACGCCTTCACAATATTGCATGAATTATTTATTACAAGATCTGTGGAGAAGAAATGAACTTTTTTTTTTTTTTTTTTTTTTAACCTAGATCCTGTCCGAAATTAATAAACACCAATCCTGCAACATAGGTGTTGTTGCAGAACCTCAAGTAAGAAGCAAGTTAGCTGACTGACTGAATGGTAAAAAAGATTGCTTTTTTAAAATTGTTTTGCCCAAACCAGACCCTTTCTTATTCGGTACGTTTATTATATATAGTCCAAGGCTATATATCTTCAAGGCCAGTTCTGTGTATATATTGACATTATGGGTGTTTGTCTAGTTAACATGATCATGTAAACTGTAAAAGTACTTGTTTATTTTCTTTTTTTTAAAAAAAGCTTTTTTGTTTTAAATGAAATCTAACAATCAACAAGCTGAAGATTAAAAAAAAGGAAAGAAATAATTAAAAAGAAAGAAAGAAAAGAAAATGAGAAGAGATGTTAATTAAATGGTGTAACTTTTATGGTGCACACCCGCGCGAGACTGCATTTGAAATTGATTATGTCGATGCTGGTGGTGTGGTAGCAGCAGCAGCAGCAGCAGCAATAGAAGAAGAAGTAAAGAAGAAGAAGAAGAAGAAGAAGAATGGAAGTAGCAACGAATTGATGATTTCGACGGTGGTGGTAGCTCTAATGTTGAACGTGGCTGATGCTCACCCACTGACTACTATTATTAACTAAGGAGACGGAGAAGCAGTAGCACCATGAACCTAGAACCTTCCTCCACTTCTCATTATTCCGCCTTATTACATTAGATGCATTTTTACTGCGAACTGAAAACGATCATGTTCTCTTTGCACAACTCTCTCGTTACTAGTTTCACACCAGTTTAGTTAAACCAATAGCTTCCCGTGTTTGTTTTTCAAGCAACAATTACCAAATATTCCCATTGAGTTTTTTCTTTTTTTTTTTTTGCGGGGATACGTTCAATTTAATCCTTCCATCACTGAGAGCATCCTCTAAACCACCATGAAACAAATGGATCATACACAGATATTCACATGTCAAAAGGTAATTAATTTTATTATCAATAATTGTATCATTGTTTATCTTTCTTTATTGAATGTTAAAAAAAACTATTATTATTATATTCAAATTAAAATAATCATCTTTCTTTTAGTTGAGTAGTAAAAATATGATGACATCTTTCTGCTGCGTTGACATATATTTGTCAACACTCAACAGCTTCATTTTATTTTGAAATTGTTCCTACTTACTTAGTATGTATTTTTATTCATTTCATCTTAATTAAAGACAGAAAAAAGTAAAACCCAGAACAGTCGGTGTTCTATTGATGTTTGTTTACAAATCCGTGTGAATTTAAAAACTAGTTTCCGTTTTAAATTTGAACCTTTTTTTAAGCTGATGACTGTTGAAAACCAACCTTGCACCAGAAGGACATTTAAAGAATTGTTTCCGTGAAAACCTGCATTATTTTATTTTTATATGTGCTAAAGTTTTTATTAGTTTTGTTTTAATTAATTAATTATGGTTTATGATTTCATAATTTTAAATCTGTTTAAAATAAATCCTTGTGAACCGTTTGGTGGATAAGTGCTAATTTTTTTTTTTTTTTTTAGTTTTCCATACAATAACTTCTTTAATTAATGAGTTTTTACACCAGTTACATTTTATTTGTTATTCTCTTTTTTTTTTTTTTTTTAACTATAACTTGGAAAACTAATAAATTTTAGTTTATTTACTTCACGTCTCAAGGTATCTTCTAAAAACACAAAAAAAAGTGTCATTAATTTGTGCAACATTTTCTTCTTTCACCTGTGTGTGCAGTTTTGGAGAAAGAGAGCATCTGCTTCTGTTTTTTGTTGTTTCTTTAAAAATGTAATGACCTTTTGCCTCTTCATATTTTGTGTGCATATGGATCTTTCGTTTTAAAACAAAACTTTAATATTCGAAAGAAACAACTTTAAGAAACTTAAATACTGAAACTGCTTTTTAAAAATTATATTAAAAAACAAAGCTATAAGCAGAGCAAAATCGGGCTTCGTGTTTTTATCCCATTTCTCGACAACCTGTATATCCACTGACCATCGCTTTTTGTTTTGTTAAGCAAAGCAGCAAAATGACATTTTTAGTCTGCCAACGCATTCTGAACTAGAATATATATACACCTGTTTATTTTTTTGTTCTTGCCTAGTTTTTAAATTTTTTTACAGTTTACCTCATCATCACTGCTAGTGATGTGTTTTATGAGAGGAGAGAACACGTTGTTTTCAAGAATTCGCATTTGTTGTTGATTTGATTTACATAATTGTAATGTACATTTTGAAATCTATTTCTTTTTTATTTAGGAAAATCCCAGTTGATTTTAGATTCTGATTACTTAACAAATTTATTCATTGTAAAAATTCAATTTTATTAATTCGATTGGGTTTTTTGTTTCATTTAACCCCCCCAAAAAAAAATGCCTTTAAAAATAAAATCCTGTTATTATTCTTTTTTATTTTCAATCTTTTTTATTTAAAAATAAATTAATAAATTAAATATAATAATTTTCCCCCCACATCTTTTTTTTTTTTTTTCTACTTGTATACAAAAAATTTCAGAAAAATGACTGATCAAGGCTTCTCGAGTTAGGTGCCTAATTAAAAAATGGGGTTCTTAATTATCGAGGGTGTTGGATGCAATAAACGGGGGGTGGGTATCTTAATAAAATGGGTCTACGGAAAAATCATTCAGAAGGTTAAAAAGTACGAAATGAAATTAATAAACGGGGTGGTCTTAATAAACTTGGGAAAGGGGTGTCAACATAAAATTTATTCAAAAAATAAAAATAAAAAAAATAAATAAACATCCCCACCCCCAATTTATTAGGCATATTTGATGCCTATTTTCAGTTATGAAATTATATTTAATTAAAAAATGATATTTCGGATACAATTAATTATTCTTTTATCAAAAAATTAAAGGAAAATGGTATTTTTGAATGGGCCACTCTCTTTATTAACGAAAATTCTTGTTAAATGTAAAAAACAAAAAAAATCCATCGTAAACAATAAACATTAAATTAGTAATTAATTTATTTAAAAAAAAATTCCACTCTAAAAAAGATCCTGAAAGTGTTGCCAAGCAAAGAAAAGTAAGTCACATGAGTTGAAGCAAAATTAATCAATAATAGTCAGCAAGTCAAAATTGTATTCCTGGATTTGTAGCAAGAGATCCTCTTGTTCTGCATTGACCGTATAGTAGAGATTTGTTTTAAACGAGCGTCTTTGAAATATGTAAAGTTTTTAGAAGTTAAAAACTCACTATTCGCTATAGTAGTAAGTTTGTTCTAGAAATTATTTGTCCTAAATTTATTAAGTGATAGTGTACTGTAGTAAAATGATTTCGAGCTTAAACTTTGCTCTCTGCCCTCATAAAATGTTCTATGCAGACAAAGACATCAACCCCCTCTCATTCTTCACCACCTGCAACCTGTCACGTTTTACGAACCGTGTTCTGCGATTTCCAATTGCACCTGAAACTGCTTGTTCTTTCTTGCACTGTTTTTCTTTTAACTTGTCCTCAAAGCACACTTTCTCAGAAAACAATTAACAGACTTTCACTTTTAACAAGTATATTGTGAATTGTTTATTTATTTATTTACCATACGTAAGTTAGATTCCTTTCAAAATCTTGTCAAATCCAGGAAATTTGTACGATTAATTACGCTGCTTTTTTTTTTTTTTCTTTCTTTTTCTGTCACTGGTGCTTTTACATTTCATTTATTTATATAAGAAGCCAAATCGCCTTGTTTTTTAACTGAACTTTTTCTGGCATAAGGTCACAAGAGTGAAACGTCCAGTGACAATCGGACTCACTACAACAGCAGTCGTAGTTTGTAAGTCTATCTTGCTAATTATTCAACAGTGAGATGAAGTTAGCATGTGGTAAAGTTTAAGTCTGGCACAAGAATAGAGTACCAAGTGAAAAAAAAAAAAAAATCTCCTACACTTACAGTGTCTACAGGGCACACAAATGTCATGCTTTGATAATCTTCTTTCTTTCTCTCTTTGCGTTTTCATAAAAGGTACTACCTCTAACTCTAAAATTTTTTTTCATCAAATTTCAGGCTGTTCTTGTCATGAGCTATGGCATGAAAAGTGCATAGCAGCTATGCTTTTTTTTTTTTTTTTTTTTATCGATTCTCATGGAGGTATCTAAAACAGTGACCCTCCCAAATCACCGCCCTTGAACATGTGAGCTAATTATAGTGTGCAAATTATGATTCTCTAAAAACCCACACTCCCGGACTTAAATACTACCTTCTCAAAACAAAACGTTCAGATCTTATTGAGACTGCCAAGTGTTCATGCCTTATTTTTTGGTCTGCATTGTACCTTCTAAATCTACTAACAACACATAAATAAATTTTTGAAAAAAAAAAAAATTAACCTTGCTCTTATTCCAATCCGACGCTAATTTTTGTAGGAAAAAAGAAACTGATCATTTTTTAGAATTACGAAATTGATTTGATACAGAAAAGTTCTGTTAAATTAAATAATTCAGATTATTTCCTGCAATACTCGTAAAAGAAATCAAAATCCTATTTTGATTTATGATGGACTCTACCTCCTAATTTAATTGATTTTGAAAATATCATCTTAGTCGCGTAACGTATCGTCTTTCTTCGTTATTTTACAAATAATTTCATACTTCAAAGATATGACTGAGAAAAGAATACTTGGAACGATTGACGAGTTTGAAACTTCGACATTATTCATGTCTTTTCGCGATCAGTTCATCGTAACAACGCATGATGATCTCTGAAGAAAAACACATGAAGTACATTGGAAACACATTTTCGTTTTGTAAAGTTTAAAAATTTTGATAGCGAAAAAAAATTGTTTTAAAAATTCTCATTAAATAATTTAATTTTGCTCAGTGTTTTGTTTGCATACGATTCCTGCATTCAAATAATTTGTTTTAACATACCATTCCAGAACTAAAATAATTTAAATTCTAGACTAATCGGATCATCTATTTCACATATTTTTCCACCCTCCACTTATATTTCGAAAATATTTCCAAATCGCGCTTATTAAAAAAATCCATCCTCCCACCTCTTTTATTCAGGAACCAAGTGTAAGTGATCATCCAACCATAAAATTCTATCTCGTATATAGACACCTTTTTTGATAGTCTTCAAGACAAAGTAATGCTAATGGTATTTTTTTAACTTTATTTATCAAGAATTCTTTACTTGTAGAATCATTACTACCACCAATTACACATTATTTTTAAATTCCTAGATTTGTACTGAAATGAATTTTTTTTTGTTTCATCTTTTTTAATTCCTTAGAGCTACTATAAAATTTTCAGCTTTCTAATATTTTAACAGGCATGAAGTTTTTCTTTTTTAAATATGCATTTCATAAATGTTATTTCTTTTTAAGACCAATTCTCATTATTTTTATCAATAAGTATTTGCAGATTACTCTAGGAATTAAATTTTTTTTACAATTTTTCAAAAACATTTTTCTTTTTTAAATCAAAATGTTAATTTATGATTCTCCAAGACAGCAATTGTTCTCATTTGTTTATTTTTCTTTTAATCATTTCACCCCAAGCAAGGCAATAAAGCTACTAAGACGCAAGGGAAAGAAACTGAAAATATGGAGAGAGTGGGCAATACAAGACCAGGATTCAAGGAGACAAGATAACAATTGACATTGCATTAAAATTTTAGATGCATTCCACAAGTGAGAAGTGCAAGAGAAGAAACTGTTCGCATAGAACTTAACAATTTCAACAGAAAAATGATGAGACCTAGCTGCCAATTTAGTACTTTGCTTAAATTCATGAAATCAAAGTACCAAAGAAGAAGGCTCATCACAACACTTGCCATGAAAGTATTTACAGATAAGGTACCAGGAAGCTATGCTACAGTAATGGGAAAGTGCCTGAAGCTGAAATCCCAGGTCATGACTGATAACATTGCTGATTCTTTGGATTCAGTCAAGAATTTCTTGATTGCTAATAATAGATTGCAACTACAAAGCCTGAGTAAATTTCCTCTACTTTAGTTTGACTTTATACTTTGCTTTGAGAATCCAGAGAAAGTGGCTTAATGAATTGTATATAGAATCCAGTTTTTTTTTTAAATTTTTATTCAGTTGAACTGTCTCAGACATTCATGAGACTATCATGCCCACAATTATGTTTCTGCATGAATATCAGGAGGTCATTAGGGTGCCATTCTGTGTCATAACATAGTTGGTCAATGTAGGTTAATACTGGGTGACCAGCTATTCTTGTGCCATGGCTAGGTGTCCAGAACAGATCACTCGCAAATTCTTGTTTTACTTGCTAGCAATGTCCTGCAAAACGTATTTGGAATTTGGGTAAGATTGTAGAAATAGCAGGAATGGGTCAGTGGTGGTTTAGTTAGATGTTATCTCCAAGAGATGTTAAGTATAGCTTTTAACATCTGAGTGTAGGTTCCATCAAGCTTAGACTCAAGAGTTTTAGTTAATGTCCAGTAGCACCATACATTAACACCACCTCCTCTATAGTAGCTTGAAAGAATCTGTTTGAGGTTGTCTGGTAGATCAGATTTCCAGATTACATCTTATTCATGGTGGCCCAGGTTTTAGCTATGCAACTTTTCATATCCATCCTTTTCTGTAGAATTTATCTCACTTCCTAGGTATATAGAAGATTTGATAGATTTTATTGATTCAGCTGTGACAGTTTTTATTGAGTTTTGCTGGTTGAAGCTTAAGGCTTATCAAACCTTTGCAAGTTATTTAAAACTAGAAAATATTTTTATATTGAAAGAATTTTTTTAAGATATTAATTATTTACTGATGCAAGTCCTACCAATCAATTCATAGATGGTGGGAGAAGTGGATTTATATCTTTGCTAAGGACATTTGTGAATATAACAAACTTGATTGGAATTGGAACTCAGCTCTTATGCCCTTATGCATAACACCGCCCACACATCCAAGCCTACAGTAGCTGGTGGTCACCCATATAGGTACTGGCCAAGATCAGTGTTGCTTAACTTCAGTGATTGTACGATAATGTTTCAACGTAGTATGGCCGTAAGCCTAAAGTGGCTTAATGATGTTTATTTAAAGCCTGTTAAATTTCCAATATTTTCAATTGTTTAGGCTTTTGACCTTTCACGCTATCTCTTTTTTTGTCCAATCAGAAAAGCTGAAAAAAGATGGAAAAAGGAACAAATATCTGCCAATAATGTCTTATAATTGTATAATCATGTGATCCTAGTTTTTATTCATTGTCTTGGATTGACCATTTGTTTCATCTAATTATTCTGGTTGAGTGCAAATCAATTTAAGCAAATCATTTTAATATGATACAATTAATGAGTTGTTTTCACTGAATACAAAAAAACATTCTAATATTTTTCAAGAGATGAAATTTAATAAAAATTGTCTTGCATAATGATTTGAATGTAGCTGAAATTTCCACTGAACAAAAATTTATTAGCTAACAGTCCTTTTGAAAAGTTGTGTATGGCTTTTGTAGTTGTACCTATTCTCCCCATGTCATTATCTTTTGTATTGACCTTTCAATGTTAATTTAATGCTGACAGAATTCCTCAGATGTTTTATCAGCTTATTCCTTTACCTCCATAACCATTCACATTAAATCTGTTCGGATTTTATAAAATTAATCCTTTTCAGTCCTAACTAGATATGTTGAAAGAAAATATCTGTTAATAATCCTGGTTCTTTGTTATATAATTTTGTCTCAAGCCAAGCCCTCCCCCATTGTTTTGAAAAAAAAACAAAAAAAAACATTTGCATATAAAGAGTAATATTTATTGAAGCACATCAATGATTTTTTTAAAACTTCAGAATAATGCCTAAGTGCCACTTAAGTTAGAGAGTTACTAAATGAAGTTGTACGGCTGTTAGAAGAAGAAATGTGGATTATAAAGATATGTATGATAAATAAAGGTTGTCACAGTTCTTTGGTGGTGGTGGTGGGAGGAGCTAAGTGGAACTTCTTCCTTACCAATGAAATATGAAGAGAATGACAATGATTTGACCCTGTGGATGTGGCATGGTGGGTCCTAGCTGTAAAGGTCTGAACTGGTGGGACTAAGGAATTTAACTTGTCTGAATATTTGTTAGGAACAAAATGATATAGTAGTAATAGGCCTACAATGTTTCATCTGTGGGAAAGGGTTGAAAATAATTAATCACCCACAAAGCCACAATAGTAATATAGAGAGATGTTATATCAGCATACTGAATGAGCAAAATCTGTACCTTAGAAATAACATTAAATGTCTTGGTTTTAGAGTAGAAATTGCCCATTATTGAGAATCTATGTAAAATAGTTTTATGGACATTTTCAAGTTTGTAGTTTAGTTAATATATAGTATGAACAAATAAAATTTGAAAGGTTATACAGGTTAATAATCTCACACCCTAAAACCGAATATTGTTAGTGTGGAGTTTGGCATGCAAAAAGCTTACCTACTTAACCCGCACCACTTAGGTATGACATGGCAACAGGTGCGACCATTGACTTGACTCTGACCACCACTCTGTCAGCCTGGCTGAGCAACCTGAGCCTGCCAAACGTCAGTTGTTGTCAAGAGCTTGTATTGGATAAACGTGAATGTGCTGTTCACTGTTTTTTTTTGTTTTTTTTTTCTTTGCAGAATTTTTGTTACTTTATATGGTGAAAATGTCAAATAACTACTGATACACTTAAGGGTAACAGTGAGAAAAAGGAAAGAAAGCATCACTTGTTATAAATATTTGATGTAATGGAATAACCAGTCACCCCCATGAATGATTACACTATAGGTAGTAAGAACCTATAAAGTCAACTGTCTACAAGAGACTGGAGGAAGAGTGAGAGATAGAATACGCAAGCACATTCGACCTTCCAATTAGTAGTACTCACTACTAGATTGACCTGTGTGTATAACTGTATCGTATTTCATATTGTACTGGTTGTTTACAATAGACCTTTCTTCTATTATCCACCTGTTGTTAAGTATTTATTCCCTTAGCACAGAATATAACAATATTATATTATTCTAGTTTATAAATAAATAAAGTACGATAAATAATGTCTGTAGTTTTTCTTTACCCCACCCTTTGAAAACTATATTACACTACTGTGGGTTAAGTGACACTATTGAGCAACAGAGAGGCAGGCACAGTATGTATATTTTAGTGAGTGATAGAAAAGCGCAAGACTGTGTTGTGGGCCAGTGTGTACGTGTTGTGAGATAAACACGTGTCTCCTGAAATGGCCCACAACAAACATGGTGGACTCAGACATTGAGTCCACCATAAAGAAATGTAATGAAACAACAAGAACCTATATATATGTACAGACAAATAATAATGTATTAACAACCAAAAACGTTAAAAAATGACATAGACAATAATGTATGTGTTTAACAAATGAATGTGGAAAGTTTGTGTTCTAAAGTATGTGTAGTAAGTGAATATGTGTACATATATGTGTGTGTGTGTGTGTTTGTATGATGTTCATGCATGTCCCATAAAAGGGATCATGTTCTTCTGCTAGAAATTTTACATTGTTATCATTTGTATTAGCGGACAAGTAAAAAGAGAGGGTGAGAAAAGATATCTCCAATAAATATATATATATATATATATATATATATATATATATATATATGTATATATGTATAACTGGAGAGCATCCCCTAGTAACAGTTTCAGAAATTATGGAAGAAATAGCCCATCAAGTGCAACATATATTTTTAGTTTATTGTTTGATGCGGTTCATTTTTAAGTTATACAAGGCATTTTTTTTTTTTTTGTCTGAAATAAAATTTATTCATTACTTGTGGTCTTAATTATCCCTATATTTCATTTATCAGTATATTTCTTTATAAATAAACTGTAATTATATTTGTAGTCTATTTTTTTTTATCCCTTGTGGTGTGAGTATTCATAAGCTTTTACTGCAATATTTCTTGAAAATCGAAAATTAACTGGCTCCAAGGCTCTTGGATATAGGATTGTGTACTTGTACATTGTTTCAATAAGGTTGATATGGAAATTTAAATTGGATGGTCTGTCTACACAGATGTCTGCATGTTGCTTATAAAAGTAACTTTATGATAAACTTCTCATTTCCATACAAATAGCTAAAGTACAGCCTTTGTGTTGTGTGGAGAAAAAAAACATACAGACCCCTTGTGAACATATTTCTTGCTTAGGACAATTGTACATCATATAAAATTTAACATTTGCTTTGAGGTGGTACTTTCAAATGAGTTTTCTGTGAATGTTTTAGAGATGTTTTCTTGTTGAATAAATATTGTTTAAAATACTACCATATATATTCATGATGCATGATTTGTAACCTCTCCAGAAAATATTACCTGTGTATAGTGTGACCCCTATTTATTTATTACCTGTGTATAGTGTGGCCCCTATTTATTTTTTGCTTAAAAAAAATGATCATAAAATCTCAAGATAGTCTGGTATTAAATACAGTAGTTTAAAGTTGTCATATCGCATGGAACTTTCAACATATTACCAACTCTAGAACCAAAACACATGAAGTACTAGTTTTCTAAAGTCATTTACATAAAAAAAAAAAAAAAAATACTAAATATCAGTGTTTAAAGTCCTATTGAAAAGGTTGAAAATGAACTTCAAGTTGGGAATTCGGAGATCCAGGTTTGATTTTCAGTCAAATTTGTTACAGTAACTTACATGCAAATACCCTTGAATCCATCTTTTATCCCCCTGGCTATGGGTTGAATAGCAGGACAGACTGGGTACTATAGCCTTTGTTGGCAACTAGTCTACCACAGAAAGAAACTTAAGCCTACTGCAGGAAAATCTACCTCGTCAGTCAAGAATTGAAAGAGACATATTCTCCCAAATGTGTATCACGTATGGCGCTGACTGACTGATCGATAGAAAAACCTTACTGATAGAAAAAAAAATATATTTTCTATTTGTCTGTCAATTTATCCAAATTTCTTAACAGGTGTAGAACAGGGAAATACATTTTTCTTTTCTTTTTTTTTTTTTTTATATACACTGTAGAGTGTTATAAAATGACTCTTACATATTATCCTTGCTAGTATGTAATTAAAAAGGGAAGGCCATTTATGAAGGAAGTTTAGGATTTACTTCATTCCGCAAATAAGGAAAACCGACTTTTAGTTCTCAAGGAGAACAGGATGCAAAATAAGCCTCTAAAATTGAGTGTTTGACTGTTGAGAAAAGTGTGCCAGGTTAAAACTGTTCGCTATGAAACACACACACAGATATATATATATATATATATATATATATATATGTGTGTGTCGGTGAAACTGGATATCTGACACTTAGAATAAGGAGATTATTCACAATGTCTTTCCTGAAAAACTTAACTTTCACAAGAAAATTTACTGAAGGACATTTTCTTCAGTAGAATTGGATATAAATTACTTCCAGGTAGAGAAAGAAGAAAAAAAAAAAAGAAATTACTGTACTAAGCGTGGAAATTTTCTCTAGTATATATGTTACCCGATCTGCATGCTTAATATTAATTACAAGTCTTCCCCCACTTTTACCATTTTTAAAATTTAGTTGGAAAGTTAACATATAGAGAAAAAGATCTAAATTACTTTTGAATTCAGCGCAAAGTTTACACTGTGTGAGAGTCAGGATCAGGAAAAATCCGAATTGATCTAGTCATCTGTTCATTTTCATAAACCGCTCTGCTTCAGACTTACTCTTTTTAATAGGACCTAATAAAGTCGTTATCATTCAGAGACCATATAAGCTCAATTTACTTGGATGTTTTTATATAATTGTACTTTTAATCTTTTTTCAACATGCTAACAAAGTTTAAAATCTGAAGGAAAATTTGGTCACCATGTAGACACTTGTTATAAACTAAAGCATTATGATGACTGTTTGCTTATTTGAGAGTTTTGTGCTATTTAAGGCAAGTAAAAGTAGGCCAACACAATTATTGTAAGTTGTTTCTGCTTGAGGTTGTTTTATAATTGCTATAATCTAATATTTAGCTGTTAATTGGGATTGACTAATTTAGGCCTTTTGTATTCTAATTACTACATATTACTTCATCATTGTGAATGTAGAATCAATTTACCTCAAAGTTTTAAATGACATGCTAAAGTGTTTAAAATAGAATGGGTAATTTTTTTTTATTTCAAATTTGATTGTTTTTCTTTTTATGATCATAAATATTTACTTTAAATAATTATCAAATGAAATTACAAGTGAATAAATAGTGATAATGTGTTTATAATAGTTTCTTTCTTGCATAGATTCATGGCCAGTATTTTTTTTTTTTCTTAAATACATTTTTAGAGTAGAATAATTTACAAGGTATTTCTATAGTAAAGTTACTTTCTCTATTTTCTATAGTGAAAATCATTAACAATACATTAATAATCATGTTCTTACCTTAATTTCTGATCACTGATAATCTGTGGTATGCAACAAATAGATTGAGAACTTGCCAAAAATAAATGTTGTGGGTGAACAATTTTAAAATTATTTTATCACCAATTTCTTTTCCTCATGACTAGAAATACTTAGTATAGAAAAATGATTAGTTAATCAAGGTTATGGTAAAGATTTTGACATATTTTTTTTCAAGTTCCATATCCCTTCAGGACAGAGGTGATCATGTCTCTCCAAAAGTTATTTTCTTTATTATCTGTCAATTGTGATATCATCTTGGGGAAGATAGTAAAGTGATTTTTCATTGATTTCATTGATTTCACCACAGTTTGGAATTTAGTTTTTCTTTTCTTAGATTGATTATGATCTAAGTTATGCCCAGTTTACCCTGCTATCTAACTCATAGCTTTTGTAGTAGATTCTTGCACTTCCTAAGGGTATTAGTGTGAAAATGAATGCAACAGACTCAACCAGAATTTAGACATGGCACATTAATTCCTATTTTACATTAATAAATGATCCAGAACTTACGCTGAGAGAAAACCACCTGTACACGGAGAGAAAATAAATTTTTAAAGAGTTGCTATATAAAAATAGAAAAGGGTGTGAGAAGAGGATGAATCTCCTCCCCAGATTTATTCAAACTTTACAGCAGCAGCAGCATCCTAAGGGAACTGGAGACCCTACTTATTTATTATAAGTGAGTGTAATTTTAACAATATAAGATAATTTGGTTTGGTTTGTCTTACGGCATATCAACACCAATGGGTCATTTAATGCCAACAACTTTTTTGTCAAAAATCTATTTCTGGTAATATTTTTTTCCTCAAAAATGTATAGCTAGTAATATTATTTTTAAAAATGTATTGCTGGTAATATTTTTTTTCAAAAATATATTGCTGGTAACAATTTTTTTTTTTTTTTTTTTTTTTTCTTGAAAAATTTATTTCTGGTAATAATCATTTTTACAAAGAATTTCCTGTATTAAAACCTATATTTACAGTTTTATAATGCTTTTTACCTCAGTTTTGGGGTTAACTATTTGCCCATAGCTGGGACCCTAACAGGTGCTACCACCCCAGGTCAGGGTGGACCTGGGAACACCAGCAATTAAGAGGTGGTTCCACGCTCCTCAAAACCTCCTGACCAGAGGCCTTGTTGTTGGACATAGTTTATCGTCATACCCAGGACAACAATATAAGATAAGCAGATGACACTGAGTTGATGGCTGACTTAGAAAGTAAACTACATGACCTCTTAGACAGGGTGGTAGAAAAAAGTGAGAAAAAAGTACTAACCATCAATTGCAAGAAGACAGAAATTATGGTCATCAGCAAGACAAAAAGACCAAGTTATAAATTGGAGATATCAAGCAGGTGCAGAAGTTCAAATATCTGGGAAGCTTTTTTAATGTAAGATGGAAAATGTGACACCGAGATCCGAACATGCATTGGTCTAGTGAAAGAGACATTCTAAAAGCTAAGGAAGGTGCAGAGAAATTAAAAAAATTATGTTAAGAAAAAAAGTGCTGGATTCCTATGTCATATCCATCCTCTTAAATAGTATTGTTGGACAAATGGAATGTTGGACAATTTCTCTATGAATGAGGAAAAAACCAGAAACAACAGAAATGTGGTTCTACAGATGGATATTGAGAATTCAATGGACAGAATAAACAAGCAGCAAGGAAGTCTTAGAGAAAAAAATCAATAGAAAGAACACTTATGCTCAAAATCAGGAAATGATAGCTGAAATTCCTTGGATACTTAATGAGGAAGGAGGGTTGGGAAAACTTAACCCTCATGGGCATATTGAGGGCAAGAGAGATACAGGAAGGCAGCTAACTTGACAAACTTGTGTGAATGAATTGTAGAATAAAGGTGAAAAAAAAGAAAAACTGCTAAGAGCCACATGAGATAGAAAGTTGTGAAGAGCCATGATCACCTATATTGTGAAAAGACGTGGCACATAGAAGAATAATTACAGTACCTTGACATTCAAGGATTTTGATGACTGATTTCAAAATTATTTTGTTTATCTCATTTCTAATAAGTACATTTTTTTATTTTATTTTAAAGTATTGTAATTTTTTTCAATTTTATTTTTAGTTTTTTTTTTTAAATAGTTTTTTGTGTGATTTTTTTCATTTGAATTTTGTGTTTTTTTTGCTACCAAATGAAATTCTATTCGTTAAATGCAAAGGTTATTCAGATTTCTAATGTTTAAATATATTTTATTTACAGGAGATGAAAATATTGTTCATTCTTTAAGAACTTATTTTTGGAATAGGATTCATAGTTCATCAAACCTAAATATAGATTATAAATGTGAATTTCTGGCCTTAAAATTGACAAAAATGCCTCGTCATGGGGTAATAGTTATTGAGGTTAGTCCAGTTGACTCATGCTAATCAGTAGGAGTTCAGCCCTCACTGTGAGCTGCTATTCAAAAATTTAACATCAGATAACCCAACAAGGGTTGACATGATGTAAAAAGTTAGCTAACCAATTAACCAGATGGTTGATAGGTAAAGAATTGGTGGGCCAGAGTTCAATCTCTGTCTCAATCTGTTTCTATGCATTTTATAAGACTCCTGAGAAATACATGAATCCTTTCTCCTCTCTCACCAAACATAGATGAAACAGCAGTGTAGACTGAGTCCTTTAGCCTTGGTTGGTAACTAGTCAAGGAAAAAGATAACTGAATTCAGAACCCAGAGTGGAATCTGCTCTGCCGTCTCAGCTACAGGTAAAACTAACAGCAAAAACTAGTGGGTGGGATTTACAATTCTACCACAAAGACCTACTTGCTAAACTAAGGTTGTCACAAAACTGAAAGAAATAATTTTATATTGTATTTTCAACATTCACATTGGGAAAGCCAAATGTATTAAGAATTTTTTCCCATTAACCCTGCAATAGAATGGGATGTGCAGATGGTGTAATGGATAACAGCTCAGAATGAGAAATTGGAGAGCCAAGTTCAAATTCTAGTCAACACTAATACATTCACTTACATGCAAATACCTTTGGGAAAGAAATGAATCCATCTCTTCTCGCTATGGATTAAACTGCAAGGCAGACTAGGCTCTAGAGCTGTGGTTGACAAACACACTATAAGAGAAGGACAATTTTGACTTCAGAACCATAACAATTGTCCATCAGTGATAATGATTATAGGAAAAAGCCAAAGAACGAGATGAGTGAATAACTCTTATTGAACTGAAGTGAAATTGGCTGTAAAGGATTCTATAAGAACTTTTAAGTGATTTAGAGATATTTATGTTTGGCACAAGGCTATAGTGATGGTTTACTCATGGGGATTGAATTCACTGCCCTAGAGAATTGTTCTTTGAGATGAGCCCATTAACAAAGCTAGGGTAGTGAGGACCCATCAATAAGTTATTTATAACTTTTAAAAATAACCACTCAAGCCATAAAATAATATTTATTTATTTATTTTTTTTTTACAGTAAGCTTTACCCTGTACAAGGCTCAGGGTCCACATGAGGTAGACGGTTATGATAAGGGTTAGTTTATATGTATAGGAGGGGAAGGTAATGGTTGATCCTAGACTTGAACAGGTTAAGATTGGACAAGATTTTTGAGTGGTAAGAAGAAGCTTTAAGCTAAAGAATTTAGAAGTTTATGCTCTACAAGTCCACCTTGCCAAAACATTTTCAAATACACCAAATTAAGGGAAAGGATCTGGGCATCTTCAGCTATTTGCCCAGCAGAAGACTATCATTAAAAGAGATGTATGCGAGAATGGAAAACGATATTCAAGCAATAAAAACTACTGCAAGTATTGTTAAAGTTGAAACAGTAGAAAAGTTAATGGAACTAGTAGTTTTGATACAGATGATGGTGATAGAACTTCAAAGAGTCCATACTAACATGTAAATTTATAAAGTAATTATTTATTTTGCTATATGGGAGAATCCTTTCATCAAATATGTTTCTCTCGATTACAACTTTACTGATGAATAAAGATTTATTAGAACTTTGCATCATAAAACCTAACACTCACAGAAGAAGTTATTACCAATATTTTAATTATAAGCTGAAACTTGCATATATTGCTTATATATAGATATACACCTATACTGAATAGTTTAGGACTATCGGTTGGTTAATTTCAACTTGTATAAAGATTGTCTTGAAAAATAAAATTTGGTGTATTGTGTAAATAGTGATTGGGGAAACATTCTCTCGGGAGGGTGTTTGTGGGAAGAATCTGTTTGAGTGGAATTTACTTCTCGCCAATGGAATACAGAGCAAATGTGGATGGTTTGCTATTATATAAATGGTATGGTGGGTTCTAGTTGTGAAGATCTGGTGGAACCAGGAGATGCAGTCCATCCAAGTACTTTCTATGGCAGTAGCGACAGAGCAGTGAGAGACTCGGTGCATCCTGCCCATATTCAATTGTGTGTTTCAATTGTTAAAGAGTTGAATGACCTGAAAGAAACTTTAATTTACCAGCCATATAGGCATGTGGGATCAGAGAGAAGAAACTGGATTCATGTGACACAAAATGCAAAAATATAGATGCATACTGACGTTTTATGTAGTTGTTCTATTCAAGAATTGCAACTTATGTTTTGGGGAAAACATTATAAAGCAAGAGGGTATTAAAAAAAATATTTGAAGAAATGAGTGTTTTTGTTGAAATTCAGTTTTATTTTTGCATTTGCTGAAATATGTATGTATATATATATATATATGTGTGTGTATATATATATATATATATATATATATATATATATATATATATATATATATATGGCACGTGCCATCAGTAATTACTCAGGGTAGGCAGCAATTCCAATAAAGTTACCATTAGAAAAAACAAATAAAGATAATCAACCCAAATAAACACAAATTAAAAAACTGTTTCTGCCAAGTTAGAATAAACTACAACAACTAACCCCAAAACCGAACAAATAGCTTTAATTAAATTCTCAAACCAAAACAAAACTATTAAACAAGTGATATAAACAAATCTTTACTACGTTAATAAAAAAACACTGATTAAAAAATAAGTAAATAAATAAATAAAATAAGAAACAAAAAAAAATAAAAATAAAAACAAGCAAAATAATTTGACCCAAATAAATAAATAAACGACTTCCAGTAAAATAACCGCCATAATAGACTACCCACAATGCACCACTGACCCGTATATATATATAAATAGCCGAGAAAAATAACAGCATACGTGGCCTGACGATTGCATATAGCATGAAACACTGTCGCCTCTAAGTGTTGACTTCCATGTTCACTTATATATATATATGTATATATAGCACACCTTAAAACTATATTTCTTATATATATATATATATATATATATATATAATCATCTATGTGCACACACATGAGAAGGTACTGAAAGCTGACTTTTAAAAATTAGTATTCTGATGTTTGATCATTGTCATACTGGTTTGTTTTGGAAAATGGATCAGTCTACTCCTTTATTTATATATATATATATATATATATATATATATATATATATATATATATATATATATATATATATATGTAAGCAAATATATGGATATAGATCCGACAGTATGAAGAAAAATATACGGAAAAAACAAAAATCCTTATATGCAATTATGCTGTTTTAACATTAAAACAGCATAATTGCATATAAGGATTTTTGTTTTTTCCATATATTTTTCTTCATATATATATATATATATATATATATATTTTGTTTTCTCCCCTGGTGTCTGCACTATGTGAGTTTAAGCGTGCTACTAGACTGGCATCTAGGTCCCACCCTTTTACTGTTAAATTAGTTAAATGTAACTGCCACTTCTACTCTTACAGTTTCTTTTCTCGTACTTCCTGCCTTCTGTTTCCTTGCTTTCCTGAAAACTACAGTCTTCAAAAATTTAAATATAGTATCAATCGCCATCTTCCCATTCAGCTTTTATCCTTTCCTCAGTCCCCATTATCCTTAGTCTCTTTTCTCACCTTCACTCTCTGTAACCCCTGTGTACAAGTGGCATTCCTCCCTGGCTTGGGATGAATTGATTACAAACAAATATTTATAATATATATATATATGCCCGCTCACGTGTGCACATGCACACACACGCACACACAAGAAATGTTTTTTTATTTAATCAATCATGAAATTCTCATTGATGAATAAGCAGTTACTCATAATACAATTATGCACATGCCACTATGCTGAAAAGTTCTAGGCCTAACATTTTATTTAGTTTTTTGATATTCTGACTAAATTGTTTTATGTCAGAATTATCTTAAAGTTCATTTATTGGAGAGTTTATTGACATAAAACAGCTTAGTTGTGCGTTAGAAAAACTAAATAATAAAGTTAAGCAGGCAGGCATTGTCAATATTGTTTCATAAAATTTGTTTGAAAGAATCCTTGCTGCTTACACCTTTTTCATATATATATATATATATATATATATAAGAACAGTATTGGGAAATTGTATAACAAGTGGAAATGGTTTGCTTGTGAAGTTTTTTTGTACTTCAAAGTCCAAAAATTCCTGAAGGCCAAAATGTGTCACAAGTAAACTTTTTCTACTTTGTCATACAATGTCACACACACACACACACACACACACACATATATATATATATATATATATATATATATATATATATATATATATATATTATACTAGCAGTAGAGCCTGGCGTTTCCCGGGGATGTAACAGTAAGAGATAGATCAAGTATCGACCATCATAAAGACTGAAAAATAAAATTGACAAAGATTATTGTTTAAGGTTGACGGACACGCATGTCTTAATTAGTTTTATTTTTTTTTTACGAATTGGTCAAACCCAAACTCGAACAAAAACCTTTTTTTACAATCGTTATG